>JAMPIV010017846.1:437500-1148408 GCA_024509875.1 Oreohelix idahoensis | reverse complement strand
CAACCAAAAAATTATAAAATAACAAAAAAACAAACAAATACACAACAACTAAACCAAAAAACCAAAACAAAAACCATCACCCCCAACAAAATACCCCCACAAACAAAAACCCCCCCCCCCCCAACACAATAACCCACCCCCACTCCCACCCACCCCACCCAATAAAATTTAAACCCAACTAACAAAAAACCCCCCCAAATAAACCCCCAAAACTACAACCACAAACACACCCCAAACCCCCCCCCCAACCCCCCCCCCCCAACCACCACCCCCCCCAAAAAACCAACAAATCCCCCCCACCCCCCATACCCCCCCCCAAAAAATAAAAAATTCAACTCCCCAACATAACCCCCCCACCCCCCAACCCCCCAACACATATCTCATAATACCCCCCCCCCATATAAAAAATAATCCTAAAAATTACCATATACCCATCCCCCAAAACCACCACCCCACCCCCCCCCAAAACCCCCCCACCCCCCCACCCCCCCCCCCTCACCCCCCCCCATCCCACCCCCCCCCTACCCCAACCCACCCCCCAAATTATTAAGGACCCCATTTTATACCCCATTTTATATTACCATTCCTTACCCATTCCCATCATCTCATTTTCCTTTCTACCCACCCTATTTCATTTACTACACTTCCCCCCCCCCAAATACACATCCCACCATAAACCCCCCACAGATGGGTTTTACCACATACCCCCACTCCCCTAATCATGACCCCAAAACCCAATTTCTGACCCCCACCCCCACCCCTAACATGAAACATTGTATTATAGAAGAACTCACCCCGAGACCACTAACCCATATATTGACCCCACACCACCCCACGTTTCTACCCCCGAAGATTTTGTGTTAGATTGTGACCCAGTAACTCCCCCCCCCCGATGAATACCCCCTTTTTCACACACAGTTGACCTCAAACTCACCCCTGACCCCCCCCCCTATCCCAAACATCCCCAACGTCTGGGTAATGCATGGGTCCCATTAAGCATCCCCCTCTTTTGCAACTGACCAAAAACCCCCCACCCACTCCACATCACACCTAGCAACCCCCTGGGTTCCCCCTACACCCCTCCCCCAGTAACAGTTGTGCCTTTTGGACCCCTAACCTGTATGAAACAAATACTTCGAACAACCCAACGACTCTCACACCTGATGATAATCACTGGACCCATGTACAAAGGTCTTCATGTATTCTGTGAGTACGTTGATCACCATCTGAAGTGGTTTAATTTCGACGTGTTCACTAGGGCATCTTGAAAAGACAGTCTGCAAACACCACATTCTGTACTCCAGGAATAGCTCGTATCCTCAAAATGGAACGGTGTTGAAGCGCAATAGCGTAACGCGCTGACTTTGATGACTTCACGTTCCCTGTGTTCAGTGCTGTAAGAGCTTTCTGGTCGGATTCCACCACAAAGTGTGATCCGAGGAGATAACGATCCAGTTTTGTGATTGACCAGACAAGAGCGAGGAGCTCTTTATCTAGAACGGAATACTTCATCTCGCTCGTCGTAAGCTTTCTGGATACGTACATAATCGGAAATAAGGTGCCTCCGTATTCCTGCATCAAAACTGCCGCGATAGCGTAGGAAGAAGCATCACTGCGAAGAACAAAGGTGAGATCTTTGTTAGGCAACCTTAAAAAAGGCTTATTTGAAAAAAATTGTTTTATATAATCTAAAGCCGTTTGATGATCCTGCGACCACTTTATTACATTAGGTGTGCCTTTCTTCAGTAACGAAGAAAGAGGTGCAGTTATAGTAGACAAATGAGGGATGAATTTAGAATAGAACTGTATTAGTCCTAAGAGCGACCTCACTTGTTTTTTTGTCTTAGGTGCTGAGATGTTTAAAATTTTAGAGACGTTACTGTCTTCTGTATACATTAAACCGCGACCTATACGGTGACCAAGAAATGAGATGTCATGAAAACCGACAAAAGCCTTTGAAGGTTTTGCTGTTAAGTTATAATCCCGTAAGGTAGAAAGTAAAGATTTTAAACCCTGAATATGTTCATCCCAAGAGTCACTGAAAAGACAGATGTCATCTATATAAGTAATGACATCGGGACGATGAGACAATATGCGGCGCATCATGCGTACAAAGGTAGCTGGCGCATTCATTAGACCGAATGGCATAAAATTCCATTGAAAAAGACCCCGTGGCGTCGAGAAAGCGGTGAATGGCTTTGCTTTAGGGTTATTGGCAAGTGCCATTAACCCTTTGAAAGGTCAAATTTCGAAAAGAATGTGGCATGAGACAATTTCTCTAATAAGTCGTCTAAAAGAGGTAATGGTTCCGCATCGAATTTTGTAACTTTGTTTAATTTCCTGTAATCTACGCAAAGACGTATATTGTTGTCCTTCTTCCTAATGATTACCATAGAAGAAGAATATGGTGATGAAGATGGTTCAATTATATTTAATTGAAGCATCTCATCCAATTCCTTATCAACCTTATCACGAAAGTGTAAAGGAATAGGATATGGGCGAACTCGAATCGGTGTATCGTCAGTCAGAATAATGTCATGTTGGATGACTGACGTATGACCTGGGATGTCAGTGAGGACATCCTCATACGTGTGTAGAATATTAGAGACTTGCTGACGTTGATCATCAGTAAGAGTAGATGAGATAGTAACATCATTCCATTTCTCAGTGGAATGGAGTGGTACAACTGGTATTGGTAGTTGTACATCATCGAAAGAAGATTCCTCTTCTTGGATGACAGACAAACTAGAATAGTGTTGAATAGGAGGTGTAGGATCGTCAGTTGCTTGGAACACTGATTGTAGATAATCAGGACGTGAGTAATATTCCTTCAACATATTAATGTGGAAGGTTTTATGTTTACCATTAACATCAACGATGTAGTCGACATCGGATATTCTTGAGATGATCCTGAAAGGACCTCTCCAGGTAATTAAAAGACGATTATTATGCGCAGGGAGTAATACAAAAGCTTCATCACCAGGTATGAGCTGGCGAAGACGTCTATACTTGTTTGCAAATAGACGAGCTTTTTCTTTGGCTTGTTCGGATGATGCAGTAGCTAATCTACAAGCATCTATGATTCTCTTTCTCAGAGAGATCACATACTCATAAGAGGATTGAGTTTCCTCTTCAATATTCTCGTCAACCAATAAGTCGTGGATTAACGACATCGGACCGCGTGGTTGCATGCCGAAAACAAGTTGAAATGGAGAAAACCCCGTTGCTTGATTTTGTACTTCGCGATACGCAAAGAGACAAGCGGGTAGGACCCGATCCCAGTCTTGTGGGTGGTCTTGAGTTATCTTACCCAACAACTGCTTGAGTGTCCTATTTAGACGCTCAATTAACCCATTTGACATCGGATGATAAATAGAACTTAGAGATCTGTCTATACCTAATGTCTTCATAACTTGAGACATGGATTCAGAAATGAACTGAACCCCATGATCCGACAAGATTTTCCGTGGAAAACCAATGCGTGAGAAGATTAACATCAATGCCTCTGCTACACTGGCAGATGAAGTGTTCTTGAGAGGGATGGCTTCAGGCCAGCGAGTGCACATATCAATGCACGTAAGAATATGCGTATGCCCTCTAGCAGATGGTAGCATAGGACCAATAATGTCTATAGCCATTTTATCAAATGGTCTAATCGGGATGTCCGCAGCTTGAATAGGATCCGCATGAAATGGACCCCGTACCTTAACTTCTTGACATATCAAACAAGGCCGACAATAGAGAGTGATGTCCTTATGTACGCCTGGCCAGTAGAATGCCGAAAGCACTCTGGATTTGGTACGCGAAAAACCCATATGGCCCGCACATTGCGAGTCATGCGCATGTCGTAATATACGAGATCTCATACACGATGAGACAAGAATCTGAGAACATAAGGATGAATCCTTTTCCCATATAACTCCAACCAAAAGCCCATTTTTAAGTATAAAGTCATGTCTAGATTTTGCAAGTTTGTTGCTGGTATTCTTTTTGTTCACATACTGAAAAAATTTTTTTAATGAATCATCATTCTTTTGCAATGTTGCAAATAAACAACTCCCGTGAAATAGGAGCATCATCATCACAAGTGGTATGAACTGTAGGTTCAATAGGTGTATCATGCGACATATTAGTAGCTTGCGCTCTAGTCACTACTGCATTTGCAGTTTGAATATGTCGCTCTTCCCATTCAGCAATTTGCTGTGGTGTACACTCTTTAATACCATATATGCGACCAAGTATTAAATCACAAATTGGATTCGGAAGGAGACAAGCTTGAATCTTTCCTGAAAAAAATGGAGTATTAAGAGCAAGAATAGCAGGGGCAAATGTTGCAGTGGTGCCACCAAACTTTACACATTGTACAACCCTTCCCTTGTCACAACTTGGGATGATCATCTAGGTCCGGACGCCGGACTGTACTGCACTGCAACCAGAGTCAAATAGGAGAGAGCATGAAATATTGTTAACAAATCCCTTGTTAAACTTAAGAGAGCCCTGTCCCTGGTGTACTGACGCAGCAGTGGCCGTACAGACTGCAGGTAGACTAGGCAAGGTATGTCCGCAACGCAGCGTCGTGATCGCCCTGGGCTGGAAAAGAGTAGAGCATTCTGAACAATCTTTGACTTGGGTACAATCAAGAGAACAACACATAGCATTATGAGTTTCAGCTCCTTTACCCTGTTCAATGTTAGCCTGTGTATCATAAAAGCGACATTAGAATGTCTATTGGTATTACTCAACGATATATCTCGTCGACGCGATCGATTTTGATTTTTGTCATTAAAATTGCCATAATTGTAGTTTCTGCTAGAGTTAAAATTTGGATTAGTCCGATAATTTGTATAATTATCGTTATGATGTTGGTAAAATGGTTTATTTCCAAAAAAAATTGTTTGTTTTGCGGACCCTGAGATCTTGATCTCCAGTTTTGTTTATTATAATGTCCTTGATTATTTTTAAAATTATTGTTACCAAAATCTCGCGATCTGTGAGCCTGGTTCCAAGAAACATTAAATGGAGCAGATTGTTGAAATTGCTTCCCTTTGTAAAAATTACCATTGTTAAAATTGTCATTATTTCCCTTATTGACATATCTGTCAGCACTAAAAGAACGATTGCGTGAAAAAATTGTTTTGTTGTGCTGCAAAAGCAACAGGCAATTCATTCTTAATCTGTGCATTACTTAGATCCATGTTTGGGTGAGCAGTGCAAAAATTTTTAGCATGTTCTTTCTAAAATTTTTCATAGATAAAGGTTTCCGTTCGTGTAAAAATGCGAGAATTGTAGGATTTACAGACGAAAGTACCTTATCGCGCATCAGTAAATCGAAGAGACCTTCATGCGACTTTTCAATTTTGGATAATTCGATCCATCTTTCTAATGTTAGTCGTATTTGTGACAGAAAATCATTGAAATTTCTGCTAGATTGGGGTAGTAATGTATGGAATTTTGATCGATATTGGTCTTCTGTCATTTGGAATTTTTGCAGAAGTGCCGCTCTAAGAGCATTATAGTCATTTTTCTCACCAATGCTGGTGGTATGATAAACTGCTAATGCGTCCCCTGTAAGTAATCTGGATAAATATGTACAGTATAGAGCTTTATCCACGTTATAAGACACACAAGTGGCCTCAAACCTATCTAGGAAGAATATCACGTCATCAGACGGGGGATTAAATTTTGGTAATTTAAGGTGAATTTCCTTAAAATTATCATGTCTGGATGAAGTTTGGCTTTCAAAAGTTCTCTGAGAATTAGCTTCCTGAGTTAACCTAAGTCTCTCATATTCTGACTCTGCTAATTTCAGTTCATGCTGTCGTTTTCTTTCATTCTCTTCCATCTCAAGCTGAAGTCGTTTTGTGTTTTGTTCAGCTATTAATCTTCTTTCTGCCATTTCTTTTTGTTTCTGTTCTGCCTCTCGCTGCAATCGTTTCTCTTCTAATTCAGCGGCTTGTTGAGCTATTATCTTCTGTCTTCCATTTCTTTTTGTTTTTTCCCATTTCAATTTAAGTCTTTCTTCAGCCTCCCTTTGCTTCTGTTCTGCCTCTCGCTGAAATCGTTTCTCTTCTAATTCAGCGGCTAATCTCATTTTTTTTCTCATTCTCCTCCGCCTCAATCCTTTTTTGATCTGCCTCAAATTTCAAATTTTTCCAAACGTAAAGTTTCTAACCTTCTCTGATCAGCTTCTATTTCTTGAGCTTTCTTATATTCTGCAAGTGCAAATGCTTTTGCTTCCTCAGGAGCCATCTGAAGAGCTTTTGCTTGCTTAATGAAATAGTCTAAGGTAGCCATTATTCAATTTTATTACGTACTAATACTACTTAAAATTGTTACATACAACTCGTGGTCTTCGTTCCTGTCCTTAGAACGGTATAATGTTATCATATAATTATTAAATATGTTATTAATCAATAAATTTATGTAATCAAATGTCATGAAATGAACAACGAGAAAGACAATAGAAACATAACCGACAAGACATGATAAACTGGACGGTGGAACACAATCGTAGAAATCAAAAAAATAAAAATGTATAACTAAAATAGAATATCGTAAAAATATACGACGATAACTACGATCAGATAATTAACAGTACAATTGACAACACAGTGTAAAAACATAGGTTTTGTAAAAAACTAAACGACAGGAAAGGTGAGATGGACGCAAAATACAAACAAAATTCATCATAAAACTAAATTATGAATAAAAATAGCTACCAAAAACAACGATTAAACGTGACGAAACAGCTAAATAGATAATATTATAAGAAGCAACTAGCGATCGGAACTTCGGCAAGGTTTCTAGCCTTGTACCGGAACTATCGCTCAATTGAAACTTACAAGACGAGCCCTACAGAACGTCTGACGAAGAGCCCGAATTGGCTTCGAGATGGATCTCGTTCGTCAGATCAACCTCCCTACCTCCCACGAAGAATACACAACATATAACACTGAACACGAAAAATATGAATGTGGACATAACACGGAAGGCACAACTAAGCGTAATAAAGTGTACAACGGAAACACGTTATACAGTGAAGAGTAAAAATTGAAACGCGAATGGTTAAAACGGAATGAATGTCAACAAAGTTCTTCAAACGAAAATTCCAACAAGTATCGTTGCATTGGGTGAACTGGGCAAGTATTGGCAGCACACAAGTCGGTGATTACAGTACATATATTTTATTGACGTGACACCAACGAAGTGGAACAAGACAATCATAGTTACAGATGCGAAGATCATACGTCAAAATGTTAATATCACTGTTAATAGTTGTTGTAGATTCTCTAACCGTTAAGTTCTCTTATATTCCAGTGACTAAGGATCACTTCCATTCCCATATAACAGACATGGTATTAACGTCCGTTGACCTTCTCCCAAGGACGTTTATTAAGGCAAACGGATTCATTCTCACGGAGCAATAATTTATATCATACTTGTAAGCATCCCAGACTTTCTTCATAAAATTCTTAGATAGCATATCCAATCCAAACAAAGGCAGATATAACAATACAACCAGGTTAGTGTTTCATCTTGGCTAACCTCTCGGTATCCATACCACGACTTTGGCATAGGTAAAACGGCATATTAAACATGTGAAGCATATATATATATTCATTAACTTGATTCCACATATGGATTCTCTCTCTACAAAAGATTCCAAAGGCTATCGACTCCGTGTGTCCAATTCTAGGAATGTCATCTCCGATGAATTCCCGCTAGACCATTAATAGGAGCGGCCTGATACTTTAATCTACATAATTAAACTTGCCATAAGAAATGGGGCGACACTTACTTCATTCCTCCACTATTGGCTTCGCCATGAAGACCAATAGATACGAATACAACTGATGGCTTCTTCAAATTTGCCAGGAATCAAAGAATAACACTGCGGACATAAATGTCGTCCGAGCTGCCTCTATCATGACGTCACAATCCCCTCAACTAGGTTACACGTGCGTCCAAAGCAACTCACACAGCATTGTGCACGTCAGTGCGTGAATCAATCGAACGCACAAATAATATAACTATATAAAACTGGTGCGTACATTTGGCAGGACCGAAGACTACCCCCGTAGGTAATAAATGTACGTAACAGTTACATTCAAAATGTAGTCCTTCTGTTTGGTACCTTGCGTGTTCGGTCGGGTCGTGGCGACCGAATTTACGTGTAGCATTGTGAATGAGAACGTAAATGACCAGGCGTATTTAATGGGCGTGGAAAGAGGTCAATTATAGTCGTTCACTCCGCTCTAATTGACAACTTGACTCGTCGACATACATATTTACCGGTGACCAATTTCTAAAGTCACGGTTCTCTGACATTCCGTAGGGTGTAATAAAACATCCATTTCTGTAAGCTACCCCAATTATCAGTGCCGACCATGTGGAACGTTTAGTAATTCCAACACAAAAGCGACTTACTATACTTATAATAGAAGATATGCTAGTCTTCATTTTTCCTAAAAATCACATTTCATATTCACATGAACACAATAATATGTATTTCACGATAAAGCAACTAACATTATGTACACAGCGATATAAAAATCCTTCAGAAATATTGCTAGATATGCAGTTTAAAAATCCAAATGTAGGACTCCACAAAAACACGTCCGCACGCCATAAAAATCGAGCAAGGACAATCAGACGAAAGCAGACACCCTGGTCCTCCAGGTTGGGGGTTTTAGCATATGGCTGACACCCCTGTCTATGTTTTAAAAAAAAATTGAAGTTACGGAAACGATAACAAATAAACAAACTTTGATGCGGGACGGACATCCGGAGTCTGAGGCTCGTATGACTGTCAGTGGTGAAAGCCGAAAGGAAGCCACTGACATGAGAACGGACGTCCTGACCGCAAAACATGATACAAGAATAGGTTTGTGGAATGTCAGGACAATGAATGAGACGGGTAAACTAAAACAGGTCACGGCAGTAATGAGAAACTATAGGTTACACATTCTAGGGATAAGCGAGAGCAGATGGACAGGGGCAGGAAAAGTTAAAACAGCAACAGGAGAAACAGTACTTTACTCTGGAAGAGAGGATGGACAGCACAACGAAGGCGTAGCCATTATTTTATAGAAAGGAATAGAAAGGACATTACTGGAATGGAAACCCATCAACAACAGACTGATAATACAATGCTACGCACCAACGAATGACAGCGATGAAGAGGCCAAGGATGAATTCTATCAACAGCTGTAGAAAGAAATGGAAGACACACCTAGATATGATCTTATTATAGTAATGGGAGACCTCACTGCGAAAGTTGGTACACACAATACATATAATGAAAGAGTAATGGGGAAATGCGGCAGCGGAAAAGCAAACGAAAATGGGGATAAATTAATAAGTTTCTGTAGTATTAACAACCTGGTCATTGGAGGAACACTTTTCCCACATAAAGAAATTCACAAATTAAAATGGGAATCACCAAATGGTCGGGACAGAAACCAGATAGACCACATCATGATTAACGGTAGATGGAGACATGCATTACAAGATGTGAAGGTAAAAAGAGGTGCAGATGTGGGAAGTGATCACCATTTAGTAGTAGCAAAACTGAAAGTGAAACTAAGAAGGGCTGGACCAATTGTAACTACACAGAAAAGGTTTGACATCAGCAAAATGAAGGACCCCCTTACCAGAAAAGCTTTTGCGGCTGACATAAAGAAACGATATCAATTTGCCAAAAGTCAGGAAAAGACATTGACTGATGATATAGACCAGAAATTCAACACCATTTCAACAATATATAAGGAAAGCAGCAAATCATGCTTGGGATTCCAGGACAGGAAGAAGCAAGACTGGATAACACCAGAAACATTAAACATCATAACACTGAGAAAGGAAATGAAAAGAAAGAAAACAGAAGCGAAGTCCCCCAGGTTAAAGCAACTATATAGCGAACAGTACAGTCAGCTGGACAAGGAAGTTAAACGCCAAACCCGAGCCAACAAAAGGAATTTCCTAGACAATCTTGCAAGACAGGCAGAAAAGGCAGCACTGAGAAATGAACAAAGCACAGTATACAAAATAACTAAAGTCATCAGCGGAAAACGAGATGCAAACAATATTACATTGGTAAGAGATAAGCAAGGAAATCTCATCACGACAGCAGAGGGACAGGAAACAAGATGGGCAGAGCACTTCAGAGAAACTCTGAACAGGGAACCACCAGAGACACAATTGAATGTTCCTGAGGCTGAAAACGATCTAGATGTTCTTCTTCTTCTTGCGATCGCATCTTTGATGATTACACCGTCAGACGAGTTCTCATGATGAATTCGACTGTTGTTTGAAGTTCCTCTTTAACTCCATATAGCTTTGAGTTTAGTGTTGAGTCATTGGGCCAGTATATCTTTCTTAACTGGTCATACAGAGGACAGTCCTGTAGAACATGCTCAGCAGTTTGTTCGTTTAATCCACATGTGCACAGTGGTGAAGCAGACAATCGTAGCTTGTGCATGTGTTTATTCAGTTTGTTATGCCCTGTCCTGAGTCGAAAAATAGTTGTCTGTCCCTGCCGGTCGAGAGTGTGATAGTCGTCTTTGGGTTGGTTCTGTTCTCTTCTGATAGTCTGGATAGCTCTCTTTTTCTCAAAGTATGTGACTTCATTATCTTCTTGTTCACATTCTCCTCCCTTTTTTGCAAGTTTATCTGCCTTTTCATTTCCGGGTACACCACAATGAGATGGTACCCACTGAAGTATGGTTCTCTTTTTGGCAGCTACCTTGTTTAGTTCATTTCTCAGATGCGGGAGTTTACCACCCTTGAGAGCTTGCAGGACAGACAGTGCATCTGTGAGGATGACTACCTGGTGGCAGTCAGAGTTGGTGTTATAAATCATACTTGCAGCTTGCTCTAGAGCTTGAACCTCAGCTGTATAGTTGGAACAGAATTTACCAGTGGGAATGTGCCTAGTCTCATAGTGGTTGTCAGGATATGAGATAAAGATACCGGCACCTCCATTCCTAACAGCATTAGTTGCTGATCCATCGGTATAGGCATGTATCCATGATTGATCGGGATAGCTTTCTTGGATCATACTCAATGTAGCAGTTCGTTTTTGCAGATCATTATACTCACATCCACTTGTGAGACCACTGACTGTTGTATTAATTTGGAGGGCACTGCTGGCCTGCTCCCATGGTACAGGGTATAGGGTGGGCTTCAGGATCTAGATGTAGATGTAAATACAGACATTCCACGAAAAGAAGAAATCATCACAGCAATCAAAGGGTTAAAGAACGGAAAAGCTCCTGGCCACGATAACTTAAATGCAGAGCTATTTAAGACGGACCCTGAGCTAGAAGCAGAACTATTAGAACCATTATTTGCACAAGTGTTGAAAACGGGGACAACACCACCAGAGTGGAACAAAGAAATAATTGTCAAATTCCCCACGAAGGGAGATCTTGCAGACTGCAATAATTGGAGAGGAATCACTCTTCTCTCAGTTCCCAGCAAAATACTAGGCAGGATAATTATACAGAGAATTTCAAAAGCAGTAGACCACAAACTGAGGAAAGAACAAGCAGGATTTAGAAAGAACAGAAGATGTGTAGATCATATATTCACTCTCAGGAACATTATAGAGTAGTGCTCAGAATGGCAAAGACAGCTGTACATTAATTTCGTTGATTTTGAAAAGGCTTTTGACAGCATACATAGGGACAGTTTATGGAAAATACTGAGGGCTTATGGAATTCCAAGCTGCATAGTGTCAATCATAAAAAGCCTCTATGCCAACTTTACATGTAGTGTTAGGCAGAGCAACCTAACCTTTGAGGTGAAGACAGGAGTACGACAGGGATGCCCCTTATCAACCACTCTATTTTTAACAGTCATAGACTGGGTGATGCGCCAGACAACAGAGGGCAGTCCAAGAGGAATAAGATGGACTACATTTTCTACATTGGAATATCTGGAATATGCAGATGACATTGCACTACTAGCACATTCACATCAACACATCCAGGAAAAAACGGATAGACTTAATAAGTTTAGCCAGCAGGTGGGCTTGAACATCAATTTAAAGAAGTCAGAGGTCATGACGCTCAATGTGAGCAACCCCGAGCCCATATCAGTAAGGAATCAGCAACTGGTACAGACAGACACCTTCACATACCTAGGATGTATAGTAACACCAGACGGCGGGGCAGGCAAAGACATCAACATCAGAATGAATAAGGCAAGAACAGCCTTTTTAAGCCTAAACAACATCTGGAAGTCCTCCCAATACAGCACAAGCACAAAATTAAGATTATATCAGAGCTGTGTGCTTTCTGTGCTTCTCTATGGTGCGGAATGCTGGAGAGTTACAGAGAAGGAAATGTTGAAATTGTCCTCTTTTCACACAACATGCCTAAGAAAAATTTACCGAATCTTTTGGCCGAATACCATCACCAACCAAGATCTGCTTACTGGGAGCAAGCAAGAGGACATGCACAATCATAGCTGGAAGACGCTGGAGCTGGGTTGGCTATGTCCTCAGAAGAGACCTGATGCCATCACAAGAACAGCTTTGCTATGGACCCCTGAAGAAAAACTAAAGAGAGGCCGACCAAAAACAACTAGGCGGAGGACTGTGGAGGCTGAGATGCAAAGAATGAACCAGAGTTGGGGCACTGTACGAAGGATGGCCACCGACCGAGCAAAGTGGAATCAATTTGTTGTTGCCCTACAAGACGCCACTAGGCGTGATGGCCACTGACTGCTTTGACGGTCGGCGGCTAAGGATCAAAGAAGAAAAACTCTGCCCATCTGCCTGCCTAACTGCCTATCCATTCGTCAAAGTATCTATCTGCCTATCCACCTTCACCTTACGCGTCCCCTTGCTTTGAAGGCATGCTAAGAGAAGTAGATGTAATAAAAACCAAATAAATGTGAGGATGGATAACACAGAGATCAAATACTAAGAATAATAACTGACGAATGGACAGTGGCGTGGAATGGAAGGCTGGTTTGGTGAAAAACATTTGTGGGCAAATTATACTGTACCAAACATGTTTTGTGCCGACTTTTTTTTTATAACACCCGCCCTCTTCCCCCGTTATTAAGTCCTATCTAAGCCCTGCAGACATGAATATAAATTGTTCAGGGCTCCAATAAGAACATGTCAGGTATCTAGAGAATTAAAAATTCCTAGCAATAAGAAACTGAGAGTGCAACTTGGAATGGACTAATTTAGAATAGAAGAACCTTACATTTCAGTGTCTAGAGGAAAATAATATAGGCCTAGCGCATTTCCTATGTTGTTGTTGTTGTTGTTGTTTTCAAACCAGCGGCGCTTGGGCTTTAGCCCTTCGGCCCAATGCCATTTAGAAATTTCATTTTCATGGCATTGTGAAGCTGGGGTACCTGTGGACTTTCCTTCCCACCCGATCTGAAGCCAGACACCATCCATCTTAGCTCCTTCCCATCCACAGAGGGTTTAACATTTCATATACAAATGCTGGAAATATGAACAACAGAGAAAATCAATACCGGTGTTAAATGTGGACGACTCCCTAGCGTGCAGATATACATGCCTTAAAGCACTTATATACTTGCATGTAATACCTATATAAGTATAAAAAACATAACATATATTACAGAAAAACGTGCAATTACATTTACTACGACAATATTTTCGCGATGGTTAATTCTGGATATTGCGCAACCCACTCACGTGATCAATAAACTCGCAAGCGCCGCCCTATTACTGTATCTTGAGTACCAAGACGGGAACCCATAAACAGTCGCGTCACTGTTATAGCTGATCTCAACAGTCAAGTCGCAATCACATGATACTCAGTCATGCACTTTCTTTAATCTCCGGCCTGGAAAAAAAAAAAACCACCCTCTTTAGTGCACGAACATAAGTTATAAAAAAAGTGGTACCTGGTTAATTGGAAACATAATTTACAAAACCTAAGTGCGCATGCCCCGTAACTGTTGCGCGGATCTTCGTGATTGTAACTGTAGACGGTTACAGAGACATGAACAGCAAAGAAAGCGGAGAAGTAGTAAAGTAAGTAGTCAGTGTGCAAATACTATACTCGTCGTCCGGCCATGTAGATAAGCGCTTGATGTATTTTCTATGAATATATTGTACTTGCAATTGCTACAATGTAACAGATTATTTTAGCATAGAATTTAAGTGTTTTTTAAATAATGATACAGATTTTATTTGCATACAGTTGTGTGTTTTTTTAAATAAAGTTGCAAAATAGTATGCCCTCAGTTGTAATTTTATAATTGTGTATATGTAGTAATTAATTTTATAATTGTGTTTATGTAGTAATTAATTTTATAATTGTGAATATGTAGTAATTAATTTTGTAATTGTGTATATGTAGTAATTAATTTTATAATTGTGTATATGTAGTAATTAATTTTGTAATTGTGTATATGTAGTAATTAATTTTGTAATTGTGTATATGTAGTAATTAATTTTATAATTGTGTATATGTAGTAATTAATTTTTATAATTGTGTATATTGTGATGCTGCACTGTAATTCTGTCCTTCAACCGGCCCGATTCTGTGGTTCTATTTTGAATTTTCATCATTTGTTTCTTCTCATTTGTATATATATATATCGTGTTTGGTATTTTGGGTAGGTAATTAAATGGGTTCTTTTTACGACGGTAGGTTTATTTTACACTCGACCAGTTTTACCTTCTTCCGATTTTCCGCGATTTTTCGTTGTTTACGGAAATCGCTATTTTCGGAAATCGCTATTTTCGGGCACGCCTGTATGACGCGTCAGAAACGTCACGTAACGTGACGACATCTTTGGACACGTGGTTTGCGCGTTTTTAAATCTGATTGGCGTAGCTCATAGTTATGTTTATTTTTCTAAGCGTTTCCATTGGCCCGAGTGCGTAGCTTAATAAATACGCGGGGGTGGCCCCCTGTGTGTATAAATAGCCAGTTAGACTGGGGGCAAGTTCTCTATCTGAAGAATAATTGCCTGCCGGTCGACTTCGTATTTATCGTCTCCATTGCGGGGAAAAACAGCGATAATCGGTATGTAGTAATTTTATTATCGTTTTACTTATTAGTGGGTTTTTGAGAATTTCGCCCGTAGTTAATTTCTTCGGGGACATTAACTTTTAAGTTCTGAACGATAGTGCCATCCATTATCATCTTTGAAGAACGATATAAATGCAACAGTGTGCTTATTCTTTCTATGATTTTGGCAGTAGATAGGAGCGTGTGAAGTTATAAGCTACACGTGTGCTCATAGTTGTAGAATGTTCTGTAAAACCAAGTTTATAAGTGGATTATACTGCTTAAGGATGCGAGATTTCATAATTTTGGTAAGTAGGAAACCTCATGGGTAACGTTAAAGGAATGTTTGAAAATGTTGGGAGTAGTTAGCCATGCGGAACAGCCACGTAATAGGTCAGACAGGTCGGGAGATTTTGTTTACCTACCCGGCAGAGTTAAGTTGAAGAGAAGGGGAGTAGAAGGAGCGTGAGATAGAGAGACACGTGGGTATGAGTATTTTATGGATTGTTATTCAGAACGAGAGAAGGGGGAGTAGGAGGAGGGAGATTTAAGTGCCACGTGGGTAGTATTATTTTATGTATTGTTGTACATGACGAGTGAAGTACTGAGTAAGGGAGTTATAAAGATTAATGGGTTAGAGATGCGTTATGTTGGAGTTGTTATACAATAGACGCATTTTCTTTTAATTTCAGCGAGTCACGGCGAAACAGTGGGGGAGCATAATTTTGACAAATAAAATTATCCACGGCAAAAAGACATATCTCAGGGTCAGAGTACTCGAGTTATCGTCAGGAGCAAAAGAACATAACCTAAACGGTCTATTGCAGTGAAGTTCAATTCTTCAGCGAGACTGGTTTCAATTGCGTACAGCCGGAAATCAAGGCTGTGTTTTTCCTCTAACCCCGGAGCGGGTTAAAAGAGGGAAGCTATTCAGCAGCAGAGAAGTTTGTCGACAGTTAATCAAGTACCTCATGCTTTACGCCAGAACTTCATCATCATCCTCCCCAGATTCAGGAACAGGTGAGAGGGTTACCATACCTGGGTCTTGAAAGAAACGAGAGAAGAGCGTAACGGAGACGCCACATCATCAGTCGTCGAGTATTAGAGAGCCACTGAGATCAAGAAGGAGAGAGGGAGAGAGAGGAGGGAGAAAATAGGCAGGACCAGTAGAGTCTGTTCATTATCCACTCGACGGATAGACACTGAGCCATTGTGTTACTCCAAGTCTATTATTTTTAGCATTTCCAGTGGTGTTAGTTAGCGGCGCATATCGCCTAACAAGTGGAAAGCTGTGTAGACGTTCGTTGAGGAAGAGTCAACAGGACTGAGACAGTAGAATCTTATTTTGTTAGAGAGTGGAGGCTAAAGTGGACAGCCCGACAATAGTAGAGTTATTTTTTTTTAATCACTAATCATTTTATTGTTCATCAGCAGGGTGACAGAAAGAGTGAATGTGATTTGGGGTTTTTTTCTAGTGTCTATCTAATTTAATTGTTACTTTGTTTTTTCAGGCCGTGCAACAGTGCACGCTAATTTTTTGTAATTGAGGTATGATGAACTTTAATGATTTCTGTGTGTAAATAAATTTATCTATAATATATTTACTGGATCAGCTTCTACACTCTATACTTACTCTATGTTGTCTGTATAGTGGTGTCTGTGGTAGTTTTTATACACCTTATCTCCTTGTGTTTAAAGGTAGTCAGAGGAGGGTGAGATTATAGCCATTTTGAAGTCACGAAGCGGCAAGGGGAGAGGCAAATCCTGGTTCTATCCCTTGAGCCAATAGTCTCATCTGTCCACAGGCATGTCAATTTTCATCTAATTCTATCTTCTCAGACTTTCTCATACTAGGGTCTTGCTTTCATTCAGGCAAACTCTATAGACTTAAAACCACTTCGTGACGTATATGTAGTAATTAATTTTATAATTGTGTATATGTAGTAATTAATTTTATAATTGTGTATATGTAGTAATTAATTTTATAATTGTGTATAAGTAGTAATTAATTTTATAATTGTGTATATGTAGTAATTAATTTTATAATTGTGTATATGTAGTAATTAATTTTATAATTGTGTATATGTAGTAATTAATTTTATAATTGTGTATAAGTTGTAATTAATTTTATAATTGTGTATATGTAGTAATTAATTTTATAATTATGTATGTATAGTAATTAATTTTATAATTGTGTTTATGTAGTAATTAATTTTATAACTGTGTATATGTAATGATTAATTTTCTAATTGTGTATATGTAGTAATTAATTTTATAATTGTGTATATGTAGTAATTAATTTAAAGCTATTAAACCCCTTTAGCTCCCCAAGAAGCACAGGCTTCTACAACCACATGCCAAATTCTGCTGTCGCGCGCCCTCAGCTCAATATCTTTCTCATCATTTTCACGCCAATCTCCAGTTCTCTTCTCCATGCGTTCTTTATTCTCCCTATACATCTTTTACCCTGGAGATTCCAGAATCATGACTCCTGGTAATGCTGTCAACAAGATTGCTCCATGTGTGTTCTATTTATCGCCAGGGTCTTCATCTCATCTTTGGCTTCATTGGCACCTGTCTGGTTCTTGTCATCAGTTTCGCATTCGTAATCTTTTTGTACCAGTTACTCTGAGTTGTTAACTTTTTTTTACGTATAAATCTATCTCTTCCTTTGGACCCCTTGCGTGCAGACAACAACCACTACAACTGGAGGCTGTGGCCGGTCGTTTAAAGGGAATAGAATGACTGTAGAAACAGAATGTATTAAAGAACGAATCACGTCTTTCCTTGAATGACCCACTGAATATGGCTTGTAATAATGGGCGACGGTTTCCCTAAGATAGCGAGTATCAAGAAGATATGGAAGAATATTACGGGAACAGTGATAATTTCAAGAGGGGATTTGGTCTGCTAGCCACCTTGATTCTTCTGATACGTGTTGAAAATAATTTAATAAAAAAGCCCCCGTAAAATAGTAGAAAACAAACAGTCAGACATATATAATAACAGTCAATGTACTAGACAATGGACACGGAAGTTGCAGTGAAAATTACAAAGAAACGTTATTTATTAATGATTAAAAGTCGATGATTGTATGTATACTGAATGAATGAATGAATGAATTAAGTTACAAAATTGAGTGAATAAAACAATTGATGTCTGGGAGCACTATTACAGTTGCTAGTGTGAATTGTTTTAAATTTGACAGAGTTTGTGTCACTACTGAATCATCATGATTATATGTAGGAGAGGAGTGAGTTCTAGTGCAGATATCAACTTAGCTGAGATGTCCTGTGTCGAATCTGCTTAGGGGATCCGGTTGTATATAGATTGGGGAGGTTAGGACAGGTCACTAGGTCTATGTGTAAAAGTCAATTGAGGTTACCCGCCGATTCAGGAAACAAGATCAACCCCAGGTGTCCCCGGCTCTTCCCTTTAACCACAAGATACGAGTATATGGAGATCTTGTGTCTTTCCTTGTTCGAACTTGATAGGAAATAAAAAGAAACAAGGAGTACTCCCATCTTTAAGATTGTTTTTACGCGCCTATTCATCCCTAACGTTTTTAAAATATCGAAAAGTGACAATAACCTATTAGGCTTCTGCTTTCATTAGCAACCAGTTTACTGCAGTGCTCTGAAAGATGTCAGTCCATCTCCCAACTTGTTCTTATTCTTACACAATCTCTGTTGAGCTGTCACTACGTTCACAGGTGTTGTCTTGACATTAACGCCTCTGCTCCATTATAAGCTCAGTAATATAACGATTCCTAAAGTGTATCAACAAACATACATCCTAAACATAAGTGAATCTAATATCTATGGCTAATGGTCCTGTTATGCCTTCCATAATATAAAGATAGGTGAAACCAATACATTTCCCACTGATCGTTCATATACGAGTAAATTACGTCAGGTACGTTATGGGGGTAAAACACCTGTACAACATGTAAGCACCAATTATACCACAAAGGTTATGTATCACAAGTCATATGCAAATTATACATAATATACAAAAGGAAAATAAAATAGAAGTTTACCCACTCAGCAAGAATTCTTTCTATGGCTGGCAAAGATGGTTAAATGTTATATGTTACTCTTGCCTATGCTTTGAATTGACCCCAGACTTGGCAATGCTATAGTGAAGAATGAGAGTTTTGTCTCTCCATATAAAGAGTTTGTCGTACAAAGAATTTCGCTAGCAATTATGTTGCCTATCTGTTAGCGCTTTGCATTTCGTGAGACCGAATCAGACCTACCATTATTCTAGAAAAGTGTGTAAGATTTACGATTTCCTCCAAGTTAATAAGATGCTACTCTTATTTAGTACACGACCACTGTAGATGTCAGAAAGAATTTATCGCGGTTTTTACAGCCATTGGCTTACACAAATAAGGCATTACATTTACTGGGCCGTAACGATCCGTGGTTCCCAAAGTGGGCGGTACCGCCCCCCCCCCCCCCTGGAAGTATCCAAGGGGACGATACGGAAAAAGGGGCCAGAGAGGAGGGGGCGTTCAGTAGTAAACAGGGAGCGTTCAGTAGTAAGGGGTGGTTCAGGATTTGACAGGCTAAATTCAGTACATGCGGGGGAGAAAGGAATTGTGGATTTGAGAGACAACATTAGTGAGGCGTGGACGATGTGGGTGGTTGTATTACTAGGATCATTAAGCAAGGCATAGTTTCGTCTATACGTGCCATTCTGAGCTCAGGTAACCATCGCTGACCATAAACTGTAATCGGGAACTGCTAAGAAAGGGGGTTAACTATACACCTATTGTCCATTCGGTCACTCCTGCAGAAAGAGAAACGATCTGTAGTTCACTAAGATTTAGACAGAAGGTGAAAACCATTCCTAAATAGTGTTTAATATGAGCTTTGGCGTTGGCACGGTGTGTCCGAGTGTACTTTCCGATGGCATGGACGAAATTAGATACCTGCTGGTGTTTCGGACAGTACCAACTTTGCTTTGTTGCGCATTTTATTGTCTCAGTATTTACGGGTGCTAGTGGTAACTAGATATTCGCAGATTGGTAATAAATAAGAGAAAAGGTTCAAGGGAGCAAGTTTTTAACAGTACTCCGCAATAGAAATCAGTCTTTGAACCTCTGAACCAGCCTTCCTACCTTACATTCAGACTTTCATAAATCGACTGGCGCGACGTAAGTTTCCCATCTATTGCACCATGGCGCTGCCTATGAGCAAAACCAACGAACTTTCTCGGCTTTTCTTGTGAACAGTAGTTTCAAATAAGCGTATACTGGGTATCAAACTATTTCATCATGTCGATAAGGTAAGTTTTCATACTTATATATATATATATATATATATA
The DNA here is from genome assembly GCA_024509875.1 of Oreohelix idahoensis. Classification (NCBI taxonomy): domain Eukaryota; kingdom Metazoa; phylum Mollusca; class Gastropoda; order Stylommatophora; family Oreohelicidae; genus Oreohelix; species Oreohelix idahoensis. The sequence goes on along the minus strand of JAMPIV010017846.1, from coordinate 1,128,069 downwards.
TATATATATATATATATATATATATATATATATATATATATATATATATATATATATATATATATATATATATATATATATATATATATATATATATGTGGTAGGGTGGGCGAGATGATGATGATGCTCATATTGTGATATTTGATCACTCTCTTTCCACACTCGCACCGACCCGAACAACAATAAAAACTCTTGATTCTGAGGCAGGGGCTGTATTTATTTTTACAACCCTATCAGTGACACTTAAACACACGAAGCAAACATTAAACAAATAAACCAACGAACATAACAAAACAAAACACCCAGCATGTGCCCGATTGCTAGTCTGAAGAAACAAACAAAGCAACGAATAGTTAAAATCATAGTAGTTAAATAATGATGCTCTCACCTGCCAAACAGTCCTTCCACGCCACCCTCAACTATCACACACGCACACACTCATGCGTGTCGTCCAATGCGACTAGTAAGGTGTTGTGCATGAGGCTGGCAATCTCACCGTGTAACATCGGTTGCTACCAAAACCACTACTGCAAGAGCACACACTCAGCTATCACACACGAACACCCATGCGTGTCGTCCAATGAGACTAGCATGGTGTTGTGCATGAGGCTGGCAACCTCACCGTGTAACACAGATTGCTACCGAAATTACTACTGCACGAGCATCTGAATGCTTCATACGGATGAAACCACACTGGTGGCTCCATGCTCCCTCAGGAGCGGAGAAGAGAAATATATATCTCCAAGTGAGCCCACATGCTCTGGTCCATCTGCTACCTACAACGGTCACCTCGTCTTGTTTGTTCTCTCGTCTGGGCTGATACTCTGAAAGGTCGCTGCTGGCTCGCTATTTCTTTTATAAGCCCAGGTCTAATCACTCAATTTAATGCGCGCTAGGCGTATTGATTTGGCCGCATACCTAACTCTCACTATATTTACTTTAGAAGGGCCGACAACAGAAATATACACAACTATTTCTAGAGCAAAAACACAATTCTACACCACAACTTAATTTCTAGGCATTATTATGGCCTTTTCATCAAATTTGAAGAATTTACATCCCAGCATGCTTCTCGCACATCGAAAATATGGGCGATAAATGTGCCACTCACAATGAAGGGGGAAGCTGGGGTGTCTTCCCGTGAAGGGGTAAGCCGGGTGTCTTTCCGGCCCTATCACATATATATATATATATATAGATATATATATATATATTATATATATATATATATATATATATATATATATATATATATATATATATATATATATAATATATATATATATATTATTTTTTTTTTTTTTTTTTTTTTTTTTTTTTTTTTTTTTTTTTAGCTGCACCGAGCTAGCTTTGGTTTTACTAACATTAATTATTAATTAAGCAGATACATTTTGATACAGATTTGCCGTATATTGAATATTGCTGTTCAGTCCATTTTATTACATCCTTTTAATTTGTTACCGTGATCTCTACACTGTGTAGTTAGGCCACTGGCTCCCAATTTTTAAATCTTAAGACCTATCAATATAGTGAGTTATTTTATATTTTTTTCATATTATATAACTTCTATTATACTTTATGAAATCATTATTGGGTTACTTCAGTGTTGTGGCTGTTGCTGATTGTGTTTTTTTTTTCTGATTGTTGTATTTTTCAAATTTATTTATGGCTGTGGTTAAGAAACTTTATAAAATAGAAGAGTAAACTTATAAGAACATTAGTGTCAACATTTTTGGAAAGCCACTTTTGAGTCAGTTGTTGTCGTTTACTTGACGTACATTTTCTATCTGCAAAATTGTAAAATCAATTCTTTGTTCCAGTATCCAGAACAAATATGGCAAAAGCAGAACAAACCAAAAAAGAAGTGCAGACAATACAGCGTGGAATATCTGAAATATGGATTTATTCCAGCACTAAATAACCAACAAGTGCCAATGTGTCTATTATGTGAGAGAGCCTCTTCAAATGAGGCGATGAAACCTTCCAGACTCCTTGAACATTTGAAAAAAAATTCACCCTGATAAAACAGACAAACGTTTGACATATTTTCAGTCACTTCGTGAAAACTATCAGAAACGTACAACTGTTCGTGACATGTTTGCCAACACTTCACAACAAAGCTGTGATGGTTTGCGAGCTACATACAATATTTCATTGCTGATAGCTAAATCTGGAAAGCCTCACACAATCGGAGAAAATTTTATTAGCCAGCTATAAGAGAGTTTGTGAGTACAGTTATGCATAAGTCACCTGAACAAATAATTATAGCAATTCCGCTCAGCAATACGCCTGTTCAAAGAAGAATAAATATAATGGCTGAGAATGTTGAAACATTGTGCAACATACTTAGGACACAGAATTTGCCTTGCAGTTGGATGAGTCTACGGGACCCAAAGATGCAGCAATAGAGAACGCAGTCAGCGACTCATAGCTTGACTGCCTGCGTCAGGACCAGCGAACCAGAGCTGGTCAAGACCGCACTCCACCTCCACGTGGTGGTCCTGGAAACAGTCTGCAGCAGTGCAGTCTGGCTGAGCGAGTGTGGATCGCAATGGGAAGGCAAACCCGGTCCTAAAAAATGCCGTGCAGAAGTCGGATGTGTCGACCGAAAGGTGCAGATATCACACAGCTTAGGCGTAAACAGACACAACGCAACCACCGTCCTTTTCAGGACGAACGAGGAAGAAGAAGAAGAAGGATGAGTCAACTTTGCCGGGCAACGAATCTTTGCTTCTTGCGTATGTTTGCTTCGGAAAAGGTGAAAGCTGTTATTCAAACGCAATATTGGCCGTCGCGAGTTAATCCAATTTCCCAGCCTCTTAGAGGTGGAAGAGAAAGACAAAATAACAGAGGACAATCTCCAAGTATATTGTGCACACCTAGATATGCTGCATAAAGACATGTCTCAGATGTTTCAGGATCTTCTTTTGATTACTATTCCAGACTGGATAATAAATCCATTCCTGGACACGTGCAGTGAGGAACTAGGAAGGGTGGAAGAGTAACTGATTTCGCTACAAAATGACGTTGAGCTTTAGCCAGTGTTCAAAAAATCATATCAAGACTTTTGGTTGCAGAAAGAAATCTCTGAACGCTACCCTGCAGTGTGGGGAAAGGTTAATATGTTCTGTATTGCCTTTCCAACATCGTATTTGCTAGAGCGTGGTTTCAGCGCGATTGTCCAACCTCTTTCGAAGCAGAGAAACAGACTGCAGATTACTGAACGTGGGGATCAGAGACTCCTTCTAAGTAACTTTCAGCCTGATGTTGAGAAGCTGATATCACTACACCATGCACATCCATCTCACTGAAGTTAAAATGAAGTCAGTTTGTTACTAATTTACTTTCGCATACTGCTGTTTGTTATACTGGATTAAGTAATTAAGTTTTTCTTTTTAAATTAAGTTAATAAATAAGCGTATCTGTAGCTTTATATTAGAGTGTAATAAATAGAGCAATTAGTTGTTACTGTATTAACAGTTGCTCTTATTTTTCGCTCTTTACATTTTTTTTATGTACTGTGCGGAGATGCAAAAAGGGGGAGGGGGCCGCTGGGGACATGCCCTGGGAGCACCAGGGTGACCCGAAAAAGTTTGGGAAACACTGCGCTATGTTGCAATGGGCTGGTATCCATTGGATTGTGCACTTGTTGAAGCATTTAGCCAGGCTTTCAAGTGAGTATACCAGTTCATTTAATCTCTTAGCATGATGGCTCTTCTGTGTGGTTATTATTGAGAGGGGCATCTGTAATGAGTACAGTACCGTATTTGTTTATAGAAAGAAATAACTAAGGGACGTAACCGAGGTGTTATACGACCTAGGGGAGGTAAATGAGAACGGGTGGAGATGACAGTGCAAATCCGCCTTAAGCAACCTCCCATTATAATTAATCATGGTCTTGACTTGAAACCACGGAGGAAGATGAAAGTGTGAAAGCAAAAGAAAACTTGGAGAAGTATGGTAGAAAAGGAAGTCAAAGCAACCGGAGTCTCATGTGCGAAACTGCAAAAGAAGACCAAAAAATAAGAATTGGTGGTAAGAAAGATTTACATCCCCATGAACAGGCCTTTAAAGACTTGAGTACTATCTCTTCAGTAAGTTTTCTTCTTCCTCCTCGTTCGCCCTCAGGCTTCAACGTTAATGACTCTTATAAATGCAGTTCTCAGCTCAACGGGTTCCTGACATCCGCAAACAGCTTTTCGTTGGGAGAAATAGGTTGTTGCCATATGCCACTCCGTTCATTGCTACATGCTGGGCAGGACTGCAGTAGATGTTGCTGTCATGGGAATGGTGCCACAGGTACAGATATCTCAATCTGTTGTGTCCAGTGCGTAGCCGGAAAATGATGACCAGGTCTCGCCTATATAGTTGAAGATAGGCTTCATTTTTTATATGGTCTTCCCCATTTGGGCCTGAATGTGGCTTTTATAGTTGTTTTTGCCGTTTCATAAGTTGTCCCTATATCATTTTGTTGTGGCGGTCCTCCTTCCTTCGCAAATGTGTCTGCCTTTTCGTTGCCTGGAATGTTGCAATGGGCTGGTATCCATTGGATTGTGCACTTGTTGAAGCATTAAGCCAGGCTTTCAAGTGAGTATACCAGTTCATTTAATCTCTTAGCATGGTGGCTCTTCTGTGTGGTTATTATTGAGAGGGGAATCTGTAATGAGTACCGTACCGTATTTGTTTTTCTGTATGTGCTTTGCATTCAATAAGAGTTTCCGCTGCCTGTTTCCGACTTCTGCTTCAGCATTGAAGTTACTGCAGTATTTGCTAGTGGCTATTGCCATAGAGCGGTTTCTATTCTTTATAATTTTATGAGGATGCCAGCTTATTCCCCCCCCCCTTTTTTTTCCCAGTATATGCATGTGTCAAGAACTTTGCTGGAAATTTTTGGTCAGTATATTTGATTGCTTTACGTTTCATTGTGTGTCTGTCTGTGTTCCTTTACTTTCAATGTTTGGAATATCAGATTTTAGCTCAGGAAAGCATCTTATTTTCCACGGTGGGATAGTTGTGCTTGCTGATATTTTCTTTCCGACTGCTAGCATGACATGTTTGCTAATGTTTTGTTTTGCTTGGGCCACAAAGTTAGTTCGCTTGAGCAGGAAATTATAAACTGCCCCTGTATGGGGAAGACCCAGCTGTAAAAAATGGGGTTAAGAAAAGCAGAAAATATTTACCGTTGAGAGAAGTAAAGGGAGATAAGGACGATAGTAATCGATAATAAAATGCACTTTAAAGAGATTGTTATGGTTAGAAGTATTGTCACTGTCTGAATGAAACGCTGAATCATCATAACTGAGAGAGTGGGGTTCAGTAAGAGGCCGATGTAGCCCGGCAGTGATGAAAAATGAGTTTAGTGTTACGAGCGTACAAGCGTGAATCAGGAGGATGGCGGAAATTGAGCGGATGCAAGGGTTGAGACTAAGAACAAAAGTTCACTGTGGAATACCAGGAAACGAGAGAAGAAGGTGCTGCAGACGATCAACCGGATGTACCAGTTACGTACCATCAAAAGAAAAAGATGATCAAATCAACCAGAAAGCCACTAACACCAAAGCAGGACGACTACCAAGCTATGAACAGATCAGAACAAATTGTCATTCTGCGCCTCAGAACTGGACACAACCGACTCCGCAGCCACATGTATAAAAAAAATTTAAGATTGGCAATTCAGCCATGTGTACATGTGGACGGGCAACCCAGACTGCAGAGCACATTCTTCAAGACTACCCCGAATATGATATATTGAGGCAAACCCACTGGCCCAGAGAAACAACACTGGAAGCAAAACTATACGGAACTCCGTATGAACTACAAAAGACAGTGAAGTTTATACAAGAAACAACATTACAGATATAGACAATATAGTTCAAGCGAAAGAAAGAAGAAGAAGAAGAGCAAAAGTGTAGCAGATGGACTTGCATGAGAATGTTGCGAAGTTTTTACCTCGATAAATCAAGTCTACTATAGAGCGAATGTTTGTTCATGATCGTCATAGTGGTTGTCCGTATGAAAACCTCACAACAATAAAGAGACATAAACTGATATAGCACAGCAACGTATAAAGATCGCACGGGCTTTTGAATCTTCTCCTTCAAAGCAATACCATGCGAAAAACGATTGGAAAAGAAAATAATAGATGGTGGATTAACAACATAAAATAATTGACTAATCTACCTGCCATAGAACTAAACAGACTAACAATCAACAGACGAAAGTGCAGACTACTATTCGTTCTCATAGTCTGTAGTTCCCAATGACCACGATATATAGTGGACAAGTCAAATTAATTTCACCCTTTTTCTTGCGTCAGTGTGTGTTAACGAGCGCATGTTTCCAAATAAGTACCAGTTTTATTTTACTGTTATAATGCAGAAATGTATTACTTTTATATTTGCCCTAGAGCCCCTATGCTGTAACTCATAATAAGCCTCTGTTGACTGTTGTGTTTCTTTGTTTTTCAAGAAATTTACCAATGGACACTGCAGGTCCTTCCCTGACGGCACCTCACGGTTCAGATGCCCAAGCAACGCAGCTGTTTTCACCACCGTATGCTGCACAACCAAGCAACAGCATTGACACGATAACTGCACCGCTGCCATCACCACAACCAAGCAACAACATAAATATGATACCTTCATTCCTGCCACCACCACAGCCAAGCTACAGCAACTATCTGAACGAAGTTGCATCACAGCCAACTGCCTACGGTACTTACCAAAACACTGGACGGGCATCCGAGGTCAGTAAAATGCATTTCCCCAGTTATAATGAGAAGTCTGTGATTGAAACATACCTTCTTGCCATCTCACCTTTCGGGTTATTGGGCGCTCACCATTTCTATCTGCATCGCTACTACTGGGGCATCATTTACATATTCACCTTTGGTCTTATGGGGTGTGGCTACCTCATCGATTGGTTCCGTGTGCCGTGCCTAGTTAAACAGGCAAATGACAAGATGAAGAACCCAGGAAAAGACAAGAAAACCATCTCTGACGCATACACCTTGTGGTTTCCTATGGGTCTGCTTGGTTTCCATCACTACTACCTTGGCAATTACGCTTGGGGTGTGATCTACACTTGCACTTTGGGTCTGTTTGGGATCGGCTGGATTGTGGACGCCATCAGGATGCCTTCCTTAGTGAGATCTGCCAACGAAAGGAGTTATCTCAGGGAGGCTGAGGAGAAAAGTAAATGCCTTGCTGTTGCACTAGGAGTTTCCCCGCTTGGTGTACTTGGAGCCCACCATTACTACTTAAACCGTCCAGTGTGGGGGATAGTCTACACATTCACCCTTGGCCTCATGGGCGTTGGTTGGATTGCCGATTGGTTCCGTATGCCGATGCTCATAAAACGAGCCAACAAAGCCATAGCGGACGGCTGCTCTAATAATGTCAAGACTCTTGATGACGCCTACATACTATGGTTTCCCTTTGGGTTCCTAGGGTTTCATCATTTCTATTTGGGACGCCCTCTTTGGGGACTATTGTATTTCTTTACGCATGGGATTCTAGGAGTGGGCTGGCTGATTGATATGTGCAGAATGCCCAAGCTGGTCAAAGCGGCAAACTTAAAAATCGAAGCCGAACAAGAAATACGCGGACTGGTATCCAGCTCTGGAGGTCAGACCACTACAGTTACCATAACTAGTGTGTCATCCACTCAAGGTAAGCTGAGAAGTTTTTTTAACACCTTTATAGAAAATAGAGAAGATGGTTAGACAGATAGTTAAAAGATGCTAACAGGTGTGATGTAAAGAAACCAAGAAAATAATTCCTCTTACACTACTAACTCGAATATTTTCAAACATCAACTCCAATGTTTTTCTTAATTAATCGAAAAATATCTTGTTTAGCCCCTAATGGGTTACAATGATATATCTTTTCTTAGTGCTGTTAATAATTCTGTTGACTTCTTTCAATTCTGCGGCGTCAAATTCTCCAGTATTTCTCTCCTGGTATTCTTCTTCTTCAAGTACCATGCCTAGTGGCATAGGAGATCATATCTCTCCACAACTTTCTGTCCCCAGTACAATTTATCAATTCTGTTGTTGACTTCTTTCCATGTGTCGTGAAACGAGTGTAACCCACTACTTTGTTAATCACTTGTCGAGATACAGATTTGCTTCAACCAATCAACGAGCACCGTTCACCAGTCTCTGAGACAGAATAAATTAACGGCCATCATGTTCACGCAAGATGGCGGATTAAAACTGAATAAAATTAGGCTGTACAGCACTTGGGACTAAACCGGAGGAAACCAATCAGCTTGCTCCGCCAGGAATCAACCGAAAGCCTTGCTTAAGAATTCACCTACCTATATAATCGGGCGGATTTTATGCATAATCACACATCACCGACGCGACGCCAGAGATACCGACCGACTGAAGAGGAGAAGTTGTCACCTTGATTTATAGCTTACCTGGAGTGCAATGACCTGCAGTCTGCTTTGCTAAGTCGAGTCAAAATCTGGCCGGTTTGAATCTTAGAGGGTAAATATATTTACGATAACCTTTAGGAAAATAGGCTTTCAGCAGGTCTATAATGTTGGTATTTGTTGTGTGTCATTTATACTACCTATCTGGTTACTGATTGTATCTTGGGGAAATTAAGTATAATGATTGTATTTCCTATTATGATTGAATAGACAAAGACTAATAGGACTCATACCTCAATCTATTGTCTCATATAACTCAATCTATTGTCTCACGTGACTTCAGTCTATTATCTCCGATAAGACCAACTGCCATATAACCAAAACAGTCCTTGTTAGGACTCAACCTATTGTCTCTTATACTTCAATCTGTTATCTCAGACCAACTGCAATATAACCAAAACAGTCCTTGTTAGGACTCAATCTATTGTCTCCTATAACTTCAGTCTATTATCTCCGATAAGACCAACTGCCATATAACCAAAACAGTCCTTGTTAGGACTCAACCTATTGTCTACTATAACTTCACTCTATTATCTCAGACCAACTGCAATATAACCCAAACTGTCCTTGTTAGGACTCAATCTATTGTCTCCTATAACTTCAATCTATTATCTCAGACCAACTGCAATATAACCAAAACAGTCCTTGTTAGGACTCAATCTCTTGCCTCATCTAACTCCAATCTATTGTCTCCTATAACTCCCACCTGATATATCACCAAACAGTCCTCGTCGCATATACTCCTATCATAAGAACATAACGTTATTGTTAGGATATATTATAGCACTTGTCAGAGAGGGCCTGGTATATTATAGGGGGAAGGACATTGTTGTATCACACCTAGGTGTACATATTATTGGATGTATTCATGTATTGAATTTATATTATTGGATGTATTCGTGTATTGAATTTATATTATGGGATGTATTCATGTATTGAATTTATATTATTGAATGTATTCATGCATTGAATTTATATTATTGAATGATATCCATGTATTAGTTTATCAGAAAGAATGTTTTGCAAGTAGACACCTGTCTTGTCTCGCTATTGCTAAATCATACTGAGCCATGTTGTCATTCATCCTACATGCAGACACTAAGACACGCTCATATCACATACAATAGAAATAGGTGGGCTTGAGGACAGAAATTAGCCCCTATTTTTGCTTGTTACAGGTTTTATACGTGTCATAAAAACTGAGATCGTGGGTCGTCAATCCAGCTGCCTGGAACTCCGCAGGAGCTTAGAGGTTGTCAAGACTCTACATCTTTATCCCCCTCAGTCTTGGGTGGGCTAACGAAACGATCAACAGCTGGTGTTTTGTGTCAACCAAACCAAGAAGGACAGCACTTCTAAGAGATGAGTACACATTAGTACCATTTCTGTCGGCATTGTGAGCAAAATCTAAGTCAATGAAGAAAACGTGAATTAGCGTAGCAAGAGACAATAATAAGATCGTGTGGATAAATTATACGTAAATAACAGCATAGCTGATAAACGTTATATCCTTAATTAACAGCACAGCTGATACATGTACTATAATTGAATAACAGCACATCTGATATAAATTTTGTTCCTATAATTGGAAAACTTGTTGTAATATTTATTTACATATCTATATAAATATAAATATTTGTACATCATATGTAAACTTACAAATTCATTACATTCCATTTTTCAACATTCACCCTTCAGCACAAGAGTAGATAGTGTATATACTAAATAAATAATAAGGAAATTGTATTTGAAGACTTGTCAATTTTATCATTGTTAAGCAAAATCTGTTTCCTTGTTTTTTTTTAATATCACAGTTAGTTACACAGCGGAGGTGGCACTTTATGTCGGTCTCCTCTCTACTATTGTTTCGAGATCAGATCATTCACAGCCGTAACTAATTTGTGATACCAGTAGTCCTCTCAGACACTGGGACTTTACCATTTTCTGCAGAAATTCTATTTCTGTAATTGTCAGTACTATACTGATCCAAGAGCCAAATAAAACCTCACGCCACACCATGCCACAATGCCAAACTGTCCAGTATTTGCTTTCTTTGTCTTCCTCTATCTCTTTTTCCTTCAATCTTACCTGTTGTTACGATATACTCCAGCTTTCCTATTTTCATAACATGCCCAAAAAAAGTGGATGCTTCTTTCAAACTTATGAAATAAGTATCCTTTGTGCATTGGCCTCTTTCAGGACATCCTTATTACTCTTTTTCGCTGTCCATGGTATTTTTAACATTCTTCTGTAAAACCACATCTCTGTTGCCTCTAGTGTCTTCCCTATGTGTTTACTAATTGTCCATGACTCACTCCCATGTGTCAGGATTAGTTCTCTCCTAGTATCTCCTTAATATTTGAGTTGAAGATTCTTATTTTTGTGTTGGGCTTGTATTATCAAAATCTTTGTCTTTTTAACGTGTATTTTCATAACCAATTGTTGTGACTCTCATAAACTATTCTTATTTTTTTAAATATTAAATGGGATTAGGGGAAAGAACAGCCAAGTCTTCGGCAAAATTTAGATTCTCACATTGCTTGTGTGCCAAAGCCCACTGAGTTTCAGTTCTGTTGGTTGACGTCATTGCTTTCATAATCGGAACAATAGCCATTCGAGAAATGATAACAAAGGACATTCCTGCCAGACTCCACTTCTTATTTAAATGGTTTCTGAAGTCTGTCCGTCATGAAGAACTCTGCATTTCATACGCGTTTTCTTTATTAGGTTAATTAATTGATTGTTGACATCATAATCATTTTCGTCATGTTTCCTTTCACTCCTTATGAAGCATGGAGCTACCATTGAAGCTTATCAAAGCAGTCGTCTGCTCTTGCACACGCTGGATTCAGTAGCAATTTCTTGTACATGATTGAGTTGCCCATGCGCAACCTCGTGTTAGTTGCTTCTTACGAAATGCGTCAGGGAGCAGTAGTTCTAATCTTTCTTTTGTCTTCTCTGTGACCCCTAGCTTTGCCTTCTCTGTGACCCCCGTAAATGACACAGAGCAGCAGTGTCACAATGCCTCCTAATTTTTTAAGCGATTCGTTGACTAAACTGCCGAGTCTTTTCATAATTCACAAATTCAAAGTAAAATAAATTCAATTTCAAGCTCTATTTCACTCTTGTGTGCATTGTGGCTATCTGGTCCGTACAGGATCTGTGCTGTTTGTTCGAAAACCGAGCATACTATTCAGGTAAAGGTGGTCCCATAGCATATACTGTTATAAGGGAGAGAAGTGTTAGAGACTTTACTATACAAAGTCCAGCTTTACTAGGTGGGGTGATAATTCCCCTTCCTCGCTGCCTTTGACTTCCTTACCCGAAGAGCTGAGACAGGTATCCATTTAAAACTGAGTAGACGGGAACATGACCCTACCAGTTTCGGACCCGGAACCTAGTAACTTTGCAGTGAGAGGCGAGCGCTCTAACCCCTCTACAAATCGAAAGCTTGAGCACACTATACCCAGAGAATAATTTGGAGTGGAAGCATGTGTACAATGCTAAGACAGCGCAGACTTCGCTGGCTTGGCCATGTCCGCCGCATGGAAGATGGTCGCATCCCGAAAGATATCTTCTACGGACAACTGGCAGATGGCAAAAGAACAGTCGGGCGACCACAGCTGAGATTCAAAGATGTGTACAAGAGAGACACGAGGACACAAATCCAGCAACCTGGGAGGATGAAGCTGCCGATCGCACCAAGTGGTGATGCTACCTACGGCGTCACCTCAGATTGGGGAAAAGAAACTCTCACGGCAAGAAGAAGTGAAGTGAAAATGTTGAAAGGAACACCAGGAAAATAAGCAGCTGAGGGCTGTCACCTCTGGGGCGCATTTCCATAGTCAGTTATGACTGAACGGGCTATTATTATAGTTTGGAGTGATGATGAAGGTATAATACAGCCTAGGCTACTTTATCCTACAAGGTGTGGATCAGACTGTGTCAAAATATGCATCCTTAGTCATGATTTGCCGGGGGGAGGTGGGGGAAATCACTATGCCACTTTAACAAGGGCAACGGATTTGGGTCCAGAGTCTGTATCAAGAAGTGAAAACTGAAAACATATATGGTACATCGCATGGGTTCCAACATGGAAACACGAGGACATGTTCAATTACAGTTGATGAAGCAATCAGTAAAGGAAGAGTATTATTTGAAGCTGTAAAAACATTAAATTTGAAGCAATGTATAAGAGGCCAGAACATCAAAAGTATATGTATCTCCTATCTCCTAAATGTGATGATCCTGAACTACCGATTGGTGACTTTGTGCTAGACCACCCCCGTGATAACATCAAGGATTGCAACTCTCAAGGCCAGAAGAGACCAAGCGTGAACGTCAGAGATAATCAAGAAAGAAAAAAAACCACAGCAAAAATGAAAAGGCAAAAAAAAAAAAATAATAATTTGCCCCTCGCCAGCCCCTGCATAAACTTTAAAAAGCAAACAAACAAACGGAAGATAATAGGTATTTTTGCTCCACTGTAACAGGATCACAAAGACAGCTACTTTAACGTATGAGAAAATGTGCAGCACATAAACCATAAACAGTAAATACCTGTACCGTAATTTTATAGAGCAGTTAGATACATCAGGTATCGACAGGATGATACGTGGGCAACACAAGCAAAATTTACGACACCTGTTAACCTGGAATGGGTAAAACGCCAGGATAAACAGTATTGTCGTACTGCGTATACACTCCTTGTAACCAACACGGACAAGACAATGGACTTAGATTGCACCTGTTAATATTTGCTTTTGATATACGACGACGTGTGGTGTTAGCCCTCCTGATCCTACGAATCTGTTTACCTATACTTGTTCCGTGATATATTACTTGTTTTTATCTTGATACATGTTTTATTATATTTTGCCGTTTTCTTAGAAGACTATGAAGGTCTATTTTTAACACCTGTTTGATACATAGAGATAAATTGCATGCTTATAATATACAAGGGGATTGACATAAGTCTTGGGCCTGACCATGAAGGAGTCACAGGGGGAAGATGAAGCTTGGCATATTTAAAGTTCATCATATTTGCACTGAATGTGTGAAGTACGCATATGTTTCTTCAATGGGTTTTCCCGCTACGGTGCACGGCGCAATGTACCCTATTGACCGGATCTGCTGCTCCAAAGATTTGACAAAACAATGGAAAAGAAGGAGGCGAGAGCTGTGATAAAATTTCTGATGTTTCAGGGAAGAACACCTACAGAAATACACAGGGAGATGGAACCAGTGTTTCGTGATTCTTGTCCTTCATATACTTCGGTTAAAAAAACTGGTGTCAACAGTTTAAGGGCGGCCGCTCAAATGTTGCTGATCTGCCAAGATCTGGTAGACCAGCCTCAGAGTGCAACGATGAAAATGCAACAAGAGTGAAGAAAATCATTGACCAGGATCGACAAATGACAATTGTGGAGATAGCTATAGCACGTTTCACTAGCTTTGTCCTCAAACAAATGTAATTATCTGAATAACCGTTGAACGTATTAATGCCATTTTTTTGTATACGATGTTATATTTGGTTAGACCCAAGATATATATACTTTACATCTGTGCATCTTGTCCAGTTCCCATAAACGAATGAAATCCTTTGATCTTTGTCGGCATACTAATTATTGTGTATCGAGAAAAGAAATTTTACCACTTCAGTCACAGATTGTGTGAATTGATTAGGCATAGGCGTGTCTACTATTACAATAATGTGGCCATCACGTTTGCATATGAATACCTGTTGAAGATGATTTCTTAAATGATCTGCATGCGAGATACTCGTGACATTGTTTGTCATTGACATTTAGTGCACTACCAAACTGGACCTTCATTGATCTAATTATTTCAATAGGTATCACCTCTTTGCGGTTCATAAATATCATAATGGAACGTTGCTCCTCTAATGTGCTTGTAAATAAAGGTAAGGTCATCTTTAAAGAAATTAAACTTCATCCGAATCATAATCAGATGTCTCTGAGAAATTGATAATCAATCTCGGCTGAATGAAGGACAAACCATCATTCTTCCAATATTCCTCTTCCTCTTGTAAGAGGTTCTCGCATTTCTTCCAATAATCCCTGGCTATATTGGAGATGGCGGCTTTTGTAAGTATTTCAACATCTTTTAATTTGAACGTTCTATTTTCTGTTGCTACTTGTTCCTTAATTTTAGCCCAGACTAATTCTATTGGGTTTAAGTGAGAATGGTAAGGAGGCAATCTTAAACATCTGTGACCATGTTCATGGATTGCCTTGTCTATGTGAAATATCTTTGTATGCTGTGTCTTTTTTACAATTCCAAGTAATTCAGGCTTCAGGGACATTTCGTTGAATGGAATGTTGTTTGTGGTCAGCCAAATCTTTATTACATCTTTAGTACTTGATGAATTAGGAACTTTATCTTCTGGTGCCACAACGTTGTGATATGAAGCACTGTCCATTATCAAACACGACGGTCTATCCAATAAAGGAAGTACATGATTCACAATCCAATGCTCGGAAGGGCCCAACCCCTACTACTGGGGGTCCTTCTCAATTGCCCCGTGGAGCCAGGAGGCATGAGAATAGAGCTACTGGCCAAGCAAAGAAAAGACCATTTAAAATAATGCACTGGAATGCTGAAGGCGTCAATAGTAAAAAAGACGGCTACAGCAAAAAATTAGAGCTCGAAAATATCTTGAATAACTACAAAAGACAGTGAAGTTTATACAAGAAACAACATTGCAGATATAGACAATATAGTTCAAGCGAACGAAAGAAGAAGAAGAAGAACAATCCAATCTTGAAATATCTTGCCATTCATCTCTGTATGATAATCCATTTTATCTGTGAATTTTGAAACAAATATGAGTTCAGTATTATTTAGAAGCCCATGATGGCTGCTTCCTGCATGTGCAATTAGGCGCTGTCCTTTGCTGCTTGGTACTAGTCTCTTAGTTGTCCTATCAGATGATTGCCATTCTCGTTCATTACTGTGGTGCGCATTGATCCAAGTTTCACCTAAATACACAAAATCATAACAATCTCTTCTCATTTCTCTGACCTCGCGTAAATATTTGCTTCTCATTGCAACTATATGAGGCTTCTCACAAATAAGGTTTCTACCACCAACATATTTTCTAAAAGTGAATCCCAAACTCCAAATAGTCCTCCATAGCGTAGATTTGGAAATATCAATGTCATTATTCTTTCTTAACCAAATTTTCAATTTCCTTAAAGTCACTGCCTCATTATTGTGAAATATATCGCACATTTCTCTGCGGATCAATTCTCTGTCAAAATTATCCACCACTCTTGGCCTAATTTTCGTGTGTAAAACACTGGAATTAGAAATTTCAGATGTCGCTATCCAGCGGTGCAATGATCGTTTGCTTATCCCCAAGGCATGAATAGTCCTCTTTTGTGGGTTTGAAATAGAATGATATAGTAGTTTTCCTCGAGTAGCTTCATTGCAGAAATACTTAAAAATCCTATTTGTGATTTGCTGTAATGTCATAAAATGTACTCGCAGACTCATTTTTCCTACTTAACCACACAATACTTTTTGTAGACACACCCCTGATTGACAATGTGTGAGTAACACCGGATATAAACTGTTTTATGTTCAAGAAGTGCAATTTCACGCTAAAATCATGCCAATTGTTTGATAAACCAATCATGTGCAAATGAGGTTGTATAATATACTGTAGACATTTCAATATGTGTGTGTGTGATGTGTGTTGGCAAGTAGAATTTTGATATTATATCGCAAAGAAACGAAACTTGAAACCAATGGCTGCATTTTAATGAAAAATTTAATTCATAGGGTCTATACCATTTCAAATTCACATACAAAATGTCACTTATATGCTTTATATATTCGCTGAGATATAGCATTTTGAAGTTGGGCAAAGCTAGTGAAACGTGCTATAGTAGAGTAAAACTAAATAAAAGAACAGTTTATAGAATTTTACACAACAGACTGAACATGAGAAAAGTGTGCACGCTGGGTTCCGCGACTGTTGACACGTGAACAGAAGCAAACGAGGGTAAATTGCTGTCAACAGTGGCTCAAAAAGTGTCAGCCAAAAAATTTTTTGGAGACCATGGTGACAATAGATAAGACGTGGGTACACCATTATGATCACGAATCCAAAATTGCCAGCATGCAATGGAAAACCCCGGGCTCCCCAACACCTGTCAAGTCGAGAGCGCAGAAATCTGCAGGAAAAGTGATGCTGTTTTTTGGGATGGCAAAGGTGTCCTTTTGAAAGATTATCTGCCTTGTGGCAACACAGTTAATGGACAGTACTATGCAGATCTTCTCACCAAACTAAGAAAGGTTGTGAGCAGGAAACGAGGGATAACGCACACTCAAAATCTTCCTTTGCTTCAAGACAACGCGCCCTCTCACAAAGCACGGTTTGTGCAGCTAGCAGCCAACGATTTGAATATTCTCCAGATTTGGCTCCATCAGACTTTTTTCTATTCCCAAATCTTAAAAAACAGCTAAAAGGAAATCATTTTGACAGCGATGAAGAGGTTATACTGGCATGTGATGACTGGTTTAGTTTCAAAAATAGGGCATTCTACTCCCAAGGTCTTTTCAAGGTCAAGCAGAGATGGCAGAAGTGTGTCAATTCAGAGGGTGGCTATATTGAAAGTGAATAAACACTATACAAAATATCAGCTCTCTGTGACATGTCCTTCATGGTCAGACCCAAGACTTATGTCAATCCCCTTGTAATAGCGAGATTTTTGCTCTTACATTTTAGCAGAAAGTGCTATATGTTATCTGTACTATTGTTCAGTAAACACTGTGTAATAAAGTTCTTCTGGCATAACATTTCCTGTTCCTAGATTAACACATTAACTACCGAATTGAAAAACATACTATGGCCGAATTAAATTTTTTTTTCCATTTTCATCCTGTAGGTGTTTGCACAAAGTAAGCTGTAGTTTTCGTAATTGTTTACAGATTTTTATGAATTACACGTCATTTTAAAGATAAATGAATGTACTATTACAATAAACACCGGTTGTAACTCTAATAGAGGTTGTTACTATTTAACGGCCCTCCGATGGCCGAGAACTTGCAATATTTTCACAATTATAACTGCTTGCGCCCCATCTCTATCAAAATCACAATTTCCTTCAATGTGCACACCGTTTTCACTCTTGTCCTCGTCGCTAGAACTATAAGTCAATTGTTGAAACACGTTTCTTTCCTATTCAGCCGTTAGACGAGATGTACACGCATTTTTTGTAGTCCTATCACTAGTTGCCACGGTAAACAGTTTACACGATTTGGTAACTAACCCAAAACGCTGAAAAATATGAACATAATATCAATTTTCCAGTGTTCTACAACAACCATGCTTTGGGAATTTGTTTTCCGGTTGCAACTTAAAATCTCGAACCAGATCAGAGAGTGTTTTAGAACATTTTTCATTCGTTTTATTACTAAAATTAGATTGACGCTCTGAGCGGCTTGCGGTCCAAATGTGATTATTTTGTGAGCCGCTGACAGCGGCTTGTGGTAGTTAATGTGTTAAGCAAGGTGTTTCTTATCTTTGATATTTTTAATTCTCCATAAGTTGACATTTGATGTAGCTTTGAACAGCTTATATGCGTGTCTTCCCTCTAAGCACTGATTCATAGCTACTGTCCATTCTTCTTTTGTTTATGCTTTTATCTCTGTTCTGCTTAAACCAACATTTACTTGGTATGTGGTGCATTCATTTTTCTTAGCTTCTTTATCTTCCTTTTTTGTTTTTCTTTCATGCCAGCATGTGCCTACAATACTAGAATTTAAATTCCCTGGTATATAAGGATGTAATAGCTAGAAATATCTCCTCCACTATGTCGTCTACTGCACTCTTTTGTTCCTTAAGGCTTGAATTGATTAAGTTTCTCGGGAGGTTTGAAATAATTTCTAATGCATCAGCTTCACTACAACTTTTGTTAATCCAATACACTATTAAAATATGTAATATGTAAAACATAAGCTCAATTAACCTCCATTTCCTTGAACTTCCAGGTTACCCCAATTATAATTTGACAAATCCTGTCATGTTCACACCCACAAACCCAGCTGGATCTTACCCTCCTCAAGGGGCTTTGGGTTACACTTACCAGCAAGGAGCATTTGGATGTCCACAAACAGATCCCCATCACAACTTTATGTGCATCCCTGGCACTTACTATCCCACTCTTTATAATGGAGGCATGGGAGGTCCCCAGTTTCCACACCCAATGAATGGCGAGGCCCCACCGCCATATCAACCTACAGCACCCAATCATGTTAACCAATAAGCCGATGATCTGCCAAGAAAACTATAGGGCACACACTGACTGATAAGGCTTGGCCCTTCCATACCAGCCTGCAGAATGTAATAAAATTAACCACCAAGCCAAAGATCAACCCAGAAAGCTGAAGGACGCACGCTGACTTGTAAGGCTTGGTCCTCTCCATTCCAGCATGCAAAAGTCAGATAAACATCAAGCAGGTAACCGAGACTTATAAATCTGAAAAGGATATGCTGAGAACTTATGAAAATGTATGGACTAAAGCTTCTGTTTTTATGTAAAATGGAAGAAAAGTCTAAACCTTTCTTTACTTTATAAAGCAGAAAAAACTGTATCTACACACATCATAAAAATATGGCTTAATGTAATTCCTAACCAATAAATTTAACTGCACAATGATGATTTTATGTTCTACACCTGGCCCCACATCTATGTTTTTCATGTTATACTTTATATGCATAATGCATCATTTCCTGAATGAACAAGCACATTAAAATTAACATTTATTAAGTTCTACTTAACTGATTCCGTACGTAATTATTTTCAGCTCTGGATGGAATTATTTTTAAGCCCCAAAAATTTACACATACATAATTTACGTTTACTGACAATGTGTGTCTTTAGTAACATATCCTGTGTGTTTTCGGTCATTATAGTGATACGAAAAAACACGATAAAAGATGAAGATAAATGTGAAAAAACCCTTTCAAACGCAAATAAAAGACGTTGAAGCTTGTTGAAATTTGCCCAGTTTTGTGTTTACTTCCGTTCGAGATAAATTCCGGGCAGTATAAAATATCAGAATAGAAAGAAACAATGAAATAAATCAGCGTCTTTTAAAAGATCTTACGTCTACAGCGTTCGGCCTTTGCGTCTATTATTAGATCTTGCGTACGGAATCAGTTAAGATGCACAATTCTGCTTACTTTTGAAATATTAACCCTTCTTCATTGTAAAATTTACTGAGAATAGTGCAATGATAATCGTTCTGTGTACTTCCAGACAATGTTAATTTCACAACCATAAAATACCAGAAGCAATTATTCACGTTACTCCCTCAACTCATATACTCATGTGGGACAGTGTAGAAAAATTCCTAGATTGACCAAACCGGACCGAACTAAAATATCCCTCAAGCGATTATCTTGTAGTGTACATACGTGTATCTATATATTTTTTATTTAACCGTGCTTGAGTTGTGTGTCAATATGTTTTTTTTAGTAAACACTTAGTCGTGTATGTACATACATTTTACTTGACTTTTTCTAACGTGACTAATCGTTATTATCAGTGCACCTTTAAGCCAATGAGGTGGCTGACTGAGTTATGCAACCTGTTGATGGGGACTTTTAATATATGAATTATAACATCATCGATTTCCTAGTTGCTTCCTACGCAACATGGGACTATTACTGCAGTTGGTTCCCAGAAACCTGCACCAAAGTACAGTTGACATTCAAAAATCCGGCAACCTCCGGACCTGAGGAGTGCCGGATTATTGAAAATGCCGGATTTTTTATGGTTATATACGCTGTATATATTTAACAGAAAATGACTACCTGTACAGTCCTTTAAAGAAAGAAAATTAAAAACTAAATGAAAAGCAAATGAAATTTTAATGTTCATCAACTAAATAAAACAGTTCTACAGAATTTTAATGATAAAATGAGAAGGAATGAGCAGGAATGCCTGTTAACACGTGCAAGCAAGACCCAACAGCTGCATCAAAACATAAACTGCTCCAGAAAACAGAGGCGCGCCATCGCGGTAAATTTAAAAAATGCGCTCCGAAATCCATGCCGGAAATCTGAAGGAACCGGATTATCGATGGCCGGATTTTTTAATGTCAACTGTATTCAAGTGCTTTTGTAGAGGTAATTTGTGTAGCCCTAGTAGTTTTTATGTGATGAGGTTGGCAGCCCCATAAACAACCTCATATTAGTTACCTCTTACAAAATGCTTGAGGGAGCAGCAGTCTTATATTTTTTTTTTGTCTCCTCAGAGACCCCTGAGAATTACATTGAGCATGGATGATAATATATGGCAGTGAAATGCATGGAGGCATATCTGGGAGTCATCATTATATGACCACCAGCTATGCACAATGCTATAGTATACCGATGTGGAAGTAAACCACTGTCTGTGAGGCTAATTACATCCTCATTGACTCTTGAAATCATCCACACACTTGCAGGGATTCCCCCTGTGGTGAAACTTGTTGAGAACCCAGCATTGTACACTAAGCTTGGAAAAGTCACTTGAGCCCCGGACAGAATGCTCTGACCTGGTTGACTGCATTCGGGAGGATCTCACTGTGGACCCAGTGGTAGGCAAGGGGGGCTGAGAAGTGGCTCTGCAGGATGTGACAATTCCTTACGACAGCCCAGAACCAGAGAACAGTATTTTACCATTTTAGCTCTGCATATTTGGAGAGCCCCCTTGGATGGCGGGGAATGCACAGTATGCCACTTGCTTTTTACTCCTAGCTTGGGACCCCTATGTGACGAACCTTTGAATGCAGACCAGGCTGAAGAAACTGGAGCTCATGACTTCACCTTAGCACGTTTCAGAATGGCAGAAAAGCCACAGGAAAAGCCTAGATCTACAGTGTAGATAATACCAAGGAGTCTTTAACTTGGTATTGGCTGCAAAAGAGCGAAAAGCTCAGCAGCCCTAGTTAAACAACAACAAATATGACCACCAGCTAAGTACAATGCTACAGCATTCAAATGTGGAAGTGAACCTCTGTCTGTCAGGCTAATTACACCCTCACAGACTCTTGAAATCACCCACACCCTTCCAGAGATTCCTCCTGTAGTGAAATATGTTGAGAATCCAGCATTGCACACTAAGCTTGGAGGAGTTACTTGAGCCCCAGACATAACTCTGGCTTTTTAACTGGATGGCTAAATGCAGGAGGATCTCACTATGGGCCCATGATGGGCAAGGTGAGCTGAGAAGTGGCTTTGTGTTGGACGTGACAATTCCTTGGGAAAGCCTAGAAACATATCACAGTATTTTAGCTCTGCATATTTGGAGAGCCCCACTGGATGCCATGCGCTTCTTCCTCCTAGCTTGGGACCCGATGTGATGATCCTTTAAATGCCAGCCAAGCTAGAGAAACTGGAGATCGTGACTTCAACTCAACACTTTTCAGAATGGCAGAACTGCCCCAAAAAGCCTAGATCTACAGTGTAGATAACATCAAGGAGTCTTCAATGTGGTATTGGCTGCAATAGAGCAAGAAGCTTATCAGCCTTAGTTAAACAACAACAAAATATGGCAGTAAAAACGTCTATGTGGCTGTAGCTTACAGGGAATACATCAGTCACCATCACCACCTCATCCATAAACTGCAAACTTATCATCATCATTTCTTCTTCTTCTTACACTCTCAGACATCCACTTGAATGTTCTCAAAGAAAGCAGTAGCCAGTTTGAGGCTATTTGAATCCCCGTAAAGCTTTTCCACGAAAGGAGCTGGCGTCGGCCATATGCACTTTCTCTGTACCACATATAAGGGGCAACTTTGAAGCAGATGTTCAGCAGTCATTTTATCAGTGCCACAGTTACACTGATCGGTAGTTCCTATCTTTAGCTTGTTGAATAGATGGTATCTCAATCTGTTGTGGCCAGTGCGGAGTCTGAAGATTACCACTTGTTCTCTTCTGTGGAGCTGGTAGTAAGCATCATTCTGTGTGTGCCCTGGATGTTCTACATTCCATTTGTTTCTGTAACTGATTCTGATAAAACTCTTTGCCTCCTCAAAAGTTATGCTTGCATCAGGCTGAGGTAGATGTGAACCTTCTTTTGCTATTCTGTCAGCCTCTTCATTGCCAGCGATGTTACAATGAGATGGGATCCACTGGATCACAACACTTTTGAATCGTTGACAAAGTTTGTGGAGCACTACTCTGAGATCATCCAGGTCTGTATTATTTTGTCTTTTCAACGTTGCAACTACTGACTGTGCATCAGTAAAGAAAGCAACTTGTCTCTCTGCCGTTTCTTCTGTCAATATAACCTCTGCTGCAGTTTTCAAGGCCTCTGCTCTGAAGTTGCTGGAGAATTGTCCTGTCGCCACTGACAGCCTTTTTTCTGCACCAGTGCTTAAGGTCAGAAAGACACCCCCACCTCCATTTTCTGTTGCATTTGTTGCTGATCCATCTGTGTATGCATGGGTCCATTTAAGACTACCATATTCTGCAAGAAGAATAACATTATCACCATCACCCAGATATGCACAAATATGGGCTTTAAAAGAACTGAAATAAGTGCACCCAAAAGATGCATGCTCTGAATTATTACCAAATTAAATGTTAAGATATAAAAATACATACTATGGTCCCACCGTTTATTTTGCTCCTGACCTGTAATCTTAAGTTGCAAACTATCTGGTAGGGACCATGATATAGTGTCAATACTTGTCAGTAATTATGAGAACTTAGTTTGCAGACATCTGTCTTATCTAGGTCAGTGGAGTTTACTATTAACATTGTTTTCATTATCAGACCTGTGCTATTTACATACCTAAGTAATTAACCATATTTTACTATTCAGTCTTTTTTTTTTTAAATAAACATATGTGGTATAGAATATTCTAGACTTTATGTTATGGCACAAAAATGAAAATATACTGTCACTATTACAAGATGATTATGTATATACTGAATTAATCTTGAATAAAGCATTCATGACTTGATTGGGATACACATTATTCCATCACAAATAATAATGTGCAACACACTAATTTAACCAAAGTCGTGTAGCTTCCTTTCGCGACTTCATCTGTTGATGCCTATCCCTATGATGCAGATCAAGAACCATATTACATAATGCTAACCATAACCCTAAACCCACCACTGTTTCCAACTTATACATAAATAACACTGACAAACAACATTTTTCTTTCTTATATAAGAATAAGTGTTCTTATGTCAGTTTTTTGAGCTGATTTCAAATTTGAAATCCGTTTATCTCTATCACGTCAGGTTTTTAAGATATTTGTGAATACATATATTTTTGGGAAACCGTTATGTGCTCCGTTTCATTTTTACTACATAACTTATTAAAAATTAATAAAATGCAAAATAATTCCACTTTTTATACTGCTAAAAGATGCATGACATATGTTACGCTATTTTTCCAATAGTTACTGTATTTTGAAATAATTCTGAGCGAAATATGGCTTCTATGAACAAGACAAATCACGCTACTGATTGTTACTTCTGCTTGACAAATATCCATGGTTTCACTTTTAAAACTAGAAAGTCTGTGGTTTATCCAAATATTGAATCGGTTTTGAAACCAGTGCCTCGTGATCCAATCACATGTCCGATCCCAGTTCCACCAGAACAATATCCGTTGGACGTGAATGAACCATCAGAAAGTGATAGTTTACCTGCTTTAGAAACTAATTCTGACTCGGATTATATACCGGTGAATGATGGTGTTCACTTAATTAACCTTTCAGATCTAATACGTGATCTCGCTCTTACCAAAGGACAAGCGGAATTACTCGGTTCGCGACTCAAAGAATGGAA
Organism: Oreohelix idahoensis; assembly: GCA_024509875.1. NCBI lineage: Eukaryota > Metazoa > Mollusca > Gastropoda > Stylommatophora > Oreohelicidae > Oreohelix > Oreohelix idahoensis. Next base: position 1,103,798 of record JAMPIV010017846.1, on the reverse strand, counting down.
TCTTTTAGCACCCAATACTTTGATATCTAAATTTCGTCATAGACACAGAGAACTTGTTCAATACTTTGAGATGGATGATGACATTTGCTATTGCAAAAATGTAAATGGTCTAATGGTGCACCTCGGTCACGAGCACATAGTCAATGAATGGCGACTTTTCATCGACTCTTCCAAGACTAGTCTAAAAGCCGTGTTATTGCATAACGGAAATTTATTTTCATCAATTCCAGTCGCCTACTCTGTTCATATGAAAGAAGCTTATGACAATATGGCTATACGTTTGGCAAAAATAAAGTACAATGACTACCAATGGCGGATTTGTGGAGACCTAAAGGTCATTGCAATTCTCACGGGCATGCAGACTGGGTATACTAAATTTTGTTGCTTCCTATGTGAATGGGACAGCCGCAACAGACAGGAACATTATGCAAGAAAGGTGTGGCCTATCAGGGATCGTATGCAGCTCGGGCATAAAAATGTAATACACGAGCCATTAGTTAACAAAGACAGCATCATTTTACCACCGTTACATATAAAGTTGGGGCTCATGAAGAATTTCGTAAAAGCGTTAGATAAAATGAGCAAAGCTTTCACTTATCTTCGAGAAAAGTGTCCGCAAGTTAGCGATGCAAAGATAAAGGAAGGTATCTTTGTAGGACCTCATATTAGGAAAGTTATTGCAGACAAACAATTCGAGAACTTGTTACATGGTAGTGAACTTCACGCATGGATGGCATTCAAATCGATCGTCGATAACTTTCTGGGAAATCACAAATCTGTCGACTATGTGCATATTATTAAGCAGTGCATAGATGCATACAGAATTATGGGCTGTAACATGTCCCTCAAAATCCATTTGCTCGATTCGCATCTTGACTTTTTCCCTGACAACCTTGGCGAAGTCAGCGATGAACATGGAGAACGATTCCATCAAGATATCGCCGTAATGGAGTCACGTTATCAAGGACGGTGGAGTGTGACCATGCTTGCCGATTATTGTTGGATGTTTCATCGCGATGTACCACATGCCATTCACCGACGAAAGTCGACTGCAAAGAAATTCAAGCCTACATAACTGTTATACTTCTTGTACGAATGATGTTATAATACTGTATGCGTTGTTAAAAAACTTCAATTGCATATTTCTCGAGATCCCGACCTGATAGAGAAAAACGGTTTGCAGATTTAAAAACAGCGCATTAAAATTGACCAGAAAAACATAGAAATGTTAGAGAAAGAAAAAAAAATTTTTTTTTTGTTAGCCAGTGTAATTTTGTGCAAAAAACACTCATATCGCACTAAAAAAAAAATAATAACAGACAATTATCGTATCCACCTACAGAATTGATTTTGCCACTATTACCTCAGTAATCTACACATAGGCCTATTACACTGTGTCACATTTTGTGCAGTTTCATTGCCAATGATTAGAACACATATAAACAAATGCACTGGGTAACATTAACCCTAAGCCTACTACTTTCATATAAACAAATGCACTGGGTAACATTAACCCTAAGCCTACTACTTTCCCCACCTTTTTGATACATAATAAATAGGATTTTTTTTTAAACCGCAAGATAACATCGTACGATACAAATTACATACAATAAACTTCCAACTTACCAATTATAAATTTGTAATCGAATTCTTATTTTACTTTGAATTCCCAAACTTAGGCATTTGGAATAAAGATGATACATGTCCCGTGGTATTTAATTTCACCCCTTGCCAAGATTCTGTTATTTAACATCAGTCTCAACAAGTTATTTGTCGATTCCAAACTCCCGCATTGCACTGGAATTGCCATGGCTTTCGCAAATTCTTTCACTTTCAGCTTAAAGCCAGCCTCGTAAGAAGTATGCTTTCTTTTCAAACTCATTGTAATAGCACCTTCGGGACAATTTTTTTTTTAATAATTAAATAAATGCAGGTGTGTTTACAACAGCTGTGCATTCCAGTGTACGCATGACAGGAAGTACCAAAAGCATGGCGAACATTTTTTATTTATTGATCATTTGTATCTTGATCGAGTGTAAGTTTTTATTTTAATAATAACACGGTTAACAGCCTAATAAAACTTCATTTCAACCCATTTTTAATGTGTTCCTTAACATATTTTGTTAAAAACGTTTAATGATGCAGCAAGTTTATATGTGATGGATACCAGTATGCAGTGGGAAGGGCAGGGGGCAACACTGACTGGTTTCATGAATTTTTATTTGTTTTGACTCGTCTGTAAGTCAGGGTAACATTTTTTTAAGGTAACAAATGGGAATAAATTTCTCGAGTATATGTCCAATTTTTAAAAAGTAAAGAAAAGCATCGTGTAAACTTCTCTAATAATGAATTCAACATACATATAAATAATCCAATAGTCTCTCATAGAAAGATTCACAGAGGACTGTAGAACTGACATCAAGAAATAAATAAAATGTCACGATTAATGACTTCACATACAAATGATAATCTCTCCTCAAACATTCATATGTCATAATGAACACAAAGAGACTGCTGATATATATACCATATCTATACTCAGCTTTTCTCAACAAAGTCAAACATGGTCACTGTTTAAAAGATGGAAGATCGCTTCATGCTAAGATACATTAGAAACTCTCCATTAAACATGGTGACAAAATAATTACATTAGGAAGTATGTGGAAACAACATTATGCACCACTGAAACACAGAATACCAACGGGCTGATCAAAGAAGAAACACAGAATGATATTCTTAAGATGCTGACCAATCAACTCCCTTCGCAGACCTTCAACAGTAAAATCATCTGCCCAAGAGGAAGAAACAGATGCCAACGTAATCCAAAATCACAGACCTTGTATAAGAATAGAAACTGCATCCTACCTACAACATCTGATGGCAAAAAAGGAGGAACAAACGAAAACTAAGACCTATAGGTATCTTAAGGCTAGGATGTATCACTGACGAGTGTTTCAACTCGCAATGACTCAACTAACAAACTCAAATCTGCTGACTCTGTACTCTGAAAAGCACTATCATGACTGACTATCTCCACCACTGATGCTCCATGGCTAGACACTTCACTATTAGCACTTGCAGGTTTTACAAACTCTGTAGGCTTTGAAGCTGATGAAATATTTAATTTCTTTAAATGGTCTTGGCCGTAACATTTCTTCACATGTTCCTGGCCAGGCTCACTGTCCAATAATCCTGTGCCTTCTTCCACCTCCTCATCTTCTTCAACCTCACTGTCCCCATCTTCTGTGCTGTACTCCTCTGCTCCTCGTGCTCTGTTTCCCCTTTTGTTGTGACTATCATCACCACTGTTTTCTTCTTCCTCTTCACTTTCTTCTTCTGAGCTGAAATATTTTTAAAAAAATATTTTTAAAAAAAAGTTAAGATAAACACAAATTTGTAAATGGGAATGGCAATACATTCATCTGTCGACGCATGTGGCAAATTCGCAAAAACAAAGTGTAGCAAACTGGATTCTAATATGATAATGAACAAACACTTCGTGAGGAACATTCTTGAAAAATAATATTTTTACGCTGAAAATATGTATATTGAAATTTCCGGCCTGCCCCAAAAGCTCGGAGGGGTTCTTTCATATGCATATGATTCAACAAGTCTATGAAATGTGGAATTATGAAAAGAATAGTGAAGAATGTACAATACATATCAAACCTCCTGGCTGTAGTCTGCAGATGTGTACTTGCTGTTTTTCTTTCTTAAACTGAGATTTTTTCGGTGATTTGTGTTTGACTATAAAAAAGATGATACTATTGTGTTCCCTAATGGGTCTGTACTCCGTGGTGAGAAATCAGGATGGGACTTCTCAGCTAGAGTATAGGGAAGGGTCATTGCTGAACAGAGCGGAGTTTGCATGACAACAAATTTCAGCGTGAGAATGGAGATTGAGGCAGGTAGTGCAGCCCTGAGGTGGCTGTCTCAATCTCCATCAACTAAGGCAATTCACTGTGTCAGACTCTCAGTCCATGCTTTCGGAAGGCTCAAAATGGATGTCTGTGGCATGAATGGAAAACATTCACAGAAGCCTTGAATTTTCAGTAGCCAGTGTGGGTCTACCGTCCTATTGCCACCCCGGCTTCATAAATTAAATACAGGTGAAAATTTTACTTCATAGCATAGTACGACTGACCAAATTATTTCTTTCTTTCTCATTCTGAAAAATCAAAAAACTTTAAAAAACAATTATTTTCCAGCTCACTTGCACGTAGAAAAAAAAGCCATTACTTCCAATGATAATTTATGCGATTACATTTCTTACATACATAACAAGTATTTCCTATGCATGTTTATATGTTTACAAACAAGTATACTCGTCAAAACAATGATAGGAGAAGTTGGAATATGGAAATAGAGTGTAATTTGACTAATTTCGTCGTCTTCTTTGATCCTTAGCCGCCAACTGCCAAAGCAGTCAGTGGCCATCACACCTGGTGGTGTCTTGTAGGGCAGCAACAAACTGCTTCAACTTTGCTCAGTCAGCTGCCATCCTTCATGCAATGCCCCAGCTCTGGTTTATTCTCTGCATCTCTGCCTCCAGTTCTCCGCCAAGTTGTTTTTGGTCGGCCTCTCTTTTGCTTTCCTTCAGGGGTACATAGCATAGGTTTTCTTGGGATGGCATCAGGGTTTCTTCTGAGGACGTGGTCAATCCAACTCCAGCGTCTGCCCAACTATGATGGTGTACATGTCCTCTTGGTTTCTCCGAAAATGCAGTTCTTGATTGGTGATGGTATTTGGCCAAAAGATTTGGAGAATTTTCCGTAACAGCATAATTAATTACTAAACTAATTAACAGATCTTTAATTACAACTTTTTTTTTTTTTTTAATTGGTAAATGTCTGGTTATTTTTAACATTTTGGCCTTGATAGCCTGTGTACTGTATATATCCATGCTACAGCTATTGTCCTTTTTAGTGGGAAAATTATATGTATGTAAAAAGCACACTTGCTGTAGTATGGATATATTCAGTATTACAAGCAAGGCAGATGGAAAAGAAATCCCACTCAGGATGCCAAAAGTTCAAACTGTATACCATATAATTAAAAAAAAAAAGTAAGCACCTGAAACAACTATAAGACAAAATCAGGATGAAAATTTAATTACCTTGATGATGAGGGCATGTTTAATGGCCGATTTGGATTGAAATGTTCAAGGTCTAGGTCAATTAGACTCCAGTCTGGTGAATGGCAAATATGGATCAGAGTTAAAAGTTTCTCTAAAACCAATCTGTGATGTGTATATTAATAAGCATTAAAATCTGCTGCAATGGTGCAGGAAAACAAAGCTGATAGGGTATGCAGGTGAGAAAAATTTTTATTTCATTCATTTCTTTATACTGTAAAATATGTTATTTTCTCCTAAAGTTAATCTTTTTGCCCATTAAGACATCTGTTTGTTTAACCAAATATGAAATACATAATCTGTTTTTGTTTACCTGATACAAAGACCAACAGGGATCTTTAAAATTCTGTCACCCACTTAACCCACTCGTGAACCTTGTCACCAGCACAAAATTATATGAACACTACATTGGAAAAATGAGACATTTTACATTTTTTAAAAACTGAGTTAGTGCCATGAATGTGCATCAAGCATACGTCAAAGAAAATGTAAAAATGAAAATTATATTTGAAAACTCATTCCTCTTCCGGGACCCAAAGACGCAGCAATAGAGAACGCAGTCAGCGACTCATAGCTTGACTGCTTGCGTCAGGACCAGCGAACCAGAGCTGGTCAAGACCGTGCTCCACCTCCACGTGGTGGTCCTGGAAACAGTCTGCAGCAGTGCAGTCTGGCTGAGCGAGCACGGATCGAAGAGGGAAGGCAAACCCGGTCCCAAAAAATGCCATGCAGAAGTCGGATGTGTCGACCGAAAGGTGCAGATATCACAGCTTAGGTGTAAACAGACACAACACAACCACCGTCCTTTTCAGGACGAACGAGGAAGAAGATTCCTCTTCCAGAAAATGAATCATAAATACTGGCCATCATATTCTGTGCCATAGCATTTCAAAGTTTGAATAGCAGTTTTCTCAGATTTCATTTTTTGTGACAAGTCTGGTTTTTCCAATGGAGTCTTCCTATAGGAATATTGTTAAACTAGTACAGCATGTGATTCATCATCATTCCCCTTTTCACACCTTATGGAACTTGGGGCCACCACTGATGAATAACTCCCTGCAGGAAGCCAGCGCCAAAGCACTTTTGTGCTCTTGTAGTGCCGGTTTCTGTAGCAACTGGTTTTACATAGTGGGGTTCCCAGCCCCAAGCAAACATTTACCATAGTCACCTCTCATGGCACGCCAGGTGGGAGCACTGGTTCTTTTTTTTCACTGCCTCATAAGACATCCCCAAGAACTACACAGGGCAGACAAGTTATTTTTATGCTGAAAAAAGGCTCCAGAATTCTAAAAATGCACTGCGGCCGTATGCATATATATATATATATATATATATATATATATATATATATATATATATATATATATATATATATATATATATATATAATTTATTAAAAGCACAACTTTACATTGCCACATTGTAGTTCCTGGAAGCCTCTGAAGAGACAAAGAAATAATATGACTACTGCGTCCTCATGCATGTCATACAAGGCAGCTAATATGTTGTTTGTGCATGGGGCTGGAAACCTCATGATTTAAAACTAATTCCCACAGAAACCACTGCTGCAAGAGCATGTGACTGCTTGGTGCTGGCTTCCTGCAGAATCAGCTGCAGTGGTGGCTGCATGCTCTGTAAGGAGCAAGTAGGAAAATGATGATGATAACCTTATATTTAATTTGCAATATTCTTTAAACTTCTTCTACGATCAGTTTCCTATGCTCAGCAATTTAAACAAGGAGATGGGTTGCCTTCATGAATCCAGTCGTCAGCAGGAGGTCCTCGTGGGTGCCCCACAGTTTCTCTTCCATTTTCATCTCCTGGGGCCAGGCTTGAGCTCTCAAGTCACCAAAGAGAGGGCACGTTTGCAGAATGTGTTCCGGAGTCTGGGGGCCATTTTGGCATGTGCACTGGTCAGTTGGGGCACCTTTCATTTTGTGGAGGTGGGCTTGTAGTCTGCAGTGTCCTGTGCAGAGCCTAAAAATGGTGGTTTTCCGATATTCTTTAAACAATGCATTCAGAATGTGTTCACAAAATATAGCAAAATGTAGACACTGCCCAGGCCCATTGGAGACAGTAGAACACCATCTACTACAGTGCCCTGCACTCCAGGGAATCAAATCCTACCACACAACCCATCCATAGACAATACGCTTTATAGCAGCCCAGAAAAGCTTATATGAACTGCGTAGTACCACATAATGGCATCAAGGTCACCAAGAACTGACGCTCAATGACAGTGGATCAAAGTCAAGCCAAGTCTTTAAACAATGCTGTGCTCCTAACAAAGCAAACGAACGCTGAAGCCTGCCAGAAATTAAATAACTAATGTTCTTCACTTAAGAATATATGAACACCTTTAGGTTATTGAAACTGCTGCTGATACAATAATTTCAGTTGTACAGTATTAAACTATATTAAAGACAGTATACATCTATATTAAATGACTGTTCCATAAAACATATCCCTGAAAGACAGCCAATGACTTTTGTCTATCAAGGGAAAAAATACTGACAAGAAAGATTTAGAAGAAACAAAGTTAAAAGAAAGAAAGAGCAACCTACATTTACAGACTAAAGAAGACCTTACCTTGAAAACAAAAAATAACCCCTACATAAGGAGGAAGTGAATAAAGAGAAGGTCATGCTTGAAAGCTCAAAGAAACAGAGGATTAAATTTTGTGCGCTACATTTTTAATTAGCTCCAAGCAGAGACAATGGTCTATGATAAAGAAACTTCTATGACATTTGACAATAAAGGCTGTCAAAATCACCTCTGAGCTTATCTTGCTCGCTGTCATTTCTCAGACTTGACAAGACCCTCTCCTGTTCAGCTACAACCTCAGAACTTGTCTTACATGTTGCATAGCTCTCAAGCAGTTCCTTGTTCAATGTGTAGAAAGACATGCCCCACTTGAACTTTGAAAGCAGTCTTTCAGCCAGTTCTGGAAAGCCTAGGAATAAATGAAAGCGACCAGTATTTAATGAGATCCAGGTTTCCAACACTTCATAAATGTTCCAAGAAATAAAAAATAAACAACGTTTACAAGTATTATACTGGCTATATAACGTATTATACTGGCTATATAATGTATTAAACTGGCTATATAACATATTATACTGGCTATATAACATATTATACTGCTATATAACATATTATACTGGCTATATAACGTATTATACTGGCTATATAACATATTATACTGGCTATATAAAGTATTATACTGGCTATATAATGTATTATACTGGCTATATAACGTATTATACTGGCTATATAATGTATTATACTGGCTATATAAAGTATTAAACTGGCTATATAACATATTATACTGGCTATATAAAGTATTATACTGGCTATATAAAGTATTTTACTGGCTATATAACGTATTATACTGGCTATATAACAGTAAAGCCCAGTATTGTTGCTGGGGGTATCAGATGAGAATAGGACTACTGCTACCTCAGGCATGTCATACAAGGTAACTAATATGAGGTTGTGCATGAGGCTGGCACCTCATCATGTAAAACAAACTGCTACAGAATCCACTGATGTAAGAGCATGTACATGCTTAGTGTAGGCTTCTTGCAAGCGTACCAGCTGTCACGAGAGGGTAGATGTTTATTGAAATTATAAGATATCCTGGACAGAAAGTTGTATCAGGTGATACCAGGATAGTGCCAGATAAGAGTCTGGTCTTATAAGTAATACCCCCTTCTCTGAAAAGAGTAAGGGTGTATAGATATCAAAGGTAGGATCAAGCTGTATAAGTTCCTAGAGAAGATGGTAATATATTACTCTAGGTTCCAACTTGCCCCTCTCCAGATCCTCCTCTGTTCATATTATTATTATTAGCTCTGCTAGGGGTATTAACTAAACTATCTACCAACAACAACTGTAACTTAACGAATTTAACCCTCTATTGGGCCTTGTTGCCATTTGGCAATATACCGTTTAAAGTCATCTATTTCACTATCCGGCGTTCAAATTAATAATTTTTTTGTTTTATTGTGTTCTAGAAACATTCCCAATTTTAAATTACCGGGTAACTCATTTGTCGGAGAAATACTTTTTTTTCACGCACTCTTTTGTCAAGGCATGGTAGCTGGTTTGCAAGATCGAATTGAGAGGTGAGTTTACTTCACATTATTTTTTAAAATTCCTTATGAAAACGGTGTATAAAAAATATGTTGAGTAACTTAAACCACTTATCTTTGTAACAAATGCTTTAATAGTTATAAATAAATAAAATAAGTTACTCTTATTTTACATTTTAGGTATGTTGCCATTTGGCAACAAAAGTCGATTAAGGAATAAAAACCACTTCATGTTGCCAATTGGCAACAGTTGCTTTTTACCTAATAAATGATATTTAATGTTGTATTTCTCTGTAATCAACAACATTAGTATTTTATTCTCATTATAATTGATTAAACTTCATCATTTAAAAAAAAGTTGTTATTTGCAATTTTATGTATCCTAAAAAGGTCAATGTAAATAGTAGAATTACCAGTATAAATTACTAATAATATTGTAAATGAATAAAACATATTTACTTCATCTAGACTGACTTTTAGAACTAAACTACACATGATAACCACTAAAATTGCCAGTAATCACAAAACATAATGTATCATCAGATGAGATTAAACAATTTTGTGATGAAAAACTTTTGAATTACAAAATGTATATGTTGTCATTTTTTTAAAATTTTTTTTTACAGTTAAACACAATGGATCCTCAAAAGTTTTACAGCCAAAAGACTACAATCTATAGACCAATACCTGAGGCTTCTAGCGATAGTGAGCTGTCAGACAGTGAGGCTGAAGACATCCTGGATAACACGTGGCAACCCGGCCCTTCCTCGGACACAACCGATTCAGGTTTGTTGAATTTAATTGATGTTTTTTTTTTTAATGTGGCCACTTTATTTCAGACTGCAGTTGTAGCCTTGTCCATCAGTGTACAACCTATGTACAGTTTCAGCCTAGTCCATCAGGTACTAAATATCGGCTGACGGAGACTTACTTGTGGAACGCTTTATACCATAATGTGGATTAGAATAATTTTTATCATTATTACTATTATCAGAATAATAACATGTACACCAGTATACCAATAAATGATTGTTTATGTTGCCAGATAATTAATATCTTTGTTTTCTTTTTTTTCAGAATCATCTGCATCAGAGCTGGAGGACACAGATGTAACCTTTGATCGTCGTCGGATGCTATGGAGACACCGTGAAGCCTCAGATGTATCTTCTGAAGCTCCGCCCTTCTCTGGTGATTCGGCACACGTATCAGTTACCTCAGAACCAATAGAATACTTCCGCAGATTCATTGATGATGATACAATGGCACATATGGTCACTGAATCAAACAAGTACAGCATCCAGAAAAACATCATGAAGCCTCTCAGATTGAGCCAGCCAGAACTGGAACAGTTTTTTGGAATTGCGTTTATGATGAGTATTGTTAGAATGCCCAGTTGTAAATTGTACTGGGACTCTACAACGCGCTATGGACTTGTTGCTGATACTATGACGAACAAGAGGTTTAAAGAAATCAAAAGTAACATTCACTGCAATGACAACAACAAGCAGCAAGACAATGAAGGCGACAAATTGTTCAAATTAAGACCTTTAGTTGACGCTCTGAAAGTGAAATTCAATTCATCCAAACCAGCAGAAAGGCTGAGCATTGATGAGCAAGTTATCCCATTCAAAGGTCAATCATCTCTGCGTCAGTACAACCCAAAGAAACCCAAAAAGTGGGGCTATAAAGTCTTCGTTTGTTCAAGCATTTCTGGTTTGATTCATGATTTTGAAATTTACACTGGAAAAATTGACGTGTGTCCTGGCCAACCTGATTTAGGAGCATCAGCTAATATCGTGCTGAGACTTCTTCAACGTATCCCTAAAAATGTGTGGCATAAAGTATATTTTGACAACTGGTTTAATTCGCCAGCATTGCAGGCATGCCTCTGGAAACAAGGCATTGCATGTCTTGGCACTGTCCGCGCAAACCGGCTGAAAGGGTGTAATCTGTGTTCCGATAAGGAACTGAAAACGAAAGGAAGAGGGTCATCTGTTGTTTGTACTGCAGCAACAAACGGAGCCACATTGAAAGCTATCAAATGGTATGACAATAAAGCAGTCACACTGCTAAGCACCTATGCAGCAGTTGAACCAGAATGTGTAGTCAGAAGATGGGACAGAAAAGCCAAGAAGGAAATACACATTTCTTGCCCTGCAGCTGTGAAAGAATATAACATGTTCATGGGAGGGGTAGATTTGCTGGACTCCTTGCTGGCACTCTATCGTATACCTATTAGATCCAAGAAATGGTACCACAGAATATTGTTTCATTTCCTGGATGTTTCTGTGGTGCAAGCTTGGCTAACTTATTGTTCAGATGTGTGTAAGGATGGTATGGAAAAAAAGGACAGACTACCATTAGTTGATTTCAAGTTGCAGATTGCTTTGTGTCTCCTAAAAGCAGGAAAAAGTGAAAATAATAAAAGGGGAAGGCCATCAGGAAGCACTGAGACACAGCTGGTGGCTAAAAAGAAGAGAGGGCAAACAGCAAATGTACCTCCTTTTCATGTCAGAACTGATAATGTTGGCCACAGCCCCAATTCCGTCACCAACAAAGGGAGATGCAAACTTCCTGGATGCAAGGGGTACTCCAGAACTGTCTGTGAGAAGTGTAACCTACACTTGTGCCTCAATAAACATTCAAACTGTTTCAAAGTATTTCATGAAACATGAGTGTGGAGCTGTGATTGAGTCACGAGACAGAAGATTTTTTTTTTTCAGTAACTATATGTTTCATTGTATGTGTGGCATTTTCTGTATAAATTACACTTAACTTCATGAAGTTTCACAAATTTTGTTGTCTGCTATTTACTGTTTAAATATTAAATGTAGGTAGGGAGTAAAAAAAAAGGTGAAATAGATGTTGTTAGACATAAAAACATAGTTAAAAGATATATGTTGCCAAATGGCAACAATAAATGTTCCCAACCTTAATGGTGATTTGTTGCCAATTGGCAACATACCCATAAAACACTAACTAAACATTTTTTTGCCCAAAATTAACCTTCACACCACTTTTCAGACATGGGACAGCCACAAAAACCACTCCAAGAATTTTTTTTCCAACTATTTCATAAATGGCCCAATAGAGGGTTAAGTAAGTCTGCTGGTAAATATTTACAATTTATTTTTACAGATTTTCTTTTCTATTTGAAAAGTTTACAAGAAAATCAAATTTTAATATACATCATTTAAATAAATAACACATTTGAAAATAGTTCTAAATTAGCAAAAAGTCACTCAAGTTGTAGCAAGTCCTTCGCTCTTGGTTGAACCAGCTGTTTGTAGAATATCTATATCTTTATAACACTGTTATTTCACTGTCATTTGATTTTGGCTATCACTGACTATACTTATGCCCACCAAAAGTCATCATAAAATGTGTCTTTATTAGAATCTTGATTTTAATATAGTGGTGTCATCAGGATACTCTGAACAGTAGCCTTGTTTGGCCACTTATCTGGTGAACTGAAGTCTGTCCCACTCCTGACATGGAAGGAAAAGTCACATGAAGTTCCTCCAGGCCGTGGATACTGGGTAACTGGCCCTATAGACAACAAGGGTGCTCGCACCACAGGGTCCAGCAGTAGTGGCTGACTCTTTAAAGTGTGTGTGGTTGACAGAATAAAACCTAAAACATATTGGATTAACCACTATATTCTCTATCACTATCGCTTTATTATAGATGTAGGGGATGTGAGACAGTTTTCAGACAAGGTGCTAGCAGACGCACAGGGCACAATAGCAGTAACAACCAAATCCAGTTCACTGTGAATACAATTTTCTCTAAATCCTTAGTTAGAGCCATTTGTCCATGATCCGCCTCCATACAATGATTAGGTCTTGTATAAAATACGAAGTAATAGCTTAAACAATACAGTAATACAATTCCTTTCATCCTTTCCTTTGTTCCTGGTGTGTGTCCCATTCCATCAAGAAATACTTCTTTAAATGCTTTTCTAAAACCATGGACACACTTTTGCCACCATTCTCAATCTATTTGAATATTCACAGGCTTGGCTTTTTGCCTCCAGAAATTTACACAGTAGTTCAAACACATCTATACACTTCCCAATGCACACTGTAATTAATCAATAGAAATACATATATTTATATACATATATATATTCTTTCTTACCCTCAAGTATATACAGTAAAGCTGTTAATGGTCACGCAGTCTGCTCTCAGATGCAAAAGGCAAAGAAGTCTCTCTCTGACAGAACTCACGCTCTCGCTGTATTTGAAATTTTAGTATGGCCTATTTCCATTTAGGGCACGTCCTATATACATAGGCCAAGGCCGGACGACAGAGGGGGTTTTCCAGCTAATGTGTGTTTTGTGTTCTGAAATGCAGGCACACATTGGTCCAGCTGTACAAATCTGAAAAACTAGTAATCTACATATCCTCCTTATTCCTGGGCTGATTTCCTTCATCTTAGGCTTAAATTACACCCTGAATTATTCTTTATCTATCTAGATAATAGTCTTTTTCTCTCTTACTACCGTCTTTTCCTAGGCGTAGCCTAAACAACACAATTTTTTACTAGCCTTATGTCTCGATGCAGTCCATTCGAGATTTCTTTCTTCCTACCTTACTTCCCGTGGAAATCTTTGCACACACTATCAGATGAACATTCCTATTATAGAATTCTTGACCTCTGCAATGCTGTACTTCGCTCCTAAGTCTGTAGCTTACCTCCAGTTGAACCAAGGTTACACAGATCTAAGCTCGCCATTGTTTAAGCAGTACGTTTGTAAACACGATACATGCCGAAGCGATTCCATTGGTTCGTCAAGGATATACTGTAATAAAGTATGGCGCACTGTTTTGGTCAGAATGCCGTTTTTGTGAATTCGACTTCACGACACCAGCTCTAGTGATACTCCAAGCTCCATTAGGAGCAAAAAGGATGATAATGATGTTCAGGAAAATCATATAACTTTCACTTTCACTCAATGGACCTTGCCATAACAGACTTGTGAACTGAAAACTGAGATGGGCGCTGCTTGAACAATGAGCTGTTATCTCTACTGTTTGCTCCCTTGCTTCCTGAACTCTTTTATTTTACCTTATTTATTCGATTCTAAGACATACTTTAGCATCTGTGAAATCAGGAAGTATCACTGAAGGACAGAGGACTAGAATGGAACCAGGCCAGGAGGCAGACAGCTGATAGGATAGTTTGGTGCTTTCTCTTCCAAACCTCTACACCTCACGGTAGAAGAGGAATGAAGTAAGTAAGAAATCAGGATGTAACTTGGAATGGATTGTGTTTTATTACCAATGTAAATAGAATAATGATAAACTGGCATGGGTGACTACTCGAGGTGATGGAAGATTGACTAAAAATCACCCGGAATGGGCATCCAGCTCTACATTTAAAAAAAAACCTAATATATCAGCTCTTGGTGCAATTCATGCACATTTATCTGAGCAGCGAAAGAATGAGCAAAAAGCTAGAAAATTCCAATATTACTACCTTAAATTTACTATTACTGGCTTTGTAGTTATTTGTCTTAGTAACTTATGTGAACCAATAAAAGTATCTTAAATCTGTGCATTACTGTCACTTCTAAACACACAGTGGTTGTATCTTTACAACCTGTTTTAAAGTTAAGCATGAAGAAACTTACCTGTGATATATAACGTAGCAGCAAAGGCCTCAACACAAGATAGCTTGCAAGGCCGACCATAGTTAATAGGGTTAGCAGCAATAAGGTACGGCAATAACCTTGCATGGTCACCTTTCATTCGTGCAAAAGGAGTCTCTTCCAACTTGGCCCAGCTACAATCCACCACTGCCATACCATTTTTTTCAATGATTGCCCTGTGCAGAAATTCTAAGATTATGAGCAAATACAGAATCTAAATTTCCTTACTTCTTCTTTGGTCCTTGGACACTGACTGACTGAGCAATCAGTGACCATCACGCCTAACGGCGTCTTGTCTTCTTCTTCTTTGATCCTTAGCTGCTGACCGTCAAAGCAGTCAGTGGCCATCACGCCTGGTGGCGTCTTGTAGGGCAACAACAAATTGATTCCACTTTGCTCGGTTGGTGGCCATCCTTCGTACAGTGCACCAACTCTGGTTCATTCTTTGCATCTCAGCCTCCACAGTCCTCCGCCAAGTTGTTTTTGGTCGGCCTCTCTTTCGTTTTCCTTCAGGGATCCATAGCATAGCTGAAATGTGATGGCATCGGGGTCTCTTCTGAGGACATGGCCAACCCAGCTCCAGCGTCTGCCAGCTATGATGGTGTGCATGTCCTCTTGCTTGCTCCGAGTAAGCAGATCTTGGTTGGTGATGGTATTCGGCGTCTTGTAGGGCAGCAACAAACTGTCTCCACTGTGCTCAGCTGGCAGCCATCCTTCGTGTGGTGCTCCATCTGTGGTTCAATCTTTGTATCTCTGCCTCTGCTGTTTTCCACCAGGTTGCTTTTGGCTGGCTCTTTTTCGCTTTCCCTCTTGAGTCCATAGCATGGCTGTTCTGGTGATGGTGTCAGGGGAATTCTAACTTGGAAAATATATATAAAATAATCTATGCCAGGGTTTCTCAACTGGGGTTTCACAGAACCCTAGGTTTCTACGAGAAGTCGCTATGGGTTCTGCAAGAGATTGCGATTAAAAAAAATTAAACGTTTTTTTTTAAATATTTTTTTTGTTTTGCATACCGTTCATAGTGGTGGGCGGTGACCAAGCAGTATGAAATAAGTCCATATTCACTCTTGCACATACCATCTTTCATTAGCATCTTGTAGAGTAAAAATTTGTGATAAAAAGACTTTAAGGCCTACTTGGATAAGGTTTAAAAAAAAAAAATCAAGTAGGAAATATTTTTTATTTATTTAAAGTTTTTTCCACCTACACTGCTGACGTGCATTAGAGCTGATATCCTTTGTGGGGAAGGGGAACCACACAAAAAGAGCAGGCTAATAAACTGGCCAAAATAAACAGATCTACAGGAAAAAAATCATTTACCCAAAAGAGCATTGACAATTTTTGTTGGATTTACAACTTACTGATCACGCAAATGTACCGTGAGCTGTCGATATAATAATTTGTATGCAGGGGTTCTTCAAGGATTCCTCCAGGATTAAAAGCTTGAGAAAGGCTGATCTACGCTGAAAGATATTCATTTATTATCCACAAGCTTCCTACGGAGAACAGGCCATCAACAAATTCACATCACACTTCCTGTCCTATGCCACCCATTCAAGGTCCTTTCATATCTCTTTAATACCTTGAATCGGCCGGAGTGATGATGACCACATCACCCCTAGTGTGCTGATGGTCAAGAAAATATAGGCCTAACACCAAATTCCCAATATGCTTCAATGGGCGTGTAACGGAATCCTTTAATACCTTGAATGTCTGTCTTCTAATTCCCTTTTTTTAGGTCTGCCTCTGATAATCTCAGACCTAAGGGTCTTTTATATTTGGACATGTGCCCCAATATAACCGACTAGGATGAACGGGATGTGCCTCGAAAGGTCTCCCTCTATTTCTCTTACCTTGAGGATTCCAGAACAGGGACAGCCTTGTAATGCTTTAAGCTAGTCTCCTCAATGTGTGCCCTAAACCAGGGGTTCTAAACCTTTTTTTGCTCATGACCCCCCATCATAGTCGCTGTTAGCTGGAAAAAAAGGAACTTTACCATCTTACTGTGGCCCCCTCGGAATATAGCTTGGCCCTCTGGGGGGAGATATGGCCCACGCTGAGAACCACTGCCCTAAACAACACTGGTGTCTTCCTTTCATTTCTTGTTCTTTTGGTATGTGTCTGGTTCTTCCATCAGTCCCACACTGGTGATCTTTTTATAACTTTTCAATTCTTCTATTCTGTGCAAGCATCCATTTATGAAAGTCTGTAGCTTTCTGGTTGTTGTTTTTGTTGTTCTCCATGTTTCACAACCATACAGTAGGACTGCACTGACATCCGAGTTGAAGGTGCTAAAAAAAAATGTATGAAAGTCTGTAGCTATTTTGGTTGTTGTTTTACAAGGGTATAAATAATAGATTATAATACATGTTATCGAGGGAAATATCAAGGCCTTTGATATAAGGAGCTTTAAGAAAAGTAGGACAATAACAACGAGAAAAAAAAACATAATGGTTGTAGCAATAACTGTACTTGTCTTCTGGGGCAACACATTTTTTCCCAACAGGTGACAGAATGAGACCATTAAACCTCTGATTCAAACGGAGAGCTCTCACAAAGCCCATACGGCCTAGTTTTCTCCCTGTGCACTTTTTCGGGTCACAGTGTTCAAGGTCCCACATAGCCAGAGGAACAGGAAACCTGCCTCCAGATGAACTGGCAGCCGCAGCCCCTGAAAATGTTTTTTAAAAAGCATCTGTAACAAATAATAGTGAAAACAGATTGCAATGATCTGATGTGTACAAAATAAAAAACGACAGAGATAAAGAAAATAATTATGGCAGATGGATAGTACCAAACCACAAATGCAACCACAAAGAAATTCAAGTCAGTATAAAGGTAGACCCACAATAATTTCAAAAGTGCAATTTTCTTCTTTGGTTCTAGGTCGCTGACTGAAAAAGCAATCAGAACCATCATGCCTAGTGGCGTCTTGTATCAGGGTTCATAGCAAATTTCTTCAAGCATTTTCCAGGCTTTTCCCAGGTTTTTCCAGGTCCAGCACATGATTTTCAAGGATGGGAAACTCTAATATTTTCCTCATCTAATTTTCTCAGATATAATTACCACTTTGCTGATCAGCAATCCGGAGCATTACCGTCTCCCATTACCAAGGGTGTTTGCAGATTTCTTTAAAAAGAACTTTTTTTTTTTTTAAATTCATAAAAGATTGAAAAACAGACATCTTTTCCAAGTTTTTAGTGAATTTGTTCAACATCAGCGCAATAAAATGTTAGTGACATGGATGGTAATGAATAAAATAAGCTTGATTGACGTATTGATTTAACGATTAACCACGTATATCAACATAAAAGGCTAATAAAATTGGAATAAAATGTTTAAAAAAACTGTATTTTTCGTGTTTGTCTTTTTTGAATGTATTCTGCGTCTGTGGCATCTGACAATGAGCGTTTGTAAATGTTTGAGTAGTTAAGTACCTCTAGTTGGAGTCTGAGCTGCTGTTTTCATTAACTGGGGTTGAAGTTGTAGCTGTAGGCCTCTGCAAGAGTCTTTGTCAACGATCCACGTTGATAATCCTTGACTGTGTGGTATAACTTGAAGCAGGGTATCAGGCATAAAGGTACATTGCAATCTGGGCAGTACATGCAAGTCTGGCTTCTGTTCCCTGCAGCCTTACACACTTTACAGTCTGGTTTGTACATTGCCCTTTCATATTTATCAATGAAGTGGTGCTCAGTAAGTCATGTTGTTGTGACCTGTGGTTTTCAAGGTGTCACATTGTGTCAAAGAATAGCAGGTTCAATAAGAGTCATACTGACATCCTGATCTTCGCTTTGATCTGTTTTTGTAGAAATGGCAGTGTTGTAGGTTATGTGCCCATTGACCAGGGCAGTTTCAACTAAGAAATAATATAAAAATAGGATCTGTGTGGGTAGGGGTAGCTTGCACCTAGCTGGCTGAAGTTTCCACACCTCCCATACTTTTGCTGTATTTTTCTGCAAGCACTGGCTTCTGAATTGTTCTGCCCTAAAGAATTTGTCTTTCTAACTGTCTTGTTTATATTATCATTGGAGTGAACAGTGGATATAAGGTTAAATCTTTTCGTATCATGCCAGGTGACTGTCGGCATGCCTTATCTTCTGTCGCACAAAACACAGGATGATTTGTCTTTTTCAATTTGAGTTGTTTTTTTCTTCAGTGCTACAGGAAAATGCTTCCTATTTTCCGCTACTGTTCCAAATGCACCAATCTGAATTTCAGGTCTTGAAATAAAGCTGAAGGCTGAATCAAAACTACAACAGAAGAGAATGTCCCTTGGTGTGTATGAAATTTGAATTAAAACTATGGTGACTTTTCACTGAAAAAAAAAAAAGAGTCCAAATAATCTCAGCTCTCAAGAGTTTTTTCCTTGGTCACAAATGATGTCACATCTGTAGGTCTCCTAGTAGTGTTAGTTTAAAAAAAAAATAAATAAATAAAAAGGGAACACAAATAACTTATGAGTAGGCCTAAGCTATGTATATTTACCAATTCAAAATTCTAAACGCATACATAATACAGTCAACCAATATTTAACTAGAACAAAAGGTAATATATATATATATATAGTAATTGGGAGGGTAATACTTATGATAAGTAAAAATCTATTAAATATCTAACTGGAGACCTTTACACCCCCCCCCACATCTTTACTATTTTTGTTGGATTTTGTTTAGTTTGTTTGTTTAGATTTTTTTTTTTAATTTAATTTAATTTTTTTTTTTTTTTAATTTTAAATAACATAGGCCTATCCACAAAATTGCTGATTTTCATTTATCCTAATTACAGTGATTTGACAGATGTGATGCCACTTTCGTGTATCGGTGGTTATTCATGTTATCTGAAATTGAAAACATGTAGGCCTAAGCCTATCCTAATTAGCCTATAACCCTTCAGAGGTAGAACGGGATAAGTCTTTTCATCATAAATATAATAAAAAAGCATTCAAAATATATTTATTTCCAAAAACTGTGGTGAAATGAACAGTGGGACATGGGTCTGATAACAGGGTAGGCTATAGGATATGGAATCGCCATCAATTTCTATTCCTGACCATCTTAAACTGTGTCAAATATATTCCTGTATGCAGAGGTAAACCAAGAAATTTCGTTCAAACGCTTGCTTATAGGCTAATTTTGGCCATGGTTAAAAATTAAACTGTAAATAGGCCTACACTGTAAATACAGACGCAAGTACCGTAGGTCTATCTATAAACTGGACTTATTTAAATAGGTTTTATAAATGAAATAAATGAATTTATTACTTACAACGAGTGCTAAAAATAAATCTGCGTTTACGTCGTTAACGCAAAGATAGGAGAATGGTGAAAGGCTAAATCAGCAGTAAGAAACTCTGTGGCTCGGAATACTGGGCTAGTTACAGCAATTTTATTTTTAACTACAGAGTATTATTTCCAATCAGCGGGAGCCGCACTGGTGTAATGGTTACCACACTGCGCTGGCGATCTGGTGATCCAGGTTCGAGCCCTGGAGAGTACATATGAAGAAGTGTCGTCGAACAGGACTTGGACTGGAATAATTCGAGCCCTGGCGAAGAAATTTGAAGGAGTGTTGTCGACCGGGGACTGGAATAACCTGAATGGCTCCTGAGCCGACCCAGCTCTAATGGGTAACTCCAAAATCGGCGAGTATCTGCCTGAATGGTGAGAGGACACCTGTTATTGTACAGGAAAAAAAGGGAAACTCACATAAAATCAGTCTCAGGTTAGACATATTAACCGGAGATTTCGCTCGAGTAATAGCGGGCGGACGATAATAAAAAATAAAAAAACAATTTCCAATCAGTGAGTGTCAATTTAAGTAATAAAATGACATGCGAACTGTGTGTGTGACACTGTCACTTTGAACTACTGCAATAACATACATAATACTCATAACAATGCATTTGAAGTGATACTGATATTGAAAAGCAGGGTCAAATTTAACCACAAATACTTGTTGAACTAGAGTCAAGAGCTCCAGTTTCTTTCCCGGGTATTCTATCCTTACTTGGCAAGCGGTTAAAGAATCCTCACATTTGGTTTCAAGCTAGACGAGGGAAAGGGGTGGTGTTAATAGTCAATCTTATAGTTCTCGTTTGATGTTTAGGGTTGTCTTCATTTTTGTTCTGATAAGATGTTGACTCAATGAATAAATATTCTCTCTGAATTGCCAATCGTGTTGGAGTGTTTTTGTTCAAATTGTTATATAAAACTGGCTTAACTATTTCTATATAATCGTTCATGTTTGAATATATAATCGTGTCCATCTACTGGAAAAACTCTCAACTGTCATAATGAACAAAGCACGATTCCGAAACTTTATATAAATTCTTAAAAGACCTCAGGTTTCAAACGACTTTCATATATTCTATACAGAGAACTTTTATGAATCACATAGTGCTCCAACAAAATTTATAATAGTAAGTCATCGGTAACAATCAATTTCTTCAATTATATATCATATCTGCACAATTTCCTGCTTTAATAATTTTGTTCTGATACTTGTACTAATATAGTCATGTGCTTCTTGCACACTTATTTCTGTGTCCGTTAACTTTATCCTTTTGTGGTCATTCTCAACCCATTAAACAGTTCCATCAAATTCGTATATTTCTGTGTCCGTTAACTTTATCCTTTTGTGGTAATTCTCGACCCATTAAACAGTTCCATCAAATTCGTAAAAGTATACATATGTATTTATATATCATGTCATAACATGATATATAAATACATATGTATACTTTTACGAATTTGATGGAACTCGACCCATTAAACAGTTCCATCAAATTCGTAAAAGTATACATATGTATTTATATAGGTTATAGTAACCTTGAAAACATCTTGTCGTTATGGTGAGGCTCAGCATGGTGCGCAGCAATCCCTCTAAATATAACTTTATCAACATTTCTTCGCTCCATAATGTGCTCAACAGGTGGGATACTGTGCATTCCCCACCATCCTTAGGGGGATCTCTAAATATGCAGGGCTAAAATGCTGTTCTCTGGTTTTGGGGTCTCCGAAGTAATTGGTCTGGTTTGGTTTTAAGGACCATCTTCATTGCACAAGGACAAACATCAGTGCTCTGATCTCCTCCCTTAGATCACACAAGGAGGATCTCAGCACAGTGCATGAACTCCGCAGCAGCAGCGAGGATCCCAATGTGTGTATACAGGAATCACATATTCTACAAATATGTTTGTGGTGTGTAGGTTTTAATTTTTGTCAAGGCAGTGGCAGTATGTCCTACACTTTATGATTTTCAACTGCCATGAGATTTTTAACGTGCGCAACATGTACATGGGACTTCTTATCCGAGAAGGCTAGGCATCCGATCTCACTACCCAACCATTGGAGAGTATGACATCATTAGGATCACTGGTTCTGAACAAAATTTCCCAAGTAATTATCACTTCCTGAAGAGAGCCACTTCCCAGTCCTCTTGCCTGTCATCTATTCATTGTGAGATCCTCGTGAAAGCAGCCTATCTGGTTTAATGCTGTAGATAACTTCAGGACTCAATTGATTCCACCAAGATTAGTGTGCAATTCTGGGTTCATCACAGGGGAACTGCCATGTTGGACCACTGTTGGGACCCAAAGACGCAGCAACAGAGAATGCAGTCAGCGACCCATAGCGTGATTGCTTGCGTCATGGTCAGCGAACCAGAGCTGACCAAGACCCCACTCCGCTTCCAAGTGGTGGTCCTGGAAACAGGCTGCATCACTGCAGTCTGGCTGAGAGAGTAGGGATCGAAGAGGGAAGGCAAACCCGGTCCCAAAAAATGCTTTGCTGAAGTCGGATGTGTCGGCCGAAAGGCGCAGATATCGCAGCTTTGCTGTAAACAGACACAACGCAACCAACGTCCTTTTCAGGACGAACGAGGAAGAAGAAGGACCACTGTTGATATAATTCCTCAATCCCTGTGCATCGGCCAGGTGACTCAAATATTGCGTTTCCAGGAGGCACTACATGGAGGTGCTTCAGGGCCATGATTAGTGATCAAACCAAAGAATTCATGAAAGAACAATGTGAATTCCTTTACACCACATAAATGTACTTTAGAACACAACGTCACATGCATACGACATGATATATAAGAGTTTTTCATCATGAGAAATCAAGTAAATTTTACATATACATCCAATACATATAGGCATCACACAAACACGTGCATGTGTGTTCCACATACACACATATATGTGGCCGCATGACCGACCACCTGAGCATTTATTCGTGCTAGAGTCTAGTCATAATAATAAAATATAAAACTACCATTCGCTATAATAAACAAGCAAGATTCTTAACTAATATAAAAATAACCCGAGACACTAGGGGCAGGGTAGAGAGTGGTAGTAAATCGGCTAGGTCAGTTTTTTTGACAATGCACGCTAATTTAGGCGGCAGTCGTCATGGAGAGTATGACGTAAATAGGAACAGCCCCAAACTTAGTAAGATCACGTGAAGGAACAACCAATAATAAATTGAATAGAATAATCGCCAACCAATAGAAGTAGCTAGCTAAACAAGGCACTGCGAGGTCAGCTGCCAGCAAGATTCGAGCGGCAGTGTTGGCAAAGTCAGGCATGGCATACAGACGTGTTTTGTGAGTAAGTCTTGAACATTGGTTCAAGCAAATGTTATCTTGCTGATTTTCTTCATGTAAGTAGACCAAAGTCTATCTCTGGCGGACTTCAAATATCTAACTTGGAATGAGAAAATAATAAAATAGAAGAAATACAATAACCCCACGGCCACATAAAAGATTAATTGGTGCCTTACCCAGTTCACCACACTGCACCACGGTGACATATATAGATATATACACACACATGCATGTCTTATGGGTTCATCCTAACAACATGACACACTCAATAGTAATTAATAGTCACTACAGCCTGTGATGTGCTTTAAAGTCATCCTACAAATTTTCATGGATATTTCAGAATATTTTCCCATGCTGTTCCAGGGGGTCTCTTATGAGACAAAGAAAGAATTGGGCCACAGCTCAGTTGAAATGAACAACAGCGGGCATGTTCTTCAATGCCATCATAAAAGTTGCCCACGCCATTATGGTTAGGGTTACTAAACCTAACCCTGACCCCTGATTATTGCATCTCTGAATACTTTTTAAAGGTTGTATCAAACACATTTCCCACTTTCTTCATTTCAGCCCACAACTTCCTCAAGCATGTCGTACGAGGCGACTAATATGAGACTGTGATTGATATGAGATTGTGTATGAGGGATGGCAACCTCATCTTGTAAAACAAATTGCTACAGAAATCATCGCAGCAAGAGCATGAGAATGCTTTGTGCAGGCTTCCTTCACGCCAGCCAGCTGCAGTGGTAGCCCCATAGGGAGCGAAACAGACAATGATGATCTATTCTTAATTAACACGTTTCCATTTAATTTTTTTAATAATTATACTAATTTATAATACAATTGTATAATATGTTAGTTGCTTGGGTTGCAACGAAGCACCATGGGCTGTTTGTCGCCTTTAGCTCAAATTAGCCCAGATGTCTATTTTTAAGTAAGAAGTCGGTTATGGGTTTATAGCCCCTAATGGGTAAGCTGGCAGTTTATTGTTCGTTATTTTTTAGCATACGATGTTGTCCTGAGGTTTTTTTTTTTTTAAATCAAACTTATTATGTATCAAAAAGGTGGGGAAAGGGGTAGGGTTAATGTTAGCCAACATCTTTGTTTATGTGCGTTCCCATACAGGTTGATCTATTTGTACGCCTGCTGCATGTTCACGTATGCGCGAAACGTCGAATGTGCTTGTTGTGGTGGTGGTACATGGTGAGTTTTCATTGCAGACGAAAAAGCAGAAGACGTGGGAAAAATCTAGTCGGATGGTTATCGTTTTGGTGGAATATTGAGTCAGGCGTGTAGTTAGGATTAGAATTTGGTTTGGATTTAAAATGCTAAACCTAGAACAAGAACTCTTTAGGATTACTGATTGTGCGTTAGGTTTAGCATTTCTAAAACTGAACACAACTCTAATCCTAACTTCTAACCCCTAACGATGCGGCCGACTGAATTGGCCGCGGGGTAGATATCGATTCGGGCAAAGTGAAGGATACGGCCCACGGTGCTTCGTATTAACCGTTGCGTGTTGTAGGCTAACTGTCTTAAATTGTTTTTACATACTTTATTTTCTAAGCCTAATGTAAGGTTTCTGACCTTCTGATACTGACTCACTGATGTCGCTCACATTTGTGTTGTCTATTTTGTTTTGATGTCGATTCCGTCGATCATGCTTGCTGTTGTGTGGTTGAAATTTCACTCCAGTACCTGTCGAAGTGTGTTGTCGTTTCGTTTTCCCCATATTGTTCTCCGGAGTTTGTGAATATTTGCTTCCGGCCCGTAGTGTTGCCAGGTAAACAAACATTTCGCATTCAACCAGCAAAAAACTAGCCCAATTATAACACATGAATTGTACTGTGTAATTTATCATGAAAGACAAGACAAACTGAAATACCTCGGAGTAACATTTGCGCTGGCTATCGTGTAAGCACCATGTTGATCACATCATACAGAAGTGCAAGAGAGGTCTGGCAGTCCTAAAAACAATGGCTGCAACGCACCTGGAATAGACTACTGTTTCTCCTATTTCATTGTGACGTTACACTGGACAACAAATTTTGACTTTTTGTGTGTATCTGAGATTAAACCAAGCTACCATTATGTTGTTTGGGCTGCTGAATATGAAAATGGCCATTAAAACACCATATTAGCTCTAGTTTTTTAAATATCTATAAAACAAGTTTTACACATTTGCATATACATACCGTAACATATTATAATAATGCTCATTGGTCACCAAGAGCTGACGCTCAGTGACAGTGGATCAAAGAAGAAGAAGAAGAAGAAGAATAATGCTCATAGCGGAAATGATTCACAGCGACGCCTTTTTGCCTGTCGCTTGTAATGAGTTTCTGGAGCATCTCTCACAAGGGTCCAACAATAGTCTGCTAGCATTGCTGCATTCCATTTCCCTTGGTACCTTTTTTCGAGGGTAGTAATGTCCTGATGAAATCGTTCCCCGTGCTCGTCACTGACAGCACCGCAGTTAGCAGGGAAGAAATCCAGATGAGAGTGTAAAAAGTGTAATTTCAAAGACATGTTGCACCCTAGTCTCTCGTGAGGGTTTCTAAAAGCGCCTGGTAATTGTCCGCATTATTGTTTCCTAGAAAGTTTGTGGCCACTTGCTGGAAAGCATTCCAAGCTAACTTTTCATCACCAGTGAGAATATCATCAAAACGCTAATCTCGGAAGAGCTGACGTATCTGTGAACCGAAAAATACACTTCCTTGATTTTGGCCTCACTAAGTCTTGGAAATTTATCACGAAGGTATAAAAATCCTGCCCCATTTCGATCCATGGCCTTTACAAAATTCTTCATTAGTCCAAGTTTGATGTGGAGAGGAGGGAGTAAGATCTTGTGGGATTCTACAAGTGGTTCGTTAAGTCCATTCTTATTCCCCGGTTCAAGTGATTGTCGTTGGGGCCAATCCTTTTTCTTGTAGTGGGAAGTCCTAGCACGGCTGTCCCACAGACAGAGGAAACAGCAAAACTTTGTGTAACCCTGCTGTAGCCCCATCAAGATGGTAATGACCTTCAGGTCACCACAAAGCTGCCACTTATACTTGATGGTGTGTAACAGTTGTTGTACGTTTCTTTCACGAGGACTGTATACCCGAGTGGAACAGATGGTAGAACGTTACTATTATGGAGCAGCACAGCTTTTAAGCTCAACTTGGACGAATCAATGAACAGCCTCCAATCGTCGTCTTTGTAGTTAATGTGTAGTGCTGCCATCAGACCCACTATATCAACGCAAGCAATGAGGTTATCTGTCATTTTGAAGTATGGAAGCAGATCTGTTTGCTGAGCACGAAACACAGACACATGCACATTCTGTTCTAGAAGATTCCATTGCTGCAGTCTGGACCCCAACAGTTCTGCTTTATTTTTTGGCAATTTCAGATCTCTCACTAGATCATTCAATTCACTCTGGGTAATTTTATGGCTGCTGTGCAGACTCTCCAATAGGCACGAAATCAGGATCTCTTGATGTAGATGCTTTCACAGGTGACGGATGTCCACTGGCCTTATTGCCTTCTTCATCATCCAGAGTATAAGATTCTGGTGAGTCCGGAACAGGAAGTCCTTCCGCGTGATGCACTGGCCGCATAGCAGAGGGAATATTCGGATTGGTCATAGGCCACTTTTTCTTCTTAGAAATACCATGTCCAATTGGAGGAGTCATGCAAACGTAACAATTATTAAGATAGTTTGTGGGTTCCCTCTACACCACTGGAACTGCAAAACACATCGATCGTCCTTTTCGGTTCAACCAGCAGCGCAGATTCGTTTCACAGGATTGACAACATATGTGTGGGGCCCAATACCGGTCCTGGTCACCGATCTCACAACCAAAATAAAGGCTATAAGCTTTCTTTATCATCGGTGTAATGGGTCGCCTTTGTGATAGCAAAGTTATTTGTCCGCAAATATAGCAAATATAATCCGCACTGTTCACACATTCACGAGGCATCTTGAACACAAATGAACACAGAATCCACAAATGATGACAAACAAGGAGGAAATGTGGTTGCAATGACTGCTACAGATTGCGTCATCCAATTGACGCTCAAGGCTATCCGTCTCGTGGGGAATCACGCGCCAGGGCTATAGAAAAGAGAAGGAATAGGCCATTCGCGTCGGGAAGGTGAAGCCACCAGCCTATTGACCCCCCCCCCCCCGATCTTGAAAACTAGAGCTATTTCGCGATTTTTAAGTTCATATTCATAATCTGCATGTCCAAATTAGTTTAAAATAGCTACTGTTGTCTCGGATACATTTTGGTTGTTGTCCAGTGAATTATTCGTCGCTCCTCTTTTCGGATTTTCTCTCTCACTCCCATTACGTACTTATTTCTCATTTTCGGAGCAAATAAATACGTGTCTAGTCACTTATTTACACTTCTTCCTGTAATAATTCGTCCTGTCTGTTTACCTGATCATCCCTGCTGAGAGAGTAGAATGGTGATGTAATACTGAGCGACAGTCATGTTGGTAAAACTCTCGTGTACCAGACATCGGCGCGCCGGATTAACACGAAGATCGCCCTGCTAGCTTGGTTATCGCTGATATGGCTATTGTAATTTCTCTCGTGGAGGAGAACACAACCCAGATGGTCACACGATGAATGTTTGTTTGCACAAGTACCCGGCAGTAAATTACCCAGATGGTGACCTATTACAGACACACACCTGAAATACGGAATGTTGCAATACGTTTCCGGGAAGATATTATTTGTGATAATGTAGGAAGTCGTGAGTGTAAAAAGGACCGATAATCGACGGAAATAATAATTCCTTATATGGAAAGTGACTTTTTAAAAATTAAAGAAAAAATTTCCTGTGAGGAAATTGTTGGGATAAACCCCATCATAACACACATGATTGAATACAATTGGCTGGGCAACACTTCTGAGTGGAACCTGGTCATATAGTAACAACAACGTGCGTGGGACGAAAGATGCAATATAATCTGACACTTTCGCTTATTTAGAACACTGTGAAATTCACCTCGTCAACAGGACAGCCAGCTAGCCAGAGTAAGGAAAATGATCAGAATTCTATTTATCGGACCGGACCTTGTTTGAGCATCTTAAGGACTTGTATCCCAGGAAAACTCTTCCTACATTAACACAGAAAGCTGCTATCCTAGGAATCTGAACACAAAGAGAGGGAGCCTAGTGTACCCCAGACAGCGTGTAAGATGCATCTTAAACAAGTTGCCTTAACTATTTCTCTGAACCAGGATTCATTATTCCCAGAGAGATTTTGAGGTGAGTTGTACATTTATAAATTTTATATTTTGCATTTATTAACATGTGAAAATTGTTAGTGGATGTCCAAGTCATATGAGGCTGGCAACCTCAGCATATAGAATGATGGTTTCATGAACCACCACTGCAAGAGCTGGTGACTGCTTTGTGCGGGTTTCTCATAGAGAACCAAAGGCAGAGGTAGTCCCAAGATCCATCTGGAGCAGGGAGTGGATCATGATAGAACTGATGTACATACTTATTATGTTATTTACCTTTTCAACCGGTGCAAATATAAAGGTATTCAATTTAAATGTAATGAATGTTTTCCGCTCACTGGGTGTGACATGGTGAAAAAAAAAACTGTGGCAATTCTTGGAAAGCGAATCAGAACCAATCAGAAACACGCTATTTCTGGCAGCCGGCTTATGGTAATTTCACAATGCCGGAACAAGCTATCGGAATTTGTGCTAGTCGAGGTTAGAATTTGTCAGATATTCACGAAATGGATTATTGCAGCATATTTCTACTAAACTCGTAGTTTGAGGCAGATGGTAAGGCAAGTGCAGACATCGTAGGAATTGTATTGCATGTTATAAAGACAGTGATAACTGCCATTATGCGTGTCACCTTGTTGTGGAAATCGTGTTTTGTTCACTTTGAGAATTCTCATAAAATCGAAATCAGCTCAGGATGGTGTAGCGAGAGGAACGATATAATGATGGTGATATTATCCTGGACAAATAGATGAATCAGAAGATATCAGGATAGTGCCAGATAAGAGACTGGTCTTACCAGAAATACCCCATTCTCTGAAAAGAGTAATGGTGTATCGACATCAAAGGTATAGTCAAGCTGTATAGGTTCCTAGATGAGATGGTAATGTACTATCTAGATTCCTACGGGCTCCTCTCCAGACTAACCTTAGACAATGACTCTGCTAGGGGTAATTAAATACACAACAAGAACTTTAAACCAAATTTAAATAATTCACTGAAGACTCTGGGTACAATTTATAATTTATTTATGTAGAAGATCTTTTCTTCTTTGTTCTTTGGTAATTTTTCAAATAAAATTCAATTGAATTCAAAATAAAATTACGGGTCATTTAATATATATATATATATATATATATATATATATATATATATATATATATATATATATATATATATATATATATATATATATATATATATATATATATATATATATATATATATATATATATATATATATATATATATATATATATATAACCTTTACAGTTAATTTTTTTAACTAATATAGTTCAATTTCACTGTTTTCTTGCTTCCTGATGGAATCTGTCTCTATTTTTGTGCTTTCTTGAATTGATGAATCTAAATGTTACTTTATGACTCATATGACTGTCAAATGTCTTCTATACATCACATGTTTTCATCATTACATAGTCTATTCGTAAGTGGGTTAATTTGGTTGTGTTTGAAAGTTGAAGAGTAGTCCAACATTGAGCTACTTATCTGAAACAAAGTCCTTCCTAGGCCTCGTACAGCAGTATGATTGGATAGAACCCCACCACTGCGGGTCCTCCACTCGTCGAGATGACACAATTAATACTGGCAAAGGCTCTGACAAGCTTGAGAATCTAATTGCTGACTTGGTCACTAGAGATTGTGTATGACACTCAGGGCAGGATATAACCTGAAGCAATATAAACAACCTACGTAGTATCGCTCATTGTCTCCTTAGCCAGATAGGAGGTAGTATGAAACAGTTCAGGCAAGCTGTGGTTAACCATACGAGACATAGTAAGTCATGAATAACGCAATACGTTCAAGTTCCAGCACAATAGTTCAATAATTCACTTGTTACAGTTTTGTCCATGATTTGTTTCAATAAAATCACATATGCCTTATGGTAATCATTGTGTCTGTTGCCGTCATTTTGGACGGTGAAGAAAAAAACGCCAACCTAATGTATGTTTGGTTTAATGTGGTCAAAGAGAGATAAATGTTTATTATCTTTCTGTGACAGGTTTGACTGGTGATTATCTTCTCCTGTCTTATGATGTCCTGTCTCAGGCAATGTCTTATAGCTGACATGTCTTAAGTCTATTTATAGGATCATATACGGAGTATCTTTATCACCCGTTTGGGCGGAAACGCCTGGTCTGAGTTTGCCTCGATCTGGTCCATGCTCTTTGGGCATGCGCGGGTCTTGGGGGCAAAAGCCGAGAGACTGATTCAGAGAGAGAGAGAGTGTACCTGAGGCTTAGAGCGGATGTGCCGATCCGTAGATTTCTCTCTGCCAAGTTTTCGACAGGGATTGGAAATTCTGGGAATGACTGTTTGTCATTCTTCCGTCCCTGAGTGTTTCTTTATGCCAGTATTGGCTGTGTTGTGTTACCTTAGAGTGTAAGGATTCTTTGAGAAGGTAACTGAAACATTATTTGATCTTTCGTCTCGTTTAGATCTTACAGGTACATTTATCGCTGATGGCGACATAGTGAGCGAAGCTCACAAGGAGTTATTATACTGTACTCCAGTATGGCTTCATATTTGAAGGACTAGGTCCAAGTTGACCTGTTACATATATAAGCCTAAGAATCATCTTTATGGATCCGCAATGCAGGCGGAATATGGTTTGGCAGAATATATATTTATCTCAGAAGCTTGTGTAAACTGAGAGTGACCTGATTATCAAGGCTCGCGACCTGCGGCCTGATTTCGTCGTCATTATATTGGTCCGTATTTACGGCCAATATTTTCTTCACCAGAATGAAGTATCTGGCATATGAGGCCAGTCTGAAGTCTTCTGCTAATTGTAGGACAATGGCATTGACTTTGTTTAAATAACTGTTATCGCCTGTACTACGTAATATATTTGCTAGGGCTTACCTGACGGGGCTCAGTCAGGGATTAGAGCTATTGCATAAACAGTAAACATTGGTCAAGACATTGTTACATGTCTGGGATCTGTGATGCCCGAAGCTGACCTTTGTAACTACACATATTATGTACACGATCTTATACTATTGACTGTTTCGTCCATCATCATCGTATTATCGTACGTCATGAATAAATATTGTAAACGTCAGCAGCATTCCCTACTTCACTGACTTCTACTTGTGGTTATGTGAGTTAATGTGAAGACGTCCAAGAGCCTATACGGCCTTCGTGTTATCAGCACTGTTATCTACACACTTACACAATCAACCACATTGTTATACAAGTACTACACGTCTGAATCTACAGGAATACTGTCATTATGTATGTGTCTACTATACCCTGGCGGCACCTCACGCTAGTGACCTAGATTCTCGCTACAACTTGGTACTGTCCAGGACAACACGACACGCTCAACGTACTAACATTCATAACACATCAAACCAGTACGTTACATCTGAACAACCTTTTACATCTCCGTGCAAACAGATTTTTACATCTGGTGGACCAGATTCGTGGGTTTTTTTGTCAACGACACGGATTTTCCTACCCACATATGGATTTATACATCCCGAAAACAAGATTGACGTTTAGTTGTCAGCTACACAGTAGGAAATAGGTCAACGTCTGCTGATCGACGTATACATTTATGGATGGTACAGAATTGCTACATGGACCACAGCTGCTGCAGAATTGCTACATGGACCACAGCTGCTACAATAGTGCTACATAGACCACAGTTGCTAACGAAGTTATTTAACACTGTGACAATCGTCGAAGGACATATGTGTCAAAGTTCACGTCACAAGTTTACGTGCAAGCTCGAATTGTAAACATAGAACAGTTCAACCTGTTGTTTACTACGACAGCCTACAAACATTCTCAACTGAAGTCGAGTTTGGTTTGATAGCTTCACTTTGGAGACTACTACACCTGTTGTAAAGTTACGGTGACCTTCAACGGTGGAACGTTTACTAGTGTTTACAAGTGTACTGCAATGAACTGCATCTTTGCGGTTGTAGAGGATTACGCTTAAAGATAAGTGACCTGGTTTTACATGTTAAACTTCACCTTTATTTTGTATGCAAATAAGCCTTCCTCGTTATACATTCATTATATGCATTCTATTGTTTACTTGTTCTTTGTTTACTTGTTGAGTTAGGGTGTATTTTTTTTTGCAGCGGGTTCAGGTTGGAGGGTCTTACAGTAAATATCCCACTCAACCGAGGGTTACTGTAAGCGTTCTTTAGGTATTGTGCATATTTCTCACAGTGGAAATTGCAAGCGACTTTTGTTGCTATTTATTGATTTGTTTTCTTAGCTGTGACGAGATGTGTTAGTGTTGTTTTCGTTATTTTTTCTCCGTACTTTAGTTTTTGATTCGTTTTGGTTTGTATTTGTCTGCCTTCTCTTTTCTATTGTTAATTTCTTTACACCCTTTTGTTTATACACTGTGTTGTCATTGTAATTTTGTGATTTTTCGCAGTTATCATTGTGATTTTTCACAACATTTGATTTAGTTAAGCTGTATTTTCTTTTGACCTCTGCGAATGTTTTCGTTTGTTTAGATGCTTGTCTTTGTTTAGTTATCGTGATATTGTTGATATATACAGTCTTCATGTATACTTGATCATGAACTATTATTCATACGATGCAAATTATATACTGAGTTGATTAATAGTGACTTTATAAATAAGGTAATTGTACTTAGTCTTTATAAAAGACTCATCTCCCACTGAGATTGGGATAACTTGTGTTGCTATTTCAGATATATTGACAGCACATTTGTAGACAGGATGTCTACATTAGATTACTTTATCGAGCAAGGGAAACTCCTTGGGTTCACTGCTGAGAAATTAGAAGAATTCTCACGTGTGGAATATGAAAAGGCTAGGAGGTTTGAGGTGTCTCCTATAATTGATTTCATTCAGATAGGGCAATCCCTTGATTTGTCTACTGAGAAACTAAGGGAATTCGTAAAAGCGAAGATGGAGACTAAGGATAAGGAAATTCAGATGCAGGCTGAAAAACGGAAAATAGCACCAAATATGTCTATAGAGGAGATATTAGCTAAAGCGAAGAGAGAGGGAGAATTAGCTCAGATGAAGAGAACAAGAGCATTAGCTCTTCCTCATGAGAGTAAATTAGGGCAATCTCAACTGGAAAAGGCTGACGAAATGAAAGACATGTGTAAGAAATTAAAAGTTAAAGCCCAGGAACGTGAAAAGGTCCATAATGAAACACTTACAATTTTTGCGAGTAATATTGCGATGCTCAGTCGCCAACTTGAAGAAAAGAATACGGTATTTTCAAGGGAAATGTATGAGTTTAAGAATAGCCATTTTATTGAGGTTGAGGCACCTTCTATGTCAACAGGAGAAAGTAATTGAGGAAAAACAAAAAAATATTGAAAAATTACTCATGGAGAAAAAGGAGCTGGAAGAAGAGATGAGCTCAGCGAATAAAGAAAAGGATAAGAAGGTTGATGAACTCATAACTAATCATCATATGCTATGGAAGCACTTAAACTTGAACTGATTCAGGAGAGAGCTAAAGTTTTAGAAACTACATCTCAGATGACAATATTAAGACAAGATCTTAAAGATAGTATTGTTAAGGAGAAGACTTTGGCTTCTCAGTTACATGTTACAAGATTGGATTATAACAGGGAAGTTAAAACAAATGAGAAAATGCATAAAGCTTTTGCTAGAGAGAAAGCTATGACAGAAATGGAAGTTACAAAACTTCATAAAAGAGTTGATGGTTTATTGGATATTATTTTGAACAACAACATGTTATCTACTACCAAGGTGAATGAAGTTAGACATAAAGCTGATGGTCAATATGTTAATGCAAAGAGTCAGCGACATGCACTCAATGCTAGCAGTAACATTAAACAATATGTGACCAAATCTTTTCGTGGCAAATATGGTTTCCCACGTGATAACGATACTGCTTCTAATGGGAGTTGGCGTCAGGCCAACAAAAGTAATCATATTGTTAGTCGTTTAGATCAGGGTAACAACATTGAAAAATGTCATAATAAGGCTCCTCTAACGAATCAAGCATCGACTTCGCAAATTTCTGATAAATTTGTATCGGGGAATAAAACTTTTAGTACTAGTTCCCGAAATGAGAACGATTATGTTCGGAACAATAAGAACCCTATTATCCCTGTTACTCATCATACTCAGCACAGACAGTGTGATGCTCCTTTCAAACACATTGCCAAAGGCAAAAATAAAATGAATTTCGCTAAGAAAAGTAAGCGTAATATTTCTTTAAACACACATAGATAATATATTTACATATATATATTTAATTAACATCTCGCTTACCCTCAATCACAGACAGGCTTTTAATGGTTACACAGTCTGCTCACACTTCTGCAGAAGGCAACGGAGTTGATATAACTGCGTGTGCTCTGTGTCTGTAATTTGAAATAGGCGGCGAGTGTGTCTGTGTCATGCGTTCTCTCCCCTTTTATAATGGCCTTGCGGATGTACGAGGTGGCAACTGGACCAAAGTACATTTGCATGCATCCAAAATCGTGTAGGCAAGGAGGCAAGATGTGCTAAGATAGTAAATCCAAAATAATTCTGGAATCCTTATTTCTGCACCGATTTCCTCCATCGTAGGCTTATTTTACTCATATGAATGAGTTCTATCACTATAGATATCCATTTTATCCTATAGTTTATCCGACTATTCACTGGAGCAGCCGAAACATGGAAAAACACAACATGGTTCATGGTTCTTCTATCATAATAACTTCGGCTCTACAACACATCCAGTGAATCTATTGCTATCTGCCTAAAGCTAATGATCCCTATTATCGAATTGCATCCTTCTTTATCTAGGTATTCCATGATTAGTTGCACACTGCCTTCCGAAATATCCTTAACATCTACACTTGTGTTTCCTTCGTGTCTAGCGATCTTCCGACACTATTTATACCAAGCTGGCTTTTCATTGGTCAGTTACATCCACGGGGTTTGTACGGTAATAATTTTTGAATGATGCCGAGATATAAATCAGACTTCTTCTTCTTCTTCTTCTTCGTTCGCCCTGAAAAGGACGGTGGTTGCGTTGTGTCTGTTTACAACGTAGCTGTGATATCTGCACCTTTCGGTCGACACATCCGACTTCTGCACGGCATTTTTTAGGACCGGGTTTGCCTTCCCATTGCGATCCACACTCGCTCAGCCAGCCTGCACAGCTGCAGACTGTTTCCAAGACCACCACGTGGAGGTGGAGTGCGGTCTTGACCAGCTCTGGTTCGCTGGTCCTGACGCAGGCAGTCAAGCTATGAGTCGCTGACTGCGGTCTCTATTGCTGCGTCTTGAGGTCCCTAAATCAGACTTCATTACAGATGGGATAAAACCTATATCTAATGAAAGCCACGAATGAGCTGGATAAAAGGGGATATAAAGGAAAGTGAGTGATTATAGTTGAAGAGGAGGGAGAAGTTTTGTGTAGTAGACATGGAACGAACTGCAAAAATCTGCTCTCGAGAGACTGGAAAATGTTTGTCCACGTTCTGGATGACGTAAGTGCTCTATCGGTCGATCGCACTACGCTTATATCATCATCTCAGCCCGTAACCCGTCATGGGTCGTAGGGGTGCCATGGTGGAAGCATCAGCAGACAGGGTCCTCCACTGCTCTCTATCCTCAGCAATGCGTACAAGTGTGGAAAAACCGTGTTCTGCCCATTCTTTGATGTTATCAGCCCAGGATTTTCTCTGCCTTCCTCTTCTCCGTTTACCTTCGACTGTTCCCTGAAGGATCGTTTTCGAAAGGGAGTCATGACGAGTTACATGCCCAAACCAGGCAAGCTTTCGACGTTTCACTACTGACAAAAGTGGTTCTTGGTGGCCTGCATAGGTGTTTATCTTCTCTCTAACATAAACATTTGTTTTGTGCTCTTTATAGCAAATGCGCAAAATTCTTCTATAACATTTATGCTCGAAAGCCTGAATCCTTCGCTCTGTATCTGCAGTGAGTGTCCAGCCCTCACACCCATACAAGAGAATAGATAATACAAGTGATTTGTATAATTTGATCTTCACAGGAAAACTGATGTTACTTTTCCAGATCACATTCAACCTTGTCATGGCAGATGAGGCCATCTCAAGTCTTGTCTTGATTTCTTTAATTGATCTTCCATCACTACATATAGTGGACCCGAGATATTTAAAGGTGTTAACTTCTTCTAACGTTTGCCCATTTAACGTAATGTTGGTCGGAACATGTTTCTTATGGCTATTCACCAATATCTTGCTTTTTTCTATATTAATTTCCATCCCATACGTTCTTGTTACTTTTTCCAGTCTAGAGGTAAAGTCTTGAAGTTCTGATTCTGATCCAGCTATCAGATCAATATCATCAGCAAAACTTAGGTTGCACAGAGGTCGGCCTCCAATCGATATTGTTGATTTATAATCGTAGAGAGCCTCCTGCATAATATGTTCTAGATATATATTAAAGAGCACTGCTGACAGGATACATCCTTGGCGAACTCCTACAGTTGTTTTGAAAAATTCTCCAATGTCGTTGCTTACAAAAACAGCACTGCTTGCGTCCTTGTATAGTGCTTCAATGATATCTATGATGTTGGTATCAAAATTGAATTTTCTCATTACTTGCCATAAGCCTTCATGCCAGACTCGATCGAAGGCTTTTGTGAAATCGATGAAGTTATGGTATAAATCGTGTTGATGTTGGAGATGTTTTTCGATAAGTAATCTAATATTGAAGATTTGTTCTGAGGTACTTCTTTTTGGTCTAAAGCCAGCCTGTTCCTCTGACAAGATTTCTTCTGATTTCTGTTTTATTCTGTTCAAAAGTATCCTTAACATTACCTTACTTGGATGACTAATAAGGCTAATGGTTCTGTAGTTCTTGCACATTTTTAGATTTCCTTTCTTTGGAAGCGGTATTACTAATGACTGCGTCCATTCTTTTGGCCATTTTTTTTGTACTCCATATCTTCTGGCAAATTGTTGTCATGATTTTTACTATATCTGGTCCTCCATATTTCAAGAGCTCTGCTGGTATATTATCAACACCCGGTGACTTCCCTCCTTTCATCGAACATATAGCCTCTTCCACTTCTTCCCGTAATATTGCTGCATTTCCGAGTTCCCTGTTTTCGCACTTAATGTTGTTTAATATGCCTAAGTCAGTGTCAAGTTTACAGTTATATAATTCTTTACAATATTCTGTCGCTTATATAAACAGCGGCAAATTTAAAATCGACACATACGCAGGAAATCGGTTTACTCAGCTGACAGAGCGAGCGCAGACTTCATTCCATTGTGTCTAAGTGGCAGCCTACCTTTATTCACTCAGTGTCTAGCTAGTGTATTCTGAACATCCAGAGGGTATGTAGAATTACTGTATATAATTGTGAAATTAACTGATTATTTCAGGATTTTAGTTGGTCTGTTATGGGTAGCGGGGAAGGGGTAAACCCTACCAATAGGAGGTGTAAGGCGCCTCCTTCCCTCCGCTAGCCTGCGGGACACCTCACGGGCAGGGGTGGAGTACCCGCTTAGTTCCCCCCCCCCCCCGATAAGGGTCTCGTGAAGTCACGGCAGGCAGGTGATGGATAAAAGAGGTGAGCAGCTGGAAATTGTTTGCATGTACTTTCGAGTTGAAAGGATTATCTTTGAATGGCAGCAAAACTGTATGCATGGTCGTTTCTAAGAAAATACAAATACCAGTATGCTCTTTGAATAGCACAAGAGAAAAAATCAAACAAGTCAATCTCTTTAAATATTTAGGCTACACATTGACATCAGATGGCAGATGTGACACCGAGATAAAGAAAAGGATCACCATGTCCAAAGAAGCCTTTACTAGGATGAGCAACGTAATGAAAAACAGAAACATCACCATAAGCACAAAAATTCGCTTACTAAGGGGCTACGTGTGATTCTTTTATATGGATGCGAATGTTGGACAATGAGTAACCAAATGGTGAAAAAATTGGAGGCAGCAGAAATGTGGTTTTTGAGATGGATACTGAGAATATCGTTGACAGGAAAGAAAACAGATGCCGAGGTATTGACAGCTGCGGGTGTTAATAGATCGCTCATCAAAACCATCAGGAAAAGACAAATGAAATTTATGGGACATATTAACAGAAGAGGAGGAGTGGGGGAATTAGTCTTTTGTGGGAAAATACCAGGTAGGAGAGGAAGAGGAAGACAGAGAAAGATGTATGTGGAAAGCTTAAACAACCGGGCAACAAACAACAGCATGGGCAACAACAACTTCATTAGACTATCAAAAGACAGAGAAGATCGGATGGTCATGATCGCCAATGTCTGTTTCAGACCAGGCACCTGAAGAAGAAGAAGAAGAAGAAGTTGGTTTTCTTTGATCCTTAGCCGCTGACCGTCAAAGCAGTCAGTGGCCATCACGCCTGGTGGCGTCTTGTAGGGTGACAACAAACTGCTTCCACTTTGCTCGGTAGGCAGCCATGCTTCATGCAGTGCCCCAGCTCTGATTCACTCTTTGCATCTGTCGTGGATGGATTATCAGATAGGTACTAGATGTTTATAGCCCTGTCTGAGCAGAGGTGATAGTGATGACAATGTGAAAGTAAGGGGTAAGATTTAGTTTTTATCACGAGGGTGATCGTGTAAGAGAAAGGACAGTCTCTGGATAGAAGAATTTATCTAATCCAGCCTATCTGGACGACGATGTTTAAATCAGACGCACTTTCTCTCCTTGTGCGAAAATACAAGTTACACTGCACTCACATGCACACAATTCTGTGACAAATACGCACGAACGTGAAAACAAACTATGGATAACATATAATGGATAGGGGTTGACCGACGCGATAACTAAAGGTTTAATAAAGTTTATTATCAATAGAAAATCACAACATAAATCACATGCATCAATAGATCATGGTTTACAGACAAAAAATTAAAATTAATCAAATAGGTTCTCCCCTCTGGTAAAGGAAAAGAAAGGACGATCCCAACAGAGATTAATTTACCCAAAAGATCAAAGGTTAACAATAAGTTATGAAATAGTCAGTATGGGAAAAGAATAGGTTCCTAATGTAATATATCCCGTGACTAATCAGATTATTGAGAGAAAAAAAAGAAAGAAGAAACCATATAAGTATATGATGTTAACAAAAGACACAAGTTTCTTTCTTTGCTCATTCAATTCACATACACACAGTGGCCACTTTCAGATTTTTGCTTACCCCAGTAGTTGTCGCAGGCATTCCAATGAAATACACTAATAAGTAATAATACTATTAAGTGTCAAATTTTAGTTTTGCCAAATCCAGCCCCAGACTCTCCGTAGTTGCTGACTGCAAATTTCACAGGAGTCGCTAGAGTCAGTGTTTTAATTTGTCCTGGATACAATAAGTTATCTATGCCTTCAGTTGGTTGGAGTAGGGTTCATGCGTGGTGATCGCCGATGTAGGATAAATAGAACATATACAGTTCCTAGGTTGTTTAGCCTCAGGTGGCTGAAACGCTAGGTTAAGTTACACAAATGTTGCTGACAATATATTTCGCCACAGCTGGCTGATGAGATTGATATAAATAAATCTGGTAATAGTTCTGGTCCAGTTAATATTATAATTTAATGTTTCTATTCTGCTTTCTCTCATGGAAATGAGGAAACTTGGACCGCACAAGTCACAGCAAGAAGCTCATCAATATTAAATATTCTTGGATGCTTATAATATTATAAGTTCGTATGATCATAAGTTCATATGGCCATAAGAAAAGCCGCTAGTACTCAGGTTTGATCAGCCTATATTTTAGGAAAAGAAAATATAAACATTTAACCAAATTATCAAAATCATATCTAACACGGGTTAAAAATAGGACCTCTACACCACTCCTTTATAAATTAGATTTAAAACACACGTGTCTAGCTTATCCTATCGTTCTTTTAACGCGTGATATGAACACTAGTCATTTATAAAATTACATAAAATGGATAGAAGTAAATAATATATGACGTCAGCAGACAGTTATTTAATGTATGTACTAGTCAATTTAAAACATCTCTTACTGGGAAATAGCGAGTAATTAAATTTACTTTACGGCTGGAAAATTTAGCAATAAGTTATTTAATTAGCACAGAAAATCTCAGTGAAATATAATGAACAAACACACTAAATCACTTTAAAGCTAGTATATAAATTACCGCAATCCGAAAAATGAAACACTCCACGAAAATCTAATAATTTTCACTCTGTAGGAGAAATCTTAAGATAACGAGCTAGTGATTCAGATAGCTTTCTGGGCAACTGATCATGGCTATCGGAGAGACATGGTATATATTGATAAGTTCCGTTCTATCGTTCTTTAATGCGAAAGTCAGACCTACTGCCAGACCCGAGCCAATTTGCCGTTAGATTCTTGAATCAAAGGTAATTTTACCACCTCTTCCGCCTCTGCCTCTCTGGCTTGACTTTCATCATCTCCGCCTTGCCGAATATCAGCTATGCAATTACTTCCCTTGAAAGTTTTACAATCTAAGGTCCGTCTCAGA
Organism: Oreohelix idahoensis; assembly: GCA_024509875.1. Taxonomy (NCBI): domain Eukaryota; kingdom Metazoa; phylum Mollusca; class Gastropoda; order Stylommatophora; family Oreohelicidae; genus Oreohelix; species Oreohelix idahoensis. The sequence goes on along the minus strand of JAMPIV010017846.1, from coordinate 1,062,603 downwards.
CTGAATATCGTGTGTTCCCCTGATCAAAGAATCTATTACGCCATGATCCGCGCTTCGCTCTCTGTTTCACATAGGGCTTAATTGCCAGATGGCTCACGTGTTAAATGCACTGGTGAATCCTTCGTTCATGTAGCAAAAAATATAAACTAGATGTGGAGGGGCGAAAGTGGATGATTACTGCTGCACTATTTCCATCTGTGACAGCATCTCAGCCTCCACAGTTCTCCGCCAAGTTATTTTTGGTCGGCCTCTCTTTCGTTTCCCTTCAGGGGTCCATAGCATAGCTATCGTGGCATCGGGGTTTCTTCTGAGGACATGGCCAACCCAACTCCACCGTCTGCCAGTTATAATGGTATACATGTCCTCTTGGTTGCCCCGAGTAAGCAATTCTTGGTTGGTGATGGTATTCGGCCAAAAGATTCGGAGAATTTTTCTTAGGCAGATTGTGTGGAAAGAGGACAATTTCAACATTTCCTTCTGTGCTACTCTCCAGCATTCCGCACCATAAAGATGCACAGAAAGTACACAGCTCTCATATAATCTTAATTTTGTGTTTGTGCTGTACTGAGAGGACTTCCAGGTGTTGTTTAGACTAACAAAAGCTGTTCTTGCTTTGTTCATTCTGTTATTGATGTCTTTGCTTGCTCCGCCGTCTGGTGTTACTATGCAGCCTAGGTATGTGAAGGTGTCTGTCTGTTCCAATTTCTGATTCCTTACTGTTATGGGCTCAGGGTTGCTCACATTGAGTGTCATGACCTCTGTCTTCTTTTTTTTTTTTTTTAACCAGTGGCACTTGGGCTTTCAGCCCTTCGGCCCAATGACATGTCATTGCGAGACCGGGAAGCCAGTGGACTTCCCTTCCAACCCGGTCAGGAGCTTCGCTCCTTCCCATCCACAGAGGGTTTATCTCAGGGGCCGTTCAGGTTATTCAGTCAAAATCCCGTCAATGACACTGCTTCAAATACTCACGCCCGGGCTTGAACCTTGAACACCTGATCGCCAGCGCAATGTGGTAACCATTACACCAACGCGGCTCCCCTCTGTCTTCTTTAGATTGATGTTCAGACCCACCTGCTGGCTATACCTTTTAAGTCTATCCGTTTTTTTTCCCCTGGATGTGTTGATGAGAATGTGCGAGTAGTGCAATGTCATCTGCATATTCCAGATCTTCCAATGTAGAAAACTTTTTTCTCTTTTTCTTTGATCCTTAGCCGCCGACCGTCAAAGCAGTCAGTGGACATCACGCAAAGTGGCGTCTTGTAGGGCAACAACAAATTGATTCCACTTTGCTCGGTCGGTGGCCATCCTTCGTACAGTGCCCCAACTCTGGTTCATTCTTTGCATCTCAGCCTCCACAGTCCTCCGCCAGGTTGTTTTTGGTCGGCCTCTCTTTCGTTTTCCTTCAGGGGTCCAAAGCATAGCTATTCTTGTGATGGCATCGGGGTCTCTTCTGGGGACATGACCAACCCAGCTCCAGCGTCTGCCAGCTATGATGGTGTGCATGTCCTCTTGCTTGCTACGAGTAAGCAGATCTTGGTTAGTGATGGTATTTGGCCAAAAGATTCGGTGAATTTTTCTTAAGCATGTTGTGTGAAAAGAGGACAATTTCGACATTTCCTTCTCTGTAACTCTCCAGCATTCCGCACCATAGAGAAGCACAGAAAGCACACAGCTCTGATATAATCTTAATTTTGTGCTTGTGCTGTATTGGGAGGACTTCCAGATGTTGTTTAGGCTAAAAAAGGCTGTTCTTGCCTTATTCATGCTGATGTTGATGTCTTTGCCTGCCCCGCCGTCTGGTGTTACTATGCATCCTAGGTATGTGAAGGTGTCTGTCTGTACCAGTTGCTGATTCCTTACTGATATGGGCTCAGGGTTGCTCACATTGAGCGTCATGACCTCAGACTTCTTTAAATTGATATTCAAGCCCACCTGCTGGCTAAACTTATTAAGTCTATCCGTTTTTTCCTGGATGTGTTGATGTGAATGTGCTAGTAGTGCAATGTCATCTGCATATTCCAGATCTTCCAATGTAGAAAATGTTGTCCATCTTATTCCTCTTGGACTGCCCTCTGTTGTCTGGCGCATCACCCAGTCTATGACTGTTAAAAATAGAGTGGTTGATAAGGGGCATCCCTGTCGTACTCCTGTCTTCACCTCAAAGGTTAGGTTGCTCTGCCCAACACTACACGTAAAGTTGGCATAGAGGCTTTTTATGATTGACACTATGCAGCTTGGAATTCCATAAGCCCTCAGTATTTTCCATAAACTGTCCCTATGTATGCTGTCAAAAGCCTTTTCAAAATCAACAAAATTAATGTAAAGCTGTCTTTGCCATTCTGAGCACTGCTCTATAATGTTCCTGGGAGTGAATATATGATCTACACATCTCCTGTTCTTTCTAAATCCTGCTTGTTCTTTCCTCAGTTTGTGGTCTACTGCCTTTGAAATTCTCTGTATAATTATCCTTCCTAGTATTTTGCTGGGAACTGAGAGAAGAGTGATTCCTCTCCAATTATTGCAGTCTGCAAGATCTCCCTTCTTGGGCAATTTGACAATTATTCCTTTGTTCCACTCTGATGGTGTTGTCCCCGTTTTCCAGACTTGTGCAAATAGTGGTTCTAATAGTTCTGCTGCTAGCTCAGGGTCTATCTTAAATAGCTCTGCATTTAAGTTATCATGGCCCGGAGCTTTGCCGTTCTTTAACCCTTTGATTGCTGTGATGATTTCTTCTTTGCGTGGAATGTCTGTATTCAAATCTAGATCGTTTTCAGCCTCAGGAACATTCAGTTGTGTCTCTGGTGGTTCCTTGTTCACAGTTTCTCTGAAGTGCTCTGCCCATCTTGTTTCCTGTCCCTCTGCTGTCGTGATGAGATTACCTTGCTTATCTCTTACTAATGTAATATTGTTTGCACCTCGTTTTCCGCTGATGAATTTAGTTATTTTGTATACTGTGCTTTGTTCATTTCTCAGTGCTGCGTAGAAAACTTAGTCCATCTTATTCCTCTTGTACTGCCTTCTGTTATCTGACGCATCACCCAGTCTATGACTGTTAAAAATAAAGTGGTTGATAAGGGACATCCCAGTCGTACTCCTGTCTTCACCTCAAAAGTTAGGTTGCTGTGCCCAACGCTACATGTAAAGTTGGCATAGAGGCTTTTTATGATGGACACTATGCAGCTTGGAATTCCAAAAGCCCTCAGTATTTTCCATAGACTTTCCCTATGTATACTGTCAAAAGCCTTTTCAAAATCAACGAAATTAATGTACAGATGTCACTGCCATTCTGAGCACTGCTCTATAATGTTCCTGAGGGTTAATATATGATCTGCACATCTTCTGTTCTTTCTAACTTCTGCTTGTTCATTCCTCAGTTTGTGGTCTACTGCTTTTGAAATTCTCTGTATAATTATCCTGCCTAGTATTTTTCTGGGAACTGAGAGAGGAGTGATTCCTCTCCAATTGTTGCAGTCTGCATGGTCGCCCTTCTTGGGCAATTTGACAATTATTCCTTTGTTCCACTCCGTTGGTGTTGTCCCTGTTTTCCAGACTAGTGCAAATAGTGGTTCTAATAGTTTTGCTGTTAGCTCAGGGTCTGTCTTAATATAGCTCTGCATTTAAGTTATTGTGGTCAGGAGCTTTTCCGTTCTTTAACCCTTTGATTGCCGTGATGATTTCTTCCTTTCGTGGAATGTCTGTATTATCATCTAGATCATTTTCAGCTCCGGAACATTCAACTGTTTCTCTGGTGGTTCCTTGTTCAGAGTTTCTCTGAAATGCTCTGCCCATCTTGTTTCCTGTCCCTTTGCTGTGGTGATGAGATTTCCTTTCTTATCTCTTTCTAATGTAATATTGTTTGCACCTCGTTTTCCGCCGATAGTTTTAGTTATTTTATACCGTGCTTTGTTCATTTCTCAGTGTTGCCTCTTCTGCCTGTCTTGCAAGATCGTCTAGGAATTTTCTTTTGTTGGCTCAGGTTTGGCATTTAACTTCCTTGTCCAGCTGACTGTACTGGTCGCTATATAATTGCTTTAACCTGGGGGGCTCTCTTCTGTTTTCTTTCTTTTCATTTTCTTTCTCATCGCTATGGTGTTTAATGTTTCTGGAGTTATCCAATCTTGCTTCTTCCTTTCCTGGAATCCCAAGCATGATCTGCTGCTTTCCTTATATATTGTTGAAATGGTGTTGAATTTCTGGTCAATACCATCAGTCGATGTCTTTTCCTGGCTTTTGGCAATTTGATATCGTTTCTTTATATTAGCCACAAAAGCTTTTCTGGTAAGGGGGTCCTTCAATGTGCTAATATCATACCTTTTCTGTGTAGTTACAATTGGTCCAGTAGTTCTGAGTTTCACCTTCAGTTTTGCTATTACTAAGTGGTGATCACTTCCCACATCTGCACCTCTTCTTACTTTCACGTCTTGTAATGAATGTCTCCATCTACCATTAATCATAATGTGGTCTATCTGGTTTCTGTCCAGGCAATTTGGTGATTCCCATGTTAAGTTGTGAATTTCTTTGTGTGGGAAAAGCGTTCCTCAATGACCAGGTTGTTAATGCTACAGAAACTTGTTATAGTTTATGCCCATTCTTTTTTTTTAAACTGTTCCGCTGCCGCATTTCCTCATCACTCTTTCATTATATGTATTGTGTGTTCCAATTTTAGTTGGTGGATGTACATAATTATGATGTTAATGTACCATGTATAATCCTTATAATTGTTGGTATGATTGTGAAGATGGAAACCGACAATATAACCTACAGTGACTCAGCAGAGTCATGTCAACAGTCCTTATCAGGATTAATAAAACCTGCTAGAAAGTTACAGCACTTTTCAGAGCTGACTTGACAGGCAGAGGAAGTAAAGGGGACTAAGACATCATACCATGAGTGTAAATAGTTGATATATTCTATAGATATGATATTATTGTAACTGTAGTAATGTATCAGCATATAGACACCTATAACACTGACAAATGTAACAAAAACATGTGTCCATTACATACACATGCATAACTGATGATAACAACACCCACCTACACTAGGCTAGTGGAAACCCATGGGAAGAGGCTATCCACATGGTCTGTGTTGTTTCAGGTTTCATATTGTAGAAGTCAAATCTGGAAGTGAGATCCATCAGTGTAATCCTGCATTGTGACAAGGAGCACTACATTCTGGTTCACTCCTGTTTGCTGGCCTCCATATTGCATTGACAGTTCAGTAAAGACTCTACAGTGCCGTGTCAACATTTACTGGTTGAGGCATTGTTGCTCATCATTCCAGGACTTTAATCAAATATAAGTGATAAACAGTCACAAACGGTGGCACACAATGAGTAACCAGAAGAATAATCACATGATGAACAGTTTTGTGAACATTAGTCAGGGAAATAGACAGAATAACACAGAAACATTTTGTGGCTAAAATTCAGATTCATTCTGTTAATATTTTGTGTAAATATATAAATATCTCATTTTACGAAGAATAAAGAAGAGAAAAATAAGTATAAATAAATTGATTAATTTTAATTGTACTTTTTGACTTTGTGAAGTTAATTCCATTTGTTTATTGTGTGAAATTGTTTATGTGGAATTACTTTAAAGCATAGGGTAGTCGTACGAGAAGCGAGGTAGACTCTTGATCTGCTCTTTACCATCTGGACAAGAGTTCTTAACAACCTGACTACATCTTGTACCTTTCTAACACCAGTACTCATTCCTGAGACTGGGGTATTCTGTATAGTCCAGTGTTCTTTCTCTGGAACTATCTTTCAATATCATCTCTATACTACAGTCACTATCTAGTCACACAGTGGGCACCTTCACTCTAGTCACACTCTGTGCGCTGTACAATCTCGTCACACTCGGATTAATATTAATGCTCAGAGAAGGTAAAGTTCTGAGGTATATGGGATGGTGGAATGGAAAAAAAAAGGGGGGGGGGGGGCACATGATTGTGTGTCAGGAAACCCAATACTAAGAAGGGTATTTGTTTCTCTTCTTTCATGATACTAGTCGGTGGTACCAGCTGAAGGTGCTATCTCTGGAACAAAGTGTGTGGTATAAGTGGCCTGCTGTCAACGCTAGACACCATCATCAGACGGGTCTTGAAGACGCCGGACCAGCTTCATGATTACTCCCTGATATTTTTTTGGAACGTGTCACAACCTCCAGACTTGACCAGTGACGAGAGTGAATCAGTCTATAACCTGCAGAGAACCAAACATCGGCTGGAGCAGAAACCAACAAACCTACTGACAGCTAAGTACAAACTTAAAAGCTGCCAAGTGAACTTTCAGACAATTCCCTCAATGTCCATAACATAACCCTGTGATGATTACCTTTTTTAGAAGAATTATTCATTTTACACTGTTAAATATAATTGATTATTAAATTTATTATTTGTGTTTATTTACAAATTTATAGTTGATTTAATCCTTTGAGTGTACTGCACCTGTATGTCTCCTTCACCTTAAATACACTTAAAACAGAGCTACTAAATTAAGATTTCACTGAATTAAATCAGTTGGGGGCTTGAACGAGCTAAATTATACAATAGTACTCTTCACAAAAGTTGTCGGGCAGATAATAAGTTAACTGTGCTAAGACACATTCGGCATTGTTCTTGATTTATGAATATCTCGTGAATACTCCCTCAAGGTAGAAGCATCATCATCCTTCTATTTGCATCTCTGCCAAGAGTAATCTTGCACGAAGATAGACACCTTTGAAGACCCACATTAGATACTCTAGGTTTTGGCCATTGCTGGACCATCGTTGCAGAGCACAGGGGAGGCAACCCGTGACAATCATCAGCGGTCATGTCTGTAATCGAGTATGGCCTGTGAATACTCACGCTGTCAATATCACAAAGTGAACGACTCTGAAGCATTCAAAATGAAGGGATGCGTATAGTCTTGGGTTGTATGCGAGGAGCCCCATTATGACGATGCGGCACATGCTTGGATTACTGTCAATTAGATCCAGATATGCGATGACCCAGGCAAAAGCTTGTATGTGAGTAACCACAGACAAACGGCATCCCCTGCATGGGAACAAATAAAGAGGGGAATGTCATGAATGGTGCAGGAAGAGGCAACTATTAGACAGGTGGCCACAGTTGAAAATATATTCAAGGGAGAAGAGTGGAGCAAGTAAAGTGAGAACTGAACAACCTATCAGCAAGTCATCATCAGCCTTGGTAGAGAGTACATAACTTGGGCCAATGGGAGGGCAGAGCTGGAAATTTATTAGCTGATAAATGATCGTGCTGGGGATGATGATGTCATTGTGTACACTAATGTGTCTGTAATTCGTAGTGAGAAATCAGGGTGGGGCTTTTCTGCTTGAGTAAAGTGAAGAATCGTCGTTGAACGTAGTGGGTGTTAAGTCATCTTTCTGAGGGGGAGTTAAGTGTTAGGGATTTTTATGTACGGGGCTGATTTTTGCTAGTAAGCACGTTTAAAGTCATGAGGTAGATTTTTTATTTGGGTACTTTGTGTACGATAATCTTGGAACATAACTGAGTCTGTGTCAGTTTCTTTTAAAGTAAAGAAACTGTTCTTATGTTCTTAGTAGTAGGGGGGAAGATACGGATGAGCTGAGCTCACATCTCAAGCAGTGAGTTCGCTCATGAGCGACTTCGCTGAGTTGTACTGAAAAACTATAATCTCGGGGATTAAGTATCTGGGAGAGCTTCGAGACGGGGGTTATAGTCTCGTTAGTGTGTCTAGTGTGTTTTTGAGTCTTGATTCGGGGATTGTATGAAGAAGAACGCATTATTCTCTTCATGGAAGCCATTCTATGTATTATTCTATAAGCTTGATAATGAAGAATCTTCTTCTTCTTCTTCGTTCGCCCTAAAAAGGACGGTGGTTGCGTTGTGTCTGTTTACGCCTAAGCTGTGATATCTGCACCTTTCGGTCGACACATCCGACTTCTGCACGGCATTTTTTAGGACCGGGTTTGCCTTCCCATTGCGATCCGTGCTCGCTCAGCCAGCCTGCACTGCTGCAGACTGTTTCAAGGACCACCACGTGGAGGTGGAGCACGGTCTTGACCAGCTCTGGTTCGCTGGTCCTGACGCAGGCAGTCAAGCTATGAGTCGCTGACTGCGGTCTCTATTGCTGCGTCTTCTGGTCCCATGAAGAATCTAAGGATATAAGATTTCATCACGGTAAAGTTTCCACCGTCTATGAGTGAGCCCGATCAGATTCTTTATGGATTATTTGCATATGTTTGCCATTGTAACTTTTCAACGATCACGATCGACTGTTCATTGATTCGCTGTTTATGCGATCAGATTCTTTATGGATTATTTGCATATGTTTGCCATTGTAACTTTTCAACGATCACGATCGACTGTAGATCGATTCGCTGTTTATGCGATCAGATCCATTATGGATTGTTGGCATCTGTTTTGCCATTATAACTTGTGACAATGTACTGTTCGTGATGTCAGTGTTGCTGTGATCAATAAACGGTGTACCGGTATACGTTGGAACCTTATTCGTCTTACCCGTTGGTGGATTTCCTGACCTTACGTTACTGTTGTGTGGGTGGTAACAGAATATAAGCAACCTAAAGAACTCATGACATTCGCATATATTATACAACTGTCGGCCACTACAGTAAGCCCGACATTACTGACATCGTCCTTGTCAGTGGTACTACACCACAACACCCACCGCAAACATTAAACAATAACAGAAACAGCTTGTAACGAATTTACACAGTAACAGTGCGGCTTACGTGATAACAACCTCCAGCATGAGAATGGAGGTAGAGGCAGCTATTGCAGTCTTAAGGTGACTATCTGAAACTTCATTGACAAGGGCAGTTATTGTACCAGACTCACAATCCATGCTTCGGAAGGTCCGAAGTGGATGGCTCCGGCGCACCCCGAGTCTCAGGAACTAATGTGAACCTACTATCCTGGTCAAGCAGGGGTACGCGGCGATGAAAGAGCTGACAGACTAGCTTCAAGAGCACCCATAGATGGTGCATTGGATATGGATAAGGGAGAGATAATGAGGGCAATTAATGATCGCCTATTAGAGAATGACACTGCAATAGATGAATCGTCAAATCTAAGATTGCTGAAATTTAGCATCAAATGTAAGACCAGCAGGGAGTCACACACAAAAACATTCACATAAATTTAGTTTTGATTTACTCTATTTGCACTGAGTGGAGTGGAGGGGGGGGGGGGGGAAAGAGGGTACTATATTTGGATACTGGACTTTGTTTTCTTGAACCAGTACACCATATGTCCTAATTATAACCCATCAAGGGTTGAACGGGATACTTTATTTTTAAATTCTTCTTCTTTCGTTCGCTTGAACTATATTGTCTATACCTGCAATGTTGTTTCTTGTATAAACTTCACTGTCTTTTGTAGTTCATACAGAGGTCCATATAGTTTTGCTTCCAGTGTTGTTTCTCTGGGCCAGTGGGTTTGCCTCAATATATCATATTCGGGGCAATCTTGAAGTACGTGCTCCGCAGTTTGGGGTGCCTGTCCACATGTACACATGGCTAAATTGCCAATCTTGAATTTTGTATACATGTGGCTGCGGAGGCGGTTGTGTCCTGTTCTGAGGCGCAGAATGACTATTTGTTCTGATCTGTTCATAGCTTGGTAGTCATCCTGCGTTGGTGTTGGTGGCTTTCTGATAGATTTGATCATCTTTTTCTTCTGATGGTACGTAACTGGTACATCCGGTTGCTCGTCTGCAGCACCTTCTTTAGCCAGTCCGTCTGCTCTCTCGTTTCCTGGTATTCCACAATGAGACGGTATCCACTGCATGGCGACCCTGCGCTGGTTGCACAGTTCAGAAAGTAGGGCTTGTATACCTGGCAATTTTCTGGACTGAAGTGCTTGGAGTGCTGATCTTGCATCTGTCAGGAATACTACAGGCTGTGGACCGAGATTGGTGTTCAGTAGTTTCTCAGTTGCCACCTTGATTGCCTGGACTTCTGCATCATAGTTGTTACAGAATTTCCCCGTTGGTACTCTGACCGTATCCCTAGTGTTGTTTGGGTATTCTATGTACACTCCTGCTCCTCCATTCTTTACTGCATTCTGTGCTGACCCATCCGTGTATACTCGGACCCAGAGGTCCTGTGGGTATTCATCATCCAGGAAACTGAGAGTGACTGTCCTACGTTGCACGCTGTTCTGTTCATCCCTGTCGAATATTCCTTTCACTTTTGTGTGGATGTGTACTGGTAGTCCATGCTCCTCTCTCCAAGGGGTTTGTTCTGGCACAGACTTTAGGGGGCTGTTAACTTCAGGCAGGTCTGAGGTTTGTCTACGAAATCGTTTGGCCTGGTGGATAAAGCTGCTTCTTTTCAGTCGCCCCATTGCTAGGTTTTGGAATCTGTCCTTCATTGGATGGCTCGGCATACAGAGGAACTTTTCTGCCTGTGTTAGCACTTTCGTGTCTCTGCGTTCTCTCAGTGCTTGTATCCTCCCCATTTTCTCCATCTCCACTATAGGCGTTGATTTCATTGCCCCCGTGATGACCCTAAGCGCCTGGTTTTTGCACCTTATCTAGCTCTTGTAATGTGGTGTTTGATGCTGGACACCACGCAGCTGACCCATATTCCAGGTGTGGTCGTATGCCCTGCTGGTAAACTTTACTAAGTATTTTCCCGCTGGCTCCCCATGTGGTTCCACTTAGTTTTCTCAGGATGGCTAACTTCCTCCTGGCCTTTGTTGCTGCCTTGTTGATGTGCTGCTTCCATGTCAGCCTATCATCGAATGTAACTCCGAGATAGGTGGGTTGTTTATCTTCTCTCAGGAGCTCTTCGTTTATCTTGATGACACCAGCTTTTTGTTTGGGAGAGAGGGTGAAGAGCGTAGTGCTGCACTTGTCTGTGTTGATGCTGCTGACACACCATCTATTTGCCCATGAGGTTAAGGCATCTATAGCTCTTTGTAGCAGTTTGGTGGCCACTGTTGCATGCTCATCTGTGCACCATATTACCAGGTCATCAGCGTACATTGCCACTTTCATTCCATGTGGTAGTTCAGCAACCAGGTCGTTGATGTAGACTAGGAAAAGTGTGGGGGACAGAACCCCTCCCTGAGGGACGCCATGACGCAGTAGAATTTTCTTACTCTTGAGGCCATCTAGTTGTACTCGGGCTCTTCTGTTATGCAAGTATGCTTTCACCCATTTGTACATCTTACCATTCACTCTACAATTTCTCAGTTTCTTCAGAAGCCCTTCTTTCCAAACCTTGTCAAATGCTTTCCTTAGATCTATCCATGCTGCTAGTACCAGTTTCTTATCTTGGAACGCATCCTCAATCTCTTGGGAAAGGTAAGTTGCCTGATCTTCGGTGGAATAACACTGCCTAAAGCCCGCCTGCTGTGGTACAAGAAGGTTTTTCACTTTCAAGGTACCACTGTAGCCTGAGGTTGATGATACGTTCCATTGTTTTGCAGAGGCAGCTTGTAAGGCTGATTGGTCTGTAGCTGGAGGCAGTGGAACTGTCTTTTCCTGGTTTTAGGAGTGGTATCATGATTGCTTCCCTCCAGGTCTGTGGAACTCTGCCTGAGTTCCAACAGATATTGAAGATCTGCAGCAGCTTTGTTTTTGCTGCGGTTCCCAAGTTCTTAATCATTTCATTGGACACTCCATCAACTCCTGGCGACTTTCTCATTTTCAATTTGGATATTGCAAGCTCCAGTTCTCTGAATGTGATTGGTGCCTCCATAACTTCAGGTATGGTTCCATCTCGTCCTGCGTATTGTTGTTTCTCACGAGTCTCCTGTTGCTTCTCTGGGCTAACTTCGATGTTGTTGTCTTTAGCAAAGGAGTCTGCAAAGTGATCAGCTGCCTGTTTTCCCATGAGGATGTTTCCATCTTTGTACAGAGCAATCCTTGAGTTTCTCCCTGTACCTTCATCGTTAAGTTGTTTTACCAGCTTCCACAGTTTCCTCGTATCTCTTTCGAAGTTCAAGGACTCTGTTTTCTCCTTCCAGCTTCTTCGCCTGGCCTGCAACTTGGCCCTTTGAAATTTGGCCTTAGCTTGCTGGTAGTTATTGTGGTGTTCTTGGCATGGACTGGTCTCTGCCTGCTTTCGAGATGTTTCCACGTCGTTGTGCAGCTGCTCTAGTTCACTATTCCAATATGGTTTGTAGTGCTTACGAGCCCCTCTAGGTATTGTTTCACGAGCAGCCTGTAATATGCATCTGCTGAATTCATCGACTAGCTTATTGATGTCTTTGTCTACAGTCAGATCTCTAGCCAGTATACTAGTACGGTGCTGGTACATTGTCCAGTCTGCCTTCTTGTAGTTCCACCTAGAGAGAGTGCTGCTCTCCTTGACAAGTTCATTTTCCACAATTAGGAAGACTGGCCGGTGGTCGCTGCCTCCAAGTTGTTTCCCTACAACGCGTGTGGTGTTCCACTCCAGGCCGGGTGAGTGGAATGCCAGGTCTGGTGTAGAGGTGGTGTGCCATGATCTCGAGTAGAAGGTTGGTGGGTCGATTGGCTGGTTAATCAGGATAAGCCCATTGTCATCCTGCCAGTTTTCAAGCTCCTCACCTCTCCTGTCCATGTGATCATAGCCCCAGCTCTGTGAGTGGCTGTTGAAGTCTCCGCATACAATCAGTCTTTCTTTTGCTGGGATTGTATCTAGTGCCAGTGGGCGGTCGCTCGGACAGTAGTAGTTGAGCAGGTGGAATTCTGAACTTTCTGTCCTGAGATGAAGCATCTGGTATTCCGCCCCCTCCATATATGTTTCAAGCTGACATGCACTGATGTTATTCCTCACGAGTGTCAGTATTCCACCCTTTCGCCTGTCTATTCGGTCAGATCGGTAGCACTGGTAGCCTCTGATTTTGAAGGCTATGTCCTTGTTGAGGTGGGTTTCTTGCAAGCAACATACATTTACTTGCTCTTCATTCAAGATATTTTCGAGCTCTAATTTTTTGCTGTAGCCGTCTTTTTTACTATTGACGCCTTCAGCATTCCAGTGCATTATTTTAAATGGTCTTTTCTTTGCTTGGCCAGTAGCTCTATTCTCATGCCTCCTGGCTCCACGGGGCAATTGAGAAGGACCCCCAGTAGTAGGGGTTGGGCCCTTCCGAGGCAGAGGGCCCGGCACTGCGCCTGCCTGGGTGTCCGTCACAGGGCGAGTGCCATAACGTTTTTGCAGATATAGGCATACTTCCATAGCGCATGTGCGTGGCATCCTGATTGCTGTGGTGCGCCTCTTGGCTGGTTGCCTCCGTCTTCAGCACCTTGACTTGCTAGGGTGTTGAGAATAGATATACAGACTGTGGTCTTGCTCGAGTGTAGGAGGGCCTGGCCAGTCTTGGTTTTTAGGTCAGCCGCTGATGGCTTTTCATGCGCTTCAAATAGTTACTGTATTTTGAAATAATTCTGAGCGAAATATGGCTTCTATTTTTCAGTTTTTGTAGAAAAGTTCGGAAATTCTGATCTGTTCTGTTACGTGTGCGGATATTTTACCGATCGTGTTCACCAGAAAAACTTTACACCATTACTAAAGAAAGCATAAGAACTTTATTTCGATTCGAAAGTTGATGATGCAAATAAATCTTGGAAGCCAAATGCAGTTTGTTCGACTTGTGCAAATACGAGGTACATTGGCAGGTTGGTTACGAAAATCGCCGAAGCATAAGTCGATGCCTTTTGGAGTGCCAGTAATATGGCGTGAACCGACAAATCACGCTACTGATCGTTACTTCTGCTTGACAAATATCCATGGTTTCACTTTTAAAACTAGAAAGTCTGTGGGTTATCCAAATATTGAATCGGTTTCAAAACCAGTGCCTCATGATCCAATCACGTGTCCGATCCCAGTTCCACCAGAACAATATCCGTTGGACGTGAATGAACCATCAGAAAGTGATAGTTTACCTGCTTTAGAAACTAATTCTGACTCGGATTATATACCGGTGAATGATGGTGTTCACTTAATTAACCATTCAGAACTTTCAGATCTGATAAGTGATCTCGCTCTTACCAAAGGACAAGCGGAATTACTCGGTTCGCGACTCAAAGAATGGAATTTTTTAGCGCCCAATACTCTGATATCTAAATTTCGTCATAGACACAGAGAACTTGTTCAATACTTTGAGATGGATGATAACATTTGCTATTGCAAAGATGTAAACGGTCTAATGGTGCACCTCGGTCATGAGCACACAGTCAAAGCATGGCGACTTTTCATCGACTCTTCCAAGACTAGTCTAAAAGCCGTGTTATTGCATAACGGAAATTTATTTTCATCAATTCCAGTTGCCTACTCTGTTCATATGAAAGAAACTTATGACAATATGGCTATGCTTTTGGCGAAAATAAAGTACAATGACTACCTATGGCGGATTTGTGGAGACCTAAAGGTCATTGCAATTCTCACGGGCATGTAGACTGGGTATACTAAATTTTGTTGCTTCCTATGTGAATGGGACAGCCACAACAGACAGGAACATTATGCAAGAAAGGTGTGGCCTATCAGGGATCGTATGCAGCTCGGGCATAAAAATGTAATACACGAGCCATTAGTTAACAAAGACAGGATCATTTTACCACCTTTACATATAAAGTTAGGGCTCATAAAGAATTTCGTAAAAGCGTTAGATAAAACGAGCAAAGTTTTCACTTATCTTCGAGAAAAGTTTCCGCAAGTTAGCGATGCAAAGATAAATGAAGGTATCTTTGTAGGACCTCAGATTAGGAAAGTTATTGCAGACAAACAATTCGAGAACTTGTTACATGGTAGTGAACTTCGCGCATGGATGGCATTCAAATCGATCGTCGATAACTTCTGGGAAATCACAAATCTGTCGACTATGTGCATATTGTTAAGCAGTGCATAGAAGCATACAGAATTATGGGCTATAACATGTCCCTAAAAATCCATTTGCTCGATTCGCATCTTGACTTTTTCCCTGACAACCTTGGCGAAGTCAGCGATGAACATGGAGAACGATTCCATCAAGATTTTGCCGTAATGGAGTCACGTTATCAAGGACGGTGGAGTGTGACCATGCTTGCCGATTATTGTTGGATGCTTCGTCGCGATGTACCACATGCCATTCACCGACGAAAGTCGACTGCAAAGAGATTCAAGCCTACATAACTGTTATACTTCTTGTACGAATGATGTTGTAATACTGTATGCGTTGTTAAAAAACTTCAATTGCGCATTTCTAGAAATCCCGACCTGATAGAGAAAAACAGTTTGCAGATTTAAAAACAGCACATTAAAATTGACCAGAAAAGCATAGAAATGTTAGAGAAAGAAAAAAAATAATTTTTTTTTTTGTTAGCCAGTGTAATTGGTGGATTGGCTACCTTCCCGGACACCCCCGGGCTTTCTCCCCCCTTTTTACCTTGCTAACAACAGGGCAGTTATGAGATACTTTACTTTGTTTGTTTTTTCCCCGTTCATTTCTGTTTGGTGTTTTTTTTTTTTTTTTTTGCTTTTTTATTTTTATTGTTCGTTTGTTTCTTGGAAATGGTAGGTCACACACACATACACAATTTGGGTTTTGATTTACTCTATTTGGACTGAGTGGAGGAGGGGGGGGGGGGGGGAGAGAGAAGAAGAAGTTACTATATTGTCTTGAATTTATTACACTATATATCCTAATTATAACCCATCGAGGGTTGGACGGGATACTTTGTTTAAAAAAAAAAAAGAAACCAGCAGGGATGGACGTTTGAGAGGGTGCATCCGGCGCAGGGCATGATTTAGACATGCTGAAGCCCTAAACTATGTCAAGCTGTGGAAAACCTATTTGGCAATTGCAACAGAATAAGGCCATGCAACAAATGAACTTTGTAAAACACCACTGTTAGAGATGCCCATTCAGACTGTGAGGTGCTAAAGCTGTAGCTTGTTTAGCTTCTGCCTAAACCGACTCTGATCCGGCGTGTATACAACCAGCGCGCAACAAGAACAATTAGCATTCATACTCTTCGACATTTGTTGAGCACCTATGGGTTTGCCCGAAGTGCAATGACGTCGATTCTGATCAACAATAACAAGTTATCATAGGTCAATATTTTACTTTTGTCTCCTGTCAGATGTGTCACCGATATAAAAGTAAGAATAATGCGTAATTTACATATTTACTTTACAAAGATTGAAGACAACCCATGTTTTTAAACATAATAATGACAGAACATTTGTAGCGTATGTGAACATATGAATGCAAGTAAAACGATGGTCTGTCAGTCTGACATGCATAACCTGAACCAGAAAGATTTAATGTACGCCTATGTGGTAAGAGAAATGATCAATTCACTCTGTGTGGGGTACATAAGGCCCTCGCAGATCCCGCTATGGTTGTGGTGGTGGAGGGCGGGGATGTGAATTAGCCATTCAGGTAGAGAATGTTAAAAATTGTTGTCATTTGTTTTGGACTAAAGATACAATGCCCACGGTTAGAGACAATGATGGAGACCTTAAACAACACACGAAGACGGGAATTAGGGTCAGATGTAAAAGAGATAAAGAAGACACTGAAAAGAAAAAAAACTTCAACGGGTGGCACATAACAGGAAGGTGTGCTGAAGGCCCACACTCCACTGGGAGCTGAAGGACAATGAAGATAATATTATGAACCACAATAAACAAATAAAGAGGAGAAAACTGAGGCCTGTAAACAGTAAATAAATAAATGAATATTACACACATAAAGGTATGTTTCAGGTAGGCCTACTCGTGAGAAATAAAGAAGTGGAAAACTAGACAACAACACACACACACACAAAAGTGAGAGGTTTATTGGAGAATCGAACCCAGGACCTTCCAAAAGACACCACCGCCTAGCTACAGAAGCGAATCGCGCTATCCTCCCTGCCAACTAGGCACCACAATTAATAGCTCCTCGTGGACAGGGGTCATTAGCGCGATTTTCAACACGTTACAACGGATATGTACCTAGGGCGATCCAGCCTAATTAATGACACTGTAGTAAAATCTGCGAGACAATCGCTCATTTCAGTAAGATTTTAGTCCTATGAAAATAAATAACCCAGCCCGATTGTGTCTGACTATAATCCTCTCACGCCAGCATCGCGCTGAATTTTATGCCATGGTAATGCTTAGAAACGATCCCGCCGTATAAACCTACTCGCTTTCCTTGTGACGTACTTTAAACATTTTTAACATTTTGCCCGATCTGATAGAGACTGCGGCAAGACTTATAATTAACGATCTTCCAGAAGTGTGCCGCCAAGTTACTGTCTGAATTAACGTAATACTTTAACTTTAACGCCTCTAATAGTAGTAATCCTTACATTTTTGGTAGTGTAACACGAGACAACAGTAATAATTAACGCCAATTCTAACACCCGCCGCGCAAAACCCAGCTTCGATTGACACGCGGTGGGATTGGCCCGATGATATATACACACAGACAGTTTAAATTCTCGCCGAGTAATGTATTTCTGACGTCACTCAAACAAGTTAGTTATTTGAATAAAAATGCTAGAGAGAGATGAGAGGGGGAAGATGGCCGACTTGTGTAAAATTTTTATTTGACGATTGACAGTGACAAAATTGAAAATCTAAACCATACTGAAACTGACCATAAAAATCATATGGTAGTATAGCTTAGAGTCCCCTGAGCAAAAATGTGTTTTAAAAAATATGTTAGTCCAAGTATTAGCCAAGTTATTGAGAAAATACTAAATGTCTAGTAACACTAAGACGGTCAGACTGTGGTTCCTGCTTGTTTTTTTCATAACGTTAGTGGGGACGCCAGCTTAGAAAGAGGCATGGTAGTAATTCAAATTTTATTAGTTGGTATAGGAGTGAAAGGGGAGATATAGGAAAAATGTAACTAAAAACGAAACAACATCTTTTTATATTGTGAGTCATATAAAATTAGGGGCGAGTGCACCTGTATGCACCCGAGGCTGACCCCATACCACCATATGTAAATAATAATAATAAAGTGTGATCAGATATAAAAAGGCCAGGGTGTCCTTTTATTGCAGAGGTTTTATTTCCTGTTACCAGCCGGTGACATGAAACCTGATGAGTGAGTGTAACGCCAACAAGTCTCCGGTAAAACGTTTATGCTGTCAGCAGATAGCTGGAGGAGCTTGTGCGTGTTGAGATATCTATATTTTCTGCAACGACATACTGAATTATCCTTCTACAAAGAATCCCAGGTGATGTGTTAGCATCTGGGTATATCTGACACTTCAGTTACAATAAACTTTGGTATTTCCAATCATACCCAGAAGTTTAGGGGGCGTGATGAAACTACAGCCCCTCCTAACAAGTGACAAACACTATTAGATAATAAAGTTGTAATCTGTGAATACACCAACCGGAGAGATAGAGTGACTTTATACTTATTGGACAAAGTGTCCACACATTTTAGTTAATCCTTTTATGTAAACTATCTTTTCCTCATTTTCAAAGACCTGTCCAAAAGAGATGGCGGGACAGGCAGATTAAATTGTAAAAAGAAAATATTGAATTTTAAAGAAAAACCTTAACCACTGTTTTAGTCAATTCCTTATAGTGAGTTAAAGTGTTTTGTGTTTATGTACCATCATTTCCATTTCTCCCCTAGACATTAGGTACATCATACACCAGACACTAGAGCCAAAATAGTGACCGTGTGAGATCTAGGGAGGTAGCGTTAGGTTCCCTGCAAATACCTCATCATCATCTTTTAGAGTCAGGGGCCTACATGTGCTTGACCTCACACGGTTAACACCGACACAGATTTCTTTCCTTTTAGGTATAACATCATAACCTCCCCAGCAAATTAAACTTGCTACATATATAATCACTTATGTTCATGAAACATTCCTTTATGTATGTAATATTTATTTATTATGTACCACAATCCATTAATCATGAAAAAGGTAGTGTTATCTTTGCGAGCCACGCCCCCTTTGAACGTATCTTTATTTCCTAAATTTAACCAGTGAGTGAAACATTGTCGGCACTCCCTAACGTTTGTAATTCCACCGCTCCCTACCTACTGAATAGTTAATATTACTACTGTTTATATTTGTAATTTCTCTGGGAGAACGATTAATGGATGTGCTGTTGGGGTGGCTTCATCACTCCCAGTCTATGACTACCAAACATTGTCCATTTACTGATGGGAGGAATACAAGTTTTATTTCCCAACATGGTATGTTCTAGTTGATGGGAATATAGTTGGTGTGTTAGTTAGTAAATAAGTTGGTGAATGTCCAGCAGGCCAGACGCTCACGTATCTTGACTGAGTAGTTCTGGTGCTGGAATCTGGTGGCCCCACCTCTCCGTGCTTGGGGGCAATATAAGGCTGCTCTGACAAAATACTAGACTGCACTGGTCCACACTTGTATTTATTACCACAGCATTTGACACCGCTTTGGTGCCAAACAGAAACTCACACTTCTGCAACAAAAGTATTGGGTTATGTGTCAGAACTCTACCTCCTGAGCCACTTCTACACACAACACTACACAACAACACCACATAGACGGGGTCAGATCTCTCTGACCATACAGCACATCTTACCAAGTTGGTTTCACATAGTACTAGTTCCCCAAGACTACATATTCTGAAATATGTTCATTAGCTTCCTGCTATTGAATAAGATAGGTGATATGTTCCACTGATCTCAACACTTGATCCGCCCTTCATAATCCTTGCTGGCGTTTATGTATTTTGTTTGTCTCTAGACCATGAACTTGGGCTGGGGATCTAGAGCGAATCCTTACTTGTTGTAAGGGATAGATTTTGATATGGCAGTATCAAATCACTCGAAACATTAAACAATATTAAAATATACAAAGAAATACTTTCAGTCTTACCAGAATTATGAATAGAGAACACAGTTATATTCTAGCAAAACTCAGCTGAGCTGCTGGCTCTAGTATGGCGTCCCTCTAAATATTGCAATTAGCTTCTGGGAATTACACCACTGAAGAATTACTGTGTCTACTACTGGACAATTTATGTTGAATGGCAAAAATGCGCGTCTGTGCGCCGATAATATGATTATCTGTGGCCAATCACCGACTTCCCCCCTTTCAAATTTCAAACCTCCAACCAAAAGTCAATTCAGTCATACCTCAGTCAAGTAGGTATTATTGTCTGTTGGTCCGTCTGTCTCTACTTGCGTTTTTTACAAAAACACACTTGTTTCTACATGCATTTCCTACACGAATCTGCCTCTAGAGTTATTTTTAGCCACAATTTTCCACTATTTCCCCCTCTCTTTCATTCCAACTAGATTTTAGCACTTGAGTCTCAAGGCCGCAATTTTTTGAAAATTAGTGACATTTTTTTTAACAGTGCAGTCGCTCGTCTGTTATGAACAACACAGTCTTTTGTCAATATCGTCATTATTATCTATCCGTCTGTATAAATGAAAGCATATTATTTCTCTGCTCAAGATGGGCTATCAGACTAGCTAGGTTTTATATTCCTAACATTATTATTAAGAAAAAGTTACTTTTTCAAGGTTAGTTTTTTTTAAATATGTTCGAGCATCTTCTGTAATGCGTTTGCCGCTGCATTCAAATAAAAGGACTAAGTATCGTAAAAGCGTCCAAGAAATGACTGTTGCGTATAATATCTAAGGTCCCTTTTGTCCATTTCTTTACATTGTGTCAACTTGGGGACGTGAATTTTTTTCCTTTCCCCACCAATTACGTCTTTTTAGCCTTGCTAGTTTCAAGCACGTGTTCAGTCATATTTTTTCTTTTTGATCTCCGTTCCCTCCCGTCTCCAAGGGTAAACATTTTGCCTTCACGTCTAACAAGTTAGTTTCCATGGCGGGTAGTGAACCGCGGCATGGGCGATCATGTCTTCTAGTAGCTTACGCATTATTTTTATCCCTACATTTTATCTTTGGAGGTATTTTAACGTTGTATCACGGTTAAATTTATCACACATCTCCCCACTTGAAAACATGCCTACGGCAAGTTCCAAAACCAGTGATACACATAGATAAAATTACTCCTCACGCCTGCCACTACTCTAATTTTGATCACAGGGGTGCCGACTGAGGAAATATGCACCGACATTCAATGACCCTGGGATGTACTCAATACTAAACTGATAAGGTTGCAGTAATAAAGACCACCTCAACAATCTTGCGTTTTCATGCTTAGCCTGAGATAAGAATACTAGGGGCTGATGATCCGTCTGGACCACAAAAGTCCTACTATACAGATAGATTTGAAACTTCTTTATTGCCCAGATTAACGCTAAACATTCTTTTTCGCTTGTGGAATATCCTTGTTCCGCCTTATTCAATTTGCGGCTTGCATAAGCGACTGGGTTCAGTTCCCCATCAGGTGAAGATGATCTTTGCAACAAAGCCGCCCCGAGTCCTACATTACTTGCATCTGTTCTTACGACAAAGTTCTGTGTCAAATCAGGCAGTTTGAGAATAGGCTTGCTAGTGAGTTTTTCCTTTAACTCTTGGAACGCTAATTCACATTGCGCAGTCCAAACTATTTTATCTGGATGTCCCTTGCGAGTCAAATCAGTCAGAGGAGCACATATTGAGTTAAAATTGTTGATATATTTTTGGTAAAAACCACATAACGACACGAATGATCGCACGTCCTTTTTTGTTTGTGGTCTAGGTGCTCTCTGCAGTTTTTCCAAGTTCTTGGGGTCAGGGGTCATGTTGCCCTGATATACAGTGTGTCCCAAGAATTCCAACTCTTTGCATCCAATACAACATTTTGTTGGCCTAGCAGTTAAGTTCGCCTCCCTAAGCCTATCAAATAACATTTTTAGGGAGTCAATGTGTTCTTCAAATGTCTCTGTGGCGACGAGAATATCATCCATGAAATTCGTGATACATGGGTTATTCAGGGGATCCAACAATTTGCGCATCATCCTTGAAAATACACTCGGGGCATTTTTCAGTCCGAATGGTAGCATGTTGAATTCATAATGTCCATCCGAAGTGCTAAAAGCCAAATAAGGCATCACTTCAGGCTTCACTGGAATCTGGTAATAGCCTTTACTGAGATCCACCTTTGAAAAGTATTTTGCCTTGTTTAATCTGGCAAATAACTGTTTTGTGTCTGGTAATGGGTCCACTTGTCCTTCTGTGACAGCATTCAGTTTCCTGTAATCTATGCACAGTCCGTGTTCCCCAGACGGTTTTCTCAACAAAACTACACTGGAGCTAAAAGATGATTCACTGTGTGAAATAATCCCCTCCTTCAACAAATAATCTATTTCTTCTTTCAATGCCTTCTCCTTCGCGAACGGAATAGAATAGGCTCTCATACAGATTGGGTTTGAGTCTACCAGTTTCATGTCATACTGTAGCAAATTTGTATGTCCTGGTTTATCTGTTAATACATCCGTATGTTCCTCCAGAACCTGTTGAACTCTCTCCCTCTGGTTTTTAGTCAGGTGCTTACTGACTTTTACCTGTGCTGCTGTTTCACAAGGATGTAATGGGTATTCATGTGAGGTGAGTGGTTCCTTTTGCATTTGAGTTGCGATAGCTAAGGTCAGTAAGGGGGTGCTTTCCTGGAGTGGTCTGTCCAGATACTTCTTTAAAAGGTTTACATGATAAACTTTCTCCTTCCCCTTTTTGTCAATTTTATAGTTTGTTCTAGAAACCTTCTCTAGAACCGTATATGGACCTTGCCATCCAATTTGTAATTTATTCTGGCTACCGGGTAGTAGAAGCAGCACCTTCTCTCCCACGGCTAGTTCTCTGTCCTTTGCCTTCCTATTAAAATATGCTGCATGTTTCTTCCTGGCTTGTTTCAAATTATCATTTGCCAGTTTCCATCCAGCTTTCAAACGAGTGGTCAGTTCGTTCACGTATTGATAAGATGATGTAACAGTCTCCTCTGCCTTCTCATCTGTCCAGGTCCTTAATAAAGCTTCCAATGGACCTTTTATGGGTCTCCCAAATAGCATAGTTGCGGGAGCCATCCCGGTTGAACTATGTGGTACCTCCCGATACGCAAACAAGGCGGGCAGGAATTGATCCCACAGATCCGGTTTTTCGTGTGCCAGCTTCCTCAGGATAGAAATGAGAGTCCCGTTGAACCTCTCTACCTGGCCGTTCCCTTGCGGATGGTACGGACTACAATGAAAGTGTCTGGCTTGAAATAGCTTAAAAACTTCTTCCGTTAGTTTCCCCTTGAACTGTGAGCCATTATCAGTCAAGATTTGATGCGGGAATCCTAATCGGGTGAATATTGTAAGTAGTGCCTCTGCTACATGTTTTGAATCAATTGATGGCAGGGCTACCGCCTCTCCCCACATAGAACAAGTGTCCACCAGAGTAAGGATGTAACTGTTCCTCCTCTTGGTCCGAGTGAGAGGTCCCACAATATCCACTGCAACCCTCTCAAAAGGTGTTCCCACTATGGGCATTTCCCCTAGAGTTGCAGGAGCAGTCCAATGCTTTGGAGCTACCCGTTGACATTCTGGGCAGGATTTGACATATCTTTTTATATCCTCCGTTATCCCTGGCCAGAAGTAATGACAAGCTATACGCTGTCCTGTGGCGCTGATCCCCATGTGACCACTGAAGGGAATCGCATGCCCGAGTTCCATCACTTTATCCCTATATGAAGTGGGAAGAACCAGCTGGTTGTGACCATTTGTTCCAGTTCCGGCCTTCCTATATAATAGTTTGTTCTTCATAAAGTATTCTCCCTTGCTTGGAGGTGTGTGGCATTTGGGCAATTTTTTGAAACATGGCTTAAGGGTCTTATCCTCAGCCTGCGCCTTCCTCATCTCCTCTGGATGAGCATTTATAGGTTCACCTTCTTCCTCCTTTTTCTGTGACCTGGTCTGCACTGTCGCCATGATCACAGGTCTCTCGGGATTCCCCAAGAAGACGTATCTACACCCCAATATCAGAGGGTAGACAATGTTTGAAGGTTTCCTTCTACAAAATTCGGTGTTATGGTTATCTTTCTTGCACCATTTTTTTCCTTGGTTCAACGGTTTTCTTTCATTGTATTTTTGGTCATTGAACTGTGAGTTTCTGTCACGATAGTCATTTCTTGGCCGTTCAAGGTTTGTCCTACCTTTATTACCCTGTTCTCTATTATCAAATTTATTAAATTGCTGTGGAGCTTTAAAATTGTCTATGTGCTTCTTTTTAGCACCACTTACCTCTGCCTGGGCTGCCTGATACCTCTCAGCGACATTTAAAACCTCCCCCAACCTCTCTGCACCTTGTTCCATGAGAAATTTTCTCAAGTCTGGAGCCATGGACTCTCTCAATTGCTCTATCATGATCATCTCTTTAAGATCTTGGGTCTTCCCCAGAGCAGTCCATTTCTCCAAATAAGTTTCCAGTCTGGCAGAGAATTGGTGGTATGTCTCCCCAGACGACAGTTTGGCATTTCTAAATTTCTTACGATAAAATTCACCATTTTTTCGTATCTTAACAACAAAGCCTGCTTTAACATGTCATAATTGTCTTGGTCTTCTCTGTTCATTTTTGCGAAGACTTCATAAGAAGTACCTCTCATTCCCTGTGATAACTTTAAACTCCACCTCTCTCTCTCTAACCCATATGTAGTAGCTAATGATTCAAAACGACTGAGGTACCCCTCTGTGATAAATTTAACCATGATACAACGTTAAAATATCTCCAAAGATAAAATGTAGGGATAAAAATAATGCGTAAGCTACTAGAAGACATGATCGCCCATGCCGCGGTTCACTACCCGCCATGGAAACTAACTTGTTAGACGTGAAGGCAAAATGTTTACCCTTGGAGACGGGAGGGAACGGAGATCAAAAAGAAAAAATATGACTGAACACGTGCTTGAAACTAGCAAGGCTAAAAAGACGTAATTGGTGGGGAAAGGAAAAAAAATCACGTCCCCAAGTTGACACAATGTAAAGAAATGGACAAAAGGGATGTAAAGTTTGTTTCTTCTTTCCACTCTGTAAAGTGTCAGTCTGTATGCTCTGTAAGGAAGAGTGGTGTGTTGTTGAGATCAGGCATGCTTCAGTCTACCCAGCTGTAAATGGGTAACTCACCCTAGTCCTGAGTTAGGGAAGGCAAAGGCTCCAGGGGAAGCAGGCCCTAAACTTGGTCACTTCAACCGACGCAGGATGGTGTATGTATGGAGTAGAAGTGTAGAGTGTGATTACCGCGAATGGTGTACTGTTCGTGTGCTGACCAATATAACCACTCATACACTTGTGTCTACAAGGCACCAATGCAGACTGCTGGAATCTTTGTTTACTCAATTTATTCAGACGTACACACTGGGACATACGAGTACATCATGGTATGTTGACATATCAATTTGTAGGTATACATAGCAGATCTGAAGTCATGACACATTCAGAAATAATGGGCAGTACATCAAAAGTTCAATGTCATGATACATTATGGCCGCATCCCCCTATCTGACTAAACGCGTCAGTGAAGGCAGATCGGTAAATAACTAAAGTTACTTGACGTTAGTTTGTAGTATATATTATGAAACCACGAAAGGGGGTTTCTAGCAAGATTGAGATCTCCCTGTCACTGTCCGATAATAGGATAAATAATCTGTTCTCTTGGCAGTGATCAAAACATATGATGACCGAAATCTAACATGGCCGCCTCCCTGAGTTGTCGTTCACTCATTCATAGGAAGGAGAATATAAGCCAGAGTTAATTTATAATGGGTATATAAATGATTTCATAAATGTTTCCATACAGCTCTACGGTGATCAGGTTAATTCACGTAGCCATAACCGCTGTAGGAAAGTCTGTCATCTTCGTCGATACAAAACACGACCCTAGCGATACGAAGCAAAATGTTCCATCTAGGTCGAATCGACATGAGATCATCAAAATAGGGTCTGGCAATACATGGAGTCCGAATTATACATTGTACCGTACCTTAGGAGAATCTCTAACATAAACTATAGTAGAGATACCATCTCCTTTAGAAGAAAACCACTTCATGAATCATATTTCCTTAAGAATCTACCAGCCCTTTGGAAAGTGCGTACCCGCCATTATCACGGTACATCGGAACTCATCACGACTTGTCAAGACAACTCATACTTCCGCTAGAGCGGAATAATAAGAATCTAGTCCCGCCTACCCATCCAAAATATACAATATAGGACTGATTCTACTTGTACTAATAATATGTAATACATATGAATTCAGGCCATAAACATAATAAGCAAATTAATCTATTTTCTGGCCCTAAAAATAAGTACAAATATAAGAGCAATATCCGTGCGCCGGATCAATATCAAGAACGATTACTCCTATAATCAAAAGTGTGAATCAAACATGGATTATCTCGCTTTCCCCATAGACAGCATTTTCATACACAAATGAATGAATGTCTATATCTTTTCCATATTAAATAGCCATATCGATTTTTGTAATATGTGCGTCAAAATATGCACGCAACAGATTACCACACCCCTCGGGAAAAAAAATGGTACTTTTTTTTTGAAACACATCTAGGAGCAACATACAATAGGCTCACAACGCACCAATAACAATGCGCAGATGATAAGCATAAGTTTTATGACCTTAGAGAAAGTACTTCTCTAAGTATAAATATTTCCAGAGAGGTGTCACCAACGCATACTACAATATTAGCAATGACACAATTTCCACATTAGTTTATACATAAATTTCATCTAAGATATCTTAACATCATGATCATCAAAGACGAAAAACATTGAAAGATCAGCGGTGAATAAATATCAATGAACCGCTAAGTAGTGTTACAATCAATATATGATATATTACATATGTGTACACATTTCAACATAGAAACAACTGTATCAAAGTTGTATAACAGTTATGAATCATGTGGGCATCTAGACAAAATATCTGCCATCACATTTTCTGACCCACGGATAGCTCACACCGAAAAATGAAATGGCTGTAGAGCAATCGCGTATCGCGTTGATCTCGCGCTCTTCAGATTTTTACTCTGAATAGCCGTAAGAGCTTTCTGGTCAGTTTCCACAATGAAATGCGCGCCCAGAAGAAATCTTTGCAGTTTAAGGATTGACCAAACCATAGCCAATAATTCACGGTCTAGGACCGAGTAATTCTTCTCTGCGGCATTTAATTTCCGAGAAATATACATCACAGGATGCAGAGTTCCAGAGTACTCTTGCATTAGTGCAGCTCCAATCCCGGTGGATGAAGCGTCACTACGAAGAATAAATGTCTTATCCTTAGAAGGCAATACTAGGATAGGTGAAGTAGAAAACATAGTTTTAACCTTATCCAAAGAGGATTGACATTCTTGAGTCCAATGGACTACATTAGGAGACCCTTTCTTTAGCAAGGAAGAAAGAGGTGACATAATGGAGGACAGATTCGGGATGAATCGTCCATAAAATTGTATTAGACCTAAGAGACTTCGTACTTGCTTTTTAGTCTTATGAATAGAAATGTTAAGTATCTTACTTGTATTATGGTCTTCTGTTTTTAGGAACCCATGACCAACACGGTGTCCTAAGAAAGATATTTCGCTAAAACCAATACATGCTTTCGATGGTTTCGCTGTCAGGTTATGCTCGCGTAAGATAGACAATAGTTCATTTATACCATTATAGTGATCGTTCCAAGTATCACTGAAAAGACAGATGTCATCAAGATACGCAATGACATCTGAACGATGAGATAGGATTCGACGCATCATGCGTACAAATGTTGCAGGGGCGTTCATAAGACCGAAAGGCATGAAATTCCATTGGAATAGACCCCTAGGCGTCGAAAAAGCAGTAAACGGTTTGGCGTGTTCGGATAGTGGAACTTGCCAATATCCCTTAGACAAATCGAGTTTAGTAAAGAAGTGAGAATTCGATAGTCTCGTAAGTAGCTCTTCTAGTAAAGGCATAGGTTCCGCATCAAATTTAGTCACTTGATTCAATTTGCGATAATCCACGCAAAGACGTATGTTATTGTCTTTTTTCCGTACTATAACCATCGGCGAAGAATATGCTGATGTGGATGGTTCAATAATTTTTAACTCTATCATCTCATCTAACTCTTTCTCTACCTGTGCTTGAAAATGTATCGGGATAGGATACGGTCTGACTCTTATAGGACTATGGTCAGTAAGAATAATGTCATGTTGAATGACATCAGTTTGACCAGGAATGTCAGTAAGGACATCCTGAAATTGTTCTAACATAGTAGAAACTTGTTTCTGCTCTCCTGGAGATAATTCTGGAGAAATTGCAACATCTTTCCATGATTCATTAGAGTGAAGAGGAATCATTGGAAAAGGTAAATTTACATCCGAGAAACTCGTTTCCTCATCCTGTATTACTGACAGAGATGAGTACTGTCCATGCTGGACTGGAAAATCGTCCGTTGCCTGGAAAACAGGTTGTAAATAATCAGGACGTTCATGGAATTCCGTGAGCATGTTGATGTGGAAGGTTTTACGCTTCCCGTCAATATCGACGATATAGTCAACATCGGAAACTTTTGATATTATATCGTACGGACCTTTCCAAGAATGAGAAGTCTATTTTCCCTACAAGGTAGCAAGACAAATGCTTTGTCACCTGGACAAAGTTGTCGCAAACATCTCTTTTTATTGGCAAATTCCCTTGCCTTCTGTTTCGCAAATTCAGAAGAAGCAGTTGCCAATTTGCATGCTTCAATAATCTTGTGTCTAAGTGCGATGACATATTCATAAGAGGATTTTGTGTCATCGACAATATTATCAGCAGTTATAAGATCATGAAGTAAGGACATAGGACCTCGCGGTTTCGCGCCAAAGACAAGTTCAAAGGGAGAAAATCCTGTATGTTCGTTGGCGACCTCTCTATATGCAAAGAGAGCCGCGGGTAAAACCCTATCCCAATCCTGAGGATGATCTTCTGTTATCTTACCTAGTAGGTTTTTCAGAGTTCTATTCAAACGTTCCACCATCCCATTGGACATAGGATGATAAATACTACTCAGCGATCTCTCTATCTTCAGAGTCGACATTACTTGAGACATGGTATCCGATATGAGTTGGGTACCATGGTCGGATAATATTTCTGCTGGAAACCCCAGACGAGAAAATATTAACCAAAGAGCATCTGCGACATCAGCAGTAGTTATTCTCTTTAGAGGAACAGCCTCCGGCCAACGTGTGCACATATCAACACACGTCAAAATAAATTGGTGTCCTCTAGCAGACTTTATCTTAAATGGACCAATGATGTCTATCGCCATTTTTTTAAATGGCCGAATGGGAATGTCTGCAGCCTGAATAGGTGCATCATGGCGTGGACCTCTGGATTTAATCTCTTGACATACTTTACAAGATCGACAATAGATTCGTATGTCCTTATTCACAGCAGGCCAAAAGAAAGATTGAAGAACTCTAGCTTTAGTACGGGAAAAACCCATATGTCCAGCACACTGCGAATCATGAGCGTGCTGTAAGATTTTAACTCTCATATTTTTAGGCACAAGGATTTGAGAATGAATGGACTTAGCGGAGTCTTGTACCATACGTACAAGTACGCCATTCTTCATCGTAATCCAAGATTTACGATTTGTATCCTTATTCGGATCACCTTTTTTTGCCAGAGTAAAGAATTTCTTTAGAGTAGGATCATCTTCCTGCTGTTTGATAAAGGAATCGTGGGAAATCTCCAAGGGATCATCTTGGATCTGCGCATCATTATCTTCAGAATGTGAAGATTGTGGCATATTAAGAGCTTGAGCCCTAGTGATTACTGCATTAGCAGATTGCATATTAACATTTTCCCAATTAGAAATTTGCTGTGGAGTGCATTCTTTCACCCCGTGAATGCGACCGATGATAAGATCAGCGATCGGATTCGGCAAGAGACATGCTTGCACCTCTCCTGTAAAGAAAGGCGTAGCAATATTGATAATGGCAGTGGAGTACTTCTCCAATGTGCCACCAAATGTTACACATTTGACTATATTGCCTGTAGCTCGAGAAGGATTTACGAGTGATTGCCTCACTCCAATGGTAGTGCACCCCGAATCGAAAAGAATTGATACCGGAGTACCATCTATTAGGCCCCTATTAAAGACGAGAGCACCCCTTCCATTATGCGCAATTGACGCATGGAGAGCGGGAAGCGGGTGACCGCAGCTTA
The DNA here is from genome assembly GCA_024509875.1 of Oreohelix idahoensis. Classification (NCBI taxonomy): domain Eukaryota; kingdom Metazoa; phylum Mollusca; class Gastropoda; order Stylommatophora; family Oreohelicidae; genus Oreohelix; species Oreohelix idahoensis. The sequence continues at coordinate 1,032,526 of JAMPIV010017846.1, read as the reverse complement.
AAGTAGAAACTGTGGTTGGATCGAATAATGTTTTGCATTGCGAACACTCAGATGCTCTAGCAAAATCGAAAGCGGAATTTGCTACACTGTTGGAGTCTTTTTTATCATTATTCTGATTATCGGTGACGTGGAACTCCTGTTGTGCAGAGTTAGCCTGGTAATAAGATTTACCATGTCTTTTGTGTTGTGATCTACCTCGGTTATAATTGTCTCTATAATTATTATTGCCTCTGTTATAACCCCTATTTGGGTTTGAATCATAATATTCATGATCATAATCATCATGCTCGTTATATTGAGTATCCCTGTAATATTGGTTTTTTTGTCTCCATGAAGCACTTGGGTAGTTCCTATAGCTACTCCCTTTCCGAGAATTTCTAAAATTATGGGTACCCCTCGCGTGTCGAGGACTATCAGCCCGATTCCAGTTCTTCGAAGAAGAACCCTGATTTGAGTGGTTATCTTGGTTTTGATACTTATTCCAATTAACCTTTTTATCAAATTTATTTTTAGCTCCTTGGAATTTGTGTGAGTAATTCTGATTATATTCTGTTGCCGAAGCAACTGGCATACTCTCTTTAATGTTAGAGTTACTAAGAGTCATGTCAGGGTGTGCCGTGGCATACTGGTCACAATATTCTTCCATTTGCTTTAATGTACTCGGTTTACGCTCATGTAAGAACTCTAGGAATGATTTATTTACCGAAGACATGACCTTGTCTCTTAGCAATAAATCCGTAAGACCATCAAATGTTTTCTCTGTTTTGGATAATTCAATCCATCGTGAAAGTGTAATTCGTGCTTTTGAGATGAATTCTGAGAATTCTACACCTACCTCAGGTCTCATTGTTTTAAACAAAAGATGATAACCTTCCTCAGACAGCTGATATCTCTTTATCAAAGCTGCCCTAACAGCATCATAATTATCTTTGTCGGCCTCTTCAACAAAATATAACTTACTCAGAGACTCCCCTTTTAGATTTTCAGACAACTGATTCACATACTGTGATTTGTCAACATTATCTCTCCACATGTAAGCCTACCTTGCCGTGGTTGGAGAGCTTGAGCGCCTCAATGATCCCGGGAGCTATGCCGGCGGGAGTTTTACTCCTGGCAGGGTCACCCAAGCCGGACAGGTCCTGGGTGAGGGGCCAGACTAAATGGGCTGAGGAGTGGGTGGAACCCTATAGGTGTAGATGCAGAACCCACCGGCGAGTGGTACATGCTCTGGTCTGCACCAATCCACCCCCACTTCATGGGTTAAATGCTTTCTTGCCTCATTCTTCACTGTTTGTCGTCTATCACGCCCATGGCGACCGTTGCCTCAATTGGCTGAGTGTGGTGTACCCGGAAACGGGGCCTCCCAGTACTGAGGCAAAGTTAAGTCCCCGATGTCACTTATCGGTGCAGAATTGAGAGAGATGGCTGAGCATCACAATCCCTCCTGTGTTGCAGCATGATGAGAACCCAGCATTGCACACTGAGCTTGGGGGGATCACTTGGGCACCAGACTTAATACTGGCTCTTGACTGGATGGCCGCATGCAGGAGATTTCTACAATGGAGGGTTGGCAGGTGGTGGGTATCGGGAAGTGGCTCTGTGCAGGACGTGAGGATTCCTTGGGAGAGCCCAGAACCAGAGCACAGCATTGTGCAAGCTCTGCATAGTTGGAGAGCCCCCTGGATGACGGGGAATGCACAATGTGCTACCCCACCTATCCCCAACTGCTAACTTAGAACCAGAAGTGGGGTCCTCTGTATGCGTGCCAGGCCAGGATAAAATGCCTGGGAAAGAGACTGGAGCTCAGAACTCCCTAACTCAAAGTTGCAGGATGGCAGAAAAGCCACGGGAAAGACAGGGCTATTTTGAAGATAACGCAACCATATTTTCACCATACGAGCTCGGACGCCGCCTCGGTAAACAAGGTCCGCGCAGAGCAGTGACACCCCCAGGCTGCTTGCGAATAGTCTACTACTGGGAACATAAACAGATTAGGGATGAGCCCACTCTCCCGTTGAACAGGTGCTAAAGTCGTAGATACTGGGCCAGAAGGCGCACCGGAAACCACAGTATCATGCAACTCGCTTTTTTTTTTTTCTATGGAGAGTACACCGTCAAATAAATCTCGTTCTGGTGCTCGCCCTGTGGAGCTCCACCAGGCAGGTGCAGTGCCGGGCTCTGAGCCTCGACAGAGCCCACCCTCAGCTACTGGAGGACCCTCTAGACCGTCTTGTGGAGTCAACAGACGGCGGAGGAGAACTACTGACCAAAAACAAAACAGAAAAAGAGAAACCCAGAGTGCCACTTGTCATGATGCACTGGAATGCAGAGGGAGTGAACAGCAAGCAGGCTGGATACAGCAAAAAGACAGAGCTGGAAAACATCTTGTATGAGAAGCAAGTCAGTGTTTGCTGTATCCAAGAGACTCACTTGAAAGCAGATCAAACCTTTAAAATAAGGGGATATCAATGCTTCAGATCCGACAGACAAGATAGACGAAAAGGAGGAGTACTTACTCTTGTAAGGAATAACATTCCTGCACACGAAAGGAAAACCTTCATGGATGGAGCAGAATATCAGCTGCTGCAGATAAAGGTAGACAAGATGGAAATAGAACTCCTGAACTATTACTGTCCGAACAACAAACCCCTGAGTCTCAGCTCTATACAGGTACCAGCCACCAACTTTATAGCAGTTGGAGACTTTAATAGCCACTCCCAGAGCTGGGGCTATAACCATCTGGATCACAGAGGTGAAGAGGTTGAAACTTGGCAAGATGATCACTCCCTAATCCTAGTCAATAATGCCACAGATACTCCTACCTTCTACTCCAGAGGATGGCACACAACCTCAACACCAGATCTTGCCTTCTCCACACCAGATATAGCTGGATCTATTAGTAGAGAAGTAGGAGACCAACTAGGGGGAAGCGACCATCGCCCAATCTTTCTTACTGTCCAGAGTGCAACTCTCAGTACAGGCCCAGCCATTACAAGATGGAACTACAAAAAAAGCCAACTGGGGTTTATTCAGGCATCAGGTGAACACGCTGCTGTCTACCCTCAAGGTACAGAACAGAGACATTAATGAAGTGGTAAAAGACTTCAACAGATGCATACTACAAGCTGCAAAAGAAACCATTCCCAAAGGATGCCGGCGTAACTACATACCATACTGGTCCAGCACACTCCAAGAACGTCAGGAAGCTATGGACAAGGCTAGAAAGGACGCAGAGTCTCAGCCTTCACTTGAAACTCACAACAAATGGAAAAAGGCTGTAGCAGAGTTTCAGAGAACAAAGCTAGAAGAAAAGCGGAAAAGCTGGAGAACTAAAACGGCATCGCTGAACCTTGAGAAAGACGGCAGGAAACTTTGGAGATTAGTCAAGTCTCTAAATGAAGAGCATTCCTCACCAAGGCAGACTATCACATTGGATGAAGGTGGCAAACTTTTCAGAGGAAAACAAGCTGCAGACTTGTTTGCTAGAAGATACAGTTCAGAAAGCAACTTACCCATTAACATAGACCATCAGAGAGAGATAAGAAAAGAAATACTGGCAACCATGGGACAGACAGATACTCCTGCCCCAATGAGGGAACCCATCACACTAGGAGAACTACAGAAGGCTATTTCCAAGCTTAAGTTTCAAAAGTCACCCGGCCCAGACAAAATCAGCAACGAAATGCTAGTAAATCTGAGCTCAGCAGCAAAGACAAAACTGCTTGAGATATTCAACCACAGCTGGTTGAAAGGAACGGTACCCCAAGTATGGAGAGAAGCCATCACAATACCCATACTAAAGAAAGGGAAATGTAAGACCGAGGCTGCAAGTTACCGGCCAATCAGTCTCACAAGCTGTGTTGGGAAGACTATGGAGCGAATAGTCAACCACAGATTGAAATGGTATTTAGAGTCTGAGCAGATCCTGGTGCCGGAACAAGCTGGATTTAGAGAATGCTACAGTATAGAAGACCAAGTTACTTACTTGTCTCAAGCAATAGAAGATGCCTTCCAGGAGAAGAAAAAGGTCCTAACGATCTGGGTCGACTTCAAGCAGGCCTTTGACAAGGTGTGGAAAGATGGCCTCATTGCAAAACTTAGGAGAAGTGGAATCCAAGGCAACATGATGAAATGGATCCAGTCATACTTGCATAACAGGAGAACTAGAGTCACTCTTGACGGTCTGCAGAGCAGAAAAGTGTTGCTCCATCAGGGGGTACCTCAAGGAGGAGTAATTTCCCCAACACTCTTCCTTGTTTACATCAATGACCTGGTGAAAGATCTCCCTGCAGGAGTGAAAGCTGCCTTATATGCAGATGACCTAGTACTCTGGTGCGCTGATGAAAATGTCACCACAGCAAATTATAGAATGCAGCGGGCAGCAGACATGCTAGTGTCATGGGCAGAGAAATGGCTTATCACAATAAACACAGACAAAACCTCCACAACACTGTTCTCCCTCGCCCCCAAGGACAAATCAGCTAACATACACCTAGGGACAACCGTGATCAAGGAAGAAAGCTACCCCACCTATCTTGGGGTGACATTTGACCAAAGGCTTACATGGAATAAGCATATTGAAAATGCAGAAGGAAAGGCCCGAAGACGACTAGGCATACTCAGAAAATTAGCAGGTACCAACTGGGGAGCAAATGAACGAAATCTAAAGAAGATTTATAATGGAGTAATAAGACCACACTTAGAGTTTAGCTCAGCAGCATGGTCATCAGCTGCTAACTCACATCTGCAGTCTTTGGACAAGGTGCAAAATCATGCTCTCAGGCTCATTACAGGAGCCATGAAAACTACACCAATAACAGAGATGCAGAAGGTTGCTGGATTACAGACATTGTCCCATAGAAGAGACACAAAAACCATGATCCAGATGGAAAAGTACAACAGTATGCCAATGCACCCAATGAAGGCAAGACTAGATGATCTGGCATTGGGACGTCTAAAGCGTAGCAGCTTTGTGCATCGGGGGAAAAGACTTATAAGACAGCATCAAGAAGACCTATCCATGAAGACAACACCACTGAAGCCCACCCTATACCCTGTACCATGGGAGCAGGCCAGCAGTGCCCTCCAAATTAATACAACAGTCAGTGGTCTCACAAGTGGATGTGAGTATAATGATCTGCAAAAACGAACTGCTACATTGAGTATGATCCAAGAAAGCTATCCCGATCAATCATGGATACATGCCTATACAGATGGATCAGCAACTAATGCTGTTAGGAATGGAGGTGCCGGTATCTTTATCTCATATCCTGACAACCACTATGAGACTAGGCACATTCCCACTGGTAAATTCTGTTCCAACTATACAGCTGAGGTTCAAGCTCTAGAGCAGGCTGCAAATATGATTTATAACACCAACTCTGACTGCCACCAGGTAGTCATCCTCACAGATGCACTGTCTGTCCTGCAAGCTCTCAAGGGTGGTAAACTCCCGCATCTGAGAAATGAACTAAACAAGGTAGCTGCCAAAAAGAGAACCATACTTCAGTGGGTACCATCTCATTGTGGTGTACCCGGAAATGAAAAGGCAGATAAACTTGCAAAAAAGGGAGGAGAATGTGAACAAGAAGATAATGAAGTCACATACTTTGAGAAAAAGAGAGCTATCCAGACTATCAGAAGAGAACAGAACCAACCCAAAGACGACTATCACACTCTCGACCGGCAGGGACAGACAACTATTTTTCGACTCAGGACAGGGCATAACAAACTGAATAAACACATGCACAAGCTACGATTGTCTGCTTCACCACTGTGCACATGTGGATTAAACGAACAAACTGCTGAGCATGTTCTACAGGACTGTCCTCTGTATGACCAGTTAAGAAAGATATACTGGCCCAATGACTCAACACTAAACTCAAAGCTATATGGAGTTAAAGAGGAACTTCAAACAACAGTCGAATTCATCATGAGAACTCGTCTGACGGTGTAATCATCAAAGATGCGATCGCAAGAAGAAGAAGAAGAAGTCAACATTATGAGATCGACAAGCCCGTTCAAATCTAGAAAGCCAAAATGTTATGTCATCACTGGTAGGGTTAAACGCTGGTACCTTGACCTTGTACACAAAGGGTTTACCATTACCACCAGATGCCTGATTAACATTACTCATACATGTCAATTTTAATTTCTCTAATTCCAACTCATGTTCTCTTATTGCTTTTCTCTCTTCAACTTCTCTATCTAATCTTCTCTGTTCTGCAGCAGCTTCTAATTTCTTCTGTTCTGCATCAAATCTCCTTTCCTCCACTTGCATCTGCAATTTCTTTAGTTCAGCAGCAATATCTGCTTCTTTTTCTAATCTTTTTTCTTCAGCCAGAGCTTTTTTTTCTTCAGCAGCAGCTTCTCTTTCTAATCTTTTTTCTTCAGCCAGAGCTTTTCTTTCTTCTGCAGCAGCTTTTTTCTCTTCAGCAGCTAATGCTTTGTCATATTGAGCAACAGCCCATTGTTCTAAGTCTTTCCCAGTCTTATCAAGAGATTTTCCTTGTGCAATAAAATAATCTAATGTAGACATATTGTCTTCTTAAATCAGAAACCTGAAAAAGTAAATAAATTACCCTCTTTCACTTTAATGGGAGACAAGTCTATACCATAGACTTAGTCTTAGTCCAAACTTGTATGGTTTATAATAACCAATGATAACTTGAGTACCTGTGGACAACAATAACTGTATCTCAAATACTGTGGGAGACAAGCCTTACATAGGTCTTGTATACCTCAATGTAATCAAAGATCACTTGGGTACCTGTGGAAAATAATCATAAAGTACTGATCTGTACTATACTATCAGTGTATACCACTATAACTCCTGTGTCATATGTCAACTAAAGACATTACAAAGGACAAACAAGAAAAGACAATCTGAAAACATTTGCAGAGATCAAATTAAATTAAATAGGAGAAATGAAAAAAATGATCACAGAATCCGTGATGATAACTGCAATAAGATAACAAGACAAATAACGCCACAGTGTATAAACATAAGGGTGTAAAGAAATCAAAAATAGAAAAGATTAGACCAACAAATGCAAACAAATCAAACAAAACTAAGGAACACAAAATTATTAACAAAAACAACGAAGAAAAGAACACCTCATCACAACTAACAGAAATAGCAGCAAATTGTTGCTAACAAATTTCCAATTAAGAAAATGTGTACCTATAGAATACTAGTACCAGACCAATGTCACTCGGCATACCTTGTACTAGTCACACAGAACATAAACTAATTTACCACATAACAAATAACATGTAAACATAAATAGCATATAGCATACAATATAATTTATATCATGAATGGAATGTGTTGCAGGTATAGTGTTGTAAAGCAGGCACAGTTTATTTAAATAATAATAACTTGCCACTTTATTGAGTAATAGATTTAATTCTAAACTATTACACAGTTCAATTTTTCTCTGTTGAGCATATGAAGATCCAACGATGAACTATGCACTTTATGTTCAACAACACTGTGATTCTTCTGTACGTTGAGAAATGTCAACAATACTGCTCCAGATATTTTCTACACTTGATACCACTGTCCTGTGTAATACTGTCTGTACAGCGAAAAAACTGTCAACAAGCGCTGACCTAGATACAGCATCCTATCGGTAATACAGGTCAAGCTGACATCGACTGTATAGCTGTCCTACTGGTGTTGATGTGGTCAAACAAATGTTCTTTTAGCTGTAAACTGTGATTCTCAACACAAAACTGCGTAAGCTGGACCCAGGAATCTGGCTCGCCACTGTAAAGTTTGTTTCTTCTTTCCACTCTGTAAAGTGTCAGTCTGTATGCTCTGTAAGGAAGAGTGGTGTGTTGTTGAGATCAGGCATGCTTCAGTCTACCCAGCTGTAAATGGGTAACTCACCCTAGTCCTGAGTTAGGGAAGGCAAAGGCTCCAGGGGAAGCAGGCCCTAAACTTGGTCACTTCAACCGACGCAGGATGGTGTATGTATGGAGTAGAAGTGTAGAGTGTGATTACCGCGAATGGTGTACTGTTCGTGTGCTGACCAATATAACCACTCATACACTTGTGTCTACAAGGCACCAATGCAGACTGCTGGAATCTTTGTTTACTCAATTTATTCAGACGTACACACTGGGACATACGAGTACATCATGGTATGTTGACATATCAATTTGTAGGTATACATAGCAGATCTGAAGTCATGACACATTCAGAAATAATGGGCAGTACATCAAAAGTTCAATGTCATGATACATTATGGCCGCATCCCCCTATCTGACTAAACGCGTCAGTGAAGGCAGATCGGTAAATAACTAAAGTTACTTGACGTCCATAGTTTGTAGTATATATTATGAAACCACGAAAGGGGGTTTCTAGCAAGATTGAGATCTCCCTGTCACTGTCCGATAATAGGATAAATAATCTGTTCTCTTGGCAGTGATCAAAACATATGATGACCGAAATCTAACATGGCCGCCTCCCTGAGTTGTCGTTCACTCATTCATAGGAAGGAGAATATAAGCCAGAGTTAATTTATAATGGGTATATAAATGATTTCATAAATGTTTCCATACAGCTCTACGGTGATCAGGTTAATTCACGTAGCCATAACCGCTGTAGGAAAGTCTGTCATCTTCGTCGATACAAAACACGACCCTAGCGATACGAAGCAAAATGTTCCATCTAGGTCGAATCGACATGAGATCATCAAAATAGGGTCTGGCAATACATGGAGTCCGAATTATACATTGTACCGTACCTTAGGAGAATCTCTAACATAAACTATAGTAGAGATACCATCTCCTTTAGAAGAAAACCACTTCATGAATCATATTTCCTTAAGAATCTACCAGCCCTTTGGAAAGTGCGTACCCGCCATTATCACGGTACATCGGAACTCATCACGACTTGTCAAGACAACTCATACTTCCGCTAGAGCGGAATAATAAGAATCTAGTCCCGCCTACCCATCCAAAATATACAATATAGGACTGATTCTACTTGTACTAATAATATGTAATACATATGAATTCAGGCCATAAACATAATAAGCAAATTAATCTATTTTCTGGCCCTAAAAATAAGTACAAATATAAGAGCAATATCCGTGCGCCGGATCAATATCAAGAACGATTACTCCTATAATCAAAAGTGTGAATCAAACATGGATTATCTCGCTTTCCCCATAGACAGCATTTTCATACACAAATGAATGAATGTCTATATCTTTTCCATATTAAATAGCCATATCGATTTTTATAATATGTGCGTCAAAATATGCACGCAACAAGGGACCTTAGCTATTATACGCAACAGTCATTTCTTGGACGCTTTTACGATACTTAGTCCTTTTATTTGAATGCAGCGGCAAACGCATTACAGAAGATGCTCGAACATATTTCAAAAAAACAACTAACCTTGAAAAAGTAACTTTTTCTTAATAATAATGTTAGGAATATAAAACCTAGCTAGTCTGATAGCCCATCTTGAGCAGAGAAATAATATGCTTTCATTTATACAGACGGATAGATAATAATGACGATATTGACAAAAGACTGTGTTGTTCATAACAGACAAGCGACTACACTGTTAAAAAAATGTCACTAATTTTCAAAAAATTGCGGCCTTGAGACTCAAGTGCTAAAATCTAGTTGGAATGAAAGAGAGGGGGAAATAGTGGAAAATTGTGGCTAAAAATACAGCAGCTCAGCTGAGTTTTGCTAGAATATAACTGTGTTCTCTATTCATAATTCTGGTCAGACTGAAAGTATTTCTTTGTATATTTTAATATTGTTTAATGTTTCGAGTGATTTGATACTGCCATATCAAAATCTATCCCTTACAACAAGTAAGGATTCGCACTAGATCCCCAGCCCAAGTTCAGGGTCTAGAGACAAACAAAATACATAAACGCCAGCAAGGATTATGAAGGGCGGATCAAGTGTTGAGATCAGTGGAACATATCACCTATCTTATTCAATAGCAGGAAGCTAATGAACATATTTCAGAATATGTAGTCTTGGGGAACTAGTACTATGTGAAACCAACTTGGTAAGATGTGCTGTATGGTCAGAGAGATCTGACCCCGTCTATGTGGTGTTGTTGTGTAATGTTGTGTGCAGAAGTGGCTCAGGAGGTAGAGTTCTGACACATGACCCAATACTTTTGTTGCAGAAGTGTGAGTTTCTGTTTGGCACCAAAGTGGTGTCAAATGCTGTGTTGATATATACAAGTGTGGACCAGTGCAGTCTAGTATTTTGTCAGAGCAGCCTTATATTGCCCCCAAGCACGGAGAGGTGGGGCCACCAGATTCCAGCACCAGAACTACTCAGTCAAGATACGTGAGCGTCTGGCCTGCTGGACATTCACCAACTTATTTACTAACTAACACACCAACTATATTCCCATCAACTAGAACATACCATGTTGGGAAATAAAACTTGTATTCCTCCCATCAGTAAATGGACAATGTTTGGTAGTCATAGTCATAGACTGGGAGTGATGAAGCCACCCCAACAGCACATCCATTAATCGTTCTCCCAGAGAAATTACAAATATAAACAGTAGTAATATTAACTAGTCTTGTAAAATACATATGTACACACCTTTCATTTATTATGACATATATTCATGCATTTCATTCATAATTTCAAAACCTTTCATATGTTCTGACCAAAATAAAACCTTGGTTCAGAACAAATAAACTTAAAGAAAATTTAATATCAAAATTTTAAACAGCTTGAGTTAGTTCAGTGTGTTATAAATTTTATTAATATTATTAGACTGATTAAATATCTGTGTGTGTGTGTATGTAATCTACCACAACACATTACATATCAGTACCCTAGATTTTAACGTAGCCACATTTATTAGTAAAAAAAAAAGATATGTGTGAGGTCGTAAGTGGTAGCAAGAAGGGCCTTCTGTAAATTCACAGCTACATTTATCTCAGGAGCCTTCACAGCTGACCTCATGCATCACACTAGGTAATATCACAACCATACAGTACCATCAAATCCACTACACCCTCTATGTCATCGTCTTTCTCAACAAAATGGTCTAAATGAAACCCCATAGCTGAGTTTGAGGCACCCTGACTAGCTGCAGCATCTGAGGCAAAAGGGCTGGCACCATTTTCAGGAGCCTGGCCTTGTAGCTCCAGCTCCCTTAGTCGTAATTCGTGCTTCCTTTGCAACCTTCTGTCTTCTGCCTCCCTTTCGGCCTTTTTTTCTGCTGCCTCCCTTTCGGCAGTCAATCTTTTTTCTTCTGACTCCCTTTGCTGTCGTTTTTCTTCTGCCTCAATCTGCAGCCTCTTAAGTTCTCTATCAGCCTCAATTTGTAACCTCTTCTCTTCAGCTAACCTCCTATCTTCCCTTTCAATATACTTATCACATTCTGCAGTTACGTATTGAATTAAACCCTGACCATCCATTCCCATATCCTTCGCCGTTAGCACAGCAGCTGATCTGAACTTTGCCAGCTCCGCCATACTTTTTAGACAATTTAGCAATGAGCAAGATAAATCTCTAACCAATTAATAACTAAAGTAATTCTAATTAATTAATTAATCAATTAACTACCACTGGCTGTGAAGATTCACCAACTTTTATTTTAAGGGACACTTTTAATTTTTACAATTTGTCCCCCTAATTTAATTCTCCCACCAGGAGATCCTAATATTACTGATAAGCTAATTATCCCTGGACAAGACCCCAATATATGTAGTGGATTTGAAGGTATTGTATGGTTGATGTTACCTAGTGTGATGTATGAGGTCAGCTGTGAAGGCTCCTGAGATAAATGTAGCTGTGAATTTACAGAAGGCCCTTCTTGCTACCACTTACGACCTCACACATATCTTTTTTACTAATGAATGTGGCTACGTTAAAAATCTAGGGTACTGATATGTAATGTCTTGTGGTAGATTACATACACACACACACAGATATTTAATCAGTCTAATAATATTAATAAAATTTATAACACACTGAACTAACTCAAGCTGTTTAAAATTTTGATATTAAATTTTCTTTAAGTTTATTTGTTCTGAACCAAGGTTTTATTTTGGTCAGAACATATGAAAGGTTTTGAAATTATGAATGAAATGCATGAATATATGTCATAATAAATGAAAGGTGTGTACATATGTATTTTACACGACTAGTTAATATTACTACTGTTTATATTTGTAATTTCTCTGGGAGAACGATTAATGGATGTGCTGTTGGGGTGGCTTCATCACTCCCAGTCTATGACTACCAAACATTGTCCATTTACTGATGGGAGGAATACAAGTTTTATTTCCCAACATGGTATGTTCTAGTTGATGGGAATATAGTTGGTGTGTTAGTTAGTAAAGACCCAAGTAGAACAGTCCCAACTAAGATGGTTTGGCCATGTCTGCAGAATGGGAGAAGATCGGCTACCACGTCAAGCATGGGAAACAAAGAGCCAAGGATCCAGACCCCGAGGACGACAAAGAGTCCGCTGGGAGGACAACATTAGACAATCTTTGAAGGACCGAGGACTAGAATGGAACCAGGCCAGGAGGAAGACAGCCGATAGAATAGTCTGGCGCTCTCTCTTCCAAACCTCTACACCTCACGGTAGAAGGGGAACGACTAAGTAAGTAAGTGTTAGTTAGTAAATAAGTTGGTGAATGTCCAGCAGGCCAGACGCTCACGTATCTTGACTGAGTAGTTCTGGTGCTGGAATCTGGTGGCCCCACCTCTCCGTGTTTGGGGGCAATATAAGGCTGCTCTGACAAAATACTAGACTGCACTGGTCCACACTTGTATTTATTACCACAGCATTTGACACCGCTTTGGTGCCAAACAGAAACTCACACTTCTGCAACAAAAGTATTGGGTCATGTGTCAGAACTCTACCTCCTGAGCCACTTCTACACACAACACTACACAACAACACCACATAGACGGGGTCAGATCTCTCTGACCATACAGCACATCTTACCAAGTTGGTTTCACATAGAACTAGTTCCCCAAGACTACATATTCTGAAATATGTTCATTAGCTTCCTGCTATTGAATAAGATAGGTGATATGTTCCACTGATCTCAACACTTGATCCGCCCTTCATAATCCTTGCTGGCGTTTATGTATTTTGTTTGTCTCTAGACCCTGAACTTGGGCTGGGGATCTAGAGCGAATCCTTACTTGTTGTAAGGGATAGATTTTGATATGGCAGTATCAAATCACTCGAAACATTAAACAATATTAAAATATACAAAGAAATACTTTCAGTCTTACCAGAATTATGAATAGAGAACACAGTTATATTCTAGCAAAACTCAGCTGAGCTGCTGGCTCTAGTATGGCGTCCCTCTAAATATTGCAATTAGCTTCTGGGAATTACACCACTGAAGAATTACTGTGTCTACTACTGGACAATTTATGTTGAATGGCAAAAAATGCGCGTCTGTGCGCCGATAATATGATTATCTGTGGCCAATCACCGACTTCCCCCCTTTCAAATTTCAAACCTCCAACCAAAAGTCAATTCAGTCATACCTCAGTCAAGTATGTATTATTGTCTGTTGGTCCGTCTGTCTCTACTTGCGTTTTTTACAAAAACACACTTGTTTCTACATGCATTTCCTACACGAATCTGCCTCTAGAGTTATTTTTAGCCACAATTTTCCACTATTTCCCCCTCTCTTTCATTCCAACTAGATTTTAGCACTTGAGTCTCAAGGCCGCAATTTTTTGAAAATTAGTGACATTTTTTTTAACAGTGCAGTCGCTCGTCTGTTATGAACAACACAGTCTTTTGTCAATATCTTCATTATTATCTATCCGTCTGTATAAATGAAAGCATATTATTTCTCTGCTCAAGATGGGCTATCAGACTAGCTAGGTTTTATATTCCTAACATTATTATTAAGAAAAAGTTACTTTTTCAAGGTTAGTTGTTTTTTTGAAATATGTTCGAGCATCTTCTGTAATGCGTTTGCCGCTGCATTCAAATAAAAGGACTAAGTATCGTAAAAGCGTCCAAGAAATGACTGTTGCGTATAATAGCTAAGGTCCCTTTTGTCCATTTCTTTACATTGTGTCAACTTGGGGACGTGAATTTTTTTCCTTTCCCCACCAATTGCGTCTTTTTAGCCTTGCTAGTTTCAAGCACGTGTTCAGTCATATTTTTTTCTTTTTGATCTCCGTTCCCTCCCGTCTCCAAGGGTAAACATTTTGCCTTCACGTCTATTAAGTTAGTTTCCATGGTGGGTAGTGAACCGCGGCATGGGCGATCATGTCTTCTAGTAGCTTACGCATTATTTTTATCCCTACATTTTATCTTTGGAGGTATTTTAACGTTGTATCACGGTTAAATTTATCACAATCGTTAACTGGGATAGGTACGCATTTTACTGTTAATACCTAGCCTCAGTTGTTCTTGACAAATATACCCTCGACCAAAATATCCCCACCGAGGAAATGTCTAAGTGGTGAACAGACGATGATGTTACTGCGTGAGATGGAGAAGCTGCGGCAGAAATGACAAACACTATTCGTTGTTTAAGTTGTCAACTATAACAGCTAAACTACTAGATAATTCTATTGCTTCTTGTTCATTTAATAATCAAATGGAGAGCAACGAGGACTGAAAAAGTGAAAAATGCATACACACAGAAATGCATCAATTCACTGAGACAAAACGGTTATGTAGGGAAGCATCAAAACTCCTCTTCTCTTTGACAGAGGCAGTTTCCTAAGAAAACTGGACTCATTAAAACAGGCAAACATTAAAAGCCATATCATATACACCTCGAGGTCCCTTTCCTAAAGACCCCATTTCCCCGTCTCCCAAAAAGTAGTAGCACGCAATATTATTTCACCACAACAAAGGCCGGATAACAAATCAACTGGTTTTGGTTGTGGTATTCCAACATTTTAAGTTGCAGTTTAGTGTCAACCGTATTTGGTTTTTGCTGAAGACTGTAACTCCAAGTCACAGCGGTGACGGAATGAAAGTATTAGAGATAGACAAGTGCTTAGATTAAATATTAATGCCCGCGAATGCGGTCTTCTTACCTGGAAATCTGAATCACTTACTGCACATGGGGAAAAAATAAATCAGTGAACGATCGTACTTTAAGGGTCGTCCGTTCACTGGTAGTCTGTGAAATATATTTTCTAGATCACTACGAAAGCTTGTAAAACCCTCGACACGAAAGTCACAGCTTCCTGAGCATTATCCAGCTCATCGAAAAAAATGAACAGAAAGAAAATTTGTATTTTTTGCCCACTACTCTAAATGTCATGATCTCGCTGCTTGCCTACGCAGTGCTTAAAACTTGAACTACAGAAACACTGAATGTTCTATTTTAATTTTAATTTCTCATGATTACGGTTACAACTCATGTGTATATAAGCAAGATAACCTACTCAGCAGTGTCGCCAGCTACATTAGTGTGAATCTACGCAAGACAGGCGGTAAAAAACTTCAAATATAGGAGCACGGTTTAAAAATGCAAACACACTGCAGAGTTTTACACTTGAGGAAGTACAACCTGTCTTGAGAATGCTTGAAGAACCAAGTATTGACATCAGAAAATGTCGTGGGCAAGGTTACGACTGTGTTCAATCTTTGGGTGAAGATTACTGAAGACTGCATACAGTCTGAGCCTTGTTTTGAAGAATTGGATGCAGATTATTGGTGAAATAAAAATATTTCTTGAGAAAGTGCAGTGCGTGTATACATTTTGTTTTAGCGAGACCTTACCCCGGTGGCATTGTCTCGATAATTATTTAAAAGAAAGCAGCTGGGTTCAAAGAACTCTTAAGCAGTATGCCAGCAGAAGAAGAGCTACAAATCAACTGTGAAATACCAACAAAGGAAGAACTAAAGAAAGCCATAACGCTTATAAAAGATGGAAAAACTGCTGGTAAAGTTGACATCCCAGCAGACGCCATCAACGCAGATGTTGACACTGCTAGAGATATTATTCAAATTACTTGGCAAAGTCTGGGAGAGAAAAGAAATACCAGCAGAATGGAAGGAAGGATATCAGGTTAACTGCCTAATAAGGAATACTTACAAGAGTGCTCAAATTATTATCAGTGTTAGGATTGGGAGCCGCACTGGTGTAATGGCTTCGGCGTTGTACTGGCGACCAGGTGTTCATGGTTCAAACCCGGGCGTCAGCGTTTGAAGAAATGTTTACGGCCGGAAATTTGACTGAATAGCATGAACGGCTCCTGTGATAAACCCTCTGTGGATGGGAAGGAGCGAAGCTCCTGACCGGGTTGGAAGGAAAGTCCTCAGGTTCCCCAGCCTCGCAATGACATGTCATTAGGCCGAAGGGCTGAAAGCCCAAGTGCCGCTGGTTAAGGAAAAAAAAAAAAAATCAGTGTTGGGACAAATATTAAACAGGATCATCATTGAGAGATTAAGAGTACATCGACAGACAGCTTAGAGATGAACAAGCAGGTTTTAGGAAAAACAGATCCTGTACAGGCCAGATAGCCACTTTGAGAATAATAGTGGAACAAAGTCGAAAATTGAACTCACCTCTTTACATTGGATTTGACTATGAAAATGCAGGTAACAGTGTAAACATAGAATCATTTTTCCACTTGATGTGGCATTATGGAGTTCCGCTGAAGATTATTAACTTAATAGAGAAAACATATGAAAACATGACATGAAGGACATAACCGTTTGGCATAAGAACTGGATGCGACAGGGATGCCTCTTGTCTCCATTTCTTTTTTTCTTGTACTAGCAATAGATTGGGTTATGAAAACATCGACGACACACAACAGAATTGGAATCCAGTGGAATCTAACTAAACAGCTTGATGATCTAGATTCTAGATTTTGCTGATGACTCGGCTCTTCTGTTTCAAAACCTTAATCAGATGCAAGACAAAATGAAAATACTCGATGAGAGGTCACTGCGGGTGGGTCTGAGGGTACACAGGGAGAGGGCGGGGATAATGAGAGTAGATGTAGGGGGTGACGGCTGAAGAACTTGGAGAAACGCCACTGCAGGACGTGAAGTCGTACACATATTTTGGCAGCAGTGTGGACAAAGTTGGAGGGACAGAAGGTGATATCAAGGTGGCAATACAGAGAGCAAGAGGGACTTTCATTGCGTTGGCTGATGTATGGAGATCGGGAGAAATCGGATCCATCACTAAAGTAAGAGTCTTCGGCTCAAGTGTCGGGTCGGTAATGTTGTATGGCTCAGAAACATGGAGAGTGGCGGGAACAACTGCCAAGGGGCTTAATACTTTCATGAGTGGATGTTTGCGCGGGGGTGGGGGTATCGGCATGGTGTGGCAGGGTCGCCGGGATGGAACTGATGACGAGGGTCAGACGGGTGCCTGTGGAACGGGAGATGAGAGGAAGACGATGGCGATGGGTGGGACACGCACGGAGGAAGCCTGTGGGTCGCATTACAGGGCGGTCCCTGTTCTGGAACCTCTAGGGTAAGAGAGGCAGCAGTGTACCAGGAAAAATATGACCAAGCGAGCTGAAGATATAGGGGGAAATGATGAGGAGGACCTGGAAAGAACTTGAGCTGATGGCATGTGACAGGAGGACTTTGCAAGTGTTTGTTGAAGGCCTGTGCTCCTTGGGGAGCTAAAGGGTTTTAGTTGATTGATATACTATGTGTATGCTTATTAGTTATTTTTCATTCATTTTCACTGGTCATTCATTAAATCTTTCTTTCTTGTTTTAATAACATACATTTTCTACTATTTTATTATACACTGTACAACTAGCTATTTCTCTGACGCCTTTTTTCTCCCTGTTAGCTACTATTAAGTTAGTTGCTTATCCTTTACAGGACGTGGCAATCAACCCCAGCTTTTATTGGCTGTTTGTGATTTTTCTAGGCAATTTTTTCATTCAGTAGTTTAACTGATGTAAATATCTGACAGAACCGTTTGTTAAAAAGATTTAAAATGATACCACTGGTGACAACCACCTGTTTTTGTCCACGGCTGCATATTCGGTATTCATAGCTAACCTCTGTATTACAGTTCCCTCCATGGGGTACGAGAAGATTAACAAGTGAGTGCGTGGAATATTTGATAAACAGCTAAATTATGATACTGAAAATTATATCTGTGGATCAGGATTTTCAGTCCTCTTCTCAGTCAAATGCAAAGTAAGAATCAAATCGAGGCTGAACGTTATATGGGTGCATCTTTAAAAGAACTTTACCAACATTAAAACTGTTGTTTGACAAGAAACAGAATCAAGAGTCTCACTAATTTATTTGGCTGTGTTCTGATAGTCAGTTAACTTTATGATGGTAAACGATAGTTATTATGGACCGATTAATGTTTTCTATTTGAAAAATTAATCTGTTTATTTATTTACTTTTCCCCTATGCATGGTAAACTCGGGATCTTTTCTTCTCATGCCGGACAGAGGGTATGGAAAGGTTTTTTAAAAGTCAAGGGAATATGGGGATCGAAAAATGTTGGCAACCCCTGTTCGATATCTCGAAGCCGTTCAGCCAACTACCACACCTTTGACAACACTGGTAGGAGGACAGGCTTCTCTCCCAGGGAAAAAAAAATTATGACTGCAATATTTCTAATTTGAAATAATGTAATGTTTTTTTAACTAATGGAAGGCAGATTTCTATATAATATAATGTAAAGTAATATTGTTATTGTTACAATAAGAATGTTATATTATAATAAAATACACGTTTGCTGCAGTAATTGCTTTTTTGTACTTCTTTTAACCGGAAAATAAAATTCGCACGTTAAACGTAATACAAGCCCCAAATGGGAGGGATAAACACTGAATTTACAAGTTGACAACAGTGCTTCCGGGTGTAGTGGCACATGCGCTTTGCCTTGATCCACAAACTTCCTTTTTCGAGGAGTGATTCCGCAAAGGAGGTAAGGAATGTGCATTTAAAGTGAAAATATCGTATCAATCCTGCGGAATACTCATCTTTTTGCTACACCATTTTGTAAGATTAGTGAACAGATTCTTTTAGTTCTTACACAGCATTTTTATTTTGTTAAAGCAAGCAGTTTTAAGAGAATTATAAGTATTTCTCTTTTATCACAGACTCACCATCCTTCATAACGAGTCAAAACAAAATCTGTTTAATTTTCATCAGAAAGCGAGCTAGGCCTATATTCTTTATTGTCTAAGAAGGCAACAGTTATTATATTATCAGACAAGACAGTTATGAAATAATTTTGGGTAGGCTATAGGGGCCTACCTAATTTTGCAAAGATCTCTGATCTCCATTGGTAGGTATTTGTGGCTTCTATTCTGTCATGTTGCAAATGTCACTAGTGGTGCATTGGTATGTTTTGTAGGCCTACACATTTAGCCTATACGAATAGCCGATTGTTACCCGGAAACAGAGCACTGTTTATGAACATGTTGGAAAACTTAAATAATGATAGAACGGGTCTAAGACTTAGGCCTATTGCACCAAAAGCGAGAGGTTTGGAGTAGAAAGATTTAGCCTATTGTTGTGCTTAGGAGTTGTTGGTAGGCCTAGCCTACATTTCACTGCGAAATACTAAAATGTTAGCTTCCATAAATTTGGTAGGCCTAATTCAAAACATACCAAAGAGTGGCCCCATGAATGGAACGGCACACTGTATTAGATTACCATATAATAAATGGAAAATAGAGAGTGGGAAACCTCATAGCCACCGCAGGACTTACCAGCAGTTCTTGTCTCAGGATAAGGTGACGATTTAGAGGACGATGGTAAAAATTGCAACACATAAAAAATAAATCACATAATATTGGGTTCAGTCACAGAGTAGTAGACATACACATTGTTGGACGAGAATTTTCTTTTAAAAAAGCTCAAAATGGGTTTGAGTTAGGCTAAGTTAAGGTTGCATTAGGTGGTTTTATTTTTATCAGGCTCACTGCTGACATACAGATAGCCACTTTGATATTATATGTCTACTAATCTGTGATTCTGATAAATATTATATTTCTTAGGCCCTATCACAATAACTAGGCTAATCCTGATGTTAATGTTCATTTTTTTCCTTCTATTTAATACAGGCACAATGAAGACTATAAACACTTCCCACTTGGTGAAGATTCCAGACAATGGTAATAATTAAATAAATCATTTAAAAATGATTATTAATAGTTAGGCCTACATCCTATGTTGAATATTTGAATATTGATTCTTGATGCGATTTTCTCTCGCTGTGACGTGCCTTATGAGGCAGCTTAGGGCATTTTTTTGTCAGAAGGGAAGGAACATCTTAGTTGACCGAGACTGCATTATCTGATTGCATTGTATAATATTCTAGACGCACAGAACATACAGGGACAGCTATTAAAAGTAAGAGGATAAATGACGTTTGAAAAGGACTGAAGATAGCGGAAATAATGGAAATGTTATGTACTGGCGCATAGAAAAGCTAAAATGGGGCAGGGGATTGTTTTAAATGATTAGCATTTTTACAGAGAGGAAGACTACAAAAGTACAAATACCAGTAGGCCTATTGTCAACTCCCAGATGGCCCAAGGTGATCCTTCATGTAGTTTGCAGATTACCATAATATGCATGTCAAATTTCAATCACTGAGGAAAATTGTTTTAGAAGTCGGATAAAATCTGTACTAATACATTTTTTTCTTTTTTGCAAACGGTATATAGAATTAACTTCGGACAGAAGAGCAATAAATATTTAGTGAAGGTAGTTGTGATGAAAAAGGTAATCTAGTGAGGAATAAAGGTAAATTATTATTGTATTTTCTTGCCTTACCATAGGAAATACTATATTTCTATTAGAAAGGATGCTTCCAATATCACTTTCAGATGATAGGAAACTATACAGAGCGATACTACAGGAGGCAATCTGATAAGTTCCCCCGGCGATCAAGTGTTTTTGCCCCATATTCTCCTTTACACTGGGTGTCACGAAGTGGTTTTAAGTTTATAGAGTGTGCCTGAATGAAAGCAAGACCCTAGTATGAGAAAGTCTGAGAAGATAGAATTTAGATGGAAAATAACATGCCTGTGGACAGGTGAGACTATTGGCTCAAGAGATAGACCCAGGATTTGAATCTCCCCCTGCCGCTTCGTGACTAAAAAAAAAATGGCTATAGTCTCCCCACCTCTGACTGCCTTGAAACACAAGGAGATAAGGTGTATAATTACGACCACAAACACCACTATACAGACAACATAGAGTAAGTATAGTAAAGAATAGAAGCTGATCCAGTAAATAATATATGTATATATTTATTTACATACAAGAAAACATAAAATGGCATCATACGTCATCAAGTCAGTCAATAGCGTGCACTGTTGCACGGCCTGGAAAAACCAAGGTAACAATTAAATTGAGAGACACTCAACAAAAAAAAACCCCAAATCACATTCACTCTTCCTGTCACCCTGCTGAGGAACAATAAAAATGGTTAGTGATTTAAACCAAATCTACTTTGGTGGGGCTGTCAACTTTTAGCCTCCACTCTCTAACACTAATAAATTTCTGTCTTAGTCCTGGTGACTCTTCCTCAACGAACGGCTACACAGCTTGTTACTAGTTAGGCAATAGGCGCCGATAACTACACCACAAGAAATGCTACAATTAATAGACTTGGTTTTTCGAACGCAGACTCAGTGTCTATCCGTCAAATGGATACTGAACAGACCCTACTGGTCCTGTCTATTTTCTCCCTCCTTCTCTACCTTTCTCTCTGGATCTCAGTGTCTCTCTAACACTCGAGGGCTGATGATGCGGCGTCTCCGTTACTCTCTTCTCGATTTCTATCAGGACCTAGGTATGGTAACCCTGTCACCTGTTCCTGATTTTGGTGATGACGATGTTCGGATATCAAGCATGAGGGACTTGATTAACTGTAGACAAAACTTCTCTGCTGCTGAATAGCTTCCCTCTTTTAACCCGCTCCGGAGTTAGAGGAAAAAAAACACAGCCTTGATTTCAGGCTGTACAAAATGAAACTAGTCTCCCGGCCACCTGCCGTTGCTAGAGACTATAATAGCGATGCTCTCGGCTGTATGATAAATAAACCTCGGTCCAGCTGAAGCATAGGGACTTCACTGCCAGAGACCATAGGGTAATTTTCTTTTGCTCCTGACGATACTCGAGTACTCTGACCCTGAGATATGTCTTTTGCCGTGGATAATTTTATTTGACAAAATTATGCTCCCCACTGTTTCCGCCGTGACTCGCTGAAATTAAAAGAAACAGCGACTCATGTACCCCCACTCTAAAATCGCTTATCTCTAACATATACGATACATAAAATAATTCTATACACGTGTCTCTTCATTCTCACTTCTTCTATTCCCCTTCTCTCGTTCTTCTCACAATACATAAAATACCACTATCCCACGTGGCCTCTTCATCCCCCCTCCTTCTACTGAAATCTGCCAGGTAAAATAAACAATAGCCCAGACCCCGTCTGACACGTTACGCATGAATACCCACGTGTTCAAAACATTTCAACTAGGGAATTCCTTTTACCCATTAACACAGGAGTTTCCCCGGCTTACTCTTATTAAATTAAATCTCGCTATAGGAATAGTTTCCTCCCCTAAGCAGTATAATTCATTTACAACGTAAATCTGAACCCTCTGACAATATTTCTCACATTTTTAAGGCTCAGAAAAATTAACATTTTTAAGGCTCAGAAAAATTAACGAACACACCAGGGATTTCCCCATAAATTTACATTAGAAAATATACAGGAATAAATGGTGGTTTTACATAACATCCTACAAATATGGCACACGTGTTTCTCACAACTTCACACACTCCTATCTATTGCCAAAATCATAGAAAGAATAAGCACACTGTTGCATTACGTCGTTCTTCAAAAATAGTAATTAATGGCGCTATCGTTTATTTTAAAACTGAAAAGTTAATCTTTACCTAAAGGCGAATTTCTCAAAGAACCCTCTAATGAATAAAATGATAATACGATAAAATCTTACATACCAATTCATCGCTGGTTTTTCCCACAGTGGAGAACGATAAATTACGTAGTCTGACGGCTGGCACTTATTTTTTCATAGAGACCGAATCCCCGTTTTCTGTCCCATATATACAAGAGCAACCGCCCACGCGGATTTCCCTTCCTACGCAAATCCCGGACCAATGGGAGCGCTAGAAAAATTAGTACTATCAACCCACGCAAACCCCGCATGCTTCCGGCCGCGTGCTTCCGGCCTCGTCATATCGCGTGCCGGAAATGGCGATTATTTCCGTAAACAACGAACTTTACGGGAATCGCGAAAAATCAGAAGAAAGTAAAACTGATGCTAGAATAAAATAAACCTACCATCATAAACGAACCCATTTAATTTATCTACTCAAAAAAAATACCAAACACGATATATATTCAAATGAGAAGAAATAAAATGGTGAAAAAGCGTGCCCGAAAATAGCGATTTCCGTAAACAACGGAAAATCGCGTGATCAGAAGAAAATAAAACTGGTGAAAATACAAAATAGAAGAACAGGATCGGGCCGGTTGAAAGTCAGAATTACAGTGCCACATCACACTGGGGGGGGGGGGGGGGGGGGGGGCGCTCCTGTTGTCTTGTGTAGCAAATGAACCCACTCCACCTTGGTTGCAGCTTTAAAATCAACAATTCCGGAGGCAATTGTGAAAGTAACAAAGTGAAGACAAATTATTGCGGTTGTTCCGCAGCACTCCACTGACACCTTCGAGAAGCCGACGTTAGTTTCAGTTGACGAGCTGGCAACTGAAATCTAACTTCACCTGACACCTCATATAATACACTGCGGGTTATCCGTAGAGCCGCCGTCCTTTCACCAATACAACGAAAAACTCAGTGTATTGCGGACTTAGAACAATTTCACTATCAGGATGTTCCCTATACCGCAGGTGGGGCTAGATTTACTGCGCCGAGTTCCATAGCCCATTGCGGTTGTTTCACCGTCAGCATAATGCCTTTTCCACAGTTTTACTAAGCTTCTTCAGTGCCCTTGTTCTCGACTGTCCCCTCAGCCCCAACAGTTTCAATAAATCATACACTGACGCAGCCACGAGCCCTCTTGCACCCACCTCAACAGCCATGACCCTTGCAATGAACCCTTTGTGTCTCAGATCCACAGCCAGATCACTATACTTTGCCGCTTTGAACGAATGTTGATTGTCCAATCTGGATTCAAATGGCACGGTCAGTTCAATTAATATAACCTGCTGCGATGAATGCAGTACTATATCCGGCCGTCTTCGAGATTTTCTGATACTCTCTGGATATACCCCTCATCCAGCTAGGTCTACCGCCATCTTCCAGTCATTTGCACAGTCAAGAAGAGATGGTAAACTGGTTTGGTGTGTGCTGACTTTCCTGCTCTCAGAAAGTATGTATTTGCAGTGCTCTGCCTGACTTTGCTATTTGCCTTCATCCTTGCCAGGTCTGTTGTCGCAGCCAGCTCACTTAGCACTTTGTTGTGGCGCCATGTGTATCGCCCTTGCCCCAATGACACCTTGCAAGCTGAGAGCACATGTTCAAGTGTCTGCCTCCCCTGGCACAGGGGGCACTGCTCATCATCCGACTTTCCCCATCTCACAAGGTTTGTGGCCGACGGCAGCAGGTCATACATTGATCTAACAACGAAGCTGAGCCTGCTTTGGTCTATGAACTGTAGCCCTCTGGCTGCCATTTCTATTGTCTGTTGCACTGCCTTCGAGTCTTTCAATGAGGCATCGTACACCCTGCTAAGACTTTTAACAGGTTCCTCAATGACAGTAGGGATTCTTTAGTTGGAAACCATGAATATGACCTCCACTATCTTCCCTTTCCTGACTGATAGGCTTCTCAACTTCTTAGGTTTGAAGCTCATTCTGCACCAGCTGACTAGTTTATCCAGGCATGCTAACATTCTTCTTCTTCTTCTTCTTTCGTTCGCTTGAAATATATTGTCTATATCTGCAATGTTGTTTCTTGTATAAACTTCACTGTCTTTTGTAGTTCATACAGGGGTCCATATAGTTTTGCTTCCAGTGTTGTTTCTCTGGGCCAGTGGGTTTGCCTCAATATATCATATTCGGGGCAATCTTGCAGTATGCTAACATTCTCCGTGTCTGGTGTTCATCTGATGTCAGGATTGTTGTGTCATCCATGAATGCTTTGAGCGGTGGCTTACTGCAATTTCTTGTGGAACATGATTGTTACGCACAAATAATTACTTTTTCCAAAGTCTTTGTATGATCATTTTTCGTATGTATGATCATTTTTTGACTGAAATGTGTATTGTTTTTTACAGTCAAAGGGACATAACCCGAGTTATTGAGACTACAATTTTTTAGGAGTTTGCCTTCTCTTGTATAGAGACACGTTCGGTCTATAATTTCTTGAACGAAGCGTGACCATATCTCCTTATTTGGTAGTATCAGTCAACTGTTGTAGATGTCTGAAACCTGTCTTAACGCTTCTGTTCATGACCATAAAATTGTAGTCTCAATAACTCGGGTTATGTCCCTTTGACTGTAAAAAACATAATACACATTTCAGTCAAAAAATGATCATACATACGAAAAATGATCATACAAAGACTTTGGAAAAAGTAATTATTTGTGCGTAACAATGATACATTTCTAGGGCCTGCCACAACATCTGGTGTGGAACGGATCCATAGGCATTTGCTAGATCCAACCAGATTACACGGAAGCTTGCTCTGTCAGACTTTGCCTTTTGAATTGCGTCCCAGATTATTGTGGCATGCTCTAGACACCCTGGTGTACGTGGGATACCTCCTTTCTGGATGGTAGTGTCAATGTACCCATTTTCCAGGAGGTATGTGGTGAGCCTTTTGGCCATCACTGAGATATTCTTCCCTTCCACATTAAGTAGTGAGATTGGCCTGAACTGACTGATGTCAGTAGAATTTTGTTCCTTTGGGATATAGTCTCCGTTCACCTTTCTCCATTCCTTGCTTAAAGCTGGGTTTTCCTCGCAATCTTCAGTAAACTGAGCAGTCGTTTGAGCACCTCAGGGCATCTCTTATACACAACATATGGGACACAATTAGGACCTGGAGCTGACTTGCAACGTGCTTTCTGGACAATGCTTTCTACTTCGTTCATTTTTGGGGGCTTGGTGTTGAATTCAGCTCCTGGCTTACTAGGCCATCTAAGGCCTGCCATGCTGCTGAGCGGCTCATCTTTGCGACCATCTAAATAGGTAATTCTAAGGTGTTCTTCCAGGTCTTCTTTCCTGATGTATAGCATTCTGAACGTGGCTGCTCAAACAGTTCTTTGGCAAACTTGAAGGGCTCCCTGTAGAATCTTTCCCTATCCCTCCGTGTCTTCCTTCTCGTCCTGCACAACCTTTCTGCTCTACAAAGGGCATTATGTTGGCCTTTCAGGTGCTCCCAAACCTGTCGTAACCCTTCCTTCTCTGTGGCAACTGCGTTCTTGAACAGTTTTTGGGTGTGCTTCTTGTTTCCTGATTTCTTCTATTTTAATTTGTCTTCTACTTTTTTGTGGTGGGTTACTTTCCCTTGCCTCCCTGACTCCAAACACTTTGCGGCAGTGAAGATATATTATGTTGCCGAAGATTTCCGGCTTCTTCTCCAAAGTTATCTGCTTCATGTTGTTATCCAACTCTTTTGCCAAGGTTTTGTCCAGCTGTTCCCAAAGCCCTTTTACACTGGCAGGTGGAAACTTGATTGCATCTCTCTTCCCGTCCCAGAAGTATGTGAGATCATCAGGCAGATCAGCTTAGTATTGTATCATGTTATTTCCTCTGTTAGCACAGCAAACAAATGTCTAAAATAATTTGGGGATTTTGCTGAAGTATGCCTTGACATAAGAATCAAAGTAAAAGTCACTTCAAAACAATGTGCTGCTACCTTCAAATTGCTGAAATATACTACTGAATGGGATATTCACTATTGCTGCATCTTGGGGTCCCTTTTGGGATAATGAAAACCACTATTCATCAGATTACGTTTAATTATTTTCTCACAGTTTTGTAATAGAACTTCCCCTTTAATTCACTCATTTATTAGGCACCTCCTGACTTTAGGATGATTCACTTGTCCATGATAATGTCAGTAGTAAAGCAGTGTTTGTTTTGTCAGCTTTGTTCATTTTTCATGTTCCCTGTGGTTACATTTATAGTAATGAATCTTGCTACTATTTATTCCAGTGACTGTCACAGTGAAATCACGAAATATTACCGTGAAGGGCCCCCGTGGAACCCTAGTGCGTAGTTTCCGCCATCTGCCAGTTGACATTTCATTGCCAAATCCAAAGCAACTGAAGGTATGGACATATCATTTTTACATCGCCTAACTTCACCATTCATTACCTCTACACATTTATACACTAATTTCTGAAATAGTGTAAGAATTAGCGCGTTGAAAGCGGGAAGTGTGTTCATTGTCATCCAAATAAGTCACCCATATTGTTGGGGTTATGTTAGAATTCCTATACTTAATCGGTAGCCCTTTTACTGCATCTGAATTATTTTTTAGGCCATATCACACGTTCCTCTGTTGCTCATTTCAACCGATTTGACATGTAATGGAACCAATTTGATAATTACAGTAAAATCTCGCGTATAATACGCACTCGTGTATAATATGCATGCTTGATTTAGCCCAAAATTTTCTGGTAAAATGGAAATTCGTGTATAATACGCACTGTAATTTTTCAAGATTTTATTTTATGAAACATTTGTTTAAAAACTGATGGAAGATGCTGCGCGATAGTAGTTCTTCGACGAACTGAAAGACCATATGACGCTTTAAATGCTGTTGTGCCTGTATGAGATTTTTTTAAGTTCCAGAGCTTTAAGTCGGATTTCAATGCATGAAACACCGATGCCTTGTTGCCTTGTATCCACTACCCACTCCAATAATGTTTTTTTCTAGGTCTGGAAGATCTGGTGGTGACCCTCGATTCGCCTTTTTCTTACTAGGTAACACTTGCAGCGCCTCTTTGTTTTTTCGCCATAATCAAATGTTGCACTCGTTAATGGAAAAATGTCGACTTGCTGCCCGATTGCCGTTAGATTCTGCATATTTTACCACTATGAGCTTTTCTGCTGCAGTACAACATTTTCTCGAATTCATTTTTTAGGGCTCGCTTAATTAAAAACAGATTGAAGACCAAGAGTGCGAAATGCGTTTTGCAACAATGTCTGACACATAAGAAAACACATGGCTTGTAGGTCGTCACTGACACATGTTTTTAAACAAATATTTTATTTCACCATATTCCTTGACCAGGTTGAAAAGTGGTTTGGAAAACACAAGGAGCTGGCTGCAGTCAACACAGTATGCTCTCATGTTCAGAACATGATCAAGGGAGTCACTAAGGTAAGCTCAAAAGTAAAGGTAGTTTGCATCATTATGTTGGCACACATTGGGAGTCATGTCTACTGACAGCCGGTTTTGGTGAAAAG
This sequence comes from Oreohelix idahoensis, assembly GCA_024509875.1. Taxonomy (NCBI): domain Eukaryota; kingdom Metazoa; phylum Mollusca; class Gastropoda; order Stylommatophora; family Oreohelicidae; genus Oreohelix; species Oreohelix idahoensis. The sequence continues at coordinate 1,004,134 of JAMPIV010017846.1, read as the reverse complement.
TTGTCATGGACTCTTCAATGACACCAGGCAGGTCTGATTTCATGCATCTCCTCATTTGGACAGTTTTGCCAGATATCGGTGCAGGGCATGCTTAATAACCAGGCCTCCAATAAGCACCACTTTCTAACGCATTTTAAATATCTGAAAGTTGACAAAATGACTGAAGCCTACTATTTTGTGGTAGTGCACCATACTCATTCTTTTTAACCCTAGCAGCTGTTTTCGATCCATTTACATACCTATTTGAACCCTGGCCACCCAGCCCGTAAAACCCCATTCCCCTGAGCTCCCGAGCAAAAAATGCACTAAACAGACACATAAGTAAAACTTGTTACTGTGACAAGACCATGTGCTCAGTTTTAATTATTCTATATCAGACTGACTGACCTGATCATCTCCAATATTCCTAAGGTTTAGTGCTGTTTAAATTTACAATCAATTTGAAGTAGTGATTAAATGCAGAGCTTAGCATTTTTACTGACACTAACAAGATATAATAGCAGCGAATTCTGGTTTATACATTATAAAATAAACTTTTATTTCTTGTATTTGGATAAAGAATAGTGTAAGAAAACTTATATTACAATAATAATACAGGATTATAGCAGAAAATGGTCATTTCTTTAATAACAATGCCTTTATACTTCCAAGTGCATCATTTATGATGTAATTAGCTTAAAATAATGTCCATTATAATGTGATTTGAATTTACCATTATCATCAAAGTTTTTCCCCCATATATTATGTGGATCAGTTGATCAGTAGTTCGTTTAACAATGGCATAGACTATTGATTTTTCTACATTTATATTAATTTTGAGATTTGTTCTAGATGATGTAAAGTACACATTTTCTACACAGGAAAAAAAGGAATGGAGTGGTAAAATATAAAATGTTGCATTTAGTATAAGAAATAGTTGATCCTAATTTCTTTCGCATAAGAGACCTTTGGGATCCACATGGGACTAATGCTATTCACCGCACTCAAAATTTAGTGTACAGCGAGAAGTGTTTAAAAGAAGGTTGGATGGATTTGATTTTAAAAGCTTTAAGTTCGTGGCGCGTACTGTATTATATTTTTTATTTACTCTGAATGCTATTCAAATTTCGCTTTAATGCTTCTTAAAGCACTTAGAAGTCAAATGAAATATTTAAAATTTACTTAAATTTGACTGTTCATTGTTTTTTTTCTTCTTCAGGGCTTTCTGTATAAAATGCGTGCTGTGTATGCTCACTTCCCCATCAATGTTGTTGTGTCAAATGTCAACACAAGAGTTGAGATCAAGAACTTCCTTGGTGAGAAGTATACACGTCACGTTGAGATGCTGAAGGGGGTCACATTCAAGCCATCGGGCAACAAAGATGAGTTCATCTTGGAGGGGAACGATGTTGAGTTGGTCTCAAGATCAGGTTGGTGGATGTAAATAATTAATTTTATTTCAAAGTAGCTACATCCAAGATCAATATAGAAATGTGTTATTAGGGATTCCTAGAATTTTTCAATTGTTATTAGTGTGATAGCACAGGTGTGAGCAAGTCTTCTCTGTGCTCCAATAATATCAGGCTACTCAGCGGTAAAAAGTAGGTTACGTAAAGGGGGAGTTTCTGTGTGCATGCAGCATCCTAAATATGAAATGTTAGGGATAGTAGTTTAGTTTATGCCAAACTCCTACATGCCATCCCATCCCAGATGGATTACCCAATTCAGAATGCACCCTTGCATCATATAGATTTTTTTTACATTTATTTGCAAAAAAGTTATGGTCTTTTAATGCTTAAGATTTTATCGAACTTTAGAAACTAAATAAAACATGTAAGTTCACCAAGACAGACAATTTGTTTTGTTGTTACCATAACCTGCAGAGAATTGTACTTCCCTGGGAGACAGTGAATAGGAATACTGCGCCCTCAGGCATTTCTAATGAATTCAAACAAATTGTCACAAAAACCACCAGCAAGACAGACCATGCTTCTTGCAAAAGGATCCGCTGCAGCGGTATTCTGCTGCATTGAAAATTAGTAATAGTCATTCTGGTTTCCTGTGCTAATACTATATACCACATTAGCTGTACATTACTATTTTGCTGTTGAAGTTTCAACTACCAAATGTAGTATAATATGTGTGCAGATTCTATATTTTTTACCTTTTCTCCTTCCTCAGCTGCCCTCATCCAGCAATCCACATCTGTAAAGAAGAAGGATATCCGCAAATTCTTGGATGGAATCTATGTGTCTGAGAAATCAACTGTTGTCCCAGAGTAGACAGTTTAAAAGCAAATAAATGTGTTTTAAACTTTGTGCACGTTTTTTTTTTTTTTTTTTTTAAAATAATTGTGTGCAGCAGTGTAATATTTAGAGAAATTACAACTGATCAGATAATGAATATTATTACAAAGGAACCGCATGTGTTCCAGCCACACTGCAAGCATTACATGGTAATGTTTCATGCAGTGCTAGATGATCATGTGAAAACTGCCTATCACAATCTACCAGTTCACTTTAAAAAAAAAAATCTTAACCCTTGAACTATTCAGAAAAAAATGCAACCCTGGAACACAAGATAATTAGGTATCACAAAGTGATTTTTCATTTTGCTTGTAGATCTCTTCAAAGCATGAAATTTCCTTTTTAGATTTTTAAAATCGGACATCACACAACCAAGTTACAGCATTTCAAAATTTTGGGGACTTGCACAATTTTTCGAACATCTTCGCACCGAACAAATTGTCCCGACTTTGTACAATCATAACTACACTCTCACCAAGTCAATAATGCTTTTTTTGCAAAGTCATACAAGTTCTTATTGCAGAAAAGAAACATGGGAAGTACAACTAATCAATTAAATGAATTATGGTCCATCAAAATTGACAAAAAATACAATTTCGAGTCTCAATGTTGTGCTCGGGACCCCAAGATGCAGCAATAGTGAATGCAGTCAGCGACTCATAGCTTGACTGCCTGCATCAGGACCAGCGAACCAGAGCTGGTCAAGACTGTGCTCCACCTCCACGTGGTGGTCCTGGAAACAGTCTGCAGCAGTGCAGGCTGGCTGAGCGAGCATGGATCGAAATGGGAAGGCAAACCCGGTCCTTAAAAAATGCCGTGCAGAAGTCGGATGTGTCGACCGAAAGGTGCAGATATCACAGCTTAGGCGCAAACAGACACAACGCAACCACCGTCCTTTTCAGGACGAACGAGAAAGAAAGAAAGAAAAGAATGTTGTGCTCGCAAAGTGCAAATATGCATTTTCATGCAATCATAAATCAAAAACTACACATAGGAAAGCTATAAGATTTCTTGAGCTTAAAAAGAGCATTATATACTTGATGCTTAATTTTTTTTGAGCCACATGAAATACTGAATATTATAAAACTGCATTATGTGAAAATGGATCAAAGGCTAAATTTGCAGTTCGGAAGAAAAATCTCACGAAATTCCAAATTTTGTCATAAAATCATAAATATTGCAGTTATAGAGCTGAAAACTTCTACTTCTTTGGTCCAAACCTGGCATCCAGCTCTCACCTGTGGCTCCTCGTAGCTGTCAGCATGCGACAGCGGCCACCCCCGGACAACGGCTTTGACAGGCCGGCTAAACTAGGTGAGGGTAGCCGAATGGTTATAAACCTTCGGTGAGTTAGGGTCTGCCTACCCATGCATGCGAAGACTGGATTCGATAGACTGCGCGGAAGAAACCACCTGTTGGTTCAACGGGCATGACGGCGATTACCAGCAACGCGCTGTGGAGCGTAAGGAGCACGGCGAGGCACGTAGAAAGCCCTGGTCATCCACTGCACCTGACTTCATCTCCAGTCGTCTTGACTTGTCTTGCCACTGGATTGAGATGGACCCAGGCGAGAGAGTGAGGTCGACGAATTGCGCAACTCTTCCTCACTTTAATCCAAATCACCGCGCAAGTCACTCTTTCATCCATTCAATCTAAACTTAAAGTTCGTATCCAACCAGCCAGGCGCCCTCAGGGGAAGAAAACTCAAAAGAGGCTGGATGTCACCAAACTAAAGAAGACAACAATCAGTCATTTACTGACACCTCAGAAGACCGTCTCAAATCTATCTCGCTAGACGGCCAAAGTGTGGAAACAAATTGGGCAGCCCTAAGTGAGCAGATCTACAACACTGCTACAGAGGTCCTGGGTCCTTCCATCAAGAAACAAAATGACTGGTTTGATGAGAACTCAGATGATATAAAGCAGATGTTGGCTGAGAAACACCATCTCCATAAAGCATATTTAAATGCAGATGGAAAAACACTAATTACAGACAAGGAAAAAATTCTCCAACGCTGGGCTGAACATTTTAATAATATCTTGAACCAGCCATCATCTATTAACGACGAAGCCATCATCCGCCTGCCCCAAATTCCTATAAATGAAGCATTAGACAGGGTTCGTAGCGACCTGGAAAAACCTTGAAAAACCTGGAAAACGAAAAAAAAAATTCCAGGCCTTGAAAAGCCTGGAAAAATGGCTATAAGCCTTGAATTTTCCGCATCGGACCTTGAAAAATAATACGAAATCGAAAGTTCGTTACTTTGTGTCCATTTTTTGGTTATTGATGGTATTTTTCGCAACAACAGACGCGACGAGTCTAAAAATAAATCAGCGTTTACGCCATTAACGCAAAGCGCCGAAAACGAAACCGCCGAAACTTCTGGAAATGCGCAAAGGGAAGTAAAAATTGTAAAGTTACCGTACAATTTTTACTTCCCTTTGCGCAAAGTTACCGTAAAATGTTTACTTCCCTTTGCGCATTAAATCCATTTCCAGAAGTTTTCGGCGCTTTGCGTTAACGACGTAAACGCAGATTTATTTTTAACACTCGTCGTAAGTAATAAATTCGTTTATCTCATTTATAAAACCTATTTAAATAAGTTTATTATATTTATGATGAAAAGAGTTATCCCGTTCTACCTCTGAAGGGTTATAGGCTAATTAGGATAGGCCTAGGCCTACATGTTTTCAATTTCAGATAACATGAATAATCGCCGATACACGAAAGTGGCATCACATCTGTCAAATCGCGGTAATTAGGATAAATGAAAATCAGCAATTTTGTGGATAGGCCTATGTTATTTAAAATTTTAAAAAAAGATTTAATTAAATTTTAAATAAAAATCTAAACAAACAAACGAAACAAAACCCAACAAAAATAGTAAAGATGGGGGGGGGGGGGGGGGGGGGGGAGGGGGGGTAAAAGGTCTCCAGTTAGATATTTAATAGATTTTCACTTATCATAAGTATTACCCTCCCAATTACTATATATATTACCTTTTGTTCTAGTTAAATATTGTTTGACTATTATGTATGCGTTTAGAATTTTGAATTGGTAAATATACATAGCTTAGGCCTACTCGTAAGTTATTTGTGTTCCTTTTTTTTTTTTTTTTTAAACTAACACTACTAGGAGACCTACAGATGTGACATTATTTGTGACCAAGGAAAAAAACTCTTGAGAGCTGAGATTATTTGGACTCTTTTTTTTTTTCAGTGAAAAGTCACCATAGTTTTAATTCAAATTTCATATTCAACAAGGGACATATTCTCTTCTGTGATAGTTTTGATTCAGCCTTCAGCTTTATTTCAAGATCTGAAATTCAGATTGGTGCATTTGGAACAGTAGCGGAAAATAGGAAGCATTTTCCTGTAGCACTGAAGAAAAAACAACTCAAATTGAAAAAGACAAATCATCCTGTGTTTTGTGCGACAGAAGATAAGGCATGCCGACAGTCACCTGGCATGATACGAAAAGATTTAACCTTATATCCACTGTTCACTCCAATGATAATATAAACAAGACAGTTAGAAAGACAAATTCTTTAGGGCAGAACAATTCAGAAGCCAGTGATTGCAGAAAAATACAGCAAAAGTATGGGAGGTGTGGAAACTTCAGCCAACTAGGTGCAAGCTACCCCTACCCACACAGATCCTATTTTTATATTATTTCTTAGTTGAAACTGCCCTGGTCAATGGGCATATAACCTGCAACACTGCCAACTCTACAAAAAAAGATCAAAGCGAAGATCAGGATGTCAGTATGACTCTTATTGAACCTGCTAGGAGCCGCGCTAGCGTAGTGGTTACCACACCGCTCTGGCGACCAGGTGATCCAGGATCAAACCCAGTCGATGGCATTTGAGGATTTTTCGTCGACCGGGATTTGGACTGGATTAACTCGAGACCTGGCGAGAACATTTGAAGGTGTGTCGTCGACCAGGGATTGGCGGCTCCTGAGCCGACCCAGCTCTAATGGGTACCTCCGAAATCGGCGAGTATCTGCCTGAATGGCGAGGGACACCTGTCTCTGTACAAGAAAAAAGGGATACTCACGTAAAATCAATGTCAGGTTAGACATTAATAATAACCTGAGATTTCACCTCGAGTATTAGCGGGCATACAAAAAAAAAAAAAAAAATTGAACCTGCTATTCTTCGACGCAATGTGACACCTTCAAAACAACATGACTTACTGAGCACCACTTCATTGATAAAAAAGTAAAAGGCAAGGTACAAACCAGACTGTAAAGTGTGTAAGGCTGCAGGGAACAGAAGCCAGACTTGCATGTACTGCCCAGACTGCAATGTACCTCTATGCCTGATACCCTGCTTCAAGTTATACCACACAGTCAAGAATTATCAACGTGGATCGTTGTCAAAGACTCTTGCAGAGGCCTACAGCTACAACTTCAACCCCAGTTAATGAAAAAAGCAGCTCAGACTCCAACTAGAGGTACTTAACTACTCAAACATTTACAAACGCTCATTGTCAGATGCCACAGACACAGAATACATTCAAAAAAGACAAACACGAAAAATACAGTTTTTTTTTAACATTTTATTCCAATTTTATTAGCCTTTTATGTTGATATACGTGGTTAATCGTTAAATCAATACGTCAATCAAGCTTATTTTATTCATTACCATCCATGTCACTAACATTTTATTGCGCTGATGTTGAACAAATTCACTAAATACTTGGAAAAAATGTCTGTTTTTCAATCTTTTATGAATTAAAAAAAAAAAAAAGTTCTTTTTAAAGAAATCTGCAAACACCCTTGGTAATGGGAGACGGTAATGCTCCGGATTGCTGATCAGCAAAGTGATAATTATATCTGAGAAAATTAGATGAGGAAAATATTAGAGTTTCCCATCCTTGAAAATCACGTGCTGGACCTGGAAAAACCTGGAAAAAGCCTGGAAAATGCTTGAAGAAATTTGCTATGAACCCTGATTAGATGATGTACCAACTCTGGAGGAAACTAAAAAAGCGATTCGTCAACTGTCTAGTGGAAAGGCCCCTGGCTTCGATTCAATTCCTGTTGAGGTTTATAAAGATGGCGGTGCAGTTCTGATAGAGAAACTTCATATGATCTTCCAGCTTCTTCTTCTTCTTGCGATCGCATCTTTGATGATTACACCGTCAGACGAGTTCTCATGATGAATTCGACTGTTGTTTGAAGTTCCTCTTTAACTCCATATAGCTTTGAGTTTAGTGTTGAGTCATTGGGCCAGTATATCTTTCTTAACTGGTCATACAGAGGACAGTCCTGTAGAACATGCTCAGCAGTTTGTTCGTTTAATCCACATGTGCACAGTGGTGAAGCAGACAATCGTAGCTTGTGCATGTGTTTATTCAGTTTGTTATGCCCTGTCCTGAGTCGAAAAATAGTTGTCTGTCCCTGCCGGTCGAGAGTGTGATAGTCGTCTTTGGGTTGGTTCTGTTCTCTTCTGATAGTCTGGATAGCTCTCTTTTTCTCAAAGTATGTGACTTCATTATCTTCTTGTTCACATTCTCCTCCCTTTTTTGCAAGTTTATCTGCCTTTTCATTTCCGGGTACACCACAATGAGATGGTACCCACTGAAGTATGGTTCTCTTTTTGGCAGCTACCTTGTTTAGTTCATTTCTCAGATGCGGGAGTTTACCACCCTTGAGAGCTTGCAGGACAGACAGTGCATCTGTGAGGATGACTACCTGGTGGCAGTCAGAGTTGGTGTTATAAATCATGTTTGCAGCTTGCTCTAGAGCTTGAACCTCAGCTGTATAGTTGGAACAGAATTTACCAGTGGGAATGTGCCTAGTCTCATAGTGGTTGTCAGGATATGAGATAAAGATACCGGCACCTCCATTCCTAACAGCATTAGTTGCTGATCCATCTGTATAGGCATGTATCCATGATTGATCGGGATAGCTTTCTTGGATCATACTCAATGTAGCAGTTCGTTTTTGCAGATCATTATACTCACATCCACTTGTGAGACCACTGACTGTTGTATTAATTTGGAGGGCACTGCTGGCCTGCTCCCATGGTACAGGGTATAGGGTGGGCTTCAGTGGTGTTGTCTTCATGGATAGGTCTTCTTGATGCTGTCTTATAAGTCTTTTTCCCCGATGCACAAAGCTGCTACGCTTTAGACATCCCAATGCCAGATCATCTAGTCTTGCCTTCATTGGGTGCATTGGCATACTGTTGTACTTTTCCATCTGGATCATGGTTTTTGTGTCTCTTCTATGGGACAATGTCTGTAATCCAGCAACCTTCTGCATCTCTGTTATTGGTGTAGTTTTCATGGCTCCTGTAATGAGCCTGAGAGCTTGATTTTGCACCTTGTCCAAAGACTGCAGATGTGAGTTAGCAGCTGATGACCATGCTGCTGAGCTAAACTCTAAGTGTGGTCTTATTACTCCATTATAAATCTTCTTTAGATTTCGTTCATTTGCTCCCCAGTTGGTACCTGCTAATTTTCTGAGTATGCCTAGTCGTCTTCGGGCCTTTCCTTCTGCATTTTCAATATGCTTATTCCATGTAAGCCTTTGGTCAAATGTCACCCCAAGATAGGTGGGGTAGCTTTCTTCCTTGATCACGGTTGTCCCTAGGTGTATGTTAGCTGATTTGTCCTTGGGGGCGAGGGAGAACAGTGTTGTGGAGGTTTTGTCTGTGTTTATTGTGATAAGCCATTTCTCTGCCCATGACACTAGCATGTCTGCTGCCCGCTGCATTCTATAATTTGCTGTGGTGACATTTTCATCAGCGCACCAGAGTACTAGGTCATCTGCATATAAGGCAGCTTTAACTCCTGCAGGGAGATCTTTCACCAGGTCATTGATGTAAACAAGGAAGAGTGTTGGGGAAATTACTCCTCCTTGAGGTACCCCCTGATGGAGCAACACTTTTCTGCTCTGCAGACCGTCAAGAGTGACTCTAGTTCTCCTGTTATGCAAGTATGACTGGATCCATTTCATCATGTTGCCTTGGATTCCACTTCTCCTAAGTTTTGCAATGAGGCCATCTTTCCACACCTTGTCAAAGGCCTGCTTGAAGTCGACCCAGATCGTTAGGACCTTTTTCTTCTCCTGGAAGGCATCTTCTATTGCTTGAGACAAGTAAGTAACTTGGTCTTCTATACTGTAGCATTCTCTAAATCCAGCTTGTTCCGGCACCAGGATCTGCTCAGACTCTAAATACCATTTCAATCTGTGGTTGACTATTCGCTCCATAGTCTTCCCAACACAGCTTGTGAGACTGATTGGCCGGTAACTTGCAGCCTCGGTCTTACATTTCCCTTTCTTTAGTATGGGTATTGTGATGGCTTCTCTCCATACTTGGGGTACCGTTCCTTTCAACCAGCTGTGGTTGAATATCTCAAGCAGTTTTGTCTTTGCTGCTGAGCTCAGATTTACTAGCATTTCGTTGCTGATTTTGTCTGGGCCGGGTGACTTTTGAAACTTAAGCTTGGAAATAGCCTTCTGTAGTTCTCCTAGTGTGATGGGTTCCCTCATTGGGGCAGGAGTATCTGTCTGTCCCATGGTTGCCAGTATTTCTTTTCTTATCTCTCTCTGATGGTCTATGTTAATGGGTAAGTTGCTTTCTGAACTGTATCTTCTAGCAAACAAGTCTGCAGCTTGTTTTCCTCTGAAAAGTTTGCCACCTTCATCCAATGTGATAGTCTGCCTTGGTGAGGAATGCTCTTCATTTAGAGACTTGACTAATCTCCAAAGTTTCCTGCCGTCTTTCTCAAGGTTCAGCGATGCCGTTTTAGTTCTCCAGCTTTTCCGCTTTTCTTCTAGCTTTGTTCTCTGAAACTCTGCTACAGCCTTTTTCCATTTGTTGTGAGTTTCAAGTGAAGGCTGAGACTCTGCGTCCTTTCTAGCCTTGTCCATAGCTTCCTGACGTTCTTGGAGTGTGCTGTACCAGTATGGTATGTAGTTACGCCGGCATCCTTTGGGAATGGTTTCTTTTGCAGCTTGTAGTATGCATCTGTTGAAGTCTTTTACCACTTCATTAATGTCTCTGTTCTGTACCTTGAGGGTAGACAGCAGCGTGTTCACCTGATGCCTGAATAAACCCCAGTTGGCTTTTTTGTAGTTCCATCTTGTAATGGCTGGGCCTGTACTGAGAGTTGCACTCTGGACAGTAAGAAAGATTGGGCGATGGTCGCTTCCCCCTAGTTGGTCTCCTACTTCTCTACTAATAGATCCAGCTATATCTGGTGTGGAGAAGGCAAGATCTGGTGTTGAGGTTGTGTGCCATCCTCTGGAGTAGAAGGTAGGAGTATCTGTGGCATTATTGACTAGGATTAGGGAGTGATCATCTTGCCAAGTTTCAACCTCTTCACCTCTGTGATCCAGATGGTTATAGCCCCAGCTCTGGGAGTGGCTATTAAAGTCTCCAACTGCTATAAAGTTGGTGGCTGGTACCTGTATAGAGCTGAGACTCAGGGGTTTGTTGTTCGGACAGTAATAGTTCAGGAGTTCTATTTCCATCTTGTCTACCTTTATCTGCAGCAGCTGATATTCTGCTCCATCCATGAAGGTTTTCCTTTCGTGTGCAGGAATGTTATTCCTTACAAGAGTAAGTACTCCTCCTTTTCGTCTATCTTGTCTGTCGGATCTGAAGCATTGATATCCCCTTATTTTAAAGGTTTGATCTGCTTTCAAGTGAGTCTCTTGGATACAGCAAACACTGACTTGCTTCTCATACAAGATGTTTTCCAGCTCTGTCTTTTTGCTGTATCCAGCCTGCTTGCTGTTCACTCCCTCTGCATTCCAGTGCATCATGACAAGTGGCACTCTGGGTTTCTCTTTTTCTGTTTTGTTTTGGTCAGTAGTTCTCCTCCGCCGTCTGTTGACTCCACAAGACGGTCTAGAGGGTCCTCCAGTAGCTGAGGGTGGGCTCTGTCGAGGCTCAGAGCCCGGCACTGCACCTGCCTGGTGGAGCTCCACAGGGCGAGCACCAGAACGAGATTTATTTGACGGTGTACTCTCCATAGAAAAAAAAAAAGCGAGTTGCATGATACTGTGGTTTCCGGTGCGCCTTCTGGCCCAGTATCTACGACTTTAGCACCTGTTCAACGGGAGAGTGGGCTCATCCCTAATCTGTTTATGTTCCCAGTAGTAGACTATTCGCAAGCAGCCTGGGGGTGTCACTGCTCTGCGCGGACCTTGTTTACCGAGGCGGCGTCCGAGCTCGTATGGTGAAAATATGGTTGCGTTATCTTCAAAATAGCCCTGTCTTTCCCGTGGCTTTTCTGCCATCCTGCAACTTTGAGTTAGGGAGTTCTGAGCTCCAGTCTCTTTCCCAGGCATTTTATCCTGGCCTGGCACGCATACAGAGGACCCCACTTCTGGTTCTAAGTTAGCAGTTGGGGATAGGTGGGGTAGCACACTGTGCATTCCCCGTCATCCAGGGGGCTCTCCAACTATGCAGAGCTTGCACAATGCTGTGCTCTGGTTCTGGGCTCTCCCAAGGAATCCTCACGTCCTGCACAGAGCCACTTCCCGATACCCACCACCTGCCAACCCTCCATTGTAGAAATCTCCTGCATGCGGCCATCCAGTCAAGAGCCAGTATTAAGTCTGGTGCCCAAGTGATCCCCCCAAGCTCAGTGTGCAATGCTGGGTTCTCATCATGCTGCAACACAGGAGGGATTGTGATGCTCAGCCATCTCTCTCAATTCTGCACCGATAAGTGACATCGGGGACTTAACTTTGCCTCAGTACTGGGAGGCCCCGTTTCCGGGTACACCACACACAGCCAATTGAGGCAACGGTCGCCATGGGCGTGATAGACGACAAACAGTGAAGAATGAGGCAAGAAAGCATTTAACCCATGAAGTGGGGGTGGATTGGTGCAGACCAGAGCATGTACCACTCGCCGGTGGGTTCTGCATCTACACCTATAGGGTTCCACCCACTCCTCAGCCCATTTAGTCTGGCCCCTCACCCAGGACCTGTCCGGCTTGGGTGACCCTGCCAGGAGTAAAACTCCCGCCGGCATAGCTCCCGGGATCATTGAGGCGCTCAAGCTCTCCAACCACGGCAAGGTAGGCTTACATGTGGAGAGTATCTTCCAGCAAATGTGGCAGAGTGAAACCATCCCACACGATCTCAAAGATGCCTCAATTATACATCTATATAAACGTAAAGGTAATCGCCAAGACTGCAACAATCATCGAGGCATCTCTCTTTTATCAATCGCTGGGAAGATATTCGCCAGAATCCTTTTGAATCGCCTTACGGCTCATCTTGACAAAGGTCTTTTACCTGAAAGTCAGTGTGGATTCCGGAAAGAACGTGGAACCACAGATATGGTGTTCGCTGCAAGACAGCTACAAGAAAAATGCCAAGAACAGCACTGTGACCTGTACACAGCTTTCATCGACTTGACAAAGGCGTTCGACACGGTCAGTAGAGAGGGTCTATGGAAGATCATGGCAAAATACGGCTGCCCAAAGAAATTTATCACAATAGTGCAGCAACTGCATGATGGAATGCAGGCTAGAGTTCAGGAAAACGGTGAGCTATCAGAGCCTTTCCCCGTCTCAAATGGAGTTAAACAAGGGTGCGTACTTGCACCGACTCTGTTCAGTATCATGTTTTCTGCTATGCTGACTGATGCTTTTAGAGACGGGGACACAGGAATCGACATTAGTTATCGTATTGATGGAAAATTGTTTAACCTTAGGAGGCTTCAAGCAAAAACCAAGGTCAAATCACACACCATCAGAGATCTTCTGTTTGCTGATGATTGTGCCCTCAATTCCTTCTCAGAGGCTGATCTGCAGCATAGTGTGGATAGATTCTCCGAAGCCTGCGCCAACTTTGGGCTTACCATCAACACGAAGAAAACAGAAATCATGTACCAACCAGCTCCTGGCACAGTTTATACTGAGCCAGTCATCAAGGTTAATGGTGAGAAACTGAATGTTGTGAACAGATTCACATACCTTGGTAGCACACTATCCCAGAACATTGTCATTGATGATGAGGTGAACACCAGGATCTCCAAAGCCAGCAGCACATTTGGCAGACTATACACCAACGTTTGGCATCGAAGTGGCATTAGTCTACAGACAAAGCTGAAGGTATACAGAGCTGCGGTGCTTCCAGTGCTGCTATATGCATGTGAAACATGGACTGTATACAGGCGCCACGTAAAGAAGCTAAACCACTTCCATACAGTCTGTCTCAGGAAGATAATGAACATCAAATGGCAAGACAAGATCCCGGATACCGCCGTTCTTGACAGAGCTGGTATCCCTAGTATTGATACTATTCTGATGCAGTCACAAATTCGCTGGGCAGGTCATGTAGTCCGCATGCCAGACCATCGACTGCCAAAGAGACTCTTTTATGGTGAGATGCAGAAGGGTAAACGCTCCCATGGTGGCCAAAAGAAGCGCTTCAAAGACACGTTAAAGACGTCATTGAAAACCTTTGACATAAACCCAGACACATGGGAAGCTGCTGCGCAAGACCGAACTGCTTGGCGCACATCTCTTCGTAAAGGTGCAGCAGCATGCGAATCATCCAGAAGAGCAGCAGCAGAACAGCGGAGACAAGCTAGAAAGGACCGTGAAATAAAACCTTCACATGAAGCAAACATTCCCTGCCCACACTGTCCAAGATCTTTCCAGGCCCGCATCGGGCTCTTCAGTCACCTTCGTACCCATAGACTAACCTAACATATTCTTAAATAATTGGATGAACAGAGTGGTCTTCATCACCCGTGATGGACGAACAACCATCCACCTTTACCTTCTTCTGTCGATCGTTTTCTTTTAATTTCTCCTTTATCTTCTCCCTAACTAACCTCTCTGACTCCTTGTGTTTCTTTCTTAATAACGACGCATTCTTTGTGGCAGCTGTTATGGTCCTTGTTTTCTTCTCACCCTTTTGTTTCCCCAACCATTTGGCTGTCTGGTTGTGTTTCCACATGCTAATTGTGGGTCGTAGTCTAAGTTTCCGAACAGCCTCTCTCCAACTAAATTTGTCAGTGGACTTTCTGTCGAGTACTTTCTGCACTTCCTGTGTTATCTCACCGCCAAACACACATTAAGAAAGCTTTCTAGGACATCTCCCTTTCTATTTTTAAGCTTTTCATATTATGATATTTACTACAAATCCCAATGACCTTATTTCTTATGAGACTCACAAAGGTCAAGATCACCCAGTTTTTGTACCCATTTATATACAAAAGTTGTTGGCAAGCTTTCCTTTATGTGGAATGAATTTAAAGCTATCACAAAATTGCTTGACAAATTAACATTTTCCTGTAAACAAAATTCATGAGGCTTGTGAAGTAGAATTGTCCTTGTTAGACCAAGTTTTGTAAGTGGCTCTGGTATTACATCAAAAGATAATTGTGTGTTCAGAAAGTCCTCAAGTGCATCTCCTCTCAGGGCCCTGGCTTGTGCAGACATCTGGCACCTGTACTGTAGCTGTCCTTTACTCACATTCTGTTCGGGTAGCACAGTCAGAAACCAAGAGGTCACCTGAGAGAAATTGGTTGGGAGGGACAGGAAGAGGACAAATTGTATGATTGTGTTATTTTATTATTAATACAAGAAATGTCGGCCAAATCATTTTCTTCCTTCCCTTTGTTAACAGGGTTCGTAGCGACCTGGAAAAACCTGTAAAATGAAAAAAAAAAAATTCCAGGCCTTGAAAAGCCTGGAAAAATGGCTAAAAGCCTTGAATTTTCCGCATCGACAGACGCGACGAGTGCTAAAAATAAATCTGCGTTTACGCCATTAACGCAAAGCGCCGAAAACGAAACCGCCGAAAATTCTGGAAATGGATTTAATGCGCAAAGGGAAGTAAAAATTGTAAAATTACCGTACAATTTTTACTTCCCTTTGCGCAAAGTTACCGTACAATTTTTACTTCCCTTTGCACACTAAATCCATTTCCAGAAGTTTTCGGCGCTTTGCGTTAACGACGTACACGCAGATTTATTTTTAGCACTCGTCGTAAGTAATAAATTCATTTATCTCATTTATAAAACCTATTTAAATAAGTCCAGTTTATAGATAGGCCTACTGTACTTGCGTCTGTATTTACAATGTAGGCCTATTTACAGTTTAATTTTTAACCATGGCCAAAATTAGCCTATAGGCAAGCGTTTGAACGAAATTTCTTGGTTTACCTCTGCATACGGGAATATATTTGACACAGTTTAAGATGGTCAGGAATAGAAATTGATGGCGATTCCATATCCTATAGCATACCCAGTTATCAGACCCATGTCCCACTGTTCATTTCACCACAGTTTTTGGAAATAAATATATTTTGAATGCTTTTTTATTATATTTATGATGAAAAGACTTATCCCGTTCTACCTCTGAAGGGTTGTAGGCTAATTAGGATAGGCCTAGGCCTACATGTTTTCTATTCCAGATAACATGAATAACCGCCGATACACGAAAGTGGCATCACATCTGTCAAATCACTGTAATTAGGATAAATGAAAATCAGCAATTTTGTGGATAGGCCTATGTTATTAAAAATTAAAAAAAAAAAAATTAAATTAAATTTAAAAAAAAAATCTAAACAAACTAAACAAAATCCAACAAAAATAGTAAAGATGTGGGGGGTGTAAAGGTCTCCAGTTAGATATTTAATAGATTTTCACTTATCATAAGTATTACCCTCCCAATTACTATATATATTACCTTTTGTTCTAGTTAAATATTGTTTGACTGTATTATGTATGCGTAGGTACCACAAAGTGATTTTTGTTTGCACAGAAGCACCAGAGAAAACAATGCAGTTTGGAAGCTCTAGGAAAACCATGAAATTGGGTACTTAATTTTTAAAAATCGGACAAAAAATAAAAAAGTTACGGCATTTTAAAATGTGTATGTACTTTCACAAAGTTAAAAAAGTTACATCACACCAACTTCAGAGTGCTCCCGTTTTCTTAAATATAATCTTAGAACCTTCTCTGATAAACAGCATACAGTCTGCAATACACTGATCACATATAGAAAACTATAGGGCTATATCATGAATAATTATCAATATATTTTAGACCAAATATTGCAAATCATTACCAAAAAATGTAGTATTTTGCATGATCATCAATTTTCACATCATATTTCAAAAAATATAAAAGGTACAAGCTTTAAATTTGTACATATCAATCTGCATACTACACACATATATCTCAATTTTTTTCACAGGATTTAAACATCGATTTGTTCTTGTATAATTTTTTTAAAATGTGTCCAGAGGCCAATTTGTCCCATGGGAAGAAAAAAATGTGAAAATGAAGGAAAAAAATTTTTTTTAAGATACGTACTGTCCATATTTCATTTAAAAAAATGTGTAGGCAATAATTAACAACATCTAAACAATAATTAACAACATCTAAACGCTATATTTATTTTTAAACAACTGGTTATTAGCATTTAAAAAGACATTTTTAAACTGGAGGAGAATGATCGTGGTGCACTCCTTCCCTGCGAGAGGGCAATGACGCCTCAAAACCTAAATGCTTCAGAAGTCCAAAATACAATTCTTTGATATTTCCTAAAAGTTTAATGTCCTTATCATTCAATATTATTAATATTAATTTTCTGTATCTTAACTGAGCCTTAAGATTTCTATTCTAAGGGCATTTCGTCCTTTACAAATTGTATCCACATCCTCCTTTGTGGTGCACAGACCCCTATGGCTAATGATTGTGTTATATAACTCTAACTTCTTCTCTGCATTCTTAACATCTTTCTCTTTTTTCCTCCTATTGTTGTCAGTTATTCGCTGTTTGATTTTTTTCTTTAACTGCCCTCTCTGATTCTTTACTTCGTTTCTTCCATTCCAGTCTATTATAGTATTACATTACTCGTGTTTAGGGTTAACACTAACTTTAGGGTTAACCCTAATCCTAAACCTAACTGCTACGAAAGAACACATAACTACACATATTCACTATGGAGCAAAAAGGTACGAGTAATAGGAAATTACAATATTATATTATAATATATTAATATATATAGCTACCGCGGCTCCTATTTTATGAAAGCTGTTTATATATATTTCTTCTTTTCGGGGAATTTTAAGACTATCAACTATTGGCTGCGAGTCCGGACATTTCAGTACAGCATCAGCAGCTTTAATTATGGCATTGTCCGGTCTCCTAGCCTTGACTCGATATGTCGGCAAATGGCTTTGGCCTTGCGATATCCTTCGCTTTTGAGATATAATTCACCCTATTATGTTGCAAAATAAACCTTCATTCAATTACACATTAATCAAAACATGCATTTTTTATTCAGATTGGTAACTTTCTTAGCTTTTCAAGCTCGTGAAATAATTAGATTGATGCGTGAATGTCTGAAGTGTTAACACATTCATTTCACGCTGTTACAACAACTATGTGATCGTGTTAAATTGCTAAATAATATTAAAACTATTGTAAAGTTTACATTTAAAGTTCAAAACATTCTTAATAAGTGATATACTTACGTATAGTCATCTTCAAATCAGAAGATGTGATGAAGTTTGAGCACGAACCAACATAAGTGGCATGCCGAGATTGATCGACATAGGGACTTATCACGGTCGATGTAACAGCCTCGCTCTGCATTTTTCGCTAAAATTCTTGACTGAGAGAGCGTTACTAAAAGTCAAATCGCTTCACCAGCAAACATCAAAAGTCTTTGATATTTTACAGGAATAAATAAAAATGGCTCCCAAATCTTCTCATACCATGCAAGGAATTATAACACAACTTAAAATGTCAAATCTTGTAAAATTGCGACTTCACTTCGATAAATCGACGTCTTCCACTTTGTTTTCTCCAGCTTGCATTATACGAAATTAATGCTATGGATCTGACCCGCCTAATGGTGAAAACCGTATGCAAATCAGACGTTTGCTGGTCAAGCGATCCTCATTTGAATGAAGCGGGGTGAGACGAAAACGTTCGGAGCCGTAGCAAACTACGCGTAACGCTGCTGTTCGTTTTTATTAGTAAAAAAATACTTCAATAGCTTTTATTTTTTTTTTAATTAATACATTTCAAAAGAGAAGAAGATAAAGAGTATCGTGATATAAATTTTATTACAATCTGCTTAATAGCAAAGGGGCAGTGACGGCTTAAACTTGACGAATTTCCATCAGTTTTCTCCACTGGCAACAGCTCAAAACGGGCGGTTTGGGGTACCTAGTATGCGTTTAGAATTTTGAATTGGTAAATATACATAGCTTAGGCCTACTCATAAGTTATTTATGTGTTCCCCTTTTTTTTTTTAACTAACACTACTAGGAGACCTACAGATGTGACATCATTTGTGACCAAGGAAAAAACTCTTGAGAGCTGAGATTATTTGGACTCTTTTTTTTTTTTTCAGTGAAAAGTCACCATAGTTTTAATTCAAATTTCATACGCAACAAGGGACATATTCTCTTCTGTGGTAGTTTTGATTCAGCCTTCAGCTTTATTTCAAGACCTGAAATTCAGATTGGTGCATTTGGAACAGTAGCGGAAAATAGGAAGCATTTTCCTGTAGCACTGAAGAAAAAACAACTCAAATTGAAAAAGACAAATCATCCTGTGTTTTGTGCGACAGAAGATAAGGCATGATACGAAAAGATTTAACCTTATATCCACTGTTCACTCCAATGATAATATAAACAAGACAGCTAGAAAGACAAATTCTTTAGGGCAGAACAATTCAGAAGCCAGAGCTTGCAGAAAAATACAGCAAAAGTATGGGAGGTGTGGACACTTCAGCCAACTAGGTGCAAGCTACCCCTACCCACACAGATCCTATTTTTATATTATTTCTTAGTTGAAACTGCCCTGGTCAATGGGCACATAACCTACAACACTGCCAACTCTACAAAAAAAGATCAAAGCGAAGATCAGGATGTCAGTATGACTCTTATTGAACCTGCTATTCTTTGACGCAATGTGACACCTTCAAAACCACAGGTCACAACAACACGACTTACTGAGCACCACTTCATTGATAAATATGAAAGGGCAAGGTACAAACCAGACTGTAAAGTGTGTAAGGCTGCAGGGAACAGAATCCAGACTTGCATGTACTGCCCAGATTGCAATGTACCTCTATGCCTGATACCCTGCTTCAAGTTATACCACACAGTCAAGGATTATCAACGTGGATCGTTGACAAAGACTTGCAGAGGCCTACAGCTACAACTTCAACCCCAGTTAATGAAAACAGCAGCTCAGACTCCAACTAGAGGTACTTAACTACTCAAACATTTACAAACGCTCATTGTCAGATGCCACAGACGCAGAATACATTCAAAAAAGACAAACACGAAAAATACAGTTTTTTTAAACATTTTATTCCAATTTTATTAGCCTTTTATGTTGATATACGTGGTTAATCGTTAAATCAATACGTCAATCAAGCTTATTTTTTTCATTACCATCCATGTCACTAACATTTTATTGCGCTGATGTTGAACAAATTCACTAAAAACTTGGAAAAGATGTCTGTTTTTCAATCTTTTATGAATTTAAAAAAAAAAAAGTTCTTTTTAAAGAAATCTGCAAACACCCTTGGTAATGGGAGACGGTAATGCTCCGGATTGCTGGTCAGCAAAGTGATAATTATATCTGAGAAAATTAGATGAGGAAAATATTAGAGTTTCCCATCCTTGAAAATCACGTGCTGGACCTGGAAAAAGCCTGGAAAATGCTTGAAGAAATTTGCTATGAACCCTGTGTTAATCATTAAGTATTTATTGCGGCATTAGTTTTACTGCATTTACAATGTAATCATTATATTAATTATACAGTAGATTGTGAGTCTCTCTTTTACATGGATTATGTCATTTGTCTTTTATGTTTGTAATTGTAAAATCAACTCAAAACCTGTAGAGGCTTTTAGGAAAGCTTCAACTACATAGGAGCCTACTGATTTTTAACATCAGAGAATGATGAGAGGAAACAATATGATATATAAACTTGACACAACAAGACTTACTAGCTCCCATGTTGCATTTTCCCCTGAGTCCTTCAATAGTCTGTTAGTCACAGTAGAAATCGGTGGCAGAGCCAGACGTCTGCCTCTTCCCATCACTGAAAAATATGCTCGCAATGCATCATAACGATCGTCCCCTGAAAGATATTTAGAAAAAAAGGTTAATTAAGTGAGAGAGGCAATTTAAAAAAATTTTTATTAACATTCACAAATGTGTAGCACTAGCAGGCTAAATTCTAAACATGACCTTTGACACCCATAACGAGAATAAGAATGATCTATCGAAATGAGTTCAGCGACTTCACAAGCTGTTAGACCTTAACTCTTTCATTCCAGAGTTATTTTGCACGCTGTGCCAGACTTTTTTGTGTGCAGAATTGTATAGAGTGAAGTGTTCATCTTTCAGTCTCACTTTTTTTGGTGAATTTTCCTTTGAACATGTACCAAACTGTAGGGAAATTGATAGAGAATTGAATTTTCAAACAAATAAAGAAGAATAACGTCATATAAAAACTTTTTTACTATTGTTTAATGTTTTAATAGTATCCCTAGTTTCATCTTCTACCAAGAACTAGTGATTAGATGTTACGGTAGGTCTAGTTTTGTTGCTTTTTGATCGGCCAGAATATGACTACGCCCACTCATCAACTAAATCTAGTGTGTCTAGCTTTTATGTACAGATTCCGTATTTTGACAACAAACTGTGACTACCAAACAATCATCATCAATGTCAGCAATGTTTCAAAGTAGTTTGACACAGTTATTTGCTTAGGAGACTTAGAAAATGCAAATATAAAGCGTGACATATTTCTCTAGCAATAACAACGAAAAACGCAAACACGCAAATCTTCACAAAAATTGTGATAATAACGTCAAAACACGCACATGTGCTTATTAACTACAGTCAAATTAGTTGTTTAAATAGTAGCGGAAGTCATTCTACGAGTTTTAATATATGAACTGCATAAAACGGACGATTTTTAGGGTTTATTCGTGATAAACTAAAAACCACGCTGTGAGCGTTGCTTTGGCACGGCGCGTTGAATTTTGCAACGCTCAGAGCGTTGGTCTGGAGTCAAAGAGTTAAATGTGATACCAAATGTTTAGAAAATGGCGATGGTCCAATAAAATAACCCAATAGGTACATTAATAATAATACCTCCCCGCCCAATTGCTTAAAAAATGAAAAACTTTCCGTCTAAATGTGTGAATCGAGCAGTCACATTTGGCTGTTCTTCTACTAATACATCTCCCCTCTGTCACTTGCCATTGCTATACTGCAAATAAACAAAATAGGTCTGAAACGAATAGAAATAAAAAGTTCAAAACTTACTCGGAACACATATTGGGTCGACTTCCATTGGTGAAACTTTCAATTCAGCGCCTGAGTCATTTCGTGCTGTGTCCCATACAGCCGGCCCATCGTTACCAGGATTGTCAAATGGAACAGCTGCCATTGCGTTTCCACGCCGAGAAAGGTCGGAGGTGTTCTCTTTTAACGTTCGCTCGATCTTTCCTCAAATAACTGATGTTTAAAACTTTGATAAGATTTTAGCAGAATGGTTGCTCGTTCGTTTGGTGTAACACAAGTGTAGGTAGGCCTCCCAGATGTGTATTAAAATCCAAACTTTCTCATTCACTTCGAATTTACTATATTTTCTATAAGAAATCTGTGACTTGTGTTACATGTATGTATTGTAAACCTAAGTTTCTGCTCTTCTCATTGGTGAAAACTGTATGCATGTAACATTTTTGGGGACCTAGCGCTGCCGCTTTGAATGAGGTGGGGTCCTTTCAGGGAATGTCGCTCTCTTGAGCGACGGTCAGCCAGTGCACCGCAAGAACGGTTTTAATGGTGTTTTATTTTGATGTCTCACTCAATTTCAATGACGCAGAAAGTTACAATTGACATGAAGAAAGATCAAGGAACCAGAAGATATCATTTTTATTTAGAAAAGGCAAATTAATTACTAGGCAGAGCGAGGTTGAAAAGGGCCCAAACTGGGCCTCGCTTGCCCGTCACATAATTTTTCAACCGCGACGAGGCAGTACTTTGTGATACCTAAGATAATAAGTGGCACATGGATAATTGTGACACATTTTATGCACAGTACAGGGTGTCCATAAAAGATTGTACCTTTTCCAAAAAATTTATATGCTTAAAAACTTGCAGAGATTATTTTACTTTTGTGATAGAAAGCATCCTTGTACCACATCATGGGGCAGAGAATAAATTTTTTGAAAAGGGTACAATCTTTTATGGACACCCTGTATTACTAAATGCAATACAATGCTTCATTCACCACCCTTCTGCTCCCTGAGGAGCAGTCTTCTAGCCACACCCTCCATTGCTGATGCATGTGTCCTATATCTTCATGGTCCATTTCATTTCTGTCACCAGTTCTCTGCTTTAGAGAATTAATTGCACTTGACAACCTGCTAGATCTAGGCTAATGATGTCAGTTCAATGCTCAGTTCTACTGTACCATACATGCCACGGTTTACCCATAATCTGTACAAGGAGTTTGCGTTTTCAGATGTGTACACCCTGTACATAATTTCTGTACAGGTTTTCTATCCCATTCCCCTTATTACTGTGTCTCAGAGTTCTTTTATAAGGTCCTGTTGAACACAGGATTTCCCAGTCTGTTAGTGATAATTAAACACAGAAATAGACTAAATGATGACACCATCACATTATTTTTACAGTGTAAAATAAACTCAGACATTTATTGTTTGGGTTTTCTTCTTCTTTCGTTCGCTTGAAATATATTGTCTATATCTGCAATGTTGTTTCTTATATAAATTTCACTGTCGTTTGTAGTTCATACAGAGGGCCGTATAGTTTTGCTTCCAGTGTTGTTTCTCTGGGCCAGTGGGTTTGCCTCAATTTATCATATTCGGGGCAATCTTGAAGTACGTGCTCCGCAGTCTGGGGTGCCTGTCCACATGGCTGAATTGCCAATCTTGAATTTTGTATACATGTGGCTGTGGAGTGGGTTGTGTCCTGTTCTGAGGTGCAGAATGACAATTAGTTCTGATCTGTTCATAACTTGGTAGTCATCCTGTGTTGGTGTTGGTGGCTTTCTGATTGATTTGATCATCTTTTTCTTCTGATGGTACGTAACTGGTACATCCGGTTGCTCGTCTGTAGCACCTTCTTTAGCCAGTTGGTCCGCTCTCTCGTTTCCTGGTATTCCACAATGAGACGGTATCCACTGCATGGCGACCCTGCGCTGGTTGCACAGTTCAGAAAGTAGGGCTTACCTGGTTTGGGTTTTAAAATAAGTGAAGACTTGCTTTAAAAGGCAAAGTCACCGTTCCTCATTTATAATGCAGCCCACTGTAGGCTAATTGAAAATATTTTTACACGAATTAACTCTTTTGATATGTTTTTTTTTCAGTCTTTGTACAGGGTTTTGGATTTTTTGTAATGTTTTTCATCTCCGAGGTGTGGCATGTATGCTGTACTCACCCAAGTCAACACAGTTACATGCAAAACGTATTAGTTCAGTGATTAACAAACACATGAATATTTAGGGCACACAGCTGTTATTTAATTTATGTTACAAAATTACTTCACAAGTTCTGACATATTGTTCTTGATGTGACACTATTTGAGCTTTGCTGTTGCTCTTGACCGTAAAAATGGCTCATGGAACATGTTGTAGAGTCTTTTAGCCTGTGGAAAGGAATTGTTTAATCTGGTATATCGGCATGAAAGCACAAATGAATATTGAAAGTAACATGATTTTAAAATGTGAAAACCAATTAATATACCACAGCGTGCTGGTTTGTTAATAATTCACTGACAAACAACATTTTTCTTTCTTATATAAGAATAAGTGTTCTTAGGTCAGTTTCTTGCGCTGATTTGAAATCCGTTTATCTCTATCACATCGGGTTCTTAAGATATTTGTGAATAAATATATTTTTGGGAAACCGTTATTTGCTCCATTTCATTTTTACTATATACCTTATTAAAAATTAATAAAATGCAAAATAATTCTACTTTTTATACTGCTAAACGATGCATGACATATGTTACGCTATTTTTCAAATAGTTACTGTATTTTGAAATAATTCTGAGCGAAATATGGTAGAAGTTGTAGAAATTCGGCTGATCTGTTCTGTTAAGTGTGCGGATATTTTACCGATCATGTTCACCAGAAAAACTTTACACCATTACTAAAGAAAGCATATGAACTTTATTTCGATTCGAAAGTTGATGATGCAAATAAATCTTGGAAGCCAAATGCAGTTTGTTCGACTTGTGCAAATACATTGGCAGGTTGGTTACGAAAATCGCCGAAGCATAAATCGATGCCTTTTGGAGTGCCAGTAATATGGCGTGAACCGACAAATCACGCTACTGATTGTTACTTCTGCTTGACAAATATCCATGGTGTCACTTTTAAAACTAGAAAGTCTGTGGTTTATCCAAATATTGAATCGGTTTCGAAACCAGTGCCTCATGATCCAATCACGTGTCCGATCCCAGTTCCACCAGAACAATATCCGTTGGACGTGAATGAACCATCAGAAAGTGATAGTTTACCTGCTTTAGAAACTAATTCTGACTCGGATTATATACTGGTGAATGATGGTGTTCACTTAATTAATATCACAGAAAGCTGACACTTGTCAATAATATTCATATATGGATTAGTGTTATTCTAAAAGATGCTGGAGCACTCTGGATAATGTTTCAGTTTTTATGCATGGGTTGGTGAGTACATTTTTCATTCACTAAAATGAGTTTTTATTAAAAAGTAGTTTATAAAATATGTATAATATCACTAACATCCTTCATATTCTAATTCTACATTCATTTATCTTTACTGTGATGTATAATATATGTGTCTTTGTTGTATAATAACAATACAATATATGATTTAATTTAAAAGCTTCACGCGGCCTATAATGTCCTTTTTCTTTCCAAATGTCTATGTCGCAAAATTGGTTTCAAGTCATTGCAAACGTTTTCAGTTAGATTTATAAACCCATCTACGATCGAGTGACCGCTTTCAAAATGGCGGCGTATCAGCGAAATGTGTATCGGACAGAGGAAATCGCCATCGATAAAAAATAAACGAAGGGAATCCGTATGAAAAGGATTTTACATTTCAGTACAGGGAAGGATGGTGTATAACTGCATATAAGATGGAACGGTAGGAAGTTCTCATTTACGGAGATATATGCGTATTTCGGCTGCCCACAGTTACGCTAAAAGCATGTAAATCCCCTTCTGTTCTAAATATTAAAATCAACAAATAACAGTTTGGGAATTTACATGGATAGGAAGATAGAGTTTTATCAGCTGTATAAAACTAGATAAGATGGAACAATATGGATATTATATATGCCGAGAATGAGAAAGGCAAAATTTCAGTCGACGCACAGATCGGCTGAAATCACGGTTCGGGAAGGATTTTTTCAGGTCTAGTCTTAGGCTGTGACGTATCTGCTCTCCGATACGTTCGCGCTATCGTATATAAAGCGTTTCGGTAAAACTCTGAGAAGACCCAACGCAAGAGGTTGAGACAAGACTGAGGGCAGATAACGCCACGACTCTAAATTCATCTGAAGTGTGAGCGGATCGCCAGAAAATTTCAGTCTAAGTGTCTGGAGTCTGAGGGTAAGCGAATTTACGATAGCTATCCTGTATAATAATTTCTTTTATTTTGTATTACAGGTTCATTTAGAATTCACAAAATATGCCTGTATAATATTCATTGATATAACGTATTATTATTTTAATATGATTTATTCATGTGCTTAGTGGAAGATGGTTGCTTGTACAAAAACGTATCAAAACTAGCCCCACAGCCAAATAGAAAATATTTATTATATTTAATGCTGTATCTCGTCGATATTAAATGCATTATCGCTTACGAAGATAAGGGCAGTCCCATGACCAGAGATTGTCATAGGGAAATGAAGTGTTAGAAACTTCATCATGGAAGATCCCAGTTACGAGGCTAAGGTGACTAGTCCCCTTCCTCGCTGCCTTTGCCTTCCCTAGTTCGAGCGCACAACTTTGTACCCATTTACAGCTGGTAAACTGGAGTGTTCTACAGCCAGTTTCAGTAGAAAGCAACCTGATCACGTGGTCACTCACTCTATTTATTTTATGTATTAATTTTGGGTAGTTGCTAAGATAGCATCAGATTTGAATTTGTACTTGATATGATTTGGAAGGATCAAGTTATAGAATATGAAGGGATGTATAGGAGCGGAATAAACCAGATGATGTTTATTACTGATAGGTTAATATTAATTCTGTATCATTGAAATGATGTTACTTGCTATGACTGTATAACTTTGACACCTGATGACTGACTTGTCTGACTTATGTGCTAGTCAGTTACACTTAATTGAAATGTTATTAATGCTATATCACTGAAATGATGTCCTTGCTTACTATGATTGTATAACGGTGACATCTGATGACTGACTGGTCTGACATCTGTGCTAGTCAGCTACAAGTCTAGCCAGATACTAGCCAAGGCTGATATGTTGCAGGTTCCATGAAATAACTCAAACCAGACTTCCAGTATCAGAAGCCGGTGTAGTTCATCCGAGGCAATCCCACCAAAGTGCAGGACCCCAAAGAGTGAACTTCAACTGGTCATTGGCATCCCTACTGTTGGGCCTACCAAGTCTGATACCAGCAAAGGACAGTTTCAGCAGTATCAAGTTGGAAAGATAAGTGTCCTGTTTGACACTGACCACCTATACATGTGAAACAGCCAATAGTTGAAAACAATAAGTAACCATACATAAACTCAGTCAACTGATGACAGTTATCCTTAAATTCAAAGGACTAATAACAGTGATTTCAGTAACTTTATTATTTAAGATCTTGAAGTCTAAACAGAAAATAATAGTAATTGTGTGAATATTTTTATATATATATATGTGTATACTCTTTTCCAACTAGTAGAAATAGAATATTAGTGTAATTATTAAACTATTTTAACTGTACCTGAGGATTTATTCACTTCTTCCATTTGTGGTTTCAGTGAATGTTCATTTTACTTATCCCCTAGAATATAAGTAATCATAAGATAGTCATAGGGAGGAGACACCTTAAATCCTGGTACTACTTCTTACCAACTGGGCCAGGGTTTTTACAGTCTGACTATTTTTATGATAACAATACACCAGTGCTTATTTCTAAGACTGGGGTATTACTTGTAAGGTCAGAACTCTTTACTGGCATACTCTTACATAATAAATAATTTTAAATAACCTCCCGCTACAGTGGGGGCTCGTCCGGGATATATCTTTGATATTCCTGAGCCATCTTTCTATTTCTGCTGTGTAGGAAATTTTCTTTTTTGAACAAATATGTTTGGAAAGAGTTAACATAGTAGGAAATAAATAATTTTTTTAGGAGTACCATTGAGTACAGATAAAGAAAGCTGTTTCATATATGGTGAAGTCAGTTTAATTAACTTTAATTTTAAATAAGTTAATTATATTGTAGTAAATTAGTTTGAGTAAGATCGCTTGCCCTACTAGACTACAGATACATCATGGCTGACTTGGTCAAATTTAGGTCTGCTACACTGCAGGTGGGAAAAGAGCTTGGCATGGATGGTGACGTTCTGATCCGGTATGTCACGACGGATTGTGAAAAGTACACAGAGAGAGAAGCAAAGCAATTGGAAGCAGAAAGAGAAGCCAAGAAATTGGAAGCAGAAAGAGAAGCCAAGAAATTGGAAGCAGAAAGAGAAGCCAAGAAATTAGAAGCAGAGAGAGAAGCCAAGAAATTAGAAGCAGAGAGAGAAGCCAAGAAATTAGAATTAGAAGCGGAGAGAGAAACAAAGAAACTAGAAGCTGAGAGAGAAGCCAAGAAATTAGAATTGGAAGCAGAGAGAGAAGCCAAGAAATTAGAAGCTGAGAGAGAAGAAAGGAGGTTACAAGCAGAGAGAGACCATGAGCTGAAAATGAGACAGCTTGATCTTGAACTTCAGGCTGGGACTATCACCCATGGTAATAGCTCACCTCATTCTGCGAATAGCTCTTTTCAGAACACAGCAAATGGGGCCATGAACTTCCACCTAGATCCATTTGTTGAAAAGGAGGACACAATAGAGTCGTACCTGGATAGGTATGAAAGGCTAGCCTCTACATATGGACTGGAAAAGGAAAAATGGAGTCTAAAGTTATCCCAGGGATTGAGAGGTATTGCATATGATGTGTTTCTGAAACTCCCCAAAGAAGATCAGGAAAATTATGAAATACTAAAGCAAGCCTTACTGATCCGGTATGAAAAGAACTCTGAGGCATACAGGAAGAAATTTAGAACTTCTAAACCTCTACCTGGAGAAACATATAACCAGTTCTCAGCTAGGCTAGAAACGTATTTGTTGAAATGGAGTAGTTTAGGTAAGTATCAGAAAACCTACGAGGATCTGAAAGAAATGGTTATGTTAGAGCAAGTGAAAGATTCCATGTCTCCAGAAATGAGGAAATTCCTGATGGAACAAGGAGCAGAGAGGCTGGAAGACATTTTGAAATGTGCAGAGAGATACCAAGCAGCTCAAGCTGAATTGGTAGGAACAAAAAGAAAGCAGGTAGAAGGATATAAGCCACCACCGCAGAATACCGATTTTGACCAGATGGATCAACCATACAGATACAAGCAAAGATTTGATAATAAGGACAAGAACCCTCAGACTCAGGAAAATAAACCCTACAAACAGGGAGCTAAGTGGTGCAAATTTTGTAAGATGAGCAACCACAACACTGATGAATGTGGGAGGAAAAAAACCCCTTCATCATGCTGCATGTCTACAGGTGAGGACTTCTGTTAGGAAGGAACTGACTGTGGGTCAGAATAGCCTCCATCACCCACCTACCCAGGAGATAGTGACTGTTAATGGCAAACAAGTCACAGGAATGTATGACACAGGTTTGTCCTATGACGCAGTCGTGTGTGCATCTCTGGTGAGCCCTGAACAAATCACCACAGAAACAGTAGACATTCAAGGGCCACTAAAAGGAACATCACCCCTTACTTTACCCATAGCAAAGATTCATGTCAGTTGTCGCTATGTGGAAGGGGAGATAAATGCAGCTGTGATAGATGATCCCTTTTACCCCCTAATGTTGGGGCGTAAATATGTTTTCTTAGGAGACCCGGTAAAACCTATGGTTATGGCAGAAATCCAGACCAGGTCTGACTCCAGGAACATAGAGAGGGACACCAACTTAAAATTTCATTCGACTGAAATGAAACGGGCTCAAGAAGCAGACAGCACATTGAAGCCTTGTTTTGGCAAATTGTCAAAGACACATAACACACCAAGGAAAGGACACTTCTATAGGGAACATGGACTCTTGTACAGGAAAGCTGGAAGAGGGACGAAAAGTCATGGTCAAATCGTTGTACCATCCACCTATAGGAATAAGGTTATAGGCTGGGGACACATATCAACTTTGAGTGAACACCTGGGTAATGGTGCCACAAAACAAAGAATAGCCACCCAGTTCTACTGGCCAGGTATTACGGAAGACATAAATCAGTATGTAAATTCCTGTCCAGAGTGCACCTATGTAGATTCAGAAAGTCGACGGAAGAGTCTTCATCAAAAATCTACAAGCAAACCAGCAATCAGGGGTACTCCCGAGATTTGCATGGGAGGGGAAAGGAAACATCCCACACAGGTTCAATTGCAGCCTGAACCCCATGCGCTGGAAAAAAGGAACAAATCACGTAGCGAAAATCAAACACCTACGGATTTGCGAGGGAAAACCACATCCAACTATCAACGAAAAGAGGGCGGTAAACTTCATGGGAAACCTACCGACCCGGTTTCACCAGCAGTAAGAGCCTGGATGAAAAGCCGAACAGGAAGGAGAGAGATAGTAAAGGATGAATATATTCTTGGCAAACAGAATGTGGGCGCAGATTTTCTTAGTCGTCATCCCACAGAGCTTGAGGAGGATAGAAGGAAGGAAAACTAACCTCGGAATGGTCGTTTTGCAATTGTCTTGTACCCAATAGTTAAGCTAGATATCATCCAGCTTAAAATATGGGGGAGCTATGTCGCAAAATTGGTTTCAAGTCATTGCAAACGTTTTCAGTTAGATTTATAAACCCATCTACGATCGAGTGACCGCTTTCAAAATGGCGGCGTATCAGCGAAATGTGTATCGGACAGAGGAAATCGCCATCGATAAAAAATAAACGAAGGGAATCCGTATGAAAAGGATTTTACATTTCAGTACAGGGAAGGATGGTGTATAACTGCATATAAGATGGAACGGTAGGAAGTTCTCATTTACGGAGATATATGCGTATTTCGGCTGCCCACAGTTACGCTAAAAGCATGTAAACCCCCTTCTGTTCTAAATATTAAAATCAACAAATAACAGTTTGGGAATTTACATGGATAGGAAGATAGAGTTTTATCAGCTGTATAAAACTAGATAAGATGGAACAATATGGATATTATATATGCCGAGAATGAGAAAGGCAAAATTTCAGTCGACGCACAGATCGGCTGAAATCACGGTTCGGGAAGGATTTTTTCAGGTCTAGTCTTAGGCTGTGACGTATCTGCTCTCCGATACGTTCGCGCTATCGTATATAAGCGTTTCGGTAAAACTCTGAGAAGACCCAACGCAAGAGGTTGAGACAAGACTGAGGGCAGATAACGCCACGACTCTAAATTCATCTGAAGTGTGAGCGGATCGCCAGAAAATTTCAGTCTAAGTGTCTGGAGTCTGAGGGTAAGCGAATTTACGATAGCTATCCTGTATAATAATTTCTTTTATTTTGTATTACAGGTTCATTTAGAATTCACAAAATATGCCTGTATAATATTCATTGATATAACGTATTATTATTTTAATATGATTTATTCATGTGCTTAGTGGAAGATGGTTGCTTGTACAAAAACGTATCAAAACTAGCCCCACAGCCAAATAGAAAATATTTATTATATTTAATGCTGTATCTCGTCGATATTAAATGCATTATCGCTTACGAAGATAAGGGCAGTCCCATGACCAGAGATTGTCATAGGGAAATGAAGTGTTAGAAACTTCATCATGGAAGATCCCAGTTACGAGGCTAAGGTGACTAGTCCCCTTCCTCGCTGCCTTTGCCTTCCCTAGTTCGAGCGCACAACTTTGTACCCATTTACAGCTGGTAAACTGGAGTGTTCTACAGCCAGTTTCAGTAGAAAGCAACCTGATCACGTGGTCACTCACTCTATTTATTTTATGTATTAATTTTGGGTAGTTGCTAAGATAGCATCAGATTTGAATTTGTACTTGATATGATTTGGAAGGATCAAGTTATAGAATATGAAGGGATGTATAGGAGCGGAATAAACCAGATGATGTTTATTACTGATAGGTTAATATTAATTCTGTATCATTGAAATGATGTTACTTGCTATGACTGTATAACTTTGACACCTGATGACTGACTTGTCTGACTTATGTGCTAGTCAGTTACACTTAATTGAAATGTTATTAATGCTATATCACTGAAATGATGTCCTTGCTTACTATGATTGTATAACGGTGACATCTGATGACTGACTGGTCTGACATCTGTGCTAGTCAGCTACAAGTCTAGCCAGATACTAGCCAAGGCTGATATGTTGCAGGTTCCATGAAATAACTCAAACCAGACTTCCAGTATCAGAAGCCGGTGTAGTTCATCCGAGGCAATCCCACCAAAGTGCAGGACCCCAAAGAGTGAACTTCAACTGGTCATTGGCATCCCTACTGTTGGGCCTACCAAGTCTGATACCAGCAAAGGACAGTTTCAGCAGTATCAAGTTGGAAAGATAAGTGTCCTGTTTGACACTGACCACCTATACATGTGAAACAGCCAATAGTTGAAAACAATAAGTAACCATACATAAACTCAGTCAACTGATGACAGTTATCCTTAAATTCAAAGGACTAATAACAGTGATTTCAGTAACTTTATTATTTAAGATCTTGAAGTCTAAACAGAAAATAATAGTAATTGTGTGAATATTTATATATATATATGTGTATACTCTTTTCCAACTAGTAGAAATAGAATATTAGTGTAATTATTAAACTATTTTAACTGTACCTGAGGATTTATTCACTTCTTCCATTTGTGGTTTCAGTGAATGTTCATTTTACTTATCCCCTAGAATATAAGTAATCATAAGATAGTCATAGGGAGGAGACACCTTAAATCCTGGTACTACTTCTTACCAACTGGGCCAGGGTTTTTACAGTCTGACTATTTTTATGATAACAATACACCAGTGCTTATTTCTAAGACTGGGGTATTACTTGTAAGGTCAGAACTCTTTACTGGCATACTCTTACATAATAAATAATTTTAAATAACCTCCCGCTACAGTCTATAATGTTTATATGGTTCGCTGGATGGTCTGTAAAACATTAACAAAATATCACAGGAAGCTGACACTTGTAAATAATATTCATATATGGATTAGTGATATTTTTAAAAGATGCTGGAGCTCTCTGGATAATTTTTCAGTGTTTATGCATGAGTTGGTGAGTACATTTTTCATTCACTAAAATGAGTCTTTTCTTGAAAGTGGTCTATATTATGACTCATAACTGAATACTATATGTAGAAAATCACTAAAAATCCTTCATATTCTAATTCTACGTTCATTTATCTTTACTGTGATGTATAATATGTGTGTCTTTGTTGTGTAATAACTCAGAAACTTTAGAATTTATAAAGGTATTGCTTTAAGGTAAAAAAAATAATTCTGGCAAAACTGATGAAAAAATTCCAGCCTGTAAGAGTTAATACTGTTACGTCATTTATGTATGCAAGGAACAGCATGTGTGACATGACTCCCCCTTCGGGAACAATATCATCTTCCTACTGGTTTGTAGTTGTACTGTGACAGTTCTATTATCAAAGTACACATACAACTCCATAAGTGCTCCAATCTCCTCCCATAGATCACACAAGGAGGATCTCGGCACATTGCACGAACTCTGTAGAACCGGCGAGGATCCCAATTTGTGTATACAGGAATCACACATTCTGTTAGTATTTAGATGGTGGGTAGGTTTCCTGATTATTTAATTTTTTTTTTTTTTTTTTAAATTTTGCCAACCCAAACCACCGATGTATGTCTTTTCTCTTGGAAGACGTCTTCATTTTTCTGAGCTATATGTGATCAGATCAAAATGAATCTGTGTTGTCTGAATCCTGCTTGCACTGGGGCTAAAGTGTTTTTCTACCAGATGCCACTTGTCCTACACAGTAAGCAGACTGATTGGTCTTTAGCAATATGCCTGTGGCACTGTTCCTCTTGTTTGTATCTCCCAGTCTCCACTTCCAGTTCTCTACTGTCTGTACCTGGGTATCCCCATATTTCCAAGTGGCTGTTGAAATATTCAAGCTCTTTATTTCCATACCTGAGAGTGACAGGTCTTTGTCCGGTGGACCATACAGATTGTAAATGTGTATGTTCAGTTCCTTTATTTATATGTCAACCCCCTACGATTTCTGCTTGATCGATAAGTTCACAGATAGCTCGCTACTTGGTATTGTGTTTTGCATAAGTATAAGTACACCTCCTTTGTGTCCTTGATCGAGTCGGAAAGCCTGGTATCCTCTGACCAAAAATCTGTGGTTACTGTGTATCCTGAAGCCACATCAATTTAGTCTTCATATATGCAATTTATCAAGGGGACTTGTATGTTTAAAACTCCTGCATTCCACTGCAGAATGTTGGGTGTTCTTGTCTTGGTCAATAGCTTTTGCCCTATCCCTCTGTGCCTTGACTCTACAGTACAGGGGAAAGTGACCAACAGTAGTATAGGCTGGACCCCTTTGAGGAGGGGGTTCTGGCACACTCACTACATGGTGGGACTCCACAGGATGAACATCTCTACTAAATTTTTATTCGTGACATCATCAAGTGAAGTGTGTCACACTGTTTCACTTATGTCGGGTTGCCTTTCTTCGTCTTTAACTGTCCCCAGCTTACCTGCAAGGCAGAAGGTGGTTTGAAATCCGTTTTCCTTCTCCAAGATGAACTGCCATCCACAGCTTACGAGCTTCATCTACCCAGAGCATTCTTGTTTTAGAGCGCCAGAGACTCGCTCCTCACCCCTTCTTCTGTTAGTAGAAATGGCCGCCAGGAGCTGGACTTTTGCTGTCAGAGACTATGTATTGTGCATGTCTTAAAAGTATTTAAAAACAAACTCAACCTTGAGAGCTCATCCTTGGTCGGACTCTGTGAAGTGTTAAATTTATTAACGACCACGTACTAACAATTTAATAATATAAGTTGAGTCATATCATTTGTGCAGAGATGCACACCTTGACCAGAAATGCTGCTCTCCACTCCCGGCTATGACATTAATTAGGACACCAACTCCATCTTCCAAATACCTTGTACGTTTTTGTTAAATGGTGACATTTGCAGCTTTCCTCCTGTGCTTTAAATAATGGCCATGTCTGATACAGCAAACAGCTGGTATTAATATGTCATTCTTAATCCAAAACCTTGAAATAAAATATTTGTAAAATAAGCCAATTTTTTAACATAGTGACATACATATACTCTATCTGCCCATCCTACACATAATGTTGCTAGAATAATATGATCCAAGCACTGAACATGCGTAAGAAAGACTGCATACAATAAGCAGGAAAGTACCTTTTGTGGTCCAAACCCTGGGCACAAAGACAAATCCTCTTCGGATGCCTCCATAATATTGGTCAGACTCTGTAAGAGGTGTTAAATTTATTAATGACCACGTACTAGCAATTTAATAATTTAACTCTTTGACTCCATAATTATTTTCCACCCTGTGCCATAATAATTTTTTTGAGAATTCTAAACAGTGAATTGTACTGTCTATTAGTGTAAATTTTAAGTTAATCTTTTTTTGTGAACATGTACTTATTATATACCAAAATGTAGAGAAATTGATAGAGAATTGTAATATATAATGTCTTTGGTAGTATTAACACAAGTGTGTTCTGTATACTTAAAACATTTTGCATGTAAAATTGAATAACACTAAAAAGTTAACCGTAGAATACGAGCTTACCAAAGACAAATTACTGTTGTAGACAATAAAACTTTCTTTTTAGTCTTCAAACATCAAGTTAATCCATATACAAAGTAAAAATAACATTGCTTATGGCCACAGTTAGTGCATTTAATGTTATTCACACCAGTTTTTACTGTGGTCCCTTGTAAGAAAATAATAAATTATGCAATCGTGCATTACGTAAATTTCAAACAAATAAAGAAGAATAACGTCAATTTGCTTAGGGAGGACTTACTTGTAAAACGTCACTTTCTTTAAATAACAACGAAAAACAAACACATCAATGTCGAATATTTCAAAGTAGTTTGACACAATTATTTGCTTAGGAGACTTAGAAAATGTAAATAAAAAGCACATGACACATTTTAACTACAGTCAAATTAGTTGTTTAAATAGTAGCGTAAGTCATTTTACGAGTTTTAAAATATGAACTGCATTAAACGGACAATTTTTGGGGTTTATTCGTGATGAACTAAAAACAATGATCTGAGCGTTGCACTGGCACGGCGCGTTGAATTTTGCAACGCTTAGAGCGTATGTCTGGAGTCAAAGAGTTAAGTTAGTCATATCATTTGTGCAGAGAAGTACACCTTGACCAGAAATGCTTCTAAAACAATCAGCTATGTGAACATATTCCTTGATATATGAATGTGTCTAGCAACCTCTTCATATAAAAAAGCTGCTACAGAAATTATCACTGAAAGGAACACACAGAGAGCTTTGGCACAGGTCAGGGCACGAAATGTTTCAAGAAATGCTGCATAAGAAACCAAGGGAAAAGAATAATTGTGAATTACAAATAAGTTTTACTCAATGTAATAAATCCTAAGCCCATAAAAATAAGGACCCAAAAGCTGGAACAAATACATTTACATATCTAGGAAGCATACTAATGCCAGACGGCAGAACAAGCAAAGACATCATAACAGAATGAATAAAGCCAGAACAGTCTTTGTAAATCTAAACAGTTGGAAGTTTTCTCAGTACAACACAAACATCAAATTAAGATTATACGAGAGTTGCGTACTTTCTGTACTTTTGTATGGTCTGGAGAGTAACAGAAAAGCAAATGTTCAAATTATCCTCTTTCCACACAACCTGCGCAGGGAAATTTTGTTGGCTGAATACCATTTCCAATCAGGAACTGCTTACACAGTGCAGTCAAAATGGCATGCTGGAACCACGTTGGCCATGTCCTCAGAAGGGACCCTGACACCATCACTAGAACTGCTATGAAATAGACCCCAGAAGAGAGGCAGACCAAAGACAACCTGGTGGAGAACAGTGGAGGCTGAGATGCAAATCATGAACCAGAGTTGGGGCATGGCACGAAGGATGGCCACAGACTGAGTGAAATGGGGACAGTTTGCTGCTGCCCTACAAGATGCCACTAGTCATGATGGCCACCGACTGCTTTCTCAGTCAGGGACTAAGGACCCAAGAAGAAGACAAATTAGTTAACATTGCATTTATCACATTTGATGAAATTTACAAATTAATCACCCCATCAATGGTGAGATTTTTAAAACAATGAAACTTTAACCTATAACTCATATGTTATTACTCATTATTTAATGGTGATAATAATTAAACACAATGCCTCACTAACAGTTAAACAGTGATTTTAGTTCCAGCTTGTGATCCAACAAAATGATAATGTGGTTAAATATAAAATATCATACCCCAAAGTGTGATATCAAAGTGGCACAGTCTGTTCTGTTGACTGATTTCACTCTAGTCAAGCAATCTGTAAACTAAACACAAAAATTGTGTTAGGGAATATCCAATCTTGAGAACAAACAATGAACTCTATTAATTACTCATCGTTTTGTTTTTTTTAAGACTTCACGTCAGGTGACTCCAATTTAAGGTTATTGATCTACTTTAAGTTGATGTGTTACAAATTTATGCTTGTTAGTTTCTTCTGCTCTGTTCTTTAAATTGTTATTTATATTGTTTTTTTTTCCTTGTAGTTAGTGTTGAAATATTGTTTCTTGTCTTCTTTACCACTGTTTAGCATTGCATTCCTTAATGCTAGACTCAACTATAAGATATATAACAAAATATGCATACTTTTGCCATAAAGCTTTCCTCAGTTTTCTCCATGATAGCTTCTGGTGGCTTATTTTCAAAGATTTTGTAAGTTTCTAGATAACGTGCAGCTTCCTCAGGACTGTTGAATAGAAAAGAAACATCAACATGAATTACTGTCAATGTGTTAATAACATCAACAGGAATTATTGTCATTGGTAAGATATTACAACAATTAAATAAAAAACATAGTAAAGTGCACAGAGCCCTAATGCCACAATAACTACACATTTTTCATCCCTACATTAAACTACATATTTCTTCCTGTTTTATTACAGACAAAATGCAACTACTTTTATTTGTAGTTCGAGCGCCCTCTCACTGAAAAGTTATTGGGTTCCATGACTGCAACCTGGTATTTAAGCTCCAGTCTACCTAGCTGTAAAAGAGTTATGGAAGGCAAAGGCAGTGTTAAAAGAAACTGGTCACTCCATCTCATAAAGCTGGATCTAGTATAGTGAAATATCTAACACTTCACTCCTCTATGGCAGTATCTGATTTGGGATTACCTTATTTAACTTCAGAAAGAAAAGGTTTGTGCAAGATTTCATACTTGCTTTGCCAATCTGTCCAGGTACACTATTTGTTAGAGTTAACTATAGCTAACATACGCAAATTAAAACACCATGAGTAGCAAACCTGAATGCAAGAATCAATGTGCAGTCTGCTAACAAACACATTTTAGCCAGATCTTTGAGGATGTGATGAGACTCTTTCTAGAATGTTATTGAAAATAAAAATAATGAATAAAATATTTAGCTGTGCTTATACAATACGTACATCTTAATAACCTCAAGACATCTTCAGTGACAAATTTAAATGTTAACAGCCAGACATACAAACACAGAGCAAACAGTAAGATAGCTGCAGAACAGCACAAGGGCAGTTAAGAACCAAGAAATATTACAATTTCCTTGGGATATGATTTATAAGTTTAACATTTATTTTTAATACTGAATAAAAATCACTATCTCCATCGACCAAAAAATGTGTTAATAGATCCGCAAATTAAGTTCTAGAAACCTCTCTCTACATGCCCGCTTATACAATGTATAGCTTCAAACTGCAATGTTCAAAATTGTGCTTGCATGCATGTGACTGAAACTAAGTAATTATGCTCCTTCAAAGTTATTAATTTATGCCACCAGAGTAAACAAACAATTGCCTTACAACATCAACCTGGACCAGCATCACTCTCAAGTCATAACTTTTTCCCAACAGTTTCAGCCTTTCGTGTATGTAGTTCGGGTGGAGTTGATGGTATCTCAGACTGAAAATGTGAATGTTGTTATTATGGTGTGAAATACCAAACTATGACATAATATGATCACTTATACTAATGAATGCTTTTATTCACTCCATTTATGTTTTCATTCTTTTGCTCTTCTGGCTCTTGTTTGTATATGTCTACTTTTAATTACATTGTTAATTTTAGTTGCCCACGTTAATAATTGTTAAAATAAACATTACCTCCATGCAGATCACTAGAAGCAAAGTCAGGGCCAATGTCCTCTAACAATTATGTCATAAAAAGCAACCAAAAAAGGTTATGCATTGGGCTAGCAACCTAATCATGTAAAACTGTTACAGAGACCACCACTACAAGAACTATTAAAATGCTCTGTAGTAAGCTTCCAGTAACAGCGCCGACTGCAGATGTGGTTCCATGTTCCTTAAGGATAACAAATGGGGCACAATGAAGAAAAAATCTAATGTGTACATATTCCATATAAGATAAAACATTATTTCAACACATTCATTCATTCATAACCCTCCACTCCCAAAGGAGCATAGGCCTTCAACAAACACATGCCAAGTCCTCCTGTCATGTGCCATCATCTCAAGTTCTTTCCATGTTCTCCTCATCATTTTCACCTCTGTTTCCAGCTCTCTTCTCCATGTGCTTCTTGGTCTACCTCTGCCTCTCTTGCCCTGGGGGTTCCAGAACAAGGACTGCCTTGTAATGCTATCAACAGGTTTCCTCAGTGTGTGTCCTATCCATCGCCATCGTCTTCTTCTCATCTCTTGTTCCACTGGCACTTGTCTAGTTCTTGTCATCAGTTCCACATTGGTAACCTTGTCTTACCATTTTAATCCCTCTATTCTACGCAAGCACCCATTTATGAAAGTCTGTAGCTTTTTGGTTGTTGTCTTTGTTGTTCTCCATGTCTCCGAGCCATACAATAGGACTGACTTCACATTTGAGTTGAAGATTCTTATTTTCGTGTTGGATCCTATTTCTCTTGATCTCCATATATTTCCCAATGCAATGAAAGCTCCTCTTGCCTTTTGTATTCTTATTTTGATATCGCTGTCTGTCCCTCCAACTTTGTCTATATTACTGCCAAGATATGTGTACGATTCTACATCTTGTATTGGTGTTTCTTCAAGTTCAACCCTGTTATCATTACCTGCATTTATTCTCATTATTTTTGTCTTTTCCCTGTCGATGATCTCATAACCCAGTCTATTGCTAGTAAGAAAAGAAATGGAGACAAGAGGCATCCCTGTCGCACTCCTGTTCCTATCCCAAACGGTTCTGTAAGCTGTCCTTCGTGAAGAACTCTGCATGTCATGTATTCATATGTTTTCTTTATTAAATTAATGATCTTCAGGGGAACTCCATAATGCCTCATCAATTTCCAAAGTGATTCTCTGTCTACACTGTCAAATGCCTTTTCGTAGTCCACAAATCCGATGTATAGTGGTTGTGGTGAAATTCTAAATACAATATCTAAATTAGAATATAACAGTATAGTGCATAAAGTCAAAGATAGGATAGTACTAAAAATTTTCGTCGAGAATTGTTGTCGTCACCCACGCCTTCAGCGTATTAATTAGTTGATAACGCAGTATAACCTAATAAAAAGGTACCCCTTTTCAAATTCGTCCTTGACAATAAACGTACCACTTTTCCAAGTTCAAATGGAGTATTTGCCTAGAATACATTGTAGAGGGGAGGGGAACGGATAGATAACCCAATGCTAATCGCGTCTCGCATTGTTTCTAAAAATAAAACCAACTTGCTAGCCTTGCCTAGAGCGATTTTCAAAATACGATGCAAAAGTTAGAACATGTAGATGATTGGGTCACGAAAACAGGCTTAGCTCTTATTGCGAATGACGTAATTCTCATGTACTACGAAAGACTCTCGTAATTAGCTTGAAATTAGTGCTAAAAGACATGAATAGGTTGGTTATTGTAGAAAAAATATAGAATTTTGAACCAAGCCACTTAGCCCCATAACAATTATATATTCGTGTACCTTAGGACTTGCTGACCAATAATATGTTGTTAGTTACATAAATAGTCCATTAAATAACTAAATATTGGTAATAATACTATAGAGGATCGGACAGACTGTCAGGACAAGTCATGCCTGCTTGATTTTTTTTTGGCTTATTTTTAGAAAAAAATTAGGGGAAATAAAGACTAAGATAGTACGGTGAATTGGATTGGATGAAATTTGAAGGAAGGCGAAATATTATTGGCCGACCTCAAAACTAAAAATATACTAACCGAGTAACGTAGGAACCGTTGAATTTTATTTTGAAAGACTTTATTTACAACTGAGAGATGGAAAATCATTGGCCAGCTTACCAAAGCTGCGTTTGAAATTATAAGGCTTTGTCGCCATTTTTCAAAAACCTTAGATGAAGCAGGTGCGTTGAGAGCAGCATTGCTGTAGATCATATTTATCTCAGCAGTCTGGACAAAGGCAGAAGGAACGAATGTGTAATTCTATTGCCAGTCAACGTATAACTTGTGTGTTTTTCAATGAAACTTGTGTTAAGATGACTTAATTAACTTTTATTTAAAATAAATAAATGTGAGAGAATGTTAGATGAAAAGCCATCATGATTAGTCAGTACATAGGTCCCCAGCAACCACTGTCAGGGCCTATAAGGTATCCATTGTATATAAGCTACCAAAGCGAGGTAGATACCAAAGAACATGTAGGGGGCATCATGAATCATATCACCCATCCTATTTTATAGAAAGAGATCAGTGCAAATGGCAGAGGCGTAACAGCCATTAGGGAAAAGATGAGAATCTGGTATAAATTGTTCCATCAAAGTAGAGTGGAGGAGCAGGGTTGGTCAGAGAAGAACTGACCATGTTCTTTTGTTGAATTGTATTATTATTTGTGAATTTGGTGGAATTGAAGTGATGTTGAGACAGGCACATAACTTTCATTTGCAGGGGTTCTGCTGGCACTTATCTGGTGTCAATGAATTGTCTGAGTGAGAAAGCCTACACTATTGTGAGGAGTCCCTCTTACTAAGTCTGTACTCAAGCATTTGAAAGACCAGAGGAGACTGTGGCTTGTGGCCGACTCTACGACAACTGCTGTGATTCCTGGGTCCAGATAAGTCATAATATCTGGCCTGGGACAACTTATCATAAAAAAACTTTGGACAGATCTCCATTATAATAAATACAGTTCCATCAAAAGTGCCTAAAATAAACAGTCAGATGAGTAATAAAAGAACACTGGAATGAGGATAAATTCCCAACCTGTCTCCTAATACCAGAAGTTATCATAGATTAAGCAATAATATTTGAAAATTTCATTGGTAACAATGTTCTTTGGACACACGGTCCGATTTATGTAAATATATTTATATTTGTATATAATTTGATTCACTTGAGTTGTGGTCCTGGCCAAAACAAATTTCGGTCCAGGACAAATAAATTTGAGAAACAAAAGAATTTCCAAACTATAAATTTAATCTTGGGAA
Organism: Oreohelix idahoensis; assembly: GCA_024509875.1. Classification (NCBI taxonomy): domain Eukaryota; kingdom Metazoa; phylum Mollusca; class Gastropoda; order Stylommatophora; family Oreohelicidae; genus Oreohelix; species Oreohelix idahoensis. Next base: position 961,980 of record JAMPIV010017846.1, on the reverse strand, counting down.
ATACGTGTTGAGTAGAGTTAATTTTGGGTTAGAGTACTTGCTTACAGATTGGTATGGATTTGTTTAAAGATATCTCCTCTTAGTTTCGTGGAAGACAGTATGTCAGATAGCAGGTGAACTCTGGTCATAATGAACTGTTTCTGTACTGGTTTTAAGTGATGTGTGAATAGCTCTCGCGGCTAGTGTCCGCAGGGATTTTTGAGAGCAGTGTTAAGAGAACAGTAGATTCTCGTGACTGTGTGAAACGGGGTGTGTTCCCGTGGGTTCAGTGTGTGCAGGGTTTTTGACTGAGGTGGTCAGCCCTAAGGTGTTTTTTGGATAATGTATGCCTGCGCAGGGCTATAGAGATTTTGTAGGCCTTGATTATTATATATCTGCCGTAGATGCAGTATTTGTGCACTGATGTGAAGTATAGAGATTTTGTAGGCCTTGATTATTATATATCTGCCGTAGATGCAGTATTTGTGCACTGATGTGAAGTATAGAGATTTTGTAGGCCTTGATTATTATATATCTGCCGTAGATGCAGTATTTGTGCACTGATGTGAAGTATAGAGATTTTGTAGGCCTTGATTATTATATATCTGCCGTAGATGCAGTATTTGTGCACTGATGTGAAGTATAGAGATTTTGTAGGCCATGATTATTATATATCTGCCGTAGATGCAGTCTTTGTGCACTGATGTGGAGTAGAGATTTTGTAGGCCATGATTATTATATAACTGCCGTAGACGCAGTCTTTGTGCACTGATGTGGAGTAGAGATTTTGTAGGCCATGATTATTATATAACTGCCGTAGACGCAGTCTTTGTGCACTGATGTGGAGTAGAGATTTTGTAGGCCATGATTATTATATAACTGCCGTAGACGCAGTCTTTGTGCACTGATGTGGAGTAGAGATTTTGTAGGCCATGATTATTATATAACTGCCGTAGACGCAGTCTTTGTGCACTGATGTGGAGTAGAGATTTTGTAGGCCATGATTATTATATAACTGCCGTAGACGCAGTCTTTGTGCACTGATGTGGAGTAGAGATTTTGTAGGCCATGATTATTATATAACTGCCGTAGACGCAGTCTTTGTGCACTGATGTGAGGAGTAGAGATTTTGTAGGCCAGGATGTGTAAGGGCCGTATGGTGTGTTAACTACATTATGAAGATTCATGTTTCGATGTAACTGTATTCGTCTAGATCTACGTGATGTTATAATTGTAATAAACCATGGTTAAAATATCATCAGACGTTACACCATTCCATGACTTGGTGTGTGCGCTACTGTGAGTGACTGTCCCAAAACACACTCACCGTCTTCACCATAAAGACATTAATCATAATTAATTAAATATTAACATTTGGTGGCCAGTGTGGGGATCGAACCCACGACATTCGCGTTATCAGGGAAAAAAAAATGATTATATCATTTTTTTTTTTTTTGTTGAAAATTAACTCCCAAAAATTTAACGGTCAATGAAGTTATATCAGTGGTGGACCAAATCAACGGGTCGTAACACCCACATTACATTCGCGTGACAAGAGAGGAAATTAGGTCAGATTCTGGACCAGTCATTACAAGTGGGAACACTGAACTGTGTTATGTTTGGCTCTGTGTGGGCGTGGCTTAATTTAACTGTACACAGGTATCAGCTGACTGCGCATATCCATCCTCATATCTTGGCGTGTTGTAGCAACTAAACTAACTTTATTAGTTGGTTTCAATATCAAACAGCTGTTATCTGATAGCGACATTGATGCCATAATTGTTACAGTGCTTGTTCCAGTCTTTCCATATGCAGATTCAACTATAGGTGCAGTATGTTGGAGAGTTCGTCTGCACGTATACCTCAAGTGATTGCGGAGTTGCTGTGATCGGTTCCTGTCGTCTGATGCATTGTTGAGGACATACTGTACATTGGCAGAGATCTGAAGACAAGAGAGCTTAGTCCTTCTACCTTTCTGCAGTGGAGTGTTTTAACGTCAGAACTTTGTGATATCCAGTGTGTTAGCGAAAGGGTCAGGATTACCTTCAGTTAAGTGCTTTTGTTGTGTGTAAATGTTGCCACTTCTGTCCATGTCAACGAGCCTCAATCTGCACTATCCTATTCTATTGATAACTATTGTTGTTGTTGTCGATAATTATATCGATTAATTATAGAATATGATGATGATGTACAGGGATTGATGATACAATATTTGAGATCTAAACTTGATTTGGTATAATGAAAGTTTAATTAAGACATATATGGTTGACTAAGTAAACAAGTCACAATGGATTCTGATACAGATCCGGAGGATATGAGACCTGTGTTAGAGTATCTGTTTCAAGAGGGGACAGATTATCAGAGATTAGAAGGCCCAGAGCTTGAGTCACATGTTATGGACAGGTTTTTGGTTTGTGCATCAAGAGCTCTAAGAGAGTTTGCTGATGAGAGATTTAAGTCAATTCCTCATGTGAGTATGGCTAAGGATCTAGCGAGGTTGTTAGTTTTGGACCTTCGTCTGTTCTTGGACAATTATATTAGTATTAAACGTGATAGCATATTGAAGAGTATGCGTACGTTATTGCTCGACGGCATATATAGTGACCAGGAAGAAGAGTTAAAAGAGAAGAAGCAAATAGGAGACATAAAACAGAGTACACATGAGCAAAGGGAAAGTTGCTTAAAAAGTACTACTGAAGTGAATAAGCTACAGGAAAAAGTAACTAAACTTACAGGTGATTTATGTAAATCTAATTCTGAGCTGCTTGTGTTCGAGCAAAATTAGACTCGGCATTAGGCAAAATTAAAGAGATGGAAGCTCAGATTGGGAAAAAAAAATGGCGAAGTTAGAAATCTGACTCAAAAAGTTCAAGAGAAGACGGAGATTTGTGGAAAATTAGAAGTTCAGATTAAGAAATATGAGAAGTTGTGTAATGAAACACTTATTGATCTGTTAAGTGACGATGAGATTTGTGGTCGCCAAATTAAAGAAAAGGATACTATATCCCTAGAGAAGGTTGATAGGCTTAAGGATAGCCATGTTATTGAGATTGAGAGGGTTGATAAAGAGAGAGTGAAAGAATTAATGATGGAGAAAGACAAATTGATTAAGATTGAAAATTTGCTAGCAGAGGAAAGCTGCAAGGTCTTAAAAGCTGATAGTTTAAACAAAAGATTAAGTGAACAGATTGCACTTAGAGACATTGAGATTGCAGAAGCAAGAAGAAGAATAAATGGTCTGCTTGACGTAGTCTTGAATAGCAATATATTGTCTTCTGTCAATGGTGACAGGGATAGACAGAAAGTTTCTTATCATCAGAGCACTAAAGCAAAAAGCCAGCCTTCTACACTTTTTGCGGATTCTACGGTCAAGAATGGTGGACATAGATCTTTCCGTGGGAGATATAACTTCTCACGCAATACAGATGATTCCAATGATAATGATTGCTGGCGGCAGAATAACAAAGGAAAATCTACAGTAATATCCAGTCCTGTAGATAAGGAAAGAAACAGTGCTAAATCTCAAGTCAGTGTGTTAAAAACCAACAGCGTATTTATTGACAGATCTGATAAATTAGTAACAAGTAACAAACATACTACTGCTTGTTCCATGAAGGAAACAAATGTTGTGAAAAAAAATAAAGAGATTGTCAAACCTTCTAGTCATACCCAGTCAAGGCAGTGTGACTCATTTTTTAAACACATTGCCACAAGCAAAGAAAAAAATAGTTGTGATAGGAGACATAACCCTAAGGTTATAAAGTACCAAGGGAGTTCATCCTACGGTAACGTTTCTTCGCCTAAAAACAAGAAAAAAAATGTGACAGATCTCAACATTGTGATTCTAAAAGTTTTGAAAACTATAGCAGAAGTAATTATATGAAAGTTCATCAGTCAAGTAATAATTTTTCTGCTAAAAAGCCAGTTCTATCTGATAGACATTGTTATCTGGGAAGAAGTATTAAGAATAACTATTGTAACTGGGATTTAAATCAGTACAACGGTGTTGATAGAGCAAATAACAATGCTCTCAAAAGAAATTATACAGATCGCAACCAGGTTAGCTGTGCTCCACATAAGAGCAAGATTATTATTAATCAGAGTAATAGGAACGGTAATAGGTTCTTAAATGCTTTTGCTTGTCATGCTGATAGATTTGAGAGATCATCTCGGTCTTGTGAAGGTAGTAAATTTTTTTCAGCATACCGCACTGACAGCTGTGAATTATAGGTCAGGTTGTCCCTGAGACGTCTATGTTTGTCTGCTATGTGACGAGAGTTGTTGACATCGCAGGAGGGCCACAACCTTACACCACGGAGTTCGGGTAATTGTAAAGTGAATTTTCCGTGTTTCCTCATAATCTTACCATGGATTAAAATAGATATTTTCATTTGTATTGTCTCACAGCGAGCGACTTTGCGAGGGGAATCACCATTCTAATTTTACATTACCTGGGAGAGATGTAGATCACTGTGTACCATTTAACCATTCAAGCGAGCCTAGCCAGTACGTTAACCCACCGTGTCATGATGTCACCTTGCGTGTTGATGAGATGTTCGCAAGACCTCGAAGGAATTTTTTGTTTTGTTTTTTTTCAAAGGTCCTGTTTATTTTTTGTTCTGTTTACAAACACTGAATGTTATTGTATTCTTTAGTATAGAACTTTATATGTTGTTAATGAAATATTATGTAATCTTTGTAACATTTGATTGCCATAGTGTTTTGGTTGTTACATATGTGACTGTATTTTAATTATGCATTAAATAATTTCTATGCTCAAACTTATTTACTGAGACAATGTAATAGTCATTTCTGTAGATAGTCCTGAGTGTTTTTATGCACTACTTAAAATTTTGGTTTTGTTTTTCATCATGGGTTTGATACCATGTTTAATTAACATATTTATATACAGATTATTTGAATTAATTGTTTAGTGAAAGGTAATTTTAAACATAACTTGTATGTATTATTAATGATTTTGCGTTGAAGTTAAGGACGTATTCTGAAACTTGGTTTTCATTTTTTCTAAATTATGACATTTGATAATTTAAACGATTCGATTTTTTGTCAGCTAGAATTAACTTAAATTTCCTATTAAATTAAGTGGGTAGAATTAACAGCGACGGCTGATACTCTTGTTCATTTAAAGAACTTAGATATCTGATTATAATACATAGTTAAGATAAAATAATATTACACTTATATATATTTATAACTTTGTTTGTAGTTAACATTTTATTACCCAATGTGACGTTTCTTTGATGTATTTTTTTTTTAAAAAAGAAGAGAAAAAAAAACTTACACGTTTTGATGTGTGTCTGTTTAAAGATAAGATTATTTTTATGTTACTCAGCTAATTTAATTGTTAGTTATTAATTATAGCTACATATTACTTAGAAATAAAAATACTATTTTTATTTAACCTAAAGAGAAGAAACATTTTTTGTATTGTAAATTTTTGGAAAATGTGTTTTGAACATTGTGATATTTATTTTTTTCTGCGCCAGCGCTAGATTGTATGTTAGGGTTACTATTATGTAGTGACATTAATTCTTTGAAAATGTTGTGATGTTTGGATGTATTTTTTGGTTGTTAGCGCTTGACTATGCGTCAATGCGGAACTTGTGTTATCGTTAATAATTTTTTGGTTTAGGTGATATTTGATGTAATTTATTTTTAGTTATGTTAACTTTATAACTTAGTTAAATTACTTATTATGCTGTGCTTGTCATAAGCTTTCTTTTTTGTGTTAGTATATAAATATACTTTAGCATTTTTGTATTTTACAATACGTTGTTACATTTAGATAGTTATTGTTAGGTGTTGTTACCAACTTTCTTTACATTTGCATCTTTACTTTCATCTCTCTTTGTTGACTATTCGTCATTTCTTTACATCTTGTCTGTTGTCTATTCAATATTGTCTGATATTTTGTTTATGCTTCCGTGTTTCATCTTTGATGTAATTCATACTTCTTGTATACTTTTTTCGTGTTACGCTATTTATACTTTCATTCTTGGTAGTGTTAAGTTAATTATATAACTTTAGATAATGTAATTGGTTCTTATAATTCTATTTGTTTTACATGTATGGAATTGTTGTCTTCATTGTCATCTTATGATTCTATTTGATTCTTATCATATTCCCATTTATTATTTTGTCTTTTCTCGTATGATAATTTATTTTCTGTTTAGTTTGTACTATGTATACTTAACTTGGGTTGTGTATTAGATTAATTTTTATTTTGGTATGCTGAATGATTATGTTGGATGATTTAGTCGTTATCTTACATTTATTGATGATATTTTTGTAGATGTGCTATGTTCTCTTGTCATAGGTATATTTTTGTAGGTAATTGATAGAACTTCATTAATTTTTTTTTTTAAATTTTTGGGGAATTAATTTAAGAGGTATCTGATATAACTTCATTGACCGTTAAATTTTTGGGAGTTAATTTTCAACAATTTTTTTCCCTGGGAGTGCGGCAAACTGATAAGTGCAGATGTGATGAAAGGGAAATGATCTTGGGAAATACGTGTTGAGTAGAGTTAATTTTGGGTTAGAGTACTTGCTTACAGATTGGTATGGATTTGTTTAAAGATATCTCCTCTTAGTTTCGTGGAAGACAGTATGTCAGATAGCAGGTGAACTCTGGTCATAATGAACTGTTTCTGTACTGGTTTTAAGTGATGTGTGAATAGCTCTCGCGGCTAGTGTCCGCAGGGATTTTTGAGAGCAGTGTTAAGAGAACAGTAGATTCTCGTGACTGTGTGAACGGGGTGTGTTCCCGTGGGTTCAGTGTGTGCAGGGTTTTTGACTGAGGTGGTCAGCCCTAAGGTGTTTTTTGGATAATGTATGCCTGCGCAGGGCTATAGAGATTTTGTAGGCCTTGATTATTATATATCTGCCGTAGATGCAGTATTTGTGCACTGATGTGAAGTATAGAGATTTTGTAGGCCTTGATTATTATATATCTGCCGTAGATGCAGTATTTGTGCACTGATGTGAAGAATAGGGATTTTGTAGGCCTTGATTATATGCAGTATTTGTGCACTGATGTGAAGTATAGAGATTTTGTAGGCCTTGATTATTATATATCTGCCGTAGATGCAGTATTTGTGCACTGATGTGAAGTATAGAGATTTTGTAGGCCATGATTATTATATAACTGCCGTAGACGCAGTCTTTGTGCACTGATGTGGAGTAGAGATTTTGTAGGCCATGATTATTATATAACTGCCGTAGACGCAGTCTTTGTGCACTGATGTGGAGTAGAGATTTTGTAGGCCATGATTATTATATAACTGCCGTAGACGCAGTCTTTGTGCACTGATGTGGAGTAGAGATTTTGTAGGCCATGATTATTATATAACTGCCGTAGATGCCGTCTTTGTGCACTGATGTGGAGTAGAGATTTTGTAGGCCATGATTATTATATAACTGCCGTAGACGCAGTCTTTGTGCACTGATGTGGAGTAGAGATTTTGTAGGCCATGATTATTATATAACTGCCGTAGACGCAGTCTTTGTGCACTGATGTGGAGTAGAGATTTTGTAGGCCATGATTATGATATAACTGCCGTAGACGCAGTCTTTGTGCACTGATGTGAGGAGTAGAGATTTTGTAGGCCAGGATGTGTAAGGGCCGTATGGTGTGTTAACTACATTATGAAGATTCATGTTTCGATGTAACTGTATTCGTCTAGATCTACGTGATGTTATAATTGTAATAAACCATGGTTAAAATATCATCAGACGTTACACCATTCCATGACTTGGTGTGTGCGCTACTGTGAGTGACTGTCCCAAAACACACTCACTCCCAGACTTTACCAAGTAATTTATATAACATCTCTGTAGCCATGTCGATATCTGCTTTGATGGCCTCTGCTGGAATGCCATCAGGTCCAGACGCTTTTCCATCTCTTAGAAGCTTTATGGCTTTCTTTATTTCATCCATCGTTGGTCTTTCACAGTTAATTTGTAGCTCTTCTTCTGCTGGGGGGTTTTGTGGAGCTGGTCTATTGAGAAGGTCCCCAAAATATTCTGTCCACCTCTTCATTTGCTCTTGTATATTGCTGAGCAGTTTCCCATTCTTGTCTTTTATGAGGCAACTTGTTTGCTTGTATTTCCCTGTTAGCTTCTTTGTGCTGCTATACAGTTCTCTCATATTTCCTTTGGCTGCAGCATCTTCTGCCTCTCTTGCCAACTCCTCAATATACTTCCTCTTGTCTCTTTTGATACTTCTTTTTACTTCTTTGTTTGCTTCTGTGTACACTTCTTGAGCCTTGGCTTTGGAACTTCTGGTTTTGCTTGTGTTTAAATCTGCTTTCTTGTTTTTTCTGTCTTTTATTTTATTGATGGTTTCTGTTGTTATCCATGCTTTTTGTTGTCTTTCCCTTTTCCCCAGTATTTCTTCACATGTCTCCTTCCATACAGTTTTGACCTGCTGCCAATAGTCTTCTGTATTCTCTACATCTTCCAGCTGTTGGAGCACTTGGAATTTGTTGGATACTGTGACCGGAAATTTGTCTCTTGTTTCTTGATTTCTTAGCTGTCCTACATTAAACTGTTGTCTATAATTTTGCATTGTTGCATATCTCTTGAGTTTCATATTTACTTTGGCTATCAGAAGATTGTGATCTGATGCCACATCTGCTCCTCTATATACCTTTACATCCTGCAATGATGATCTAAACTTCTTGTTTATGCATATATGATCAATCTGATTTTCTGTTCTATGGTCTGGTGATATCCATGTTGCCTTGTGTATTCTCTTATGCGGAAACATGCTTCCTCCTGTAGCCAGTTGATTTGAAGCACAGAAGTTTGCGAATAGTTCCCCATTTTCATTCATTATTCCTAGCCCATGTTTTCCCATGACTTCTTCAAATCCGGTGTTGACTGTACCTATCTTTGCATTCATGTCACCCATCAAAATTGTGATGTCTCTTCTTTTTACTTTATCCATAATTTCCTGTAGTCTAGTATAAAATGCTTCTTTCACAGACTCTTCTTTGTCATTAGTTGGTACATAACATTGGATGACATTTACATGAATTTTCTTTTTAGCTGTTTTGAAAGTAGCTGTTATTATTCTGGGTCCAACAGCTTCCCATTCAATGAGTGCTTTCTGTGCTTCTTTAGATAACATAAGAGCTACCCCTTCACTGTGGTGTGAACTTTCGTCTTCATGTCCTGAGGACAGCACCAATTCACCTGTGATGAGTTTCTTCCTGTCTACCCCCTTCCACTTTGTTTCACACATTCCCAGAACCTCGATTTTGTATTCCCTCATTTCTACTGCTACTTGCGCCACTTTCCCTTGTTCGTTTAATGTCCGAACATTCCAGGTGCCAAATCTGGAAGTTCTCCTAGAAGAAAGAAGGTTAGTCAGCAACACAGACTCCTTTTGGCTTTCTCTGTGTTGCGTCATACGCCTCCCTGCGAGAGGACCTTTCCGTCTTGGATGGCTGTGTTTTATTTTCTTTATTTGACTTGTCCATATTTGTTGAAGTTTTTTGTGGTTTAAAATTTTTTTACAGGATGGGGTAACCAGCCCCATGCCCAACCCTCCTTAGTCGCTTTCTACGACATGCTTTGCAGGGAACAGTGTTACTATTCTTTGCTCCCCTTTCGGGCCCCAGTAACACACAGGTGATTTCAACACATCATTCGTATAAAAACAGCTTTTAAGATGTCTATAACATATAACTGAGGCCCAGATAATGTATACAAACTGTACATTTAAAAAAAAAAACTACAGACTCTCACCATCTTCGTATTACCCTACTTAAACTCACCTTAGAAATAAGGCACAATTACTCTGTCCCATTACATAGTCAGGCACAATATTTCCATACTCCCAGGGTATATTGCGGACTGCCTTTAGAACTGGATTACCTCTCTGTTATTCAAAGAATAGCATTAACCATATCTACAAATTTTTACATGTCAGTTATGTGAATGACAAAGTGGCAAGAAGAAATCTTTGAAAGCAACCATATACAGTATAACACTTCAGCTCTCTGGTGAGCATTGACGTTCAGTCAGTTCATGCTAATCCTACTGTACTGTTAGTTATGTGCCCCCAAATTATCTTCTTGGTGTATTTTTTGGGACTCCCTCTATTCCCTTTACCTTTGATATTCCAGAACAAGTACTGACATCAACAGGCTGCCTGGGTTTGTGTCCTATCCAATAAAACGTCCTCACCTCTTGTTCCCTGATTCTTGCCACCATTTCTACACTGGAGATTTTGTCACACCATTTTATTCTGCACAAGCATCCACATATGAAAGTCTGCAACTTCTGGGTTGTCATTTTTTATGTTCTCCATGTTTCAGAGCTACATAAATAGGACTGCCTTGATACCCGAGTTAAACATTCTTAATTTCATTTGATTTCCTTATATTTCCCAATGCAGTGAATGCCCTTCTTGCCTCCTATATTCTTATTTTGATTTCGGTATAAGTTCCTCCAACTTTGGCTATGCAGCTACCAAGACATGTGAGAGTCTACATATTGAAGAAGCATTTCCCCGAGTTCAACCTGGCTATCATTTGTCACATTTGTTCTCATAATCTTGTACATATTTCTATAGATTTTCAGACCAAATCACAGTGGGCTTTCATCCACTATTCTCAATTTGTACTGCATCTGATTTCAGTTATGGATAGAAAGGCATCAGCAAAATCTAGCTGTTTTGTCAGTCGAGTAAATCCATTTCTGGTGGTTTTTATTTTCATAATACAATCTATAGTAAGTAGGACAAACACACCTTACAACACCACTCAACAGCTACAGAAAACATACAAATTCTTCAATTTGGCATTGGCTGTTAAAAAGTGATGAGCTCAGCAGCCCTAATTAAACAACAATACAGAGCAAGTAGAAAAATATATAGTGACAAGAGGTGCTTCTGCCACACTCCAGTCAAACTTCCCCTTTTTTTTAAAAGAACTCTGCATTTCATATTTTTGCATCTTTTCCTTATTAGGTTGATGAACTTAAGCGGGTGATGAGTAATAATATGAGTTCAAAAATGATGACGCCCAATTTATATCATGATTGAGTAATTGGCCGCCAAATGACGCGTGCACCATGAGGTGAGTGATGGTGCCCGTGGTCTGGTTTTGTGAAGTGTGTAGATGATGTACAGTCAAACAATGATCATACAAAAACAGGGCAATCCATACAAAGACGTCAGTTAACTCACGACGTATAAAGTCAATGATGCTTGTAACAGCTAGTGACGTTTTTCTGTATCATTTATTGTGGACGCCACAGTGACAAAATGTATACGCGAATATGTAGGTACATCAGACAGTCATTATCACAGCAACAATGTCAGTATAGCAATGGACGGTAGACAGCATCATAATAAAGGTGATTCACAGGCATGTCAATACATTATAAGGCTGTAATGTAGTCGGGAAAATTCTCCATCCCTTTCTATCTTAGCCAGAAGATAACCAGATGTATGAGATCAGTTCACTCTCCTTAATCTGACTTCAGCAAGACAGGCACGTCTGCCGAAGTATAAATAATGTCCTCAAAAATATCCTCTAGATAACAAAGGTTTTCCAAACCTAGTTCATGTAACAAAGTAGCAAGTAATGGTCCTTGGGACATGCATCAACCGATGCAGTACAATACAGCGACATGTGAGCTGGGAAAACATCTCGTGACGACGCCTTTCGAAGACAGGCTAGGAATCAAAAATCGCTCATGACCAAAAATCGATAGAGTTAATGAAAAGTTAATTTACCTTGCCTTCAGGAAATACACAGAAATATTACGCCTCCCGGCATGTGGAAATACACTAGAGGTATTATCTCGAATAAACGAAATATCCATTAAGAGGACTTCACATTCCTGACAGAACAAAAAAATAGCGGAGATCCCCTCTCAGCGAGGCATCTTTTTAGCTATTCAAAATCGCTCACTGGACTGGTGGGCGGAAATCGATCGACCAAGAAGCAAGACCAGTCATGCGCAGTCCAGCGCAAAATGACCACAGCTCAGAACTTAAGACGCAAGGACCTTTACTACGAACCAGCGTAAGAATGATTACCTTAAAAGGATAACCCAACAGGTTGCCAACCAGTTTCTGAGAAAACGGCCTAGCATAGCAAACTTAACTGCATTCAATACCAACGCGAGGAGACAACTGCTCACCGAGAAAAGTGACTATAAATTTCAAGCAGTTGTTGCCCTTGCATTACAAAATATATATTGTAATAAAACGATGTTGCGAGAATTTCTCACGCAACATATCACCACCTCCTCCCGATAAAAAAAAAAAATGTGGAACATATTTTTTTTTTTTTAAATATCAAAGAGCATGCGATAAGCGGCTCAAAACGCACGAATTATGCGCTGATAATTAATTAAATTGCCTAACATGAGGCTAAATATAGAGTGTCTGGTGAGGATATACCTCAACAGAAAAATAAATATGTCTCAAAAAATATTCACATCGGGGAGGTGTCACCAACACACATCACGTTAGCATGTAAACACAATATACGTATGCAAGTTACCATAGACATCAATAAATAGCATAATCTAATATTGTCTTTAAAAATGGATGTACAAATCTGATAGGAAAATTTAAATAGTACATTATTTGACATGTAATGACATAAGTACATAGTAAAGTTAAACTACATGACGATCCAGGACATATCCTCTGGCATTCCGAGGGTAAGTACACAATCTAGAACTCGTCATGCTTGATAATTGTAAGGTAAGTCCTCAGCTCATCAATGACATTCTGAGAAAGTACAAGCAATATAATGCTAATTAATAACTAATATGCTTCATAAGGTACAATACATTATTAATAATTGTGGCTGTTTAGTAAACTAACGGCCCTTATATTAACCACTCAGTCTTCCTCTATCATCTTAAAAAACGAACAGAAGAAGATGATAACAAAGCACGATAGTGTGTACATATAAAGTGAGTACAGATGTGCTAATTTATTGTAGTAATATAGGTGTGTTATGACTCTGTAATATATGGAAATATAGGACAGAAGTATTAGTTGGAGTCATGTGGGCATCTAGACAAAATGTCAGCCATCACATTATCCGCACCACGGATAGCTCGTACCGTGAAGTGAAAAGGTTGAAGAGCTATAGCATATCGAGTGGATCTCGAACTCTTCAAATTCTTAGTCTGAATAGCTGTAAGAGCTTTCTGATCAGTCTCTAGAATGAAATGTGCGCCCAGGAGGAATCTTTGTAGTTTTAGAATTGACCAAACCATCGCTAACAACTCACGGTCTAAAACCGAGTAGTTCCTCTCGCCGCATTTAGTTTTCTAGAAATGTACATAACAGGATGCAGAGTATTTGCATATTCTTGCATCAGTGCTGCTCCAATCCCAGTGGATGAAGCATCACTCCGAAGAACAAAAGTCCTATCAAGAGTAGGTAATCTTAAGATGGGAGGAGAAGAAAATATATTCTTGATTTGGTCTAGTGAAGATTGGCATTCTTCAGACCAACGGACCAGATTAGGCGAACCTTTCTTCAACAATGTTGAGAGAGGTGCCATGATCAAAGATAAATTTGGAATAAATCTCCCATAAAATTGAATTAAACCTAAGAGACTCCTAACTTGTTTCTTCGTTTTAGGAACAGAGATGTTCAGTATTTTGGAAGTATTGTGGTCTTCTGTCTTCAAGAGACCATGACCAACACGATGACCCAGGAAAGAGATTTCACCAAAACCAACAAAAGCTTTAGAAGGTTTTGCTGTCAAATTATTCTCACGTAGAGTGGACAGTAAGTCATATAACCCTAAATAGTGATCTTCCCAGGTATCACTGAAGAGACAGATGTCATCTAAGTATGCGATGACATCCGAACGATGTGACAGAATTCGACGCATCATGCGAACGAAAGTGGCAGGGGCGTTCATGAGACCAAAAGGCATAACATTCCATTGAAATAGACCCCTAGGTGTAGAAAAAGCAGTAAGAGGTTTGGCATGCTCTGCTAAAGGCACTTGCCAATAACCTTTAGACAAGTCAAGTTTAGTGAAGAATCTAGAATTAGAAAGTCTAATCAGTAGATCTTCTAACAAAGGCATCGGTTCAGCATCGAACTTTGTGACCTGATTCAATTTGCGATAATCAACGCAAATTCGTATGTTCTTATCCTTCTTCCGGACAATAACCATGGAAGAAGAATATGATGAAGTCGATGGTTCAATTATATTTAATTGAATCATTTCATCCAATTCCTTTTCCACTTGCGACTGAAAGTGTATAGGGATAGGATAAGGCCTAACCCTAATTGGATTATTGTCGGTAAGAATTATGTCATGTTCTATGACATCTGTGTGTCCAGGAATGTCAGTGAGAACATCCTGAAATGTTTGTAACATCGACGAGACTTGTCGATGTTCGTCACCAGAAAGATTAGGAGAAACAGAAACGTTTTTCCAAGATTCCGTGGAATGTAATAGAACCACTGGAAGGGGAAGATTGACATCAGAGAAGGTAGATTCCTCATCCTGTATGACAGACAGGGATGAATAATGACCGTGAGGTGCAGGAGCATCATCCGTTGCCTGGAAAATAGGCAGCAAATAGTCCGGACGTTCGTGAAATTCCGAAAGCATGTTTATGTGGAAAGTTTTATGCTTTCCATCAATATCGACCACATAGTCAACATCGGAAATCCGAGAGACTATTGCATACGGACCTTTCCATGCAATAAGAAGTCTATTTTCCCTACTGGGGAGTAGGACGAATGCTTTGTCACCTGGACAAAGTTGTCGTAGACATCTATTCTTGTTAGCAAACTGCCTTGCCTTCTCTTTAGCAATTTCTGATGAAGCAGTTGCTAGCTTACATGCCTCAATGATCTTTTGTCTAAGAGCAATGACATACTCATATGAGGATTGAGTTTCATCGCTAATATCATCGGCAGTGATGAGATCGTGTAATAAAGACATAGGGCCGCGCGGACGCGCGCCAAAGACAAGTTCGAAGGGAGAAAATCCTGTGTGTTCATTAGGGACTTCTCTATAGGCAAAGAGAGCCGCGGGTAAAACCCTGTCCCAATCTTGAGGATGATCTTCAGTTATCTTACCAAGCAAAGTCTTGAGCGTTCTATTCAGACGCTCAACTAACCCATTAGACATAGGATGGTAGATACTACTGAGAGATCGTTCAATATGTAAGGTAGACATTACCTGTGACATAGTGTCCGATATGAGTTGAGTGCCATGGTCTGACAATATTTCTCTGGGGAACCCCAAGCGAGAAAATATCAACCAAAGAGCATCTGCAATATCTGTAGTAGATATGCTCTTAAGAGGGATAGCCTCTGGCCAACGTGTGCACATATCGACACATGTAAGGATGAACTGATGTCCTCTGGCCGACTTGACCTTAAAAGGGCCAATAATATCTATGGCCATTTTCTGAAACGGCCGAATAGGAATGTCAGCAGCCTGGATAGGCGCAGCATGTCGTGGTCCTCTAGATTTGACCTCCTGACATACCTTGCATGATCGGCAGTAAATACGAATGTCCTTGTTGACAAAAGGCCAAAAGAAAGCCGCAAGGACTCTCGACTTCGTACGGGCAAAACCCATATGTCCAGCACATTGCGAGTCATGAGCATGTTGCAATATTTGCACTCTCATGCTCTTGGGAACAAGAATTTGCGAATGCGCCGACGTAGTCGAATCTTGTACCATACGTACAAGTACGCCGTTTCTCATTGCAATCCAAGATTTTCTATTTGTATCCTGATTCGGATCACCTTTCTTCGCAAGAATGAAGAATTTTTTTTAAAGAAGGATCTTCTTCTTGCAATTTTATGAAAGAGTCACGAGTGATTACTAAGTGACTATCTTGGCTATCAACTTCATTATCACTATTCAGTGAAGTTTCGGGTGTTTGTAGAGCTTGTGCTCTTGTAACTACTGCATTGGTAGCTTGCATATTATTATCTTCCCAAGCAGCAATCTGCTGTGGGGTACACTCCCTAACTCCGTGAATACGACCAATGATAAGGTCCGCAATAGGATTAGGTAAGAGACAAGCATGCACATTCCAGTAAAGAAAGGAGTGGCAATGCGAATTACAGCAGTAGGATATTTTTCTAGAGTGCCGCCAAATGTGACACATTTAATAACCTTTCCTGTAGCACAAGATGGATCTACAAGCGATTGTCTTACACCAATAGTGGTGCATCCGGAATCGAAAAGTAGTGAGACCGGAGTATCATTAACAAGACCCTTATGTAGGATTAAAGAACCCCTCCCGTCATGCGCAACAGCAGCAGGAAGAGCGGGAAGAGGGTGACCACAACTCAAAGTAGTTATGGTACCCGGTTCGAATAAAGTACTGCATTGGGGGCATTTGTTTGCTCTCTCAAAGTCAAAAGTAGAACCAGTGACAGCGTCAAAGTTTTTATTATCAACTACATGATTACAGGCTCCCTCAGTTTCCTGTTGTACAGAATTAGCCTGCTGATATCTCTTTTTTTTGTGTTGAGACCTACCGCGACTATTATTACCTCTGAAGTTATCAGAGTTATTATTATCTCTGCAGTTATTATTGTCTCTATTGTAATTGTTATCATGATTCGAATTCCAGTTTCCACGATTACTATCATGTTCACATTGATGCGAACATCTATTTGTTTGGTTTTGAGGTCTTCGGCAGGAATAACCTCTATTACCATATCCTCTTTTGAAATGCCTATAATTATTAGGGTGATAGTAACGAGTACTATCAGGTTGTCTCCAATTCTTCGAAGAAGAATCACCATGAAATTGATTTCCATGATTTTGACAGAAATTACCGCTGCCCTTTCTATCAAAATTTTGTTGGGATCTACGAGCAAAGTTTTGACCATACGGTGCTGCCGAAGCAACTGGTAAACCTTCTTTCACCTTAGAGTTACCCATGGTTATGTGTGGGTGCGCAGTTACATATTGGCAACAGAAATCTTCCATTTCTTTTATTGTTTTAGGTTTACGTTCATGAAGGAAAGCAAGGAAAGACTCATTGACAGACGACATGACTTTGTCTCTAAGTATTAAGTCCATAAGTCCTTCATAAGTTTTTCCCGTCTTAGATAGTTCAACCCATCGTGAGAAAGTAATGCGTATTCTTGCAATAAACTCGGAGAATTCAACTCCATTTTCAGGTACCATGTTTTTAAATTGTAGACGATAGCCGTCTTCGTTAAGCTGATATTTCTTTAACAAAGCGGCCCTGACAACCTCATAATTGTTCTTGTCAGGTTCATCCACCATATTTAATATACTTAGAGCTTTACCTGTCAGTATCCCTGATAACTGATAAACATATTTTGCTTTGTCTATGTTATGAGCTGTACATGCTTGTTCAAATCTGTCCAGATAGAACATTATGTCATCACTGGAAGGACTAAATGTTGGTAACTTAATCTTAAAAGTATCATTATTAGCCTTACCAGAAGATGAACCCTTGTTTGAATCATTACCATTACTCATGTTCATCAATTTCAATTTTTCCAACTCTAAAGTTAAGACCTTTTCTTCATGTTCCATTTTTGCTTTCTCTTTCCTCTCATCAGACTCTCTCTGTAATCTTCTTTCCTCAGCCTGAGCCTCTATTTGAAGTCTTTCAGCTTCTTTCTCAAGTCTTTTATTCTCAGCCTCTTTTTCAAGTCTTTTATTCTCAGCTTCTTTTTCAAGTCTTTTATTCTCAGCTTCTTTTTCAAGTCTTTTATTCTCAGCCTCTAGCTGGAGTTTTCTTTCCTCAGCTTCTGATTCCCTTTTTTGTTTTTCCATTTCCATTTGGAATCTTTTTTCATCCACCTGCATCTGCAGTTTCTTTTGTTCAGCTTCCATTGCTTTATCATATCGAGCAGTTACAAATTCTTCTAACTTATCACCAGTCTTCCCAAGCAATTTACCCTGCTCAATAAAGTGCTCAAATGTAGACATGTTGTCTAACATATGAGTCCAAAACCTGAAATAATTAACTAATTTATTTCAAACCTAAGTGTAACAAGTCTTAATTAAGCACTTGTATATTCACATCACATTATATTATCCCAGTCTCTGTGGGAAACAAGTCTCCAATCAAAGAACTTGTATATGAAATATCAACACTCAATTCTTGATCATAAGTGCACTTCTCATTCAATAGTGCACGACACTATTCATCATTCATTTATCATCAGTGTAGTAGTAACAGTGCATTAGCATAGCCCATTAACTAATTACTATAACTGTAAACAATGACTATGTAAACACATGCAGAATGTAACCATTGAAAATGTAAACAATGCAAACAATGTAAACAATAACAATGTAAACAATAACAAAGATCAGCAACAATACAAAAACGTTCGCAGAAATCAACTAAAAATAAAGCAGAAATTAATGAAATATCACAAAAAATGTGACGATATCTGCGATAGAATTAAACAAAATACATGACACCACAGTGTATAAACAAAAATGTTGTATGAAACTAAACTATAGTCAAGAGTAGGCTAAAAAATACAAACAAATCAAAACAAAACTAAAGAATGCGAAATAATAACGAAAACAATATTAATACATGTCATCACAACTAACATAAATAGCAACAGAAGTCGCTTAGCAAATTCCAGTATCGGAAATTTGCTCACCCTACAGAAAACGCTCACAATAGACGACCTCTATGACGTGGCATGATCTAAGGGAGACACCACCCAACCGAGAACCCGCTGAAATATAAACATATAAATATACGAATAACATATAACAATAGAATGAGATGATACACAGAAGACTCAGCAGAAGTATAAGGGCACAGTTTACGTACAAACAGGCCACTTAACTTATAGGCTTCCAATCGTAGAACAGCAGAAAAAAACGGATGTCAATCAACGTCCTAAAGAGCGAAGCTCCAACGATGATGGCACATCTGAACTGCTTCCACTGCTAACACGATGGTACTAGAGCTTCTGAAATACTGTATGTTGAGTTGTTTCGGCACTTGACCCTCTTATCCAAAAGTAAGTTGATGGAAATCGGTACTTGGCCTTCTTCAGAAAACAACCCGTTTCAACCGGCACTTGACCTTCACAAAAAACGACAGCACTGGAACCTTGACAGCAGCAACTTGCTTGACTTGCGTAAAAGAAAACAGCAGTCCGAGTTATCCGGCAACATGTAACAACGCCGGGTACTGTCAAATTTCTGTTTCAGTCAAAAATTGCAATTTTGACATTTACCGGGCAACGCCGAGTACTTTGAAAATTTTGAAGATGTTGACTGTCTTGAAGAATGTTAATTTCTTGAAGGATGCTGATGAATTCTTGTTGAAAATGAAGTGGGTAAGGGACCCCGTGTTTGCTGGTACCAGATCAAACCAGCTTATGGCCACCAAATGATGAGTAATAATATGAGTTCAAAAATGATGACGCCCAATTTATATCATGATTGAGTAATTGGCCGCCAAATGACGCGTGCACCATGAGGTGAGTGATGGTGCCCGTGGTCTGGTTTTGTGAAGTGTGTAGATGATGTACAGTCAAACAATGATCATACAAAAACAGGGCAATCCATACAAAGACGTCAGTTAATTCACGACGTATAAAGTCAATGATGCTTGTAACAGCTAGTGACGTTTTTCTGTATCATTTATTGTGGACGCCACAGTGACAAAATGTATACGCGAATATGTAGGTACATCAGACAGTCATTATCACAGCAACAATGTCAGTATAGCAATGGACGGTAGACAGCATCATAATAAAGGTGATTCACATGCATGTCAATACATTATAAGGCTGTAATGTAGTCGGGAAAATTCTCCATCCCTTTCTATCTTAGCCAGAAGATAACCAGATGTATGAGATCAGTTCACTCTCCTTAATCTGACTTCAGCAAGACAGGCACGTCTGCCGAAGTATAAATAATGTCCTCAAAAATATCCTCTAGATAACAAAGGTTTTCCAAACCTAGTTCATGTAACAAAGTAGCAAGTAATGGTCCTTGGGACATGCATCAACCGATGCAGTACAATACAGCGACATGTGAGCTGGGAAAACATCTCGTGACGACGCCTTTCGAAGACAGGCTAGGAATCAAAAATCGCTCACGACCAAAAATCGATAGAGTTAATGAAAAGTTAATTTACCTTGCCTTCAGGAAATACACAGAAATATTACGCCTCCCGGCATGTGGAAATACACTAGAGGTATTATCTCGAATAAACGAAACATCCATTAAGAGGACTTCACATTCCTGACAGAACAAAAAAATAGCGGAGATCCCCTCTCAGCGAGGCATCTTTTTAGCTATTCAAAATCGCTCACTGGACTGGTGGGCGGAAATCGATCGACCAAGAAGCAAGACCAGTCATGCGCAGTCCAGCGCAAAATGACCACAGCTCAGAACTTAAGACGCAAGGACCTTTACTACGAACCAGCGTAAGAATGATTACCTTAAAAGGATAACCCAACAGGTTGCCAACCGGTTTCTGAGAAAACGGCCTAGCATAGCAAACTTAACTGCATTCAATACCAACGCGAGGAGACAACTGCTCACCGAGAAAAGTGACTATAAATTTCAAGCAGTTGTTGCCCTTGCATTACAAAATATATATTGTAATAAAACGATGTTGCGAGAATTTCTCACGCAACAGCGGGACACCATAATGTTTCGTCAGTTTCCAAAAGAAGCTTATCTTAATGTAATACTAGAAGGTCGGAGATGAAAGACAAAATATTTTGCATGTCAGTTTAATAGATTTACAAGAATAGATTAGATGTCTGTCCTAGTCTATTCTTGTGATGTACGTTCTTGTGTATATGTAAAAATTGCCCTTGTCCATCTGTAAAAAATGTATCTCATATTTTCTTATCCTTCTGTACAAATAAATGTCCCTTCTACTGTCTCTGTTTATCTGTAAAACTGTCCTTCCTAATTTGTCTTTAGCCTTCTGTTAAAAAATACCTTCTAATATGTCCTTATCCATCTATAAAAATACCTTATCAAAATGTCTGTTTGTAAAAATATCCCTCTCAATCTGTCTTTGACCACTTGTAAAACATCAGTCCTAGTCTGTTCTTGAGCTTCTATAAAACAAGACATTTTTGCTATTGACCTTAATGCCAGTATGAATGTTATTTAAGTACCTACCTAAACTGTTTACAAAGAATAAGTATTTTTCATCCGATTATGAAATTTAGATACCGTTTTACAGGAATTCACCAACACTATTACATGCTATTTCCCACTTTAAATGAAACATAAATCCCACTTGTACGAGTTTCCAATTTCAAATAAGATAAATTCATTACAAGAAATATTTCCTATAACACATTTTGGTGCCTTAAATTTTATAGCTGTTCTTGGGTAATTTTGGGTTGCTGATTCCAAAAATGTAATCAGATTTTTTCTATCAGCTCTAGTTTTTGAGATAACTAAGAATGACCATATTAGTAGGGCAATTGTTATGTACAATCCTAGAGTTAGGTGCTATCAGTGGCATTTTGACTTTAGTCTGCATTCATATTATATGTAATTACTGTGTATATATTACCAAAAATGTAATAAAACTTTATCATTAGCACTTGTTTAGTCAACACGCAAAAATGATCTTTTCAAGGACTTCCTGGAATGTGATATGCCCGGACAGTCACGCTTAAGGGTCTAACAGTAATCTGCCATCATGTGGGCATCCCAAAGTCCCTGGTATCTCTCTTCCATTGTTTTTATATCTTGGTGAAATCTTTCACCTTGCTCCTCACTAAAGTCGCCAAGATTCTCCGGAAATAAATGTAAATGGTTATGGAGGTAGTGCAATTTTATGCTCATGTTGCATCCAAGTTCACAAAAACTCGACAGCATGTTTCCAACTAATTCAGAATAATTGTCTGCTTTAAAGTTACCCAGAAAGTTTTGCACAACTAAAACAAATGATGACCAGGCTGTGGACTCTGTTTTGTTCAAGAATCAATAAAATTTGGATCGTTTATTAACTTTCTAATTTGAGGTCCATCAAAAATTCCAGCTTTAAGTTTGTCTATGCTCAATTCTGGAAACTTTCTGCATAAGTAATTAAAACAGGTACCATCTTTGTTCAGTGCCTTAACAAATTGCTTCATCAAGCCAAGCTTTATATGTAATGGTGGCAGTAGAACTCTTTTTCGATCAATGAGAGGCTTATTGACAATATTTTTTTCTCCAACTTTAAATTCATCCCTCAACGGCCACTGTTTCTTTGTCCAGTGCATATCTTTTGCCCTGCTATCCCACAAACATATAAAGCATGGATATTTGGTGAATCCCATTTGCTGGCCAAGCAAGAAGTTCATCATTTTAAGATCTACACAAACCATCCAGTTATGTTCTAAATACTTCAATTTTCCCAGAACTGTGCTTATTGTAGCATACTCCTCCTTCATTGTAGTAGAATGAGCAATTGGAATTGAGCCATATTTGTTACCATTGTGTAAGAGAACACCCTTCAAACTTCTTTTAGAGCTGTCAATGAAAAGTCGCCACTCATCTGGTGTATAACTTACACCCATTTTGTTAACAAGACCTCCTTCATTAGTACAAAACACAAGGTTGTTTTCTTTACAAAAGAATGGAACAAAACCTTGCTCTCTGCTGCGATAAAATGTAACCTTTGTTTCAGCAGTCAGTAATTTTTTTTCTTTCAATCTTGAAGCCAAAAGTTCTGAAGATTCCTTGGAGAGATATAGATCTCGGATTAGATCATTTAGTTCAAGCTGGTCGAAGCGTTGAGCATCTGAAAAATCATCTTCGAAATCACTATCACTGTCACTTGTCGTTCCACATGCCACTGCTGTCTCATCTTCTAGCAGGGAATCCGAAATCTGACTGAAAGTTGGAATTGGTATGTCATCGCCTAGCAGAATCTAAATCTGGATATTTCCACTTTTTGTGATTTTTTTCCATTAATTCCCTTAATATTCACAACACAGAAATAACAGTCATCTTAGTGGTTCTTGGGCTCTCTCCAAACCATTGGAATTCCAAATTTTAAACATTTTCTTTTCCCACAAGTCCACTGTCGCAGGTGTTCAACACATGTTTTGCAAACAATATGAGGAGCCCAAGACTTGTCCTGGTCACCTAGTTTTACTTTAAAGTAAGCAAAGTATGCCTTTTTTCACAAAAACAGTAATATGCTTTGTATGTTCTTCTTTGAAAGTGTACTCTCCACAAATATAACAAAATAAATGCGGTGAAAGAAAACATGCTCTTCTTGAAGATGATGCCATTCTCTGTTAGAAGTGTAATAAAATAAATAGCATACTAACATGCATGCAGTGGCTTAAAATCTAAAAAAGGCAATTCTGGGAAGATTCTTGGAAAACTGAAACTGAGAGTAAACAAGCAGTTTTATTTTGTAAAGGACTAGACAGCAATAGTTTTTTTACATAGCCTTATATAGAAAATATTGTAATAATACAGGGTGACCCAAAAAGACACTGGGCCCGCGCGCGCACTTTTTGTGCGCGCGCGGGCTCGTTTTTTTGGGTCACCCTGTATTAATGAAATACAAAAATGTCTGTATCTCAAAAACTAGAGCTGCTACAGACAAGTAAATGTGATATTTGGATCGAGCAGGCCTCATTTATGTACAATCAAGAGTAAAATGTAATCAACTTACAGCTTGTACCACTTTTCTAACTGTCCTGGGTAAAAATTACTGTACCTGTCTCGTGTTCACAATCAAAGAATTTGATGAGCCTGGTCTACTAACTGTGGGAGGTCTTTACAGCAAAAATGGAAAAAAGAAAGTATTACTTCAAAATCCAAAATAATAAACAGATACAAATGCGATAATGGTGACACATTCATTCCTATTCTGTTGGTAATACAGGTCAATATCTTCCATATCTTGAAGAAGTGTTTCCCCAAGTTCAACCTGGCTATCATTTGTCCCATTTGTAATATAATAAACAGATAAAGACTGACACATTCATTCCTATTCTGTTGGTAATACAGGTCAATATTTTCCAAAAGCGTTGGGAATTGCATGTTTCGGAAACCAAATCACGTTCGATAAGTAGCCCAAAATGTGTTCAAAAATTGCCCGTGTCACCCAAAATGTGATGAAAATCACCCAAAAGAACTTTTGATTTTCAGAATATTTTGGTTTTTGGATAAAAGAATACAGACCTGTAGTTGTAGATTCGATATGTATGTTTTGGCCTCTACATAAAATATTCCTGTTTTGCATGACATTTCTCCTGTCTCCTTTACCCCCCTGCAAACTCCTTCATTTTATGAAATTCTGCAATTTGATGAGATCCAATATGAGACAATATTATTAAAGATACGTGGTAGTCTGACATATGCTGCTCTCCATGTGGCCATTTGTTTAGTTCTGTTTCTTTGTCTCTTTAGATAAACATCACATTTAGTGCTTATGTACGTACCATTATATGTGTTTCTGTTTCAGTCTTTAGCTCCAACAGTTTTATTATTGATGTTCCTCAGATATGAATTTATTGTTATTATTGTTCAGAATCAACATCATTGCACTCCAGGCAAACCCATAGGTGCTCAGTCCCCCTCAGCAAATGTCGAAGGGTATGAATGCTAACAGTTCCTGTTGCGCGCTGATTGTACATACGTCGGATGCATCCTGACAGTCCCACGCCTAATGCCAAGCTCCAGCAATCTCAGCCGTGATGATTCATCGATTGCAGTGTCATTCTCTAACAGGCGATCATTAATTGTCTTCAGTATCTCTCCCTTATCCATATTCAACGCACCCACTATAGGTGCTCTTGAAGCTAGTCTTGCATTGCCGAGTACCCCTGCATGACCAGGACAGTAGATCCACACCAGTTCCTGAAGATTTGAAGCTGCTATTCATGCCGTAGCCATCCATTTTGGATCTTCCAAAGCATGGACTGAGAGTCTGACACAATAACTGCTCTTGTCAATGAAGTTTCAGACAACCACGTTTAAGCAGCAGTAGCTGCCTCTACCTCCATTCTCATGCTGGAGGTTGTTGTCATGTAGGCCCCGCTATGTTCAGCAACGATCATGCCCTTAATTCTAGCTGAGAAGCCCCATCTGATTTCCCACCATGGGCTTCAGACCCATCAGTGTACACAATGGCATCATTATTCCCAACATTTTCATTTATCAGAAAGAAATTTAGAATCCTGTATTGTCTGCCTGGCTATTGTTTTACATAGGCATTTCATTCTTTGGGACCTAATTACATGTAAGAAAAAGGGTGTCTCCTTATGCCTTTCTGAAGACATGTGGGAATGTTTGGTTTCCTCTAGGACAGAATCTCTATTTAGGTATTTCGTGCATGGAGAAGACATAGATTTTTTATATGGTATTTGAAGGAGACTTTTCTGTTGCCGACTTCTGTACTTCAGAAATCTTAATTCATTCATCTCATTTTCTATGCTCCTTACAAATACAAAGCACAGAGCCAACATTGCAGCTGGTCATTTTGATGGAACACTTCTTCCCTGCAATAATACAATTCTCAAAGTCTTTCCAAATTTAAAAATTCTCAACTTCATTAACAAGTAATGAATATTATCACCACATTCAGTAACTGATCATACACACATATATACACACACAGGGATAGGGAGAGGAAGCAATAAAGCTATTACATACTTAAAGATATAATATTTATTTGTAAATGCTCATGGAAACATTGTTTGAGCTGAAACAGAGTTGTCAGCAGGTTTGTGTTCAAGGTTTCATGACATGTCAATGCAGACTCCTTTTGAATGTAGTGTAATTATTAGTTCTGGCAGACATGTGTAAAGAATTCCATGATGATGCACCTGCACAACTAAAGCAACTATAAGAGAGGTCAGGTCAAGGTTTTTCAAGGTCCAAAAGTAGGTCGCCATGTTTATAAGTGACCAGTATTTATAGCAAAAGAACGTTTGCAAGTATGAAGGTGTTCTACCAAGCAAAATTTGATGTACAAACAGGAGAACGTGGAAGAGGAAGAATTTAAGAGCAAGAATATTCAGCTGTGAAAATAGCTAAACACTGGGAATGTTATCTTTCAAGCAAATATGTCGTAGCACTCTTTTCTGTAGGGACTCATAGATGTTTCAAAACTGAGAAGCTACAGCGACTCCAGATATTTCAGCAAATAATGGAAAGACCTTGAGCAGATGGCAAAGGACAAGAAGACTTGACATAAGTTTCTTGAAGGCCTATGCTTCTTGGGGAAAATAATATATTTACAGTTCGAACTAAAGTTTTACAGTATAACAATTACCCTTTGGTGATGTCATCTACACCATTTGATGAGTCTGAGTTTATATTATCTGTTCTGTTGTCAGTTGATGAACCATCCGACTCTCTTTGAGTAGAAATGTTCTTGGAACTATTAGGATCTTGGAGTAATGAAGCTGGTGATGATAAAGATAACTTTGACGAAGCATTGCTGATGCCCGATTCTGATGATTTAGAAGATTTTTGATTGACAGTCTTTGCTGTAACATTCACACTAGTGGTGCTACCAGTGGCTTTTAATGTCAATGCAGAAGCATGGCCTTCTGCTGTTAACTCTTTTCGCCGCTTAAATAATGGTTCTGGTTCCTGAAAAATAATGACTTCCAATGATACAATCTCTCAGTGAATCCTGTTTGTAAACACAATCTCACTACGGTTGTGAATTTAAAAAAAACAATTTACTATGGCTTGGCTACACAGAAACTAAAACAGTAACTGATGCTTTAACACTGAGTATCATAATTGCCTTTTGGTGACAGGCACTATTTTCATAGAATATCATTGTCACCATTTGGTGTCCATATAGCATTAGCACAAAAAGTGATCACGGCAGCCATCTGAAAAGACACAAGCCAAAGGAAGTTACTCTCCTTTATTGTGCAATGGTTGATAGCAGCTTGAAAATGTTTTGATGTGTTTTGATTCAGATTTCAGTGGAGTGGAATTCTTTTAAAATGATGAGTGAAACTGTTGAATGTTGCCATTATTCGGATTCTGGCTTTCAGCTGGTCTTTGAAAATGACAACAGTTGGTCTAGTTTTTATGCAGTGTGGCCTGAAACTAGTGAAACAGACAGTGACAGCCCGAGTTCTAGTACTCATGAAGATGCCAGAGGTGGTGATGGTAATTTTCAGGGTCATAGTGTGAACAGGGGCATAGAAAAAGACCTGCTACTAGGAAGGGGTGTGGCAGATAAACAGCTGATGAGTTTCAGTGGGATTTGTATGGCGTTCATGATCCCTAAGTGAGTGACTGGCTGCCTGAATTTTCACCCAGGTGCCTGCAGAACTGCTACAGAAAGCAGAAGAGGGTTTCCTGTAGTTTTGAGGACACAAAAATATAAAAATGAAGCGTGGCAGTGCATCTGCTTTTTTTTGCTAGGTCAGGAAACATGGTGTCCTGTACGTGGCCTGATACAAAACACGTCCACATAAACAATGTTGTTGACAAATGTGTCAAATTCAGACACCATGAGGGGAGATTTAGGACAGTGGAAAAACCTGTCATGGCAGATGTTTATGATCACAATACGGGTGGTGTAGATCACTTCAATCAAAGAATACTTTTACCTGTATCGCTGCTTCAAATGGTCTCACCCAATTCTTCATTCTGTCATAGAAGTTGCCCACGCAAATGGATATATTCTGTACTGTGAAGCTGCCAAACCTCCAATTACATGAAAGCAATTTAGGCCCAAGATTGCTGAAGCTCTGGTATCAGATTATGCAAGAAGTCGACATCACAAGAAAGTGCAGGCCACTGGTGATTCAGTGAAAATTGACAGACTCATCGGTGCAGGACGTAACCACTTCCCACAGCAGTATGAAGACAAATCGCATTGACCAAGATGCATTGTTTGTAATTCTGCTTGATTAAGAGTTCAGACAAGATTCTTTTGTATTGGATGTGAAAAACCACTCTGTGCTGTGCCCTGCTTTTCAGAAATGTGAGAACCATGCTAACACCAGGAAGGAAATAGGCCCCCCAAGGCCAGAGAAAAAAAAGCAACAATAATTGCATATATAACCATATTTTAAGTTAGATTAAAACATCCAGCTAAAGCAAGATGACAAGTAGCCTTTGTATTTTTTCATTTCTCTTTGCTTGAACACATGTCGGTACCTCATAAATATTTCTCTTTTGCCATTTCAGACACTGGGATCTTATGTCCATTTCAAATAGCTTTTCAACCCCAATATCATTCAAGAGCATATTTTACTTTTCTTAGAAATAATGTTCACTTACAATATATGTGGTAAAGTTTGATGAGTTTTGAGTTGATCATAATATTTTTTTAATACATTTTCAATAGTGCATGTCGTTTACTTCAGTTGCCTCATTAATATTCAAAATGGTCATCATGATCACATGATCTGAACACAAAACAAGGTCAGCTTGTGACATTTTACTTCCAATATCATTCTGAAAGTTTCATGACAATCTGCTGACTCATTCGGTTTCAGTGATTTACTAAATGTCATCACCCCAAATAGGAAATTTTTCCTAAAAACCCTTGGTACTTATAATATATATTATAGCCCCTTCAGTCATAACTGACTATGGGAATGCGCCCCTGAGGGGACAGCCCTCAGCTGCTTATTTCCCTGGTGTTCCTTTTGACATTTTCTCCTCTCTTCTGCTTGCTGTGAGAGCTTCTATTTGCCCAATCTGAGGTGGCGCCGTAGACAGCATCGCCACTTGATGCAATCGGCAACTTCATCCTCCAAGGTTACTGGATTTATGTCCAGTGCCCTCAAGTCTCTCTTGCCCACATCTTTGAATCTCAGCTGCAGTTGCCCAACTGTTCTTTTGCCATCTGCTAGTTGCTCGTAGAAGATCTTTCGTGATACGACCATCTTTCTTGCGGCGGACATAGCCAAGCAAGCGTAGTCTGCAATGTCTAAGCAGTGTATAGGGCCTACATGCTTTAAATTGGTACTTAAAGGTAATGCTCACTGAGAAGCCTTAGTACTCAATGTGTTAAAAAAAAAAATTATGAAGAAAAAATATTTTGTTCAACCTCAAATGTTTATAATTACGATATATAGCGTAGCTAATTCCAGATAATAATTTTGACTGCCCATACATGATCATGGTATCATTTAGTTTTCCCAATTAGTGTATATAGAGTAAATCAAAACTGTTAAATGTGTATCATGATGTTAATAAGAGGGAAAAGGGTGGGAAAGCCTGGGGTGATTGGGATGGCACCCAATATACGAGTACTATTCATCTGTCATCATCAATATGATTTTTGACAACCAGACCAGACCCTCACTTTCCCACTATACCCTTTGTGATGAATTTACCATGATACAACGTTAAAATATCTCCAAAATTAACGATAAAATGTAGGGATAAAAATAATGCGTAAGATACTAGGAGACATGCTCGCCCATGCCCGCCTTTCCTGCCACCATTCAAATTATCTAGTTAGACGTGCAGACGGAACGTTTACCCTTTGTAGACGGGGGGGAATGAAACGGAGATCAAAAAAGGAAAGATATGACTGAACACGTGTTTGAAGTTCGAACG
Source organism: Oreohelix idahoensis (assembly GCA_024509875.1). Classification (NCBI taxonomy): domain Eukaryota; kingdom Metazoa; phylum Mollusca; class Gastropoda; order Stylommatophora; family Oreohelicidae; genus Oreohelix; species Oreohelix idahoensis. Next base: position 932,458 of record JAMPIV010017846.1, on the reverse strand, counting down.
GCAAAAAGGACGCAATTGGGGGTGAAAGGAAAAAAATTCACGGCACTAGTTGACATAAGTAAGGAAATGGACAAGAAAAGGACCTTAGCTCTTATTCGAGACAGTCATTTCTTGGACGTTTTTCGATACTTGGTCTTTATTTGAATGCCGCGGCAAAACACATGAGAGAAGGTTCTCGAACAAATTTCAAAAAAACTAAACTTGAGAAAAAATATGTTTTTTCTTAATAATAGAGTTATGAAAATAAAACCTAGCTAGTTTGATAGCCCATCTTGAGCAGAGAAATAATATGCTTTCAATTATACAGACGGATAGATAATAAGGAAGATATTGACAAAAGACTGTATTGTTCATATCAGACGAGCGACTGCACTGTTAAACAATGTCACTAAAGTTTCAAAAATTTTGGCCTTGAGCATGCAAACGTAAAAATCGAGCTGTAATTAAAGAGAGGGGAAATGGTGGAGAATTGTAGCTAAAAATAACTTAGGAGGCAGATTCGTGTAGGAAATGCATGTAGAACCAAGCGTGTTTTTTATGAAAAAAACAAGTAGAGACAGACGGACTAACAGACCGTAATACATACTTGACTGAGATCTGACTGAAGTGACTTTTGGTTGTAGATTTGAAAGTTAGGGGGGAAGTCGGCGATTGGTCAACGTATTTTATAGTAGCGGGACAGAGAGGTGAAATTTTGCCATTTGACATAAGTCTGTTCAGAGACGCAGTTTAAATTAATAGTGGTGTTGATTCCAGAAGAATACAAATATATAGTGGGACGCCATCATACAGCCAGCAGCTCAGCTGAGTTTTGCTAGCAAATTTAACTGTGTTCTCAATTCTGAATTCTGGTAAGAATGAACAGTATTTATTCTGTATATTTTAATAATTCGAGTGATTGATACTGCCATATCATAAAAATGATTACGACAAGTAAGTGTTCGCTCTAGGTCCCCAGCCCAAGTTCAGGGTCTAGAGACATACATACAAAGAAAATATATAGGAACGCCTAAATAAAACTATGAAAAAGGATCTGGTGTTGAGATCAGTGGAACATATCACCTATCTTATTCAATAGCAGGAAGCTATTGAACATATCTCAGATGCAATGTAGTCTTGGGGAACTAGTACTATGTGAAAACAACTAGGTAAGATGTGCTGTGTGGTCAGAGAGATCTGACCCATTTTGTGTGGTGTTGTGGTGTCGTGTTGTGTGCAGAAGTGGCTCAGGAGGTAGAGTTCTGACACATGACCCAATACTTTTGTTTCAGAATTGTGAGTTTCTATTTGGCACCGAAGTGGTGTCAAATGCTGTTATAAGACTACACAAGAGTGTGCCTGTGCAGACTAAGATTGGTGTCAGTGAAGTCTAACGTTGTACTCCAGATTTGGAGAGGAGTGGGCCACCAGATTCCAGCACCAGAACTACTCAGTCAAGATACGTGAGCGTCTGGCCTGCTGGACATTCACCAACTAATTTACTAACTAACTCACCAACTATATTACCATCAACTAGAACATACCATTTTGGGAAATAAAACTTGTATTCCTCCCATCAGTAAATGGACAATGTTTTGGTAGTCACAGAGTGGGAGTGATGACACCACCCCAACAGCATATCTAGTAATAAGTTCTCCTGGGACTATCTTAATATAATTATTATTAACCAGTCATTTGAAATAATTAGGTACACATTTTCCATTTTATTATGTCATACAATTATGCATTCCATTTATAATTCCATAATATTTCATATGTTCTGACCAACAAACATTTGGTTCAGAACAAATAAATTTATCAAAAGATTTAAATTTTAAAACTAAAACAGCCTGAGTTAGTTCAGTGTGTTATAAAGTTTATTAATATTATTAGACTTAGTAAAGATCTGTGTGTGTGTGTGTGTGTGTAATCTACCACAACACATTACATATCAGTACCCTAGACTTTTAACGTAGCCACATTCATTAGGAAAAAAAAAAGATATGTGTGAGGTCGTAAGTGGTAGTAAGAAGGGCCTTCTGTAATTCACATCTACATTTATCTCAGGAGCCTTCACAGCTGACCTCATACATCACACTAGGTAACATCAACCATACAATACCATCAAAATCCACTACACCCTTACTAATCCTTATATTTAAATTTTTTTTCTCGTAATGTACTATTTTTCTCTACTGTGTAGTTCTCTAGATCTTTCTATTCTAAAAATCTCATACTGGGATTCGGGCACCAATTTACCTATAAATATAGAAGAGGTGTTGAGAATAGACAGACCTAGGGAACTGCATAATATAGTCAAACAGTATTTAACAAGAACAAAAGTTAATATATAGTAATTGGGGAGGGGAAGTTCTGATGCTGTTCTTACAATACATATGATTTCTGACAGATGAAAGTCAATTAAATATCTATTAAAGTCAATTATATAACTGGAAACACAAGGCCTTTACACCCCTCCCCTCAACATTATTTATGTTTGGTTTTGTTATGTTTTATCTCATTTTTGTTTGTTTGGGTTTTTTCATTTAAACATAATTGGTAATTATGATTTGCCCTATTTACAATGATTTGACAGGTGTGATGCCACTTTCCCATATTGGCAGTTGTTCGGATTATTTGGAATTGAAAACAATATATATCCTGATTATAACCCATCAGGGGTTGAACAGGATATTTTTCATCATAAAATTTTTTTTTTTATTCTTAACACCTGTGGTACAGTTATGGGTGAATTTGCATGCCTGCAAATAAGCCAATATAAGGATTCTCTGGAGGACAACATTAGACAATATCTGAAGCACCGAGGACTAGATAAGAACCAGGCCAGGAGGAAGACAGTGGATAGAGTATGGCAAGGGTACAGGAGGAATGACTAAGTAAATATTACTTGCAGACTAATCTGACAGTAACTTCTGAATGGTAATCTCCAAAAGAACGTTACCAATCGTTCCGGATAGAATATTCACTTGGAGTTATGTCCCTTTAGCAGTGTTTCGTGCTTTAGCAGTGCCTCGTGGCTATGTATCGTAGTGTGCAAGCACCGATTGTAATTAGGAACTGTCACAATATTTGAGGTGCAAAACGCAGAGACAATTATAAACAAAATAATTTTTTTTTAAAGAGGGGGAGGGGGTGTTAAAGCATGAGGCTTTTGGTTTATTGTTTAACTTACCTTTATTTGTCATTATTAATTTTTTATAAGGACACTCCCCCTCCCCCCTCGAACTGATTCACAAACTGACGAAACATTAAATGTCTAACTTACTAACGGACTGATTCATGTATTGATTGACGGAGCTAGCGACTGACTGATGTACTCCTAATGATTGACGGACATCGGATAGACTGCTAATTTGGCTAGGCTAACCGACTTTCGTACATCAGTTCATAAGTCGGTCCGTCAAATTAGCAATCTATTCCTTTTTTTTTTTTTAATAACTGAAAGTGAATATTCTGTGCAGAACGATCGGCAACGTTCTCTTGAAGATTACCGCTATAATTATAGACACTCTAAGAATACGATACGCATATATTTTGTATTTTTATTTTCTGTAAACTAATGCCCGTGTTTATCCCCAGATAGGCCTACATCGCTTACTTTTTTCACGACTTTTGCTTGATCATTTGGCGGAAAACTGGCAACATATCTGACAAAAATGTTGAAGGCTTCACCACAAGAGATAGTTTAAATTTAAAATACCTTTTCCCTGTCGGCATTTTCCAATTCGTCAAGTGTCGGTATCCTAAAACGTTTTGGGGGCTCCATCTTATTTACAAACGGGAGGTGACTCAAATTTAAGAAGCTAAACATGAGAGTTATCTTTTCCGTCTCCACTAGTTTCTGAACCAACCAAAAAGAATTCTTGCTTCAGTCATTACTCATTATGCGCCTACAGTTAGAAACCTGGGGATCAGCTGGAGTGGTGTCTCCGTGCTCCTCAAGGAACGAAAAGGGTGCTTAATTAAAAAGAATAATATCAGATGAATTGACAGCAGAGTGGGATACAATTCTAAACAGGAAAACGTGCATATAAACTTCAATGAGCCAACAAGAAAATATATCTACAAAACTCCCAGTAATAATTTTTTTTTTTAAAGACAGAGTATACCGTTCAACTCTTGATGGGTTACAATTAGGATATATAATGTAAAAAATTCAAGATAATAAAATCTTATTTCTGACATCTAAACATAGTAACTTCTCCCCCAAAAACCGGGGATGTCGAAGATGACATTTAATCCACCAATTGTCTGCCATCGTCCATATGAGCACCCATCAGACTACCCCTTATCCTAACACCATCATTGATTTTAGTTCTCTGTTATATACTGTTTTACTAAATTGTGCAATTCTCTAGGTCTATCTATTCTCAACACCTGTTCTACAGTTATAGATTAATTGCATGCCTGTGAATAATTTAATATTGTTTTTTTTTCCTCTGTTGTTCATACTTCCTATATTTTAGTAGGAAATGCTCAATATTATTTTTCCTACACACTGCATAGTAAGGTTCTTCTATTCTGAAATACCCCATTCCTAGTTGCAGTCTAAGAAGTTTCTTATTGCTAGGAATGTTTAGTTCTCTACATACCTGACACATTCTTGTAGGAGTCTTGAACAATTTATGTGGTCTTCCATCCCACTTTACTGTCCATTCGTCAGTTGTTATTCTTTTAATTAAGCTTTTGATCTCTGTTTTACTCATCCCCACATTCATTTGGTTTCTATTAGTTTTACTTTCCTTAGCTTCTTTATCCGCCTTTTCATTTCCTTCTATTCCAACATGTGAAGGTACTCAAGCTATTAGAATAGAACATCCTCTGGAATATAGTTAAGTATTTGCCAGTAATATCTCTTCTGCTTTATCTGGTCTACTGCATTCTCGTATGTTTTTTAAAGCTTGAATAGCTGAAAGTATTGTCAATTTATGAAGAGGATTGTTAGAGAGTAATAAGTAGGGCTTGGATTTTAATGATTTTTGCATCTTTTGTTTTGGCTTCACCAAAACGTTGCTCAGTTAAATCTAAATGTGTTTCTGGAAAAACTATGCTTTTTCAAGGCATTATATTCCGTTTTTTTTTTCAGTCATTTTAAAGCATTTATTTTGTGTCATTATGTTGCCTTTTTTTTTTTTATTGTTTTCTTACTTACTTTTTTTTTTAAAAAAAAACACATTACTTAACTGTTTTCCTAATGTTATTAAATCATTTTTCCTAAACCCTTGAAAACAAATTGTGCTGGTAAATTTTCCTACATAATGTCAAATTTTGGATTTCTGCCTGGTGCCATTACTTCCTTAGAGAAGTCAGCAGTTCTATTAGTGGATCAGATAGATTTCATGCGTGAGTTAGTGTGAATGGAGATGTGGGAATGGCTGTGCAAAAGATAATTGAGCAAGTTTTGAAACAAACAATGTGGGATATGAAAAGCTGTGCTTCATTCAGCGGAATTAGAAACAACTGTGTCAGTAGTAGTGGAAAGAAGATTTTCAGTGTTTAAAGCTTTGTTGGCAGACAATAGAATGTTGTTCTCTTTCGATATTAACCAGACCTTAAGATCTTTTATATTTGGACATGCGCCCTAATATAACTGATGGACCCTGTGTCTAGGTTGAATAGTGCTCGCTTCATCAAAACAAAGCAAAATTTTATTATTTTAATTTTTTTTTTAATTTTTATTGTGAAAATCTGCACATGGTTTCCATTGTGCATTGTAATACTTAATTCATTAAATAAAAAATTTCAGTTTGCCATAGTAACTGTAAAAATATTCAGTTGTTATTTCATGTATTTTGTGTTTTTTTTTTTATAAGGAATTATTTCGTTAATAAAATGTTCAGTTTGGCATAGAAACTGTGAAAATTATTAATTGCATTTTTAAGGGTGGTGTGATGTGTGTGTCTCTTACACTGCATGTTTTTGGTTTTAATAAAGTAGACTTTTACTTTGACACAGAAAAGGTTAAAAAAATGAAGTTGTATTTTTATGTCTTTTCCCTATTTTGTTTTAGTGCTCATTTTTTTTTGGTTAGTAACAAAGAATTTCAGTCTGTCACAGTAACAGCAAAATACTAAATTATATTTGTTAGGTTCATTTTTGTTTTATGCCTTTCATTTTCTTCTTTTAATAATACGAAATAATGTTAGTTTAGCTTGGAAAACTAAATAAAAAAAGTTGTGTTTTTAGGTCATTTAAAAAATTGTATAGGGCATTTTTGGAGGTTTTTTGGGTCATAACATACATGCCACATCTTGGAGATGAAAAACCTGTACCAAAAAAATCCAAAAAGCTTGTACAAAAATCCGGAAATCTGTACACAAATCCAGAAACCATAACAAAAAAAAAAAAAAAACCTGTAGCCTACAAAAAATATTTAAAAAAGAACCATACAAAGAAGAAAGATCCCTACATCAACCATTTTATTCTTTGAGAAATCACAAACAAATTGTTTTTCACACAGGAGAAAGCGTAAGTTATCATTTACTGTGTTTTCCTTGTTTGTACATTTGGTACATATCTTCACATTGAATTTAATAGGAAACTCTATACGGAGCGTTACAAAAGGAGGCGGTCTGATCATCATAAGAGTTCACTCTGTCGGCCAAGAAGATCATTACTTACATAATAAATAAAGCTTATGAAGACATGACAAGCAGAGTTCTTCATGAAGGACAACTTATAGAACCATTTGGAATAAGAACTGGAGTGCACGTGGAATGCCTCTTGTCACCATTTCTCTTCATACTGGCTATAGACTGGGTTATGAAAACATCAACCTTAACCAACAGATATGGAATCCAATGGACTAAACAGCTGGGTGATCTAGATTTTGCATATGCTCTTGCACTTCTGTCTCATAAATCAGATGCAAGACAAAATTAAAATACTTGATGAAAAATCACATCAAATGGGTCTGAAAATACAAAGGGAGAAAACAAAGATAATGAGAATAAATGCAAGAAACGATAACAAGATCGTACTGGAAGAAACACCACTACACGATGTAGATTCATACATATACCTTGGCAGCAATACAGACACAGTTAGAGGGATAGATAATGATATTGAAATAAGAATACTAAACAAAAGGCTAGAGGACCTTTCATTGCATTAGGAAATATATGGAGATCAAAAGAAATCAAGTCCAATGTAGCATGATGAAACAATGTCTACCATTCACTGTATTAGGAAAAATATCGTCCATTAAAATCAAAGCACACTCTTGTGTGTGTCACGAACGATTTGCAAATGGCGTAATGGCAGAAGGAATTTTGTGTTAACGGTACTACCATGGATTACGTGAATGGCAAACGAATGGAGTGAAGGAAAGAACTGGAGTATATTGCATTTTATGAAGGAGAAGACCATGCAGTTATATTCACAAGGAATAGTTGCTATGTGCCTTAATTTCAGAGATATTCGAGGTAAAGTTGGCCAGCATATTAAAAGTTAATGTGAAATTGATCTTCGAAGAATGGGTACAATTCGTAGACAAAACTAATTAAAGAAAACCAGAGATGCGAAGGAAGCTAAAGGATCGTCCCAGCAAAAGGATATATAGATGAAGGTAGTAGATTCCAGGGTTGAGAAGAACGAGCATGTTTTCTGGACCAAACTTACACAACTCGTTCTAGTCTACACACAAAACACAAGACTGAACAGTCTGAGAAACTGTGACGTCGTACTACCCTCCGATACAGCCGCGTTCGCAATATAAAAAGGCCAGCCGCGGACTTTTCAAACTTTATACACACAGCAGAAGATAGATAGACTGAAGGAAGGAGACGCTTGCCAAGGCTATAACCTTTTACCATCTGTATGCACTGCAGCTCTACCTCAACAAACTGAGTCTGTTCTGTACTTTGCATCTATTCTAGAGGGTATGTAAATTTATGAATAAATCATTTGTTTTATTGCAGATTATGATAGATTATGTATCAGGATCAGACCAGAGGACTGAACTGAAATTAAGTTGTGGATGTATAAAGGAAATCGATGCATACCAACGTTTATCATGGTCATTAGGAGTGGTCAGTTAAAAGTTATTATACTGGAATAATGAACTTGGCACTCTAGAATGTGAAAGGCGAAGGTAGCATCATGATTTTGTATAAAATGTATTAGATTTTATTCATGTATAGCTTTAGAATGTTTATGCAGATAGACACCTGTCTTGTCTCGCTATCCTGATCAGAACAGATCCATGTATCATTCATATACATGCATACATCTTCTTCTTCTTCCTCGTTCGTCCTGAAAAGGACGTTGGTTGCGTTGTGCCCATTTACAGCGAAGCTGCGATATTTGCGCCTTTCGGCCGACACATCCAACTTCCGCACGGCATTTTTTTTTTGGGACTGGGTTAGCCTTCCCTCTTCGATCCCTACTCACTCAGCCAGACTGCAGTGATGCAGCCTGTTTCCAGGACCACCACTTGGAGGTGGAGTAGGGTCTTGGTCAGCTCAGGTTTGCTGACCCTGATGCAAGCAGTCAAGCTATGGGTTGCTGACTGCATTGTCTATTGTTGCGTCTTTGGGTCCCATGCATACATCTGAACACTTTCATTCATGGACATGCAGGCTTGTGGAACCTATGACCAAAGATAGCCACTTGTCACATATTGTCTCCAGGTTCATTCGTGTCATACTCCAGCAAGAGGTCGAGAATCTTAGATCAATAGTGCCTTCTTGGACCAACTCAAGAGCATCATATATTGCCATCTATATTGGAGTACTATGCCCCATCTGTGCTTGGTGGCCTAGTACAAGACCTGCAATTGATATTGCTGTGTAGTATTTCTAAAGGACATTCACAGAACTTAATGATAAGTATTCAATGTGAACAATTCAAGCAGCCATTGTGAGTGGTCACAGCAAAGTAACTATTTGTGTCATGATGAACAAACTATTCTAAGATAATATGCAAGACAAGAGACAATTTAGTTCTAAAAGGAAAAGTTAGATGAATTTTCTGTTCTATTTCCAAGATTCCAGAAGAGGACTTTTGTCTAGTTGATAATTGAAACTCAACTATTGAATAATTGTGTAACTAATCTTTTATTCATTCAATTTTCATCTGTTTCATCATTCATAATTTGCACAAGAAGAAAACAAAAGATAGATGTACATAATAAATGATTCAGTAATTGTATTTTCTCTGACTTATCAATTTTTTATAGTTACATTTTGAGTTTTACTGAATTGTTGATTATCATAGGTTAGTTACTAGCAAAGGTGGCATCTTAGGCTCTAACTTTAATCTGATTACTATCTGAAGTAGAGACCTTCACAGCCATGGCTATCCTGTGATACCAGTGCTTTTCTCTGACACTGGGAATATATTCTTTTCAGACAGAATTCTTTTTTGTTCTATCAGTAACTTCTACTGACAACTATACTCATAAAAACCTTTTGCTACATTCAACACACACAAAAAATAGAATTTTCAATTCAGTCCTATTGTATAGCCCTGAAACACGGAGAACAACAAAAACAACAATGAAAAAGCTACAGACTTTAATGAATGGATGCTTGCGTAAACTAGATGGATTGAAGTGGTATGACAAGATCACTAATGTGGAACTGATGATAAGCACTAGACAAGCTCTTATGGAACAAGAGATTAGAAGATGATGCTGGAGATGGATAGGACACATAATGAGGAAACCTGTTGATAGAATTACCAAGCAGCCTTTGGTCAAGAACTCTCAGGATAAGAGAGATAGCGGAAGACCAAAGATCACAGGGAGAAGGGAACTGGAGACAGACTTGAAGAGGACATGGATAGACCTTGAGCTGATGGCACAGGACAGGAAAACTTTGCATATGTTTGTTGACGGCTTATGTGCCTTGGGGAGTTGAAAAGTAAAAGCAGAAGAAGTAAAGGTAAAAGATCCTTTAACACTTACATTCACTGAGGTTTCACCATTATTCAGTATGTTACTGAACAAATTGTGTAACGATTTGTTAAGTTACCAAATATTAATAAGTGTGAGGTGGTGCTGGCACAGTTGTGTGCAAATAAGCCAGTTTAACTTATACTTTATTAGTATTAAACTAAAAGAAGGAGAAACCATGGTCAACCTGGTCATAGTGTGTGGGCCAAATGAGGATGAGAGAGCAGAGGTCAAGGAGGAATTCTTCGAGCTGCTTCAAAGGACAGTGGATGACTGCCTAGATGAAATTATCATGCTCGGAGATTTCAATGCCAGAGTTGGAAATGGCCATGCTAGATGGGGTGGAGTTATCGGAAGATATGGAGAGGATACTCTCAGTGACAATGGAAAGCAACTCCTTAGATTCTGCAGTGAGCAGAATCTGATCATTGCAAACACAGGGTTCCCCCATAAACGCATACATGCATACACTAGATGTGAACCAACAAAGAATGAGAAGTCAGTGATCGACTATGCCATTGTTAGGAGGAGCTCATTCAAATATGTCCGGGATGCTGGAGTCTGGAGGGGGCCAGAGATTGGAAGTGATCACTACCTGCTTACAATCAAAAGAACAACTGAAAGAGTTGCTCAGCCTAGGAACTGCCCAACATCGCGCAAGAAACTAGGTAAACGAATGGGAGAAATGAGCATTGGGACCTACAAGCTGAGAGAGCCAGAAATTAAGACCAGATATCAGGGGCTTATTGCTGCAGCGGTGAGCAACACAGAAGAACGGCCTGATGACTTGGGGACGCTCAGGCTTAAATTTAAGGACATCATAAAGACAGCTGCTGCAGAAGCATGTAGTAAGTCTGACTTGGGAACAAGAGAAAGAAGACACCTTGGTGGACAGAGGAAGTCAAAGAGAAAATAAGAGAGAAGAAAATGGCATGGAAACAATACTTAGGAGCTAAAAACACAACAGGACAAATGGAAAAATATAGAGAATATGTGACACTCAGAACAGAAGCAAAGAACAAGGTTCTAGCAGCAAAACAGAAGTCCTGGGAAGAATTTGGAGAATGGCTGGAAAAAGTTGCGCAAGAAAACCAGAAACTGTTCTATAAGACCCTAAAGAACATGAGGAAAGAAAAACAATGCCCTCTCAAATTTATAAAGGACAAGCAAGGCAAATTGCTTACTGCCCCGAAGGAAGTAATGGAAAGAATATTTCTCAGAACTCCTGGACGGTGAGCATGGTGAAGCATCAGAAATGATAACCACTAGCACAGAAGAGAAAACCAATGATGGAGAAGATGACATAAAGATGGAAGAACTGAAGGCAGCACTGGAGAAAATCAAGATGGGCAAAGCAGCAGGGCATGATGGTATAACACCAGAAATGGTTAAGTACATGGGAGCATCAGGCGACCTATTACTCTTAAAGGGTCCTACAGGCAGCGTGGTGCAACAAGACCATACCAAAGGATTGGGAGATTGCCATCATAACACCAATTTTCAAAAAGGGTGACAATCGACAATGTGGAAACCATAGAGGCATATCCCTTCTCAGTGTCCCTGGTAAAATCTACTCTAGAATCCTGGAGCAGAGACTCAGACGCCTAGCTGAGCCACAATTGGATGAGGTCCAGTGCGGATTCCGAGCAAACCAAAGTACTCAAGACCTAACCTTCACACTCAGACAGCTGAGTAACAAGGCCCTTGAGTATAAGAGTGAGATCCATCTTTGTTTAATAGATCTAGAAAAGGCGTTTGACAAGGTCCCCTGTAGCAAAATTTAGGACTGTTTGGCAAGGAAGAACATTCCAGCACCTCTGATTCATACTATACAGAGCTTCTACAAGTCTTGCAGAAATTATGTGAGTACAGCAAACCATAAGTCAGAAGAGTTCAGAACCACCACTGGTGTAAGACAAGGTGATATCCTGTCACCCACAGAAGAGGAAACCAATGATGGTGAAGATGACATAAAGATGGAAAAACTGAGGGCAGCACTAGAGAAAATCAAGATGGGCAAAGCAGCAGGGCATGATGGTATAACACCAGAAATGGTTAAGTACATGGGAGCATCAGGCGACCTATTACTCTTAAAGGTCCTACAGGCAGCATGGTGCAACAAGACCATACCAAAGGATTGGGAGATTGCCATCATAAAACCAATTTTCAAAAAGGGAGACAATCGACAATGTGGAAACCATAGAGGCATATCCCTTCTCAGTGTCCCTGGTAAAATCCACTCTAGAATCCTAGAGCAGAGACTCCGACGCCTAGCTGAGCCACAATTGGATGAGGTCCAGTGCGGATTCCGAGCAAACCGAAGTACTCAAGACCTAATCTTCACACTCAGACAGCTGAGTGAAAAGGCCCTTGAGTATAAGAGTGAGATCCATCTTTGTTTCATAGATCTGAAAAAGGCGTTTGACAGGGTCCCCTGGAGCAAACTTTGGGACTGTTTGGCAAGGAAGAATATTCCAGCACCTCTGATTCATGCTATACAGAGCTTCTACAAGTCTTGCAGAAATTATGTGAGGACAGCAAACCATAAGTCAGAAGAGTTCAGGACCACCACTGGTGTAAGACAAGGTGATATCCTATCACCTTACCTCTTCATACTCCTTATGGACGATGTCATCAAGGCATGTAAGGAGAGAAGAAGAAAGTTTTCAGTGGGGTACTGGAAGATGAGACAGGTCTATATTTCGAAGCTGGCATTTGCCGATGATGTTGCCCTGATTGCTAAATCAGAGGCACATCTCCAATCCAACCTGCAAGTCTGGAAGGAAGAGCTGGAGAAGAGAGGGATGGTCATAAGCAGCTCTAAAACAAAATCCATGGTGATATCACGAGAAGAAAGAAAACATCAGATTAAGTTGGGAGAACAGGTCCTGGAGCAGGTCGACCACTTTAAATATCTCGGAGCTATTATAGACCGAAAGGGAGGCATCAAAGAAGAGTTGGCCACTCGGAAAGCAGCGGCTGGGAGACTTTTTCAGGCCATAAATCGTGGATTCCTCAGCAAGAAAGAGGTTGGTAAGAAAACGAAGATGGCTGTATACCGCTCCATCTATGTCCCAGTCTTGACATATGGATGCGAGTCGTGGGCAATGACTACAACCCACAAAAGCCAGATCCAAACCTCAGAAATGAGGTATCTGAGGAAAGTGGTTGAAGTAACAAGAAGAGACATGGTCCGCAACCAGACGATCCGTCAAGGCCTTAAATCCCATCCGCTGCAGACCCAAATAGAACAGTCCCAACTAAGATGGTTTGGCCATGTCTGCAGAATGGGAGAAGATCGGCTACCACGACAAGCATGGGAAACAAAGAGCCAGGGATCCAGACCTCCAGGACGACCCAGAGTCCGCTGGGAGGACAACATTAGACAATCTTTGAAGGACCGAGGACTAGAATGGAACCAGGCCAGGAAGAAGACATATGATAGAATGGTCTGGCGCTCTCTCTTCCAAACCTCTACACCTCACGGTAGAAGGGGAACGACTAAGTAAGTAAGTAAGTAGATATCCTGTCACCTTGTCTTTTCGTACTCCTCATGGACGATGTCATCAAGGCATGTAAGGAGAGAACAAGAAAGTATTCAGTGGGGTACTGGAAGATGAGACAGGTCTGTATTTCAGAGCTGGCATTTGCTGATGATGTTGCCCTGATTGCTAAATCAGAGGCACATCTCCAATCCAACCTGCAAGTCTGGAAGGAAGAGCTGGAGAAGAGAGGGATGGTCATAAGCAGCTCTAAAACAAAATCCATGGTGATATCGCGAGAAGAAAGAAGACATCAGATTAAGCTGGGAGAACAGGTCCTGGAGCAGGTCAACCACTTTAAATACCTTGGAGCTATTATAGACCGAAAGGGAGGCATCAAAGAAGAGTTGGCCACTTGAAAAGCAGCAGCTGGGAGACTTTTTCAGGCCATAAATCGAGGATTCCTCAGCAAGAGAGAGGTTGGTAAGAAAACGAAGATGGCTGTATATCGCTCCACCTATGTCCCAGTCTTGACATATGGATGCGAGTCATGGGCAATGACTACAACCCACAAAAGCCAGATCCAAACCTCAGAAATGAGGTGTCTGAGGAAGGTGGTTGAAGTAACAAGAAGAGACATGGTCCGCAACCAGACGATACGTCAAGGCCTAAAATCCCACCCCCTGCAGACCCAAGTAGAACAGTCCCAACTAAGATGGTTTGGCCATGTCTGCAGAATGGGAGAAGATTGGCTACCACAACAAGCATTGGAAACAAAGAGCCAGGGATCCAGACCCCCAGGACGACCCAGAGTCAGCTGGGAGGACAACATTAGACAATCTTTGAAGGACCGAGGACTAGAATAGAACCAGGCCAGGAGGAAGACAGCCGATAGGATAGTCTGGCGCTCTCTCTCCCAAACCTCTATACCTCACGGTAAGAAGGGGAACGACTAAGTTTATTAGTTTAGTTACATTTACACAAATTAAAGAAAAAAATTATTTAAGTGAATTAAGATTGTAATTTCTTCTCCTTCTTCATCGTTCACTCTCAAATAACCACACCTATCTCTCTTATAAAGCTTGCAGCCCTTCTCAGGCTTCTCTCGTCACCATACACTTTCTCCCTCATGGTTCGAGAAGGCCATGCTGCTATCTTGCTCCTCTCATGGAGCCAACAGTTTTGGGCTACATGTTCTACTCTTTGTTTGTTCTCCCCACATGGACACATATCTGTCTGCCTGATTTTCAATTTGTTGTACAGATGGTATTTGAGTCTGTAATGGCCAGTTCTTAGTCTGAAAATTATCACTTGATCTCTTCTTGGTAATGTATAGTGTGGTTCTGCATTACTGAACTCTGGATGTTCCTAAGGATGTAATAATTATAATAATGTGCAAACTGCCACAGACATTTGTAATGTGCTGAATCATCATGTGGTGGACTGTGTTAGCCTAGTGTGAGAGTGTGTCTTTCTGAACAAAGCACTGATACTTTGCGTTCCGCAAGATATTTGCATAAACAGCAAGATCATTAATATTCTGTTTCACTGATGCTTCAGCATTATCCATAAATCTAATGACAAATATGTGTACACACAGTATTAGACAAACACAAAATGATATCACAGGCATATTATTCCGGAGCTTTTGTAGTAAAACATTACTACAGATATTTGGCATGCAAAGTGTATACACATCTCACAGATAACATGTGTAAGCAAATACAAATACACGCACAGAACATAACCACAATATACATTAAACTAGTAGCTAGGGATATTTTTAATTCATTAAATGCAGTTTATGAAAAAGTTCAGATTAGCATCTCACTCTATGTGCCAATCCATGAAGGCTCAGTTATTAAAGTAGAATCACATAATTATATAACACAGATGAAACAGATTAACAAACCACAGTGAAAAGCTGCTGTAATTGGAGCCGATAACATATATGTGTAAACACATACAAAGGTAAAAGTAGTCCCATAGCAGATACTCCCATTGCGGAGTGAAGTGTTAGAGACTTCACTATACTAGGTCCAGCATCGAGAGGTGGGGTAACCAGTTCCCTTCCTCACTGCCTTCACCTTTCCTAATTCAAGTGCAAAGTCAGGTACCCATTTACAGCTGGGTAGACTGAAGTGTGTTGATATCGTGAATTGAACCTGGCATCTTTGCCGCGAGAGACCAGCACTTTAAACCAAATAAAATAAAAACATTTTCCAACCCTAAAAGAAAAAAGATGTTAGACAATGCAATAAATGTGCATACATAGAACAAACTATTTATGTAAAACATTAAAGTCTACATAAATCAGTCTTTTAAGACATTCAAAATTATTCAGATCTGTGGTAAAGTCAGAGAGGGAGAAAGATACGAAGACAGAAGGAAGCTAATGTCTGCTGAGCATTAGTAGATGAACAAACAGACACATTATGCACTTTACTCATATATCCTGTTTTTTTAGGCGATTCAAAGAAAACATTATATGGTTAAGTTATAGAGATATCTTGCTTTGATATAATATACACTCAATCCTCGCTATTCACGGGGGTTAGGTTCCTTGAAAATTCTGTGAATATGGAAATCCGCGAATACGGAACCATTGATCCTATGGGGAAAAAGGGGGTTTGGTTCCTGCGGGACACTGTTCCCCATTCACTTTTACTATCAATCACCATAAACTCATCATTTTGCGTAACCTTCTTGTAAATAAGTTTATTTATTATACTGTGCAATTTATACACTATTTTCTGTGTAATATTACAGTATGTACAATCTTTTGGTGTACCAATACTCACTCACCCATTCACTCACACTGTCACTACTCATTCACACATCCACACGCAACCGGATGGTGGATTCATTCACACCGAATTCCCAGCTGCTACAGACATCTCAGAACAAAGTTTATCTAACACACGTACTTTATCACTGAGGCTCATCACATCCTTATTGTGTTTAGGCACACTTGCCAACACACTTTAATCACAAAAATAATCAAAAACAGTGTTAAAACTGCAAAACCGTGGATGAAAAGATGCTCGACATAGACATGTGTAAACACAATGAAAGCCATGAGAACAACGAGGCAGCCTCTCCTTGCTCGACCCTATGTGCAATGCTGCGCGGTAGGCACTTCAAAATTTTTTGCCTACTGCGCATGGCCACGAATACCCACATGGTGCCACCGAAAGGCAAAAAATGGATTACACTTTATCTTGTGCGAATGAGCCAATCCACAAACACGGAACATGTGAATAGCAAGGATTGACTGTATTATAAACGGTAATAAGCTGATGACATGTAATGAATGCCTCACCATAAAACAAATGTTGGATGAACAAGTGCACCGTCTGAAGACAGCTCGCTGCATGATGACATAGACCCCACAAAAGTGATGACAATTCGCAGATGAAGAGCAGAAGCAGATGGAGGTTGAACACTCCCAGCAAAATAGGAGGCCCAAAGTTTTTGTATATTTTCTCCGTACTGACTTCTTTCCACTAACTATACAAATAAAAAAATGCAAACGAGACACATTTTTCACCAACATCATGTTGTTTGCAGTTTTGGGCAGGAATATAAAAAAGAGTATTACTATGAGCCTAAACATTTATATTGTTTTAACCAAATTTTTACAAAAAGCATCACAATTCAAGTTAACCTTACTTTCTGGTTACACTTTATGCACTCAATCTCACGTGTGCTAGAGAAAATAAAGAATCTGTTACATAATTTATGTTGCTGTTGAGCCAGACTTAGACATAATAATCTTTTTTAAAATAACGAATGATTAACTTTTTGTTTTTTTTAACCAGATTATTTTTATCTTCCAACTTGTAAAAATTCAGAAAAAATGTATTTTTCATCCCATTTTATGTACTCATATCTTGACTGTATCATGTCAAATCACAACTGTGTCTCTACACTTTTGTTATTGCTGTGTTGGTCTTTGACACAATAAATTCCTTAAAATTAACATACATGAGTAACTGTATTTTTATTTAGTCATTGTTTATTCTAATTTATTATTATTAAAATGTTTTAATTCAGAAAATAAATTATTTTTATCCCATATCTTGTAGTCATATCTTGGCTATATTAAGTGATATGACAGTAATGTCACTTGATTTCTGTTGTTGACTATCTGAATTTGGCATAATAATTTTTTTAAATTGCTTTCGCATGAAACTTTCCTTTATCTAAATTTCTTAAAAACACATCGCAATGTGGGAAAAAGCTCTTTTTTTGGAGTCTGACGTAATGCAGTCATACCTCACCTCATAATTCATATGCATAATTTCAACTTTAATGCAGCTGTGTATAAAAAATTATAGACTAATGTCGTAATTGACAATGTGTACTTTAACCAGGAAGATGCTTTTTCACTGCAAGAAATTTAAGCTAACCACATACCAACAATTGAGATGTCTCCCTTCATTTTCCAATTACTGATCAGAATATAAGAGGAAACTACTACAATATTCCATTTCATCATGCTTTCCTAAGATTGACAGCAAGTAAGTAGAGCATACTCTACAGGTTTATTTCAATCTACTCTGTATGCTTGCTTGAGGAGATCAACACACCAAAGATGTAAAAACACACAGATGTTACAAGCATAGTAAAGGTAAAAGATCCCGTTACCCGCCCATTGAGGCATATTGGGAATATGGTGTTAGGCCCATATTTTCTTGACTGTTAGCACACTAGGGGTGATGTGGTCAGCATCACGCTACCCGCCTTAACCTTCCCAGAGTTGCTCTGGTACCCATTTGGGAATGGGTCGACCCAGGAGTTGTTTGCGGCCTAAAAAAATCCCATCTCATCTGGGGATCGAACCACAGACCACTGAGCTAGGAAGCCAGTGCACTAACGCATAGTGGTAAATAATTTATTTCAGGTGAGTCATATATACGAGGTCTAGTCAAAAAGTATCCGACCTTTTTTTCTTCGGGGAAAAAAAATGATATACAGGTGGTTTCTCTGGTGGATACAGTGGAGAAGACCTTCCTGCGCATGCATGAATTTTTTCCCTCCCAAAGACAGTGTCAGTCGTCTGCAATTAGTGTACGCGCGAGCTGTGGTAGTAACAAGCCGTCGGATTTTTATTTGTCATGAAATGACGGAACGTTTTCAACAGCGGTATTGCATTAAATTTTGATAAAAGCTCGGTGATACCCAAGTAGAAACAATTCGAAAGATTCAACAAGCTTTTGGCGATGAAGCCATGAGCATTACACAAATTAAGGAGTGGTACAACCGTTTCAAAGATGGCCGCACATCGGTGCATAGCGAGCCACGTTCCGGTAGACCATCAACAAACCGAAACGACGTGGTCATTCACGAAGTGCGGACTTTGGTCATGCAGAACCGTCATATCACCATCCGAGAACTTACACACAAGGTGGGGATAAGCCACGGTTCAGTACAATCCATATTGACGGAGGATTTGAACTTGCGGAGAGTGTGCGATAAATTCGGACCTGTGGACAACGGGAACTTGGCAGCTGCATCACGACAATGCACCCGCACATTCTTCGCATCTGATTCAGACTTTCTTGGCCAAACACAAGACTCCTCCGATTCATCAGGCTCCATACTCTCCTGACATGGCTTCTTGCAATTTCTGGCTGTTCCCCCAATCTGAAAATACCGCTGAAAGGGACCCGATTTGAGTCACGAGAAGACATTATGATAAATTCGACGGCCGAGCTATACTCCATTCCCAAAGAGGTCTACCTGAAAGTCTTCCAAGCATGGTGAGACCGCTGGGAGAAGTGTGTGCAGTCCCTAGGAGATTACTTTGAAGGGGATTAGGGTTTCAGACTTCCAGGTGAGTGATTGTATTTTTCCTGGCCAAAGGTCGGATACTTTTTGACCAGACCTCGTATATATTAAAAAACATAAAAATTTCATCACCATATGATTTTATAAGCTCCAAAATTATAAATATTTTAAGCCGATGCATAAACTTGATAAGGAAAAATTTCATAGAAAACTCGTATGGGAAAGTCACATAGAATGGAAGAGTTAAAGGCCAAGGCTGGATATGAGGGAGAGAGCAGACCTGAATGCGGAATGGTCAGATGTTTAAGAGGGATAAGGAACACATGAAAATCTTTGTTTTATCACAGTGAAGATACAGACATTACTGAATAAAAAATTTCTGTACTGCAATAATTCAGCTTAGTGAAATGAAATATTTTTTATTAAAAGGTGCAACAACAAAAAAAAAGCATTTAAGAAAATAAAAGTGATTGCATACTATAAAAATTTTATACAACAGTAAATATTTAATAATATTACTTTACACTAGCTAACTGGATAGAGTGGTAAGGGGTATTGGGATTATGAGATAATGAAAATATGAGTGTTAATGATATTAAAAGTAGCTTGAAGGGTGTGTGTGGTAGATTTTATAGGCAAGACATGAGATGATCAAATTGTGTTTCAATTTCTTTAATTTGCTGAGAGTCAATAACAGAAAGCAACCCAAGATGTGTAAAGAAAGTTTAGCTTCTTGTTTATTTTAGTAAAGAGATTAATGTCAAAAGAGTCAGCTATTTGAACCTACACTGGAGAATTAGAACAAAGATTAACTGTGTCGAAATATATGAAACAGTCACAATCTGTGCATCCCTGGTACATAACTGAGCACACTTCTGACAGCATATC
Source organism: Oreohelix idahoensis (assembly GCA_024509875.1). Classification (NCBI taxonomy): domain Eukaryota; kingdom Metazoa; phylum Mollusca; class Gastropoda; order Stylommatophora; family Oreohelicidae; genus Oreohelix; species Oreohelix idahoensis. The sequence continues at coordinate 912,400 of JAMPIV010017846.1, read as the reverse complement.
AGATTCCTCTTCCATGACTGAGGATTACTGTTTGTAGTACATTAACAATTTCCTATTTAGATAAATGTTTGCCTGATCAGATATTACTGCAATTAATAAACTGCTTTTATTTTACAGATTACATCATCAATTATGAAATGTACTGATACTTCCTTTATTTTTAGTCAAAGAATCGGTAGACTACTGTGAACATTTAGCATCAGTGGAAGAGAATAAAGTAGCAACATCAAGCCTCCTCTTGTGCAGCAGTCCTCCAAGCTAAAGCAACAGTTGCTTTCCGAAGAGCCTGTTGTGCATGTGGAAACTCAGAATTCAGTCTGTCCACTATAGCAGTAAGAGCTTGCAGGCGATTCTCCTGCTTCTGAGACTCTAGTTCTAGAGCTGCTGTGGTACGACAAAGCATGGTGTACTTTCCTTCCTTCACCTGCTGGTAGTATTTCATTTTTTGCTGGCGGGCCAAGAGCTCAGAGAGATTCTGAGAAGTAAAATATATTTCATTAGTGTGCCATAACTTCGTAATACTGAAACTAGTAGTTACTACTTCATAACTTCAGCTTCAGATGGAAAACTTAGAGAAGAGTAGACAGAATTTTGAACAGACAGAGCAAGTACAATTTAAATTACAACACTTATAATCTTCATAGAACAATCAAGTAAATGACTCCTCTACATAAACTTTGTCAATGTTGAGATGCATTTGATGATAAGGAATATACTGAAACATTATAGAATTCCAAAGAAATTTATAAAAAGTGTGTGGATGATTTCAAGAGTCAATGAGGATGTAATTAGCCTCACTTCCACAGTTGAATACTGTAGCATTGTGCTTGGCTTGTGGTCATATTAAGGATGACTGTGGCAGTTGCTGTTTTAATACCTTTATGTATTTTACAGTTGCCAAGGCCGCCGCCCTTCGTCTCTGGACTTGCTCTTCGCTAAAGCCCGGGGCCAATCGTAGATAGTGGTATAGTGACGGTTGTGCAGTATATGTGTGTACAGCCACTAGTCGAAATTTTAATAGAACTGAACATAGCCTTCAAACTCTGTCTTGGTAGATACAAGAACATTAATATGTCACACACACACTGACATCTTCAATAACAATTCAAATACGGCAGTACGATGCGAGGTCTCAACGTTTTAGGTGAAAGTAAACTTTAAATTCATCGAACACAGAAACACTGAAGAAAAAGGTTGGCAATCAACACTAGCCTGAGGGTGCTTAAATTTTATTCTCGAATACAATCTCTTTCGTTGTCTTTATTCTCATGTTGCCTTTATTTCAGTTACGAAAACATGTGGGGTGAAGATGATTCTTGTGATCTGTCTCCTTAATTCATTCACTTGGTGAAACAGTCACATGTGTTAGGTTCAGTCTTATAATTCTAGTCTTCGTTATTATCTTAGCCATGTTCACGCTCGTATATATAATAAAAAGGTAAAACTGAGTCTTCATGGTCCTTTTCTTTGTTTGTCTGGATTAGCTTTATATTGTCTGCCCTAAGTCTGATTTATTATCTTTTTTTTTTTAACTCAATACAATTTCGACTAACTAAGTCTTTAGACCAAGGCTGCTACATAAATCCTACTGTATAGCAATATGAACGATGTCCCAATATATGGGACTGGAAGTTATGTCTTCCTACTTACTTGGTTGCACAATGCACGCCTTCATGATTTAATAATGGCCGTGGATATTGTTCAATTGACGAGCTTCTACTAATTACCAGTTGTTAGTCGTCGTTTTATATATATATATATATATATATATATATATATATATATATATATATATATATATATATATATATATATATATATATATATATAAAACAAGGGAACGTCTGGCCGACTAACGAACATGAAAACGGCAAGCAGTCTATATATATATACATTGTTGTACAGAAAACTGAGTGAGGATTAATAAACTATAAAACTCAGACAAAATGAAACAAAAACTGAATCCAAAGATAAAGGTAGTCCCATAACAGATACTGCCATAGTGGAGTGAAATGTTAGAGACTTCATTATACTAGGTCCAGCTTTATGAGGTGGGGGTGACCATTTCCCTTTCTCGCTCCAATCCAAATATACTGATCCAGAAAACTGGCCTCCCGTCTTTGAAGAATTCATTTTTCTCAAACTTCTTCATCTTCATTATTCTCAGCTCTTAAAGCTCTTTCCCACAAATATGGTCCATTTCCATTCTTTTCTAGATTTTCCTCTTCCAGCTCTATTTCTGTCACGGCTATTTCTGTGCCATCAATAAAACGTATTCTTGGGCTGTTCCTTATTCTTACACCCTGAATTTGCTTAAAAAGTACTTTTTTCTGGTTCCATTATTCCATGGTTTGATGTGCCTCAACCATCTGAGTATGTGAACTAATCACTCTGAAAAAAAAAATATTTTATCTTTAGTAATTTTACTTTTTTATATACTTTGATGTCTTCTAGCACATTGTCATGCATCAGATGTCACAAGTCTACCTTCTGCTTGATCTCAAGATTCCTTTCTATATCTCCATCAAGAGTGTCTGAGACTCCCTGCAGCTGCTGACAGCTGATCTGCTTCTCCTCAAGTTTTTCACTCAAGGCTTGCTGATGCTCCCGCAAAGATTTAATCTCACTGTCACAAGCATTGGCTTCCTGCAGACATAGTTTATAGACAAAATTTTGATGGCTCTTAGAATTTTCAGGAGAACTAACTTTCATAGACAAAAATGTTATACGCAAATTAAAGTAAGCCACACAGTGTTTTTCCCTATGTAGTTCCTGGAGGTTTATGATGACACAAATGTTATAAGCAAATTAAAGTAAGCCACACTGTTTTTCCCTATGTAGTTCCTGGAGGTTTATGATGACACAAATGTTATAAGCAAATTAAAGTAAGCCACACAGTGTTTTTCCCTTTGTAGTTCCTGGAGGTTTATGATGACACAATGAAAGAATAGGATTCCTGCTCCCATAATCATGTGGTACAAGATGACTAACAAGGGGTTGTAAATGGGACTGGCAACCTCATCACGTAAAACAAATTGTTATAGAAATCCCCACAGTAAGAGCATGTAAGTGCTTGATGCAAGCTTCCTGTGAAGGTGGTTTCATTCTCCATATGGAGCAGAAAGGAAAATTATAATTTTAGTGTTTCACTTTCTTTTTCTAACCCATGAATTTTTCCTCATGAAAAAAAACCCCCATATTTTTATTAATTTATTCACCAAATCTACAAGATAGGAGTCAGCTTACAAAGAAAATCATTTTTTTTTCATACGCCCGCTAATACTCGAGGCAAAAATCTCAGGTTATTGTTAATGTCTAACCTGACATTGATTTTACGTGAGTATCCCTTTTTTTCTTGTATAGAGACAGGTGTCCCTCACCATTCAGGCAGATACTCGCCGATTTCGGAGGTACCCATTAGAGCTGGGTCGGCTCAGGAGCCGCCAATCCCTGGTTGACGACACTACTTCAAATGTTCTCGCCAGGTCTCGAGTTAATCCAGTCCAAATCCCGGTCGACGAAAAATCCTCAAATGCCGTCGCCCGGGTTTGATCCTGGATCACCCGGTCGCCAGAGCGGTGTGGTAACCACTACGCTAACGCGCCTCCCTGAAAATCATTATTAACCAGGATTGCCTACAGTTCAATGACATCATCATCAATCTTCAGCCCCCTGTGGAGAACAAACCTTCAGCTAATTCATGCCAAGCCACCATGTCTTGTGCCATTCATTCAAGTTCTTTCCATGTCTTCTTTATTATTTTGTAGGTGTGTCTTCAAATCCCTTCTCCGTGTCTTTCTGAAAGACCTCTATTTCTATTACCTTGGGAATTCAAGTACCTTGTGTCCTACCCAATGTCGACATCTCTTGGTATTTGTCTGGTGTCAACATCTCTTGTTATTTGTCTGGTGTCAACATCTCTTGTTTTTTGTCTGGTTGTTTCAATCAATTCCACATTGGTGGTATTGTCATATCATTTTAATCCTTTTATTCTGAACAGGCACCCATTTATGAAAGTCTGTCCACAATGCAGTGGCAACTTCACACACAAAATGCTCTCAGTCTACATGTATTAAGTACTGAGAGCCTAATCCCCTCCCTCCTTTCCCCTAATTTGCAGTAGGATTGACTCTTTCCCTACTCAGTCTCCTACACTGAGGATTAGACTCTACCCCTAATGAATGTAACTTACATTTATAGTCTGTTTAATTTTCTTCCTCAACTCTCCCATTTGTCTCTCAAAGGTTCCCTTTGTCACAACTTTCTTCTTCATTTTAGACTGTGCATCACCTCTTGTCAGAATTGTGTCTCGTCTAATCATGGATGAAAAAAAATAATACAAACAAATATTATATTAGCCAGTTGTTATTTCTCATCACATTTGATTGTTTCATTTGCCAGTTGTTATTTCTCATCACATTTGATTGTTTCATTCATTAAAGAATGTACACAATGTGCTCATCTGGGTGAAGAAAATTAAAAATAATGCTACTGATATGTGAGAATTTAAATTCTAGTATACATCCGGTACTCTGTGTAGTTCTCGATTTGGGGGGGGGGGGGGGGAGAGAGCTCTGATGAGACAAGCAAAGAATAGTCCCACAGCTCCTTCAGGCTTGTCATTAGAGTTGACTAACATAAGGCTGCATATGAGGTAGGTAAAGATTCCTGTTACACGCCCTTTGAGGCATATTGGGAATATGGTGTTAGGCCCATATTTTCTTGACCAACGGCACACTAGAGGTGATGTGGTCAGCATCATGCCGGCCACCTTAACCTTCCCAAAGTTGCTCTGGTACCCAATTTTTAGGCTGGGTCGACCTCGGAGCCGTTTGCGGTCTAAAAAATCCCACCTCAACTGGGGATTGACTGATGTTCATGACTAATAGATTAAACAGAAAAGAACAATATAACTAGGTGGCATGCTGTGAACTAGCACTTAGGATATGTTGTGCCATGGTTTATCTCTTTCTGTCCCAGCAGTTTTTTGGGTTCTTAAATCAAGGCACCAAATGGATGCCAGTTTGTTCCACAACAATCAGCAAGCATACATAACTGTGAGATAATATCTCATGATAAAAACAATTTGTGTAAATTCACTGAAGAATATTTTTAAAAGTCTTACATGCAACAAATAAATTCATTTTATATTGCATAAAGTGCAGACATGAGTAATTCTGACTACAACCAAACAGGCACGTATGTGACCCTTGAGACAATAATGTACCATATCATAGAACGCCATACAGCTCTTGGGGTAGAAAGAGTTAATTAAATGCACACTGGTTTACCATATGATGACTTTCCTAAACTGGAACCAATCAAAGTAATCATTTCTCTATGTATATAATGATAATTATCTTTGAGGTTTAATTTCCTGAAGATGTTCAGACTTTGCATAAATCCTCACTTTAGAGTACTGTAATTTTTCCACATCATCCTGTCTTGTTTTCCATTTCTCTAAGCCACAATTATAATTTGTGTGTGTGCATGCATGTAGGATGGTCATAAGCAGCTCTAAAACAAAATCCATGGTGATATCACGAGAAGAAAGAAGACATCAGATTAAGCTGGGAGAACAGGTCCTGGAGCAGGTCGACCACTTTAAATACCTCGGAGCTATTATAGACCGAAAGGGAGGCATCAAAGAAGAGTTGGCCACTCGAAAAGCAGCAGCTGGGAGACTTTTTCAGGCCATAAATCGAGGATTCCTCAGCAAGAGAGAGGTTGGTAAGAAAACGAAGATGGCTGTATACCGCTCCACCTATGTCCCAGTCTTGACATATGGATGCGAGTCATGGGCAATGACTAAAACCCATAAAAGCCAGATCCAAACCTCAGAAATGAGGTATCTGAGGAAGGTGGTTGAAGTAACAAGAAGAGACATGGTACGCAACCAGACGATACGTCAAGGCCTAAAATGCCACCCCCTACAGACCCAAGTAGAACAGTCCCAACTAAGATGGTTTGGCCATGTCTGCAGAATGGGAGAAGATCGGCTACCACGACAAGCATGGGAAACAAAGAGCCAAGGATCCAGACCCCGAGGATGACCCAGAGTCCGCTGGGAGGACAACATTAGACAATCTTTGAAGGACCGAGGACTAGAATGGAACCAGGCCAGGAGGAAGACAGCCGATAGAATAGTCTGGCGCTCTCTCTTCCAAACCTCTACACCTCACGGTAGAAGGGGAACGACTAAGTAAGTAAGTAAGTAAGCATGCATGTGTGTGTGTGTATAAGTGTGCGTGCATGCACATGTTCAAAACAATGACAGATTTTTTTATATTTAATTATACATTTAAAATGATGAAAGAATAGTCCTGGTAAAGTACTCATTCCAATAATAACACAGATCTGGGCCTATATAAAGTTAAGCTTTTATTTATTCACATAGCCTATCTGAGCCTTCTCATCAGCTGATTGCGTGTACTTAAAAAGACATGCATTTAGTTCATTGCATGAATACGTCAATTCAAAGTTGATTTATCCATTTGACAAAATTGAGTAGGTAACACTAGAATTGAATAATAAGGTAAATCCGCTTCATTCTTATGTTTTGTATGTTCCTTCCATTGAGATGCTATCTTGAGAAAACAGACCGGGCAACAGGGGAATCTCTTTTTAAATCTATGTGTACTTCAACCACATTGATAAATACCACTGACATAAAATGCTGACTTATTATGTAAAGAAATAATATGTGACAAAATTTATAGAAAACGAAATGAAAAAAAAAACCTTATTCTCATAATTTAGTTGATAAACAGACCTTGACACTGCTTTTTCCATGTCTTGAATCATCTTCTCCTGCTGTTTCATCAGCTGGGAGTATCGAACCTGCATTCGGTGAATCTCTGACCTCATTGCACGCATCTCTCCTTGACCCACTTCACTGTCAACAGCAGCACGTGTCTCACGGGCAAGCTGTGTCTTCTTTTCCCACAACATGATCTGTCGTCTAGTTATGGAAAAAAAATTAAAATTATATAGATGCAGCATTCCATTTCTATGTCTTTGTGCTTTCTGAATTTTAAATTCTCAAAAAAACTTTGAGATTTTCAAAATTCCTGAATACTTACTCTGCCTCCACAAGACTGTTAAGCAGTCTCTCCTTCTCCTCTTTGATCTCATCTAAATGTGCCTGCAGCTGAATGGATTCCAGTTCTGCATCCTGTGTAAAAAAAAATATATAAAAACCACATCTGAAAAAAGGCATTCCTCTCGATATATCTTTAAAAATAAATAAATATTGTTCTAAAGGTATGAGCACAGTCTTCACACTGTCCTGAATTTAAACTCGCGTACAAAAATACATTTGTATAATAACATTAAACAGTGTCTTCTTAAACTCCAGATATAATACAATATTTAACGGCGTCTTCTTAAGCTGCAGACAAAGTACAATAAAGCTATATGCACATTAGTAATATCAAAATAAGAATAGGCAAGATAGCTTTAATTGCACTGGGAAATAAATGGAAGTAAAAATATATCAAATCCAACAAACTTGTAATTATAAGATTTTGTTACACTGCCTAGAAATGAGGGTTTTAATTCATAAAAACAACATTACAATGGGTTAGATCCCAATTTTTCTGCCCTTGCCCATTCCATTGCACATAAGTGGTTGGCAAGATTTTTGTCAACATATTACACTAGATAATAATTTTTTTATTTAACATTTTCCAATGTAGAAATGAGTGTTCTGTAATTCAGTTACTTGATAATGGCTGTAATTGCTGTTGTTTAACTAGGGCTGGTGAGCTTCTCACTCTTTTGCAGCCAATTCCAAGTTGAAGACTCCTTGGTATTAAGTAAGAGCTAAAATACTGTGCTCTGGTTCTGGTCTCTCCCACATCCTACACAGAACTACTTCTCAGCTCCCCATGCCTATCTCTTGGACCATAGTGAGATCCTCCTGCTAAAGCCAACCAGGTAAAAGCCAGCGTTACGTCTGGAGCTCAAGTGACTCTTCCAAGCTTGGTGTGCAATGCTGGGTTCTCAACAAGTTTCACCACAGGGGGAGTCCCTGGAAGTGTGTGGATGATTTCAATGAAGGTGTAATTAGCCTTACAGACAGAGGTTTACTTCCACATATGTATATAATAGCATTGTGCTTAGCTGGGGGTCATATAAGGATGACTCTAGATATGCCACATTACATATAATGGATGTAACAACCGAGCATTTAGGACATACTGTCTAAAAACATGCATTTCTATTCATCAGTTTCATTTATCAATTTACAATTTCATTCAAGAACTACCAGGGGTCATTACAGTACATATAAAATGTATCTAAAATACACATATTCTATCCAATCACTTTCATCTGGTTACACCTAGCAAGGAACATTAACCACACTGGAGAATAAAATTAAAACAAAACATGATCGCAACTCTCACCTTTAGACCAGCAATGAAAGCATTTTCCATGAGTATGTTACCCTGTTCTAACTCATCTCCAACATTCTTTTCTTTATGTAGAAGAGTATTTAGCTTGATGATATCATTGCGCATATTGCGAATATTGCGTTCAATGCCACTTATCTCGCTGTGCTGTCCTTCAATATCATCTGGAACACATCAGCAAAATGAATGAATATCTGCACATCTAGTATGTGGCATAGTTAAAGAATGTTAGCAAGAAATAAATCCTACGAGGATGACAACTGCTACAAAATCCTGAATAAGATTCTATATACTGGTTAAAAAAATAAAGAAAAGCTATTTGGCAATATGCAAAAGAAAAGGCATAAGAAGTATGGCTGTGCATGAAAAAACTTGACTAGAGTCATGATAAGAATGCATAAAAGAAGCCTTAAATGGACAATTCAGAGGAATAAATGGAATTTTGAACAAAGAAACTATGTATAGATCACACAGCTTGCACTCAGGATTATCACAGAGCAGTCAAATGAATTACAGACAATGTTATTTATCAACATTGTGGACTTATCAACATTGTGACAAACTAATCAATAGTATAGACTACACAATCATGTGGAAAATACTGAGACCATAATGAATCTCTGAACACTTAATAAAATCATTAACGACATCTGTCACGAAGCTACCTGTAGAGTAGTGCACTAAGGTAAATTCTCAGAACCCCTTAAAATAAACAGTGAGGTAAGACATGTATGTTTGGTTTAACCTACAATCTTTTTCATTAGCCACTGACTAAATGACAGACGACACAAGGAAAGAAAGCAGGAATACAATTTGATAAACAGCTAGAAGATCTTAACTTTACAGAAGATCTAGGTCTTCTATTTCATAAAAAAACAACACCACATGCAGGAAAAGACAGACATACCAAAAGCAGTAAAAAAAACAGGTCGACACATCAGTGTAAATAAAACAAAACAAAGGAAATGACAATAAATAATAAGTAAAAAGATCATATGAAAATCAGATATCAGACAGTTACAGAAGTGCACAGTTGTATCTACTTTAGAACATCAATAAAGAAGGAAGAACAAAACAGGATGTCAACATCAGGATAAATAAAGTCAGATTTGCTTTTGACTTTTTCAAACGTGTTTTTCCAGGAAAATAAAATCTGGCTATTCAACATAAATGTAAAATCTGTCCCACTCATAGGTTAAAAAAGCAAAGTATACCACCAATGAATATCATGTCTGCAATAAAATTGTTCAGATACAGATGTCTATGTTGCATCCTCCATATCAAATGGTCAGATGTAATAATAAATACAAACCAGTGGATCAGAACTAGACAACAACCAATGAAGCTGGAGATTAAAGAAAGAAAATGAGGATGGATAAACACACCCTCAGGAAATAACCAACCAGCATAGGAAGACATTCCCTTGACTGGAAGCAACATGGAAAATAACAAGTGGGGAGGTCAAGTAGAATGTAGAGAAGAATGAGGGAAGATGAAGCCAATGTAGAAAAGGACCACATGGGCAGACCTGAAAGAAGACAGCCCAAAACAGAAATCAATGGTGAGCAATAGGTACAGTCCAATTCCCATAATGAACAAAAGGGAATAAAGAAAAAGATTTAAAAAATGGAGAAATGCTATAAAGAATGCTAAAACAGTAGAAATTCTATTAAGGGTGTATAAGAAATCCTGCAGTGATGGTAAAAAATTATAAGTTCTGTAAAGAAAGATACAATAAAAGTAAAACATCAAAAAAAGGATGATACAGTTCTAAATAAACCCTTTACAAAATGGTGCAAAACTCAAGAAATCATATAGGAAATGACACAACAGTAAAGAAATATCTTTAGGATAACAGTAGTAATAATATTTCAAACTTTTACCTTCAGTAGCAGGACAGAATTAGTAACACAGACCTATGGAAATGGACTACCAGGAGCAGAGGAGACAATAACTTAAAAGAGTCTCATCTGTATATTATCAAATAATTCTTAATCAGCAAATCAAAGGGACATGAGAAAAGAAAACAAGAATAGTTAAAATTTTAACACTGACTTAAAGAAATTAAGAATTACCCTGGAGAGACAGAAAAAGGCAAGTCATTCAAATCATAATATTTGAACAGTCATCCAGGATGGAAGCATGCCCTTCAGCAAGGAGGGTAATGATGCTGCATGAAGAAAGTCAAAGGAGACTGGATTGTTGACTCATCATTTTTTTCATAACATGGAATTTGCAGAATTTGTACCCTGAATGTTCAGACATTGTATCAACAAGATAGAACTGCACAGGCAGCAGCAGGAAATCAGGAGTTTTAATTTTTGACATCTGAAGACTGCGTTTAAAAAAAAAATAGAAAGCAGTAGCTAAGGATATCATACAAGAATTAATGCTGCCAAGCAAGGAAAAGAAGGTATTTATGGAATCAGAAGCTATGGGACTCAGAATAATATCAGCAACATTCAGAATTACCAACAAGAGAATACAGATGAGATTTTGATGGTAGTATTCTTCTTCTTCTTCTTTGTTCACCCTCAGATGTCAAATTGAATAAGTTCAAAGAAAGCAGTGGTCAACCTAAGGCTGTTGATATCTCCGTAGATTTTCTTCAGGAATGGTACTAGTGATGGCCATATGCGTTTTCTCTGTTCCTCATATGTTGGGCACCTTTGAAGCAGATGTTCGGCAGTCATTTTATCAGTGTCACAGTCACACTCATCAGTAGTTCCTATCTTTAATTTGTTGAATAGATGGTATCTCAATCTGTTATGACCCGTGCAAAGTCTGAAGATTACCACTTGTTCACTTCTGCTGATCTGGTAATATGCATCATTCTTTTGATGGTCTGGATGCTTTGCTTCCCACTTGTGCCTGTACCTGCGCTTGATAAAACTCTTGGCCTCCTCATAAATTATATTTGTGTCAAGTTGAGGAAGCTTTCCCCCTTCCTTTGCCAATCTGTCAGCCTCTTCATTTCCAGGGATGTTGCAGTGAGATGGGATCCACTGTATCACAACTCTTTTGTATTGCTGACACAGTCTGTGAAGTGTTACTCTTAGGTCATGATGGTATTATGAACAAACTAGTCTCACTGAAGAATCTGAGAAAGGATCCAAGTAAAGGAACTAACTGGCAACTCAAATGTAAAGATGGAAAGAAATATCATGCATTATGAAGATGTCACAAGAAATCATGAACCAGGGACAATAAACAAAAATCATGAAATAATTACAAAATTCTGTGTACCAATCAATTCAGTTCATTATGGGAAGAAGCATATATTCACATTAAAGAATACATCAGGTAGCACAGATATTACCAGGTCACAGGAAGTCTGACAGGTAACTGCATAATCAAGATATTCAGACCATCATTACATGATCTAATAGTACATAGAGGAGCAGAGGTGGCATCATCACCATCAACTATTAGCCAGAACTGGTGTGGATAATCATACATTGAGAAAACCAGCTAATAACTGCAAAAGGAGCATTAATCTAAATTCCCAAGGTAAAACACCCTACAGACATATGGGTAGAAGAACTAGAGATGGGCATAAGGATACAGAAGATATGAAAAGAAATTGAATAGGTGGTGCAAGAAAGAAGGGCTATGAGGAGGTTCTGACATAAACTAAGGCTTATGCACTGCAGAAGTAAGTCCAGCATGGGCCAGAAACATCATCATTTAAACAAATTGTCAAAAAAACCATTTCTGCAAGAGCATGTGAATGTTTGGTGCAGGCTTCCTACAAGGGGACTATCTGCGGTGTGGGCTCCATGCTCCGTAAGGAGCAAAAAAACAATGGTTGTGATGGTTATAAATTATTAACATGAGTAAGAACCTTACTCTATGTCCTTATAATAATAATAATAATAATAATAGCCCCTTCAGTCATAACTGAGTATGGGAATGTGTCCTTGAGGTGACAGCTCTCAGCTGCTTATTTTCCTGATGTTTTTTTTCAATATTTTCTCCTCTCTTCTGCTTGCCATGAGAGCTTCTTTTTGCCCAATCTAAGGTGGCATCATAGAGAGCATCGCCGCTCAGTGTGATCGGCAGCTTCATCCTCCCAGGCTGCTGGATTTATGTCCAGTGTCTTCATGTCTCTCTTGTATACATCTTTGAATCTTAGCTGCATTCATCCAACTGTCATTATTTTATAGAAGAAACCTTCAGTCCTGGTTTTTTTTACTAACTGTAGTAAGAAAATGACTCAATCCTTATTAATTATTAATAACAGCAAGAAATGTTCAATTCTAAATTAAAAGCAGGTAACTTGCTCTCATCCCATTAATAATAATAATAATAGCCCCTTCAGTTATAACTGACTATGGGAATGCGCCCCTGAGGTGACAGCCCTCAGCTGCTTATTTTCCTGGTGCTCCTTTTGACGTCTTCTCCCCTCCTCTGCTTGTTGTGTGAGCCTCTCTTCGCCCAATCTGAGGTGGCGCCGTAAATAGCATCGCCACTTAGTGCGATCGGCAGCTTCATCCTCCCATGTTGCTGGATCCATGTCCAGTGCCCTCATATCTCTCTTGCACACATCTTTCAACCTCAGCTGTGGTCGCCCAACTGTTCTCTTGCCATCTGCTAATTGTCCGTAGAAGATATCTTTTGGGATGCGACCATCTTCCATGCGGCGAACATGGCCAAGCCAGCGAAGTCTGCGCTGTCTAAGCAGTGTATACATACTTTGAAGGCCAGCACGTGACAACACCTCGACATTTGTCACTTTATCTTTCCACGAAACGCCGAGGATGTGGCGTAGACACCGTTAATTCATCCCATTAATTCAGATGAATCTTTAACAACAGCACGAAATGCTACTCTCAGTTCTACTGAGCCATTAACAACAGGAAGTAAAACTGCTCTTCATCACTCCTTTTCATGGAACGTAGGGCTTCATGTTTTTAGCTCACGGGAAATTTGTTTTAGAAAAAAAAATTACATTTATATCAGATTAATCATTAACAGCAGTGAGAAATGTACTAACATTTAAGATGAATCATTAACAAAAACAAGAAACTTACTCTCAGTTCTGATCCTCTTCTGAGAAATAATTGTCATCTCTCTCTTGCAGGCCAATAGTTCCTTGTTTTCTTTCTCTCTACTCTCACAAAGCTTAACCAACTCTGTTTGCTGTTTCAACCACACTTGTTGCAGATCCAACACTTCTTGATTACGGGCCTCTATAGCTTTGTTAAGAGCGTTGACCTGAATCTCTAGAGGTCCTAATTCCACTCCCTGCAAAGATACATTATTGCTATAAACATTAGGATTTTCCTGATTTCTACTTGAACTTTAATACAATACCATTTTTTTTTCTCTCGATTACTTTTTGGTCATTATTTGCTTTATTTATTCAGTGTTCTTTCACTGAAATATGCCCACCTTTGTATTTGATTATATAGTTGTTATGGCATAAAAGTATTAATGTAGCTTTTATTTTGAAAAATATTACATAGGTAATTTTAAACTGAAAAATAGAGTGGCCTCCTTTTTTTTTTTTTTTTTTAAAAAGAACATGCAACTTCCCAAGTTAGACAGTGACTTTTTTTAAAGGACTTTCTGGAAGTGATATGTAATCTTGATTTAGAGCATAAATTTTGCCTTTTAAAATAATTTTTTTTTTTTCAGTCTTTTACGCACTTTCCATTTCAGCACTTATTCATGGTCAAAAGTTGTTAAAGTCTCTGCTCTGTGACAGATAAAAATTATAAGACACTGGGTCAGACAGTTATGTCAGGGCACATGATCAAATATTAAAGACCTTGCGGTCAGGAATAAAGGGATTTATTTTTCAAATTTAATTTTGCCTCCTTTTTTGCTGAGGTGAGCATCATTCAACCTAGATGCTGTATTCATCGTTTATATTAGGGCACATGATCAAATACTAAAGACCGTTTAAAAAAAATTAATTTTGCCCCATTCAATGTAATATTGGGTCTGTCAGTAATATTAGGGCACATAATCAAATATAAAATACCTTACGGTATGAAGTTATACCTTTTTTTCAATAATATTTTGCCTAGTGTTGGTGAGGCGTGACCTATTTAACTCATTCTGCCCAAACGGGCGTATGGCGCGCCAGATAGGCCTTTCGTTATACCCAGGGCGTATGGCAGCTTCTGTGCCAACTTTATGTGTAGCATTGGGCAGAGCAACCTAACCTTTGAGGTGAAGATAGGAGTACAACAGGGATGCCCCTTATCAACCACTCTGTTTTTAACAGTCGTAGACTGGGTGATGCGCTAGACAACAGAGAGCAGTCCAAGAGGAATAAGATGGACTACATTTTCTACACTGGAAGATCTGGAATATGCAGATGACATTGCACTACTAGCACATTCACAGCAACGCATCCAGGAAAAACGGACATACTTAATAAGTATAGCCAGCAGGTGGGCTTCAGCATCAATCTAAAGAAGACAGAGGTCATGACGCTCAATGTGAGCAACCTTGAGCCCATATCAGTAAGGAATCAGCAACTGGAACAGACAGACACCTTCACATACCTAGGATGCATGGTAACACCAGACGGCGGAGCAAGCAAAGACATCAACAACAGAATGAACAAAGCAAGAACAGCTTTTTTTAGTCTAAACAACATCTGGAAGTCCTCTCAGTACAGCACAAGCACAAAATTAAGATTATATCAGAGCTGTGTGCTTTATGTACTTCTCTCTGGTGCGGAATGTTGGAGAGTTACAGAGAAGGAAATGTCGAAGTTGTCCTCTTTTCACACAACATGCCTAAGAAAAATTCTCCGAATCTTTTGGCTGAATACCATCACCAACCAAGATCTGCTTACTCGGAGCAAGCAATAGGACATACACACCATCATAGCTGGCAGACACTGGAGCTGGGTTGGCCATGTCCTCAGAAGAGACCCTGATGCCATCACAAGAATAGCTATGCTATGGACCCCTGAAGGAAAATGAAAGAGAGGCCGACCAAAAACAACTTGGCGGAGGACTGTGGAGGCTGAGATGCAAAGAATGAACCACAGTTGGGGCACTGTACGAAGGATGGCCACCGACCAAGCAAAGTGGAATCAATTTGTTGTTGCCCTACACAACGCCACCAGGCATGATGGCCACTGACTGCTTTGACGGTCGGCAGCTAAGGATCAAAGAAAAAGAAGAAGGGCGTATGGTGGCGCCAAGGTGACATATGCCGCATTTGAGCGGAAAATTATAGAATATCTGGCGATAAGCCAGTTTTAAATTATTTCATTACATCCGGCACATGTATGTGAATGTTTGTAAGCGAAAAAAAATGTATGAAGTTACAATTGTGTGCTTTATATCCGTTGCTAGAGTTGCTTTGGATCTAGCCACAGGCCGCATGGTACGCCCACTTTATAAGATTTCGAAATTGAACAAAAAATTAGAAAATAAGTGGCCATATCATGTAAACACTTCCTGTGGACATCGTATTTTGAACTGGTAGCAAAATAATTATATTGGTGCTTAGTTTTTGCACACTTTTATCAATTAATGACGTCATAGGGTTATTTGTTTACAAGTGGTGTAGTCACATACATAACACTCATAAACTATTAACGAAGCAACCTCAATATATAATTTCAAAATGAATTTTAGCGACATCGGTAGCGTTAATAACTTATTTTCGATTCCGATAAGGACGTTGACCAAACGTGATATTTTTAAGTAATAAATTAATGAATTTGCATGGGACAGGAATGTGTAAGTAAGATTCCAGTTCAGCAATATGTGACTTCACAAAAACATTTATATAAATTACAATTTTCATTGGCACAATGGGCTAATCACCTGTTTGTCAAACATTTTGATTACATGTTTTGCCCAGGAGCCTTGTGCTTTTTGGGTCACCTCTACACTTCGTTTTACTGGGGTAGAAGAGGTTCCGATTATGAGATGAGATGAGACAATTTTCATTTGTTTTTTATCAAACTTCTTGAATTAGTTGTCAACTGGATACATGTTTCAATTCTTGGTGCTTTACTACTAAGGGATTAAGTAATAATAATAATAATAATAAATTCTTTAATAAGCACCAAACACGGCGCATAAGGCAGAAACCAGTGCTCTCCAGGTTGTACGTTGTGATGCCACTCCTCTTAGCTCTTGCACATTGTTTAATCCCAACGTTCTTCCTTCTCTCATTATTGTTCTTCTGAGTGTTTCTTTTGGTCTTCCTTTTTTCCTCTTACCCTCAGGAACCCAAGTGAGTGCCTGCAATGGTATTCTGTTGTTTTGCATTCGTAGGACATGACCGATATATGACCATCGTCTTTTCCTTATATAGTTGGAGACATATTTCTGTCTAGAGTCTTCTCTTATTTGTCGATTAGTCTTGAATTCTTTCCAACTGATGTTCATGAGTTTTCTAAGACATTTGTTTTTGAATGTATTCAGCTTGTTCTCCAATGATTTTGTTATTTTCCAACTCTCACAGCTGTATGTTAACACTGAGATAACATTTGAATTAAACAGACGAAGCTTGGTATGTATATTCAATGATCGTAATTTCCAAATGTTAGATAATCTATTGAAGGCGCTAGCTGCCAAAGCAATTCTAGTATGAATTTCTCTTGTTGTGTCACCATCCTGAGTCATTTTACTGCCTAAATAATTGAAACTTTCAACTTTCTGTTGTTTTTCCCCGTTCAGGATGATATTAAAGGTCTCGTTAGAAAAGTTCATAACTTTAGTTTTAGAGGCATTTATTTGGAGACCTATTTTAACCGAAAGATGATACAAATTATTTACTGCTTCTTGGGATTGTCTGGGTGTTGAACTTAAGAATGCTAAATCATCTGCAAAATCCAGGTCCCCCAGGAATTTTCCATTTGTCCATTTTATACCTAATTGTTCATTGTGGGTATAGTTTCTCATAACCCAATCAATAGCTATTCCAAAAAGTAGTGGTGACATAATACAGCCTTGTTTCATCCCTGTTTCTACTGTAAACCATTCTGTATTCCCTTTATTTGTTCTAACACAACATCTTGCATTGTCATATAGCGCTTTGATTATATTCACATATTTTGTTGGAAAACCATAGATTGTAGGTATCTTCCACAATGATGGGCGGTGTAGACTATCAAAGGCTTTTTGAAAATCGACGAAGGTGATAATAAGTGGCGATTGCATTTCCACTGATTCTTCTATAATTGTTCTTAGTGTGAATATTTGATCAATACATGATCGTTTCAACCTGAAACCCGCTTGTTCTTCTCTGATCTTTTCGTCAGCATGCAATTTAAGTCTTTCTAACATCATGCAACATAATAATTTTCCAGGTACTGATAATAGAGATATACCACGCCAGTTATTACAGTCTCATAGATCACCTTTCTTCGGTAACTTTACAATAATACTGTCTTTCCATTGTTGTGGTGGTTGTTCTTCTCTCCATACTTCATTTATAATATCTAAAATTCTCAAGAGGTTGTTGTCATTAACTGCTTTAATCATTTCGCCTGAAATTTCGTCAACTCCAGCAGCTTTAAAATTGTTTAATCTTTTAACGGCTTGTTTGATCTCGTCCAGCGTGAATTCATCGCAAGTTATTGGCAAGGTGGTTGTGGGTGTTTCATTATTAAAATCAGGTGTTACTGTTGGTGGTGGTCTGTTTAGCACCTCCATGAAGTGCTCAGCCCATCTCTTCATTAAGGGATTAAGTACAGCTGAAATATTTACGTGTATGTGCATAATTTGTATTCCTTTTTTATTTTGAGGTTTTATTGTTTCTACTCTTCACAAGATATATCAAACAATTATAACATTACATAAGAGCTCAACAGTATTTCACAATATTGCAGCCAATTTCCTAAAGTTTGATGCATAATACATATATCTACTAAATTAATATATGTGTCTACTGGCTGTTTTTAAAACATCACTTGTAGAAAAAAAATGTCTGCATATTAGGTCCTGGCTAAAACTGAAAAAATGCCTGGGTTAGAATGAGTTAACATAGACACAGCAACTGTTGGTTATATCACGGTGCATGTTCAATTATAGAAGACCTTTTGATCTATCTTTTTGATAAGACCCTTTTTTAAAAAAATTAAATTTTGCCTCATTTTAACGATGCGCTCCCCGTTTAACCTAGACACATAGCCTGTTGGTTATATTAGGGTGCATGACCAAATATAAATCATCTTGTGGCCTGTTTCAGCAATATATATTTTTTAGAGTCTTTTAAAACTATGTCAGAGTTCCTAAATAATTAGAAAATTCCTTATAATTAAATTTGATATATCAATATATATAAAATCCCAGCTTTTTCTGTCACTAACACTAAGAGATGCAACTTTGGTTGAAAGTTAGACATTAATTGTATTGTTTCCCTTATATGTACTCTCCCTAAAATAGTAACACTCAACAAAGAGAAGTGCGCAAATGACGGTGTGCTCAAAAATATTTATAGAACTGTGGTGATGCACAGTGATTTTTAAAAATACTTTTGAATAAGTAAAATTGCCGTTTTGTATTGGTGCTTTTGAATTTAATTCCTGTCTTATGATGGGCTTTTACACTAGTATAGCAATAATAACTTAAATACTACACAAAACTAAATGTTGTTTTTTTAAAATAGATTTTCACTTAAATCAAAAGTGTGTATTTAAATCCTTTTAAATTTCTGTGTAACGTCAAGAAAAGTGGGGTTGCTACATTTAAATTATTTCCCTTGATTGCTCTAACCAGGAGAATTCAGTAAACAGTAACTTGCGAGGAGCGCACAGTTCAACCTAGATCAGAGGTTTTCAAATTTTTTTGGTCCGCGGCTCGCTTGACCTGTGCCTAAATCACTGCGGCTCCTCTCTATACTATATATTATATATAAGCAATTGTACCCAAAAAGATATTAATGACTTCTGAATGTGCATATTTTACATCTGATACCAATTGTGGGGGGTAAATAAATTAAGTTTCGGACACAAAATAAATAAGACTGTATTTATTTTGTAAATGAAAGACTAAATTAATTTAATCAACTTACAATTTTATGACACCTTATACTAGTCACAAAGTCAATGAGAAAGATGAGCTTGCTACTTCATCATCAGTTCTTCAAATCTGGGCACAAATTTGGAAATTGCGATTCGAATCTCCTTCTCGACGTTCAATCGCAATCTGTATTTTGTTTTGATGACGGCCAATGCAGAAAACCCTGTCTCACACAAGTAGGATGTTGCAAATGGAATCAAAACTCATAGGGCCTTGCTGCCTACTTCTGTATATTCCTGGTTCACCAAGTTCCAAAACTTTGGTAGTGATGAAGAGTCGAACTTCGATTTCAGTGTGGAGTCTGATGAAATATCAATAAGCTGCTCTTGCTCTCTAGTAGTGAGTGTAGATGGGAGTTCTGTACTGAAGGGATTTTTGATCCAGGTGTGTTGGTCAGTCTCTTCTGAAAAGTACTTGCCAAAGTAAACACTGAGCTGTGTTAAGTGGTGAACAAACACAGCCTTCAGTTCTTCACTCAGCACTAAGTCATTGTCTTCTAAACAGGTGTGCAGAGAAGGAAAGCAGTAATTTACGTCTTTCATGTCTAACTTTTCCTTCCACAATAGCAATTTTTTTCTGAAGGCCGAAATTCTATCTGACAGCTGCAGAATATGGGTCTCAGTACCTTGAAGGGACACATTTAAAGTATTCAGTTTTTCGAAGACATCACAAAGATATGCTATCTTCAAAACAAAGTCATTGTCCACGAACTTTTCAGAACTAGAATGTTTTTCTTCGACAAGATAACAATAAAGCTCATTCCTGAGTTCATACACCCTTTTGATGACCTTTCCGTGTGAAAGCCAGTGAGAGTTGCAATAATAAAATAGCGAAGTGTGTTCAGCTCCCATGTAGATGCACATTTGCTTGAAACACCTGCACTTTAGTGGCCGCGTTTTAATGAAATTTACTACTTCGATTACCGATTGAAGGACTTCATTAAGGGCAGGGCTGATGTTTTTGGATGCCAGTGCTTCCCTGTGAATGATGCAATGAGTCCAGACAAAGAAAGGAGCTTTCTTCCGAATCAACGCTTGCAGTCCGCCATAGCAGCCAGCCATTGAACGACCTCCATCAGTGCACACACCTACACATTTCTCCCAGTTAATGTTGTTTTCTTCCATAAAAGAATCCAGTATTTCAAAGAGGTCTGCTGCTTTTGTTCCAGATTTGATGTTTTTGCAGAAAAGAAGATCCTTAAAGAACTTATTGTCATCTATAAATCGCACATATCAAATTAGATATGCATCACTGTGCATATCTGTAGCTTCATCTAGCTGAATAGCGAAATCACATTTGAGTTTTTCAATCAACTGGTCATTAACATCATCAGCCATCTCAATTATTCGACGACTAATAGTGCTATCTGACAAAGGCACACTCAGCAATTGCTTGGCGGCAGACTCACCTATCATAGTAGACACCATGTCCACAGCAGCAGGTAAGATAAGGTCTTCCGCAATGGTGTGGGGTTTCTTGCTCTTTGCTACATGGTAAGCAACTTTGTAAGATGAAAGAAGAGCCTTTGAAGGAATCGTAGTTTGTTTAGTGAACATTGCTTTTTGTTCTGTCATTTCTTTTAACTTGCAAGAAAAGTACTCAAGTGGTCGGTTCACCAAACTGCCATTAACTGATTCCAAATGTTGTCTCATTTTATTGGGAAGCATACTTTCACTGGCCAGAACTTTAAAACAAATGACACACTGTGGGTGTTCTTCATTTCCCACAGTAGTGCACGTAAACCCGTAGTGCAGGTAACTGTCATCATATTTCCGATGTTTTCGTCTCCGTTCGTCTTTAGAACTGCACGACGCCTCAGAAATATCTCGTTTTGCACACTTAATTAAAAATTTATCCATACTGTCTGAAAAACAGAGACAATTACACAACACAATTTAAAACAAACTGCATTGGACAAATTTTAATTATTGTGACACGTGGTACGACTACGTCCAAACTACAAAACAGCAAGACCAGACTGATTTTAATTATTGTGACACGTGGTACGACTTGACTGCCATCTACCAAAACAGTAGTAATAACAAGCCAGCCTGCTAGAGGTCACTAGCGCACAGCTCATAAACAGAGTCGGCTTGGACACGATCGCTTCCGTCGGTTATTTTAGGGTACACATGTCTAATTATAGAAGACCTTTCAGTCTAGCTCAAGACACAGGGTCCATTGGATTCATTACAGGGCACATGTCCAAATATAAAAGATGTTGCGGACTGTTTCAGTGATAAATTCTTTAGTCTTTTAAAAACTATGTAAGAGTTGTTCAATAAATAGAAACTGTTTTGTAAAATGTAATTAAATTTGTTATAGATAGTAATAATAACTTGAAAACTAATTGCATACGGGAAAAAAAAAGAGAGTAACGGGTTTGATTTTAATATATGTTGACACAGTTATGTTACAACTGGAATGTGCTTGACGCAGTATTATTAAATATAATTAATTGCACATTGAAAAATAAAGCACGGCACATGAATAGTGCTTACTTTTATTCAAATGTGGATTCACATTGAGCAGTTATTGGTTTTTTTTTTTTTTTTTTTTTTTTTTTAATTAATGTGTTTGCTACTTCATTTTGTAGCACGCCCCTTTCAACCATCTACCATGTACATGGATTTGTTGGTTATATCAGGACGTGTTTCTTTTATTGTAATATGTTTTTGTTTGTATTTGTTTTATATTATATTATCTCTAGTCGGTATTTTTCCTTTTGTAGTTCTAGTTCAACATGGTTTTTAAAAAAAGTTCCAATATATGCTATTTTCTAAGTTAGTATGTTTTTGATTTTTACTGGATGGTTTATTTGGTTAATCTGTGTGTTTCTGGGGCGAGTCTTTCACCAGTTTGGACTACTGGTTCAATTCCTTATTTGATTTTTATATGTTAGCTTTAGTTTTTGTAATATAGTGTTTTATTAACTTTTGCATTTCTGAAGGGCTATTTGTGCCTATGAGATTTTCTACACTCATTTCTACCTTGTGGTTACTACAGTATGTCTTAATGTTTTGCCTCTGTTGGTCATATTTTTTGCAGTCCACTAGAAAGTGCCTAATTGTGTTTGGTTCTTGACACTCTTCACATGTGGGTTCCTCAATCATGAAATATCCAGTTCCCAGCTTGAGTCTCAGCAATTTTTTATTAATTGGTATTTTTAGTTCATCTTTTATTTGACATTTTTTGCTTGGTTTTTTAAGGATTTTATATGAGTGTCTTGCTTTTTTACTTAGGTCCCATGCTGTTATCCATTCTTTAGTTATTTTTTGAGCAATTAAGCTCTTAATTTCAAACTTCCCTAAGCCTACTTCAATTTGGTTATGGCTAGTTCTCCCCCCTTTGGCTTCTTTGTCTGCTAGCTCATTTCCTGCTATCCCCACATGTGATGGTATCCATGTTAGTGTTGCACTGCATCCTATATTTTGTAGATATGTATTAATCTGTAGTATTTCCTCTATAATGTCTGGCCTGCTGCCTTCTGTTCTGTTTCTGATTGCTAGTACTGATGATAGGGAATCTGTGAGAATGGTTACTTTTTTTGGTGGATTTTCTGCAGCTATTTCTAAAGCTTTTAGGATTGCCACTAATTCTGCTGTAAAGATAGATGTATTACTTGTTACTTTGTATCTTTTATAAATTTTTAATTTTGGTATTGCTATTCCTGCTCCTAATTGTCCTTCTTCATCTTTGGACCCATCTGTATATATAGTTAGGCTATTATTTGTATACCGTTCTATGTGCTCTAGTGTTTTACTTTTTGCTGAGATTATGTCGTTAGATTTATTTATGATCTTTGATAAGTGGGAGTCAGTTTCTGGCACTTTTAATTCCCATGGTGGGATCTTTGCTTTATACAGAGCACTACTGTTTATCGCATTAAACAGGTCTGGGTATTGATCCACTTCATCCATTGTTTTCCACCCTGATGGGTATCTATTATGGTTTAATGGAATGTGGCCTATGTACTGGTTACCCCTATCAAAGGTTTTATGTGCCGGGTGAGTTGGATCTTTTGCCACTCTTGCCCAGTAGCTGAATCTCAGTTCTTTTCTCCTTAGCTCCAGGGGTATAATGCCTAGCGCTACTTCTAGTGCTTCTGCTGATGTTCCCTTTGAGGCACCTGCTATTATTGACAGTGCCTGGTTTTGGACTGTGTCTAGTTTCTTCTTATTGCTTGGGGCGGCTGATGCATAGACAACACTGGCATAGTCAAGTTTGCCTCTAATAAATGATTTATAGAATGTTAACATTGTCTTATTGCAGGCGCCCCAACCACTTCCTTTCATATATCTTAGCATATTAATAAGTCCTCTACTGCTTTGCACTAAAAGGTCTATGTGTTTGTTCCAGTTTAGTTGCTGGTCTAGTACCATGCCAAGAAATCTAGTTGATTTTGCTGTGCATACTTTTTGCTTATTAATGCTTATGTCAATTATATTGTTTTTAATTACACGCCCTCTACTGAAAATCATTCCTATGGTTTTTTTAACGTTTAGATTAAATCCCCACTTGTTCATCCAGTCAGATACTTTATCTATTTGTTTTTGTACTGTTTTATAGAGGAATGGGAGATTTCTTCCCGTTCTCCATATCGCAGCATCATCTGCAAACTGAGATAGGTTGTTTTTTAAGTCCTTAAACTCGTCGCCTAGGTCGTTGACCATAATCGTAAAAATTGATGGTGATATTACTGATCCCTGGGGAATTCCATTCTGTTGCTCATATACCTCAGATCTATCATTGTTTATTTGTACCATGAAGTATCTATCCTGCAGGAAGTTTTCTAGGTAATTGTAGGTTCTGCCTACTATACCTAGTTTCCTGATTTTATGTAGTGCACCCTCCCTCCAACACTCATCATATGCTCTTGCTACATCAAGGAATATAGCTACTGTCTTTTCATTCCTTTTGAAGCCTGTTTTAACATCATGTTCCAGCCTCAGCAGTTGCTCTATTGTACTATGTTGGCTTCTAAAGCCTGCCTGGGTTGGACTGTACAAATTATGCTTTTCGAGATGAAATTTTAGTCTGCTGTTGACTATTGTTTCTAGAATTTTTCCTAGATGTGATGTTAACGATATTGGCCTGTATGAGCTGACATCATGTGCTTCCTTATCTGGCTTTAGTATGGGGATGACTACTGCTGTCTTCCATGAACATGGTATTTTTCCCGTGTGCCAGATTTTGTTGTAGAGGGATGCAATCACTCTTAGAGTTGTATTTGGTACCTTTTTGAGGATTTCATAGCTCAGAATGTCTTCCCCAGAGGTAGTATTGGTTTTTTCTGCTAAAGCTCTTTCTATTTCATCTACTGTAATATCTGCATTTAAATACTTAGCATCCTGTGTGGTTTCCATATTTTCTTCTTTTAATTTTTCTAGCAGTGTTTTTCGTCTATTTATTTCTGCCTTATCTAGACTGTCTATTGAACTAACCTGATAAAAGTATTTAGCTAGTATGTTGGCTTTTTCTCTATCTGTTTCGGCTCTCTCTGGTATTTTAATTGTTGGGATTTTAAATTTTTTGCTGTTTCCTCCTTTAATTGCTTTTAGTTTTCTCCAAACTGTAGTTATTTGGGACCTATGGTTTAATGTTTGACAAAATTTTCTCCAACTCTTTTCTTTAGCTCTGAATATTATTTTATTTGTTTCATTTCTTATTTTTTTATAGTTTGTGTAATTCTCTTCAGTTTTGGCTTTTCTATACTTTGTAAGGGCCCTCTCCCTCAATTTCAGTTGTTCTGAACATCTGTCTGTCCACCATGGTACTGGATTTTTATCTTTGTTTCTTTTCCTATTTTTACCTTTTTGTGTTGGTTTTAAGTGCTCAGGCATATTCCTGTTTGGTATATATTTTATTGCTATTTTTAAAATCTCATTTGTTAGTTTTTCTGCAAATATATCTATACTGTTAGATTCAATTTGTTCTATGCTTAGTTTACCTAGCTCTAATTGGAAGGACTCCCAATTTGCCTTTTTTAGGTTGAATGTGGGTTTCGAGCTTTTTGGACTAGTTCTATATTTGTCGTTTAGGTTTATTTCTATGGGTAAGTGGTCTGAGCTGGAGTCATTCAGTACTTCCCATTTAGTAGAGGCTAGGTTTGGTGTTATAATACTTATGTCTATTGCTGTATCTCCTCCACTGTTGCATGGGTTAACCCTTGTCACTGAGCCATCATTTAGTATGATTAGCTCAGCACTTTCAATGTAGTCCAACAGTCTTTTTCCTGCTGGATCATTACTGTTGTTACCCCATGCCTCATGGTGTGCATTAAAGTCACCTACCAATAATGTTCTTTGGTCTATTTGTGTGTTAATAGTGGCAATGTCCCTATCGGTTATATTACCCTTGGGGCTATAAATGTTTATTATTTTTAAGTTATCTGGCTCACTGTCTAATGTTATACTTATTCCTTCAATATTTTCTGTGTTGAATTGTTCCCAATTTAATATTTTGTAGTCTTCATGTATTAAAAAGGCCACGCCCCCTCCTCTTCCCTCAGGTCTATCATTTCTAAGTGTTATATACCCTTGGTAGTTCAGTTTTTGTTTGGGGTTCAGGAGGGTTTCTTGTATTGCAAAGATGGGTTTTGCCTCCTTATACTGTCCCATAAGAGACATCAAGTTCTTCCTGGCACCCCTACAGTTCCACTGGACTACTTTGATAGCTCTAGAGTCTTTGGTCCCCATTTAGTATGGTTAGCTTAGTTATGTTATTGTTTTTATTAGGTTTTTTGATAAGGGATCTACTTTTTTTGGTTTTGCACTTTACCTCTTATGTTCTCTACAAACTCATCATTCCAAGTAACCATTATACTCTGAACTCTTTCTGCGAGGTATGGTAGGTGTAGTTCCACTGTTTCCTTAAATTTTTTTTCCATATTTTCTATAGGCCTAGCTCTTTCTCTCTCTATTTTTTTTAGGATTTCTTCATTAGCTTCTTTTATCTCTGCTATTTTTTTGAGGTCTCTCTCTATTTCCTTTTGTGCTGTTTTCATTTCTTCTAGTACCTGTCTGGCTTGGATGAGGATATGTTCCGTCTCTTCTGTGTTGTCATCTTCTTTACTGTTTATGGGTTCTTTCTGGATTTTTTCCTTTATGTCTTTCACTTCACTGGTTATTTGTTGTATTTGTTTCTTAATGATATTTTCTTGAGAGTTTTGGAGATGGTTGTTGGGTTTCTGTCTTTCTTTTATTTGCCAGAATGGTTTGTTTGTTTCTAGTGATTCTTTTAATATGTGTTTTGTCTCTTGATAGACTGGGCATCCCTGATACCTGGCACTGTGGTTACCCTGGCAGTTTGCACATTTTCTGTTTTTGTTTTCTCGTTTATAATCTTTGTCCTCCTTAGCCATTGGACAGTCCACATGTCTGTGTGCTCCCGCACAGAAACTACACCGTGTCGCTCTTTTACACACATGTTGGGTATGGCTAAAGCCTTGACAGTTTGTGCATTGTATAATGCTAGGTATGAATACCTCTGTCATTTTGGCTCTCTGGTGGAGTTTGACTTGCTTGGGTATTTCTGTGCCCTTTACACTTATCACTACCACTGTCGTATTCTTTTGCTCTTTGGTTTTGATTCTTTCTACTTTTTCTATCTCTGTTTGTGGGTTTTCTTTCGTTATGTTAGTGTGGATCTCCTCTTCTGTTAGGTTTGAGTCGACCCCTTTGATGACGAATCTTCTAATTTCCTTGATCAATTCAATCTTTACCTTTATCCCATGTGCGAGTTGTGCTTCTTTTGGGTTACTTTTTAATTCATGTAACAGTGCTTTGCCTTTTTCTGTGTTGTTTACAGTGATTGTTACTCCATTTCCATGTCTTTGCACTTTGTCAATATATTTTTTTCCTATTATTGCTTCTAGAATGACCAGGATTTTGTCATCCGGGAGAGATCTCAGTGTGGCTTCTGTTCCAGCTATCTGAGTTATTTTGATTCTGTTTTTGGTTTCTTTGTTTTCTCCTCCTCTGGTTTCCTGACTTTTTTTGCTTGTGGTCTCGTGGTTGTCTTCTTTCCTGTGTCCTGTCTGTTTGTTTGCTGTCCGGGTTCCTGCGTCTTCGTTTTTGTTGTTTCTGCTTACTGCAGTTTTAATTGCGCCTCCTTTCAGATTTTCCTTTATTGTTTCTATTTTGGGTCCAATTTCTGTGTTTCTGACTATAGGGCTAGTGATCCTGTTCTTTTCTGTCGGGTTTGGTGTTCTACCCTTTTCAGCTGGTTTGACCCATGCTTTTCCCTCTCCGGATTGCGACCTGAGCATTGGTGGCATTGTGATTTATCCTCTGGTTCACTCTGTCTAATGCTAAATAACACAAATTATGACTAGGCCTATTTATTTTACTAAAAATAAAACAATTTAAAAAATAATTAGTAGATTATTTTCCTTGGCATTATAAGCTGGCTGCACTTCTTTCTCTCTTTTTTTTTTTTTTTTTCAATACAGCTCTGTTACACTTACAATCCACGTGGCAAAATTAGTTTAATTAAAATTACAAAGTTAAAAAATGGAAGTGCTACATAAAACTGGGCTTTTTCAAATTTTTCCCTTAAATTAAAAGTGTATATAAAGTAAATAATTTTAAATTATGTTGTAAAATATGGAAAAGTATGGTTGCTAATTAAAAAAATAAAATAATAATTTTTAAATTTGTATTATTTCCCCCGATTTCTCTTTCCCTTGATTATGGAACCTGGTATGTAAAATTTTATCAGATTACTTTAAATCATTTTTACTGTTCTAATTAAAATGTTACGTTACAAAATAAATCGATGGCATTACCCTAAAGTGAAACTCTGTCAAAATTGAAGAAAAAAATTCCAAAGCATGTGGAATTGTATACAATACATACAGACTCACAGATTTTCACTTTTATATATTTATATTAAAGATTTTACTGTTTACTTACACCTGCTGCAGCAATCAGTGCATTCAGCTTCTTGTTTATAACATCCACTTGATTCTGCTTGCGTTCAATAACTGCATTTCTCTTGACAATCTCCACTTCACTTTTGGTAATGATGGCGTTCTGCTCACCAATTTTCTTGTCAAGATCTGCAAGAACCTTTTTCAGACGCTCAATGCGAGTTCTAATATTGACTGCCTCAAGTGAAGAAGCAGCGATCATATTCTCACTGTCAGCAATTTCTTGTTCCTGTTTAAAAAACATGAATGATTATAGACAAACAGAAGAACAAGAAATTAAATGAACACAAATGATTGATAGCTAGCTCAGATCACACTTTTTAACTTTGATTTCTTTAAACAGTTTCATGCAATGGTGTCATGAATATAAAAAGAAAATTATTTACTGTATCTTTGTTTTTTGTTGGTTCAGCATATTGAATGTTCCTCACCTACACTGTTAGATTTATTCCTTAGTATGTTCTTTATTTTTTACAGCCTGCTTTAGCTTGTGTACTGTTGTTTTTGTATGTCTTACATCTTCTGTTCGGATGATTTTCTGACACATTTTGGGTGACTTTGGCCAGTTTTGGGCTACTTTTCGAACATGATTTGGGCGATATCTGGAAACTGAAAAAAATCTGGTTTCCAAAACACAGCCATACCTGACAATTTCAAATAAAAGGATATGAACCTTTATTTATATTTCGTAATTTTTCTTAAGTCAGTCTGGTCACAGAATCTACCATGTTCTTGTTCAGGGAAATATAAATTACTTGATGCCAATGTCAGTTCATGGGATCAGGTCAGAACTCACAAATACAAGGACATGTGTGCAGACATGGATAATTTTATTAAAGAAAAAAAAACACAAGCATATTTTAATTCTCTCATTATTTCTCTCTACATTAAGTAATATTAAGTACAGCTGATTCAACCCATGATATATGAAGGATATCTTTCTAAAGATTAAAAGCAGTGTGTTGCATGGGCAAGTGGTTAACACCTAATGAAAATAAATGTGATCTGACACTGATCGGCAGGAAGATATACACAGTGAATCTAAAACTACTAACAGGCAACAGCATAATGCATGTTAGCACTAAGTGAATTTTTTTTTTTTTTTTTTTTTTGCGTTCGCCCGCTAATACTCGAGGCGAAATCTCAGGTTATTATTTTATGTCTAACCTGACATTGATTTTACGTGAGTATCCCTTTATTTCTTGTACAGAGACAGGTGTCCCTCGCCATTCAGGCAAATACTCGCCGATTTCGGAGGTACCCATTGCAGCTGGGTCGGCTCAGGAGCCGCCAGTCCCTGGTCGACGACACTCCTTCAAATGTCCTCGCCAGGTCTCGAGTTAATCCAGTCCAAATCCCGGTCGACGAAAAATCCTCAAATGCCGTCGCCCGGGTTTGATCCTGTATCACCCGGTCGCCAGAGCGGTGTTGTAACCACTACGCTAGCGCGGCTCCCCACTAAGTGAATTAATTATACAGAAAACATAAAGTGCTACAAATCTTTTAAATGAAAATTTATATTTCTATAATTTGTTTTCATATGATATTAGGTACAGTGCAGCTCTGCAGCACTTACACATGAGCCAGCACTGACACTACTGTGTGTGGCCCAGCAAATACCCAAGTGCTATTAGAATTTCTGACACTAACCAGATGTTTCGTGCGCTCTCTTGTCTTTTTGGTCAGTTTCAAGCTGTACTGAGATGCTTTCTCTAAGGTTAGCTGTGCTCGCATTCGGTCCATTATCTCATCTTCAAGTTTTATCCTAGCTGCAAATTCTTGCTCTATTAGCTTCCTCAAAGAAGTAACCTCAGAAATTCGAAGACTTTTATCCTGAAAAAGATTCCACAAAATGTTGTATATAGTTTTTAATAATGAATTCTCTACTGTTAAATACCCTTCTACTGCTATAGTGTGGTGACTGTGAGGTTTGGGTACAGTCCAAAATAATTAATTGAAATAAAACTAACAATGGAACATCTTTTACTTGCATGGGGCTGGCAACCTCATCATGTAAATCTAATTCCTATAGAAAACCATTGCTGCAACAGCAGACGAATGGAGATCAACTGTGCAGGCTTTATAGCCCCAGGTAGTAAAAAAGGAAAATGATGATGATTAATAAATGATAAAGCTGAACTGGAGAAGCTATTTAAATAATACACATATAAGGCAAGTCGCACTATTGATATATAAAACAATTAACTATGTTAAGAAGTCAATAGACTTAAATACCTGGGAATACTCTGTATTCCAGAGGTGAAGAGCAGAACAGCCCTGGGCGAAGCAACATTAAATGAAAGGAATATTTTGCAACAAATATTTGTCAATGCACGCAAGAAAGAGATTTCCTCAGTGTAATTAATTAATAAACTAGAGAATGCAAAGGTATAGCATTAAAGAATGAGGCAACATAAGGGAAATGGAAAAGGTAGAATTTAAAAACATCACCTCTGATTCATGCTATATAGAGCTTCTACATGTCTTGTAAAAATTATGTGAGGACGGCAAACCATAAGTCAGACGAATTCAGGACCACCACTGGTGTAAGACAAGATGATATCCTGTCACCTTATCTTTTCATACTCCTCATGGACGATGTCATCAAGGCATGTAAGGAGAGGACAGGAAAGTATTCAGTGAGGTACTGGAAGATGAGACAGGTCTGTATTTCAGAGCTGGCATTTGCTGATGATGTTGCCCTGATTGCTAAATCAGAGGCACATCTCCAATCCAACCTGCAAGTCTGGAAAGAAGAGCTGGAGAAGAGAGGGATGATCATAAGCAGCTCAAAAACAAAAACCATGGTGATATCACGAGAGGAAAGAAGACATCAGATTAAGCTGCAAGAACAGGTCCTGGAGCAGGTCAACCACTTTAAATACCTTGGAGCTGTCATAGACCGGAAGGGAGGCATCAAAGAAGAGTTGGCTACCCGAAGAGCAGCAGCTGGGAGACTTTTTCAAGCCATAAATCGAGGATTCCTCAGCAAAAGAGTAGTTGCTAAGAAGACGAAGATGGCTGTATACTGCTCCACCTATGCCCCAGTCTTGACGTATGAATGCGAGTCATGGGCAATGACTACAACTCACAAAAGCCAGATCCAAGCCTCAGAAATGAGGTATCTGATGAAAGTGGTTGAAGTAACAAGAAGAGACATGGTCCGCAACCAGACGATATGTCAAGGCCTAAAAACCCAACCCCTGCAGACCCAAGTAGAACAGTCCCAACTGAGATAGACTGGCCATGTCTGCAGAATGGGAGAAGATTGGCTACCACGGCAAGCATGGGAAACTAAGAGCCAGGGATCCAGACCTCCAGGATGACCCAAAGTCCGCTGGGAGAACATTAGACAACCTTTGAAGGATCGAGGACTAGAATGGAACCAGGCCAGGAGGAAGACAGCTGATAGAATAGTATGGCGCTCTCTCTTACAAACCTCTACACCTCACGGTAGAAGAGGAACGACTAAGTAAGTAAAAAGAATTTTTTTTAATGTAACAACAACAAAAAATGTTCAAACTAAAAACATGGGGATAATACAAACACCAAAAAAAAAACCTTAACTCTTAGTATACGAGCGGCCTTCTAGAGAGGCTGATGATCGATCCCCGTCAATAGCGAAAATTTATAGCTGAATGCATGTTTAAAACCACTGAACAATTTAGTTATGTGCATGATATAGGGGTTTCAATTCTTCACATTTTGATATATAACACTTATGTTATCTTTATAAATAAATTATTTATTGCAAAATCTGTAATGGTAGTCATGAAAGGCAGCTCGTATACTAAGAGTTAATATAATTACAAGCAAAAAATAAACAGCAGACACAAAGATAGGTAGCCATTGATAACCATTCTGGAACCTTGACAGACAAAATCAATTACTTATCAGTGGGCATGGGATTTTTTCTTAATCTTCTGTTAGCAGATATTTCAACATTTTTTGTTTGAATAAATTTACATTTGATGTACAAATATTTCAGTATACAGTTTAGGGAATAAAGAATCTGATAAAGTGTAAGTGGACAAACTAAAGGGTAAATTATTTTTCTTAAATATAAATAAATAAAGTTATGAATCATGAACTCACAGCCATTGCTCTACTGAGGGCCTGTTCAGTTTCCTGAAGCATACGAGTATATACGGTGTATTCAACCTTCAGTGCATCATGCTTAGCTTGAACCTAGAAAATTCAGATGTTGAAAAATATGTTAATTTCTGACTCACTTTAATTGATAAAACACCTACAACACTAAAGTATAATAACACCAAAAAGGAGCATAAATCTTTCTGGCAAAGGATCACGTTCTCAGTTGTCATTTCTGTTTGTTTGTAAAGTAAGTTCACAGTCAACTCAGTCCATGCTACATAAAATAGCTTCTTTGTTAAATCAATGTTTAGCGACAATAATATTTTTTCAGTCAACTTAATTCACTGTAACTAAAATACACTGAAAGTCAAGTAAATTAATTTCTGTCACGCAGAATACTTTCTGAGGCAAATGAATTTGTTATACCTAAATACTTTCTAAAACTAAAATCAGGAAACATAAAACACTCTCGCAGTCAACTTCTTGCAACTAAAATACTTTTGAAGTCAACTAAATTCATATAATGAATCTAAATTCACAGTGATATAAATATGTAATGCATAAAACACTTTTTCAGCCAACTAAATCTGTGTTATTTATAGTATAAACCAACAAAATGCATGCAAACCTGGGCCATGTGCTTCTTAGCCCAATCAATCTCTCTCTCTGTTTTGCTGAGGATGAGAGTAAGTTTCTCATTCTGCTCCTGCTCTCTCAGAATGGATTTCTTGTATCCTTCAATCTCTCTTGTTTGAGACAGGATATGCTGCTCTTGCTGCCTACAAATGCAATAAATAAATCAATAGAATAACAAGCACTGACAATAAAGTTCCAAACCCCAGTATGTTGCTGCCCGTAGCAGTATCATCAAAATATTCTCTCAAACAAAAATACTGGAAGACTGATTCCCAATTTAAAAGCTACAATAGTGAAACATAATGTAATATACTGCATTCTGTATAACATAACTTAGATGTTTCAAGTGACAGTAGTGTCCCATGTAGTAAAAAGTGACTAATTTGCTGAGACTGAGCACCTATGGGTTTGCCCGGAGTGCAATGACGTCGATTCTGATTAACATTAACATTAATTTGAGGTTATGCATGGGGCTGGCAAACCCATCATGTAAAAAAAAAAAACACTGCAAGAGCATGTGAACGATTGGTGCAGGCTTTCTGTAAAGACACCAGCTGCGGTGGTTCAATGCTCCATTAGGAGCACAACAGAAAATGAATACCATTGCATGTCAAAATACAGAAATATGCCTGATTTTGTGAGGATATGTCACAAATTAAATGAGACACAGCACTGATCTCGGTAGCCAGATGATCAAATGACAGGTGCAACACACAGTAAGTAATATATGTTTACATCTCCCAAGGAAATTTTAACTCACTCTAATGCTGTCATCATAGCTGAGTGAGCTTCATCTCTGCGTCTCATTCCAATAAGTGAGCTGTTCCACTTGTGATACAAGTCCTTCTTCTCTAGCTCAATAGCCTAAAGTGAAGAATGTAAATAAGAGAAAAAAAAACATTAATATGCAAGGTTTCGACATATTTTTTTTGAAATGCAAGATGTCAGCAACTACAAAAGACAATAACAATTACACATACATAATTCTGTAGTTGTTGACAACTAACATTTCAAAGAACTGGTGGAGACCTCATATTTTCCCACACATTCAGTTAACCTTTTCTTTTAGTTTTCTGTGGCAGCATGTTTCACAGAAAAAAGTATCTGAATCATGTTGAATGGAGAGCCTTGAAGCTAAATACAAAATTACTTATTTAGTCTGTTTGGATGGACTGCCTAAATTCAGCATAATGTATCATTCACATTTCGACTTGGAAAGGTTTCCTAAATGCCAAAAGGGTATACCTGATAAGCCACATTAAAATATACCACCTTTGTCTTGTGTGTCATTTGACCTACACTTGTGAATAGGACAGTTATGGATAATAGTGTCTATTAAAAAAAAATGTCTGGATCATTAAGACCGAATATGTCACTATTGTTAGCTAAAAGTGATTACCCCAATGATGGACTTTATTTGGGGTGCTTAACTGGTTCATGATGTAATACAGTCACTTTCAAAGTGAGGCAATGACATAATTTGAATGGATTTGGATCACCCTCCAGAGTGCCTGTCATATCTCTTACTTTTCTGCTGTCTAGTGTCCTCCTCCTTCTTTCTTTCTGTGCTTCTTTCTTTCTGTGCTTCTTTCTTTCTGTGTTTCTTTCTTTCTGTGTTTCTTTCTTTCTCTCTGTTTCTTGCTTTCTCTCTGTTTCTTTCTTTCTCTCTGTTTCTTGCTTTCTCTCTGTTTCTTGCTTTCTCTCTGTTTCTTGCTTTCTGTTTCTTGCTTTCTGTGTTTCTTTCTTTCTGTGTTTCTTTTTATCTTTTTTCTTTCTTATTAAAGTTTTTCTGGCTTTAAGTTGGGCAGTTGATCCCACGCACAATCATCCTTAATCATTTATTATTACATGTGTTTAAATGATGTAAGCTGATTCATTACCTCAATCTCCATATATGCCTCCATGAGGCTCTCCTTGCAAGCCTTGGTCTCCTCTGACTGAGCACTAATCTGAGCCACATACATGGCTATCTCTTCCTTCAGTTTGTCCACCTTCTCTACAAGACGATCAACATAGAGGTCCTTGGAAAGAAACCAATAAAAAATGATCAATTTCCACACATCAAACTAGTTTTCTAAGATGCAGCAGTGTTCTAAACAGATAATCTAATGTAATTTTCTATCAACTCTAAAGAGACATACTTTGACAACTCTAGGCAAGCATGATGTCTTCAACTATAGTCTAATGAGCTGTCTCTTAACTCTTTCTAACCCATGAGCAGCTATATAAAGTTATTAATATGAAATAAGAACGTTCTCAAGAGGCAAATACATTATTTCTTTTATAACACAATGATGACATACTTTGCTGACTAACCACTGCATATTACAGAAGATTGGAGATGTCAGCTAATAATGAACTCTTCTTTGGTAGTGCACAAACAATCAAATTAACCTAAAAACATAGTTTCAATGTCATAGACTACTGGGACCATTCCTGTACCTGTCGCTGTTTAGCTATTTCTGCCTGAGCCACTTCTGATTCCACTTTTTCTGCAGCTTGTTTCATGACAGCAATGTCAGACCGCACATCCTTTTTCGCACTGTCCATGTAGAAGAGTTTTAAAGCAAGATTTTCAACCTCAGTCTGAAGTTCAGCTCCTGTAATACGGTTCATGATTGCCATTGCCAATAAAACGTACTATGTTTTTACATATACACAAAAAAGTCAAATAAGTTGGTATACAAATATGTAAATGTATGTGTATGTTATGTCTGTAGGTACATTTTTATGTATTTATTTATGTGTATATATACTAGCTTGATGAACCATTAGAAACAATTAAAAAAATGGACATCTATGTTTATGTGGAAGGGAAAGACTAAGGACATGTGTTTGACAACTGCCTTTATCCAGCTACAATGTTCTGCAGTGACAAAGAGAAGAAAAAAGCTAATAAATTAAAAGAAATATTAATGAGAATAATTAAAATGGTGATAAGGAAATGACAATAGGAAAAAAGGAAACAAATTGATGGAAAGAAAATCATTCCGAACAGGGTTGCATTTCACACACTTTTGCAGTTAAAAACACCAGTTCCCAAGTCATTGAGCACACCAAAACACAGTCTGTGACCTTTAATTTATGTTTCTGACTACATTCCAATGCAAAGTTTAAAAAAAAAAAGCAATTCCGTAAAGTAAATTCAAATAATTGTGCAAATATTTGCAAACAGCTGCTAAACTACAAGTCTATCTCTTTGTAATTCCCAGTAATGAAAATTTATAGTGCAAAGATGAAATCTGCAGCTCTTCAAGAATATTCCTACAATTATTAACATGTGCTTTTTAGTGCTTTCTACCCTGTAAGTCTTATGGTGCACCACAATATGGTACATTATTCTAAGGGCCACCTGGTATATCCATTTGGCTGTAATCAGATTTCCTCATGTCGGCATTTTACATGATACAAAACAAACTTATCTGGTACATATAAGACCTATAACACTTCAAAATTATATAATTTCTCATAAATTTATGTTTACTGCTTATTTTAAAGCATCCCCTGTGGAAAAAAAACTGGCATCCACCTTGGAGCCTGGATGAAACCTAAAAATTGTCTGAACACAGATTGCTAATTTGATTTAGGATTGATCTAATCTTCTCTAAATAAGCTAACCATTTCTTGCTACCTGATACATTCATAAAGCTCATTAGCATTTTTGTAAAAACACTTCATTTACCATGATCTTATGCAAAATGTGTATAATGTACTAATACGACAAACATTTCTTGTCGATTCGTGGGTTTGACATGTTGAAAATGCATGTGCAGTTTTGCCCAGTTTGTATGGCACTGTGCAAACACTGTGCAAAGATCATTCATTTTTGTTACCATGTGTTCGTCACTTTTGTCATGTTCATTAAAAATGGCTAGTATTCCTGACTCTGCGGGTAGGTGATATGAATGCAATTTTTATACATTTTCAACACACGCAGTTAGTGACCAGAACATAAATGCCTCTAGTTACGTTATAAACAAAAGAATAGTGTGCATTAGTTCATACATCCCATTTTTTTTCCAGCAAAATTACTATATGTAGACACCATGTCTACTGCTTAAAATGTTTTGTAAAGGTAGGAGCAGATAACACAGAGAGATCACTAAACAATAGCAAACACTAACCTTTCTTTCTTTCCTTGTTTACAATAGTCTGTGAATCTTTGTAGAGAGCCCTTACATCATTCAGCTCCTGATCTTCTTTCTGCCGCTCTTGTTTTAGACGAGCAACTTGATCATGCTTCTGCTCTAACACCATCTGCACAAAACATTCTACATATTCATACACAACACTTAAAAGAATGTTCTTTAAATTATGTATAATGTGTTATATACATAGATTTGTTCACATATTTTTTCTTATAAACAACTGATTTTTAAGCATTCATCATCATCACTTTCCTTTTTGCTCCCTATGTAGGAAGAAGCCACCATTGCAGCCGGTTCCCTTGAAGGAAGTCTGCACCAATCATTCACTTGCTCTGGAAGAAGGGGTTTCTGTGGCAATTTGTTTTACATGATGAAGTTGCCAGGCGCTATGCACAGTCTCATATTAGTAGCCTACTATGACATGCCCGAAGGAGCAGTAGCCATATTCTTTCTTTGTCTCATCAGAAACCCCTGAAACTACACATACTTTTAAGGATTGTCACCATATAAATCTGCAATAAAATGCCAAAATTTCAAAATTGGCAACTAGATTGATCCCCATAAAAAGAAAATATGGAAATAAATTTAAAAGAAAAGTAATTTAAGTAAAAACAAGCATTCCACTTAAGTCAATACTAAATATTTCATATTATAGCAAGATTATTGCATGTCCAGTTCTATACATTCTTTTGTATGCAATGAAGAATTTCACTTGTATTAAAACATGCAAAAACATGTGAACAGTGAATATGAGACAATACAAAAGGGAAGATAATAATGTTATCAGTTTATGGCAGAATGTGCATGACAAATTGTAATGGTTCATAAGTTAACTTTGAGTGAAATATTGGTGTATCAGCATGAATGAGTATAGTGCTGTTCAGTTAGTTAGGATGTATCACACAGAACAGCGAAAAAGCAAGAAACAGTGAGCTTAGGATAAAAAGTGTGAATCTGTGAAAAGTGGCTTTTATCTGACCGGAGATGACAAATGGTGAAATGTCACTCTTCAGTCTGTTAGACTTTGCGAAAGATAGCTGTCTGGTCTCAGCCAGTTTACATCTAAATGAAGTTAATGCCTAGTGTTAAATGTGAATTGAGAAGTTGATCTGTGAGTTGAAAAGACATGTTGGGACCCCAAGATGCAGCAATAGTGAATGCAGTCAGCAACCCATAGCTGTACTGCTTGCATCAGGACCAGCGAACCAGAGCTGGTCAACACCGCACTCCACCTCCACGTGGTGGTCCTGGAAACAGTCTGCAGCAGTGCAGTCTGGCTGAGCGGGTGCGGATCGCAATGGGAAGGCAAACCCGGTCCCTAAAAATTGCCGTGCTAAAGTCGGATGTGTCGACCGAAAGGTGCAGATATCACAGCTTAGGCATAAACAGACACAACGCAACCACCGTCCTTTTCAGGGCGAACGAAGAAGAAGAAAAGACATGTTAAGTGAGCAACTCCTGTTTTGACAAACTTCGTTTAGATAACATAGTAGAAAACTAGGACACATCCTTGTTATCCAATGATATTTACGATGCTATTTCACCTGTCAAACATCAATTTTTAATCTTGTATGCTTATTCACAATAATGCAGTGTACACAGAATATCTCATCTAACCTGGTATCTTGCCAGTTCTTGCTGAACTCCATAAAGCTCTACGCCCAAGTCTTCACGTTCCTTTTTTTTCATTCGCAGAGTCTCCTCCTGTGATTAGAAAGTTATTAGCAATGTACAGTCAAAATACTGTATTTTGTTTCTGCACTTTTGTTTAATCTACACAGAATCATAGTCATCACCATCATCATAGTCATCACCATAGTTATCATCATCATAGTCATCACCATCACCATAGTTATCATCATCATAGTCATCACCATCATCATAGTTATCATCATTATAGTCATCACCATCATCATAGTTATCATCATTATAGTCATCTTCATCATCAAAGTTACCATCATCAGAGTCATCACCATCATCATAGTCATCACCATCATTATAGTTATCATCATCATATCATCACCATCATCATAGTTATCATCATCATAGTCATCACCATTATCATAGTTATCATCATAGTCATCACCATCATCATAGTTATCATCATCATAGTCCTCACCATCATCATAGTTATCATCATCATAGTCATCACCATCATCATAGTCATCACCATCATCATAGTTATCATCATCATAGTCATCTTCATCATCAAAGTTACCATCATCATAGTCAACACCATCATCATAGTTATCATCATCATAGTCATCACCATCATCATAGTTTTCATCATCATAGTCATCATCATCATCATAGTCATCATCATAGTTATCATCATCACAGTCATCATCATCATCATAGTTATCATCATCATAGTTATCAACATCATAGTTATCATCATCATCATAGTCATCACCATTATCATAGTTATCATTATCATAGTCATCATCATCATCATAGTTATCATCATAGTCATCATCATAGTTATCATCATCATAGTCATCACCATTATCATAGTTATCATCATAGTCATCACCATCATCATAGTTATCATCATCATAGTCATCACCATCATCATAGTTATCATCATCATAGTCATCATCATCATCATAGTTATCATCATCATCATAGTCATCATCATCATCATAGTTATCATCATCATCATAGTTATCATCATCACAGTCATCATCATCATCAAAGTCATCATCATCATCATAGTTATCAGCATAGTCATCATCATCATCATAGTTATCATCATCATAGTCATCACCATTATTATAGTTATCATCATAATCATCACCATCATCATAGTTATCATCATCATAGTCATCACCATCATCATAGTTATCATCATCATAGTCATCACCATTATCATAGTTATCATCATAGTCATCACCATCACCACAGTTATCATCATCATAGTCATCATCATCATCAAAGTTACTATCATCATAGACATCAGCATAAACATAGTTATCATCATCATAGTCATCGCCATCATCATGGTTATCATCATCATAGTCATCACCATCATCATAGTTATCATCATAGTCATCACCATTATCATAGTTATCATCATAGTCATCACCATCATCATAGTTATCATCATCATAGTCGTCATCATCATCATAGTTATCATCATCATAGTCATCTTCATCATCATAGTTATCATCATCATAGTCATCATCATCATCATCAAAGCTACCATCATCATAGTCATCACCATTATCATAGTTATCATCATCATAGTCATCACCATCATCATAGTTATCATCATCATAGTCATCACCACCATCATTGTTATCATCATCATATCCATCATCATCATCATCATAGTTATCATCATCATGGTCATCACCATCATCATAGTTATCATCATCATCATAGTTAGCATCATCATGGTCATCATTGTCATCATAATTATCATCATCATAGTCATCATCATCAAGAGCATGGAGCCACCACTACAGCTGGTCCTCTTATAAGAAGCCTGCACCAAGCACTCACATACTCTTGTAGTGGTGACTTGTGACAATTTGTTTTAGTAGATGAGGCTGCTAGCCTCATGCACAGTGTGTATTAGTATCTCTTTTGATATGCCAGTGGATGCAGTAGTCCTATTTTTTCTTTGTCCCTTCAGAGACTCAAGGGAACTACACAACATATACCCATCACCATTCAGTATTTCAGTATTTCTTCCTTTTGCATATAAAATAAGATAAGTTCAATTCTTGCACGATCTGTTGGCATGCTGTTTTCTTGTTAATTTTGTTCAATTCATTATTTGCCAAAATATCCAATACATTTTTTTTACTGCAAAATATGTTCTGACTTGCTAAAAAAGGTATTTTATTACTGTTATATACTGCTGCAAGAAAGTGACGTTTAAAGCACCTCTTCTAAGTTTTTTAGGACAATGACCATTTTTCATATGGTGTATCATGAAAATAAAAATATTGTTCTTTTTCTTTCTTACAACCCATTTTTTTCACTTTTAAAGCTGATCCTATTTCTTACTATCTGCAGAAAGAATTACAAATTTATCAATCATACTTTTAGACCACACATAATTTTAAACCATGACTGAAATTTGATGTGTTGCATACTGGGGTAACCACCAGAATTATGTTGAGAGAACAAAGAGTTAACTAAAATGCAGCATGGCACTGGTTAAACAAATTTACGTCACTAACTGCTAAAGTGATGATTTATTATTTGATTTCCTATAAAATCAAGCCTTTTCATCTTAAAAAAAAAAACAATCACTGACATATAAATGTGAAAGAAAATACATTTTAAAAAGCAGATAATAACATTTTAAACTATGTTTATACTGGAATTTAGACATTTGTGAAAAAGAACCAACAATTTAAGGTATAAAAATCATAAAATGTCAAGAATATGTCCTTCTCATGCACCACCTACCAAATCTCTTAGCTCCAATGTAATTTTTTCATTCTGCTTGTTGAGATGTGCATTCAAGGCAGCCTGGAATCTTTTCATCAAAGGCTGTTTAAAAGAAAAGAAAAGAAAATGTCAATATACCCCGTGTAGCTACGAAATAGTTGTTCATACACTCAAATATTAACAACCAGAAGATTGATAGTTAAGATGTAACATCCTTGAAGGTTCAAGACAGTGAAGAAGTGCAGAGATTGTGCTAAGTATTTTCTGTATCCTCTTTCCTTAACCGCTGGTATGCATGGGTAGGGGTCAGACTAAAGCAGACACCCTGGACCTCCAGGTTGGGGGTTTTAACACAGGGCTGACACCCCTGTCTATGTAAAAAGAAATCAAGTTATGTAAACAGCAACAAATGAACAAATTTTGCTGCGGGATGGACATCCAGAGTCTGAAGCTCGTATGACTGCCAGTGGTGAAAGCTGAAAGGAAGCCACCGACACAAAAAGGACATCCTGATCACAAAACATGAAACAAAAATATGATTTTGGAATGGCAGGACTATGAATGAGACAGGAAAATTAAAACCAGATCACAATGGACATCAAACTACAGGTTACACATCCTAGGGATAAGCTAGAGCAGATTGACTGGGACAGGGTAGAATTAAAACAGCAACAGGGGAAACAGTACTTTACTCTGGAAGATAGGATGGTAAACACAATGAAGGCTTAGCCATTATCCTAAAAAAGGAAATAGAAAGATCATTACTTGAATGACCGATCAAAAATATATTGATAAGAGCGAGACTGAAAAGAAGATTCATCAATATCACCATAAAACAATGCTTCTTCTTCATAACCCTCCACTCCCCAAGGAGCATAGGCCTTCAACAAACACCTGCCAAGTCCTCCTGTCACGTGCCATCATCTCAAGTTCTTTCCATGACAAACTTCATTTAGATCATTTTAACCTCTGTTTCCAGCTCTCTTCTCCATGTGCTTCTTGGTCTTCCTCTGCCTCTCTTGCCCTGGGGGTTCCAGAACAAGGACTGCCTTGTAATGCTATCAACAGGTTTACACAGTGTGTGTCCTATCCATCGCTATTGTCTTCTTCTCATCTCTTGTTCCACTGGCACTTGTCTGGTTCTTGTCACCAGTTCCACATTGGTAGCCTTGTCATACCATTTTTATCCTTCTATTCTAAGCAAGCACCCATTTATGAAAGTCTGTAGCTTTTTGGTTGTTGTCTTTGTTGTTCTCCATGTTTCAGAGACATATAATAGTACTGACTTGACATTTGAGTTGAAGATTCTTATTTTTGTGTTGGATCTGATTTCTCTTGATCTCCATAAATTTCCCAATGCAATGAAAGCTCCTCTTGCTTTATGTATTCTTAATTGATATCACTATCTGTCCCTCCAACTTTGTCTATATTACTGCCAAGATATGTGTACGATTCTACATCTTGTAGTGGTGTATTTTCAAGTTCAACCCTGTTATCATTACCTGCATTTATTCTCATTTTTTTTTGTCTTTTCCCTGTGTATTCTCAGACCCAATTACTGTGACCTCTCTGAGTGTTTTCAATTTGTACTGCATCTGATTACAGTTATGGGACAGAACAGCCAAGTCATCAGCAAAATCCAGATCATCCAACTGCTTAGTCAGAGTCCACTGGATTCCATTTCTGTTGTGTGTTGTTGATGTTCTCATAACCCAATCTATTGCTAGTAAGAAAAGAAATGGAGACAAGAGGCATGCCTGTCACACTCCTGTTCTTATCCCAAATGGTTCTGTTAGCTGTCCTTCATGAAGAACTCTGCATGTCATGTCTTCATATGTTTTCTTTATTAAATTAATGATCTTCAGGGGAACTCCATAATGCCTCATCAATTTCCAAAGTGATTCTCTGTCTACACTGTCAAATGCCTTTTCATAGTCCACAAATCCGATGTATAGTGGTGAATTCCATTCCAGACTTTGTTCAACTATTATTCTCAAAGTGGCTATATCTGGTCTGTACAGGATGTGTTTTGTCAAAAACCTGCTTGTTCATCTCTCAGTTTCTTGTCTATGGACTCTGTTAATCTCTCGAGGATAATCCTGTTTAATACTTTTCCTGGCACTGATAGTTGTAATGTTATGATGTATGTATATAAGCATTACCTCGTCATCTACACAAGCACACACATGTTTCAGAAGGCACTCAGTAAAAGCATGTTCAGTTTGTAAAAAAAAAAAAAAAAAAGGAACCCGTTACACGCCCATTGAGGCATATTGGGAATATGGTGTTAGGCCCATATTATCTTGACCGTCGGCACACGAGGGGTGATGTGGTCGGCATCACGCCGGCCGCCTTAACCTTCCCAGAGTAGCTCTGGTACCCATTCGGGGCTGGGTCGACCCAGGAGCCGTTTGTGGCCTAAAAATTTTCCGCCTCATCTGGGGATCGAACCATAGACCACTGCGCTAGGAAGCCAGTGCACTAACCACTATGCTACCGCGGCTCCATATGTTCAGTTTGTAGCCATGTTTATTTACAGGATGTCGTACATGTCAAGATTCGCATTATATTACAATGTGTGGTTTCGTATTTATGTATTATATTACATCCCCCCTTTTTTGAAAAAAATGTGTGCAAACATTTCCAACGAAATGTTTCATGTGAGAAAGGATAAGTATGTGTAATGCTCAGTGTGAGTATATATGTCACTGTCTGTATCGGCTGGGAGGTGTCACTGTACGGCCAGAACGAGTGGTGTAAAGTGCTGGTGGTTCTGCGGAAGTCCCTGGTTTAGCTTGAGTTGGTTGTGATTTCGGCCTTGGCGCTTGTTGGTTTTGTGGGGCACCAAGGTCTGGAGTTACTGCATTGTCTGTTGAAAGCATGGGAATTCTCTGTTCTGTTGTATTCTGTGGGATTTCTCTTATGTCCACTCTGTTTCGCCTCAGGAGGTTGCTGCTGCTGTCTGGTCTTAAAGTATAGCTCCTGGGTTCAGGGTT
Source organism: Oreohelix idahoensis (assembly GCA_024509875.1). Classification (NCBI taxonomy): domain Eukaryota; kingdom Metazoa; phylum Mollusca; class Gastropoda; order Stylommatophora; family Oreohelicidae; genus Oreohelix; species Oreohelix idahoensis. The sequence continues at coordinate 867,769 of JAMPIV010017846.1, read as the reverse complement.
TCTGGAAATGATTGTTGCTTTTGACCATGTGTCATTGTTGTGGCTGTAGGTAGTCACATGCTGACCAGGATATAATGGTGGTAAGTCTTTAGCACATTTGTCATAGTTGGATTTCTGAACTTGCTGACGATGCTGAAGTTGATCATATGTGCTGTCTCTATGTTGTGGACGGAAGTGGACCTTAGATGGTAGGAGGTCTTTAATTCTTCTATCAAACATAAGTTCTGCTGGACTGTCGATCTTACTGTCTACCGGTGTTGTTCTCCATCTCAAGAGTGCTAGGTGTACATCCTCTGTTCTTGTTTTCTTCATGATTGACTTGATAGTTTGTATCTGTCTCTCAATGAAACCATTAGATTTAGGGTATCTAGGTGATGATGTTGTGTGTTTGATCTTCCAGTCCTTAGTGAAGTTTCTGTATGCTTGACCTGAGAAATGTGGACCGTTGTCTGATCTAATTTCATCTGGGATGCCAAACATGCTGCAATACTTCTTTGTAATGTCTGCAATAACAGCTGATGGTGAGGGTTGTGGAAGTTTCTCAATGATGGGAAATTTGCTGTAGTAATCAGCAATAATAAGATAGTCATTATTGTCGATTGAGAAAATATCAGTTCCTATAATGCTCCAAGGGCTCAATGGTATGTCTGATGGTATGAGAGGTTCTCTGCACTGCCTATTTGCATGTTCTTGGCAAATTGAACAGTTTTTACATAGTGTTTCTATGTCCTTGTTTATCTGTGGCCAGTAAACATTTTCTTTGCTCTCAGTTGTGTCTTCACAATACCAAGGTGACTATTATGGAGCTGTTTAAGGATGATATCGCGTTGTGTTTCTGGTACAACAATGCGATCTCCTTTAAGGATCAGACCATCTTCGATGCTTAACTCATCCCTCATCGAGTAGTATGGACGGATGTGTGTTGGAACTTCCCTGATAGAGCTTGGCCATCCATGGTATATCAGTTCTTTGAGAGAGTTAAGGATAGGATCTCTCATTGTGTCTTCTCTGATGTGTTCAAGCCGATTATCGCTAAACTTGACAAAATCAACTTTGATGTTTGGGGTAAGATCTGCTGTCTTGTTGGGGTTTGGTAGTCTGCTGAGAGCATCTGCAAGACCTATATCCTCTCCTGGGATATACTGAATATTAAAATCATAACCTTGTGTTTCCAATAACAGAGCTTGTAGTCGTGGTGGTGCTGAAGCTATTGGTTTTTTATGAATCATCTCAAGTGGCTTGTGATCTGAGAGAATTGTAAATGGGCGGTTGAAAAGAAATGTGTGGAAGCGTTTGATTCCAAAACGTACAGCTAGCATTTCTCTTTCAATGTTTGCAAGTTTCTTTTCGCCAGAACTTAATGATTTGCTTGCGTAAGCTACAGGACGAAGTTCTTTGGCATAGTGTCCTTCAGGATTTTTGTCTGGTTGCAAAAGTGCTGCTCCTAGGCCTTTCAGACTGGAATCAACCATGAGAAAAAGTGGGTGCTTGCATGTCATAGTATTTCAAGCATGCATCAGATGATATGAGGGTCTTCAAGTGGTTGAATATGTGTTGGTAGTCTTCTGACCATTCATACAGAGTTTCATTCTGTAGTAGAGATCGCAAAGGTTCTGCAGCAGCTGACAAATTTGGTATGAATTGTGCTAGGAAATTGACAGCACCTAAGAATTGTTGCAGTTCCTTCTTTGTAGCTGGTGTTGGCACGTCATGAATATCTTCAACCTTTTTAGGGTCTGGTTTTACACCATTCTGGGTGTACAGCAATCCAAAAAATTGTATCTCCGTTGCCTTAATTGTACACTTTTTGCTGTTGAATGTTAGCCCATTGGCCTGTGCTACATGCATCAAGTTAATCAAGTTACGGTCGTGTTCTTGTTCTGACCTGCCGCAGACTACAATGTCATCCGCAATAGCCACTGTACCAGAACATTGCTCAACAATGTTGTCAATCTTCTGTTGAAAGATGTCTTGTGATACATTCAAACCAAATGGGAGTCTCTTGAAACAATATCTGCCGAATGGTGTTCGAAAAGTTGTAAGGAGTTGACTTTCCTCTGCTATCTCAACACTCCAGTATCCGTGTACAGCATCTAGTTTAGAAAAATATTTGGCATTGTGGAATCTGTGAGTTATCTCTTCCACTGTATGCATTTTGTGTGGACAGCGCTTTAGACTGTTGTTTAAGTGTTTTGGGTCAAGGCAAACCCGAAGAGAACCATCCTGCTTCAGAACGGTTGTGATACTACTACACCAATCAGAATGCTCTTCAACCTTTCTAATAACATCATTCTGCACCATCTTTTCTAGTTCTGTGGCAAGTTTCTGTTTAACATGTATCGGATACTTTCTAGGTGGGTCTATCTTTGGCTCAGCGTTGTCTTTTAAAAAGAATCTTGCCTTTCCTGGAAGTTTGCCTATTCTGTCGAACTGTTCTGGGAATCGCTGTTTAAGGTCATCTACTCCAGTGACGTGTAGAGTAAGATGTTCTTTTTTGTCAGCTTTAATGTTGTTAATAGTTACCACACTCAGCTTTTCGCACATTGGTAAACCCAAAATTGCAGGTCCTTCAACATCTACCAAGTAAAATGTTGACGATGTCCATTCAGAGTCTCTGTATAAACATTCAAGTGTTACTGCTCCGAAACAGTCTATACTTGTTCCATTGTAAGCTCTTAGCTTTGTTCTGCCACTCCTACTTTTTACATCCCTTGTGGGAAATCCTTGCTCATCCACCTTGTCAGGCATGATCTGTCTGAATATTCTTAAGGGTAGAGTGTTACCTTGGGCACCTGTGTCTATCTTGAACCGAATATATCTTTCTTTGTGCCTTTTAATTCCTGGTATTCGGAATTGTACCTTGCAGAAAGCCTGCATTCTCTTTGGTTCATTACTGAAAGTTAGTATCTTCACAGTATCAAATGTGGAAGGATCACTTTCTTCACTGGAGTCAAGGTCCTCAGTCATCATAAAGTGTGTTTGTTTTGATGACTCTCTGCTGTGAAGGTTGTGTTGAGCACTGTCTTGTTTCCTCTTGAAACATAATTTTATCCAGTGGCCCCTCTTTCTGCAGTAATGACATGTAGAGTCTTTAGCTGGACAGTGGTTTTGTATGTGGTTTAGGCCACAACATTTACACATAGCACCTCTGCTTGTGTTGTGTTTTTCTTGTTGCTTCGAACCAGTTGCTTTGTTTTGTTTGGGTTTATAGCTTTTTACTGCATCCACCTGGGCTGTTACTGTACCTTGCTGAATTTGTTTAATGTTTAGTGCTTGTGCCTCGTGTTTCCTGCCTTCATCCAGAAGTTGTTGTAAATTTAGTGTATCACTCTGGCTCAGTATCCATTTCTGGAACTCTGGCATTGGTGTGCTGAGAAGGATCTGTTCGATAATTCGCTCTTTTTCTTCTTCTTTGTTAAATTTGCATACACTTGTTTTCTCCTTGATGCGAGTGAAAAAATCATCTAGACTTTCACCAGGTTTCTGTCGCAGGTGGTGAAGTTCTAATCTTGCCGCTCTAAAGTTCGTGTGCTTTATTATCAGACGTTTTTCAAATTCGTCCAATATGGCTGCGGGGTCTGTCGCCGACTCCACAGGCATGGCGGTAGCAAAACTGTTGTAAATTTTCAAACCTTCATCGTCCAATGCTTCTAGGATATATGGAGTTAGGGTTTGTCCTTCCAGACCAGTGGTCTTGGAATATAGATCTATGCGTTGGCGCCATAACAAGAAAGCTTCACTCTTATCATCTTGACCGGCGAATCTCATTTGCGGTGCGTTGCGATAGTGTTTCGCCGCCATGGCTGACCTCGATGACGAAAATTAGCCGAATAAACTGTACTCACGTGTTATCGTGTAGCTGTTTTGCGTCAGTCCGGTATCGACCGCTGCCACCATGTAATGTTATGATGTATGTATATAAGCATTACCTCGTCATCTACACAAGCACACACATGTTTCAGAAGGCACTCAGTAAAAGCATGTTCAGTTTGTAGCCATGTTTATTTACAGGATGTCGTACATGTCAAGATTCGCATTATATTACAATGTGTGGTTTCGTATTTATGTATTATATTACAATAGTAACATTATTCCTCTATAATTTGTGCACTCTTGTAAATTTCCCTTCTTAGGCAACTTAACTTGATTTCCTTCCTTCCATTCAGCTGGTATCTCTTCCCTTTCCCAGATTTTACCAAGTAATTTATATAACATCTCTGAAGCCGTGTCGATATCTGCTTTGATGGCCTCTCCTGGAATGCCATCTGGTCCAGCCACTTCCATCTCTTAGAAGATTTATGGCTTTCTTTATTTCATCCATCGTTGGTCTTTCACAGTTAATTTGTAGCTCTTCTTCTGCTGGCTGGATGTCTGGGGGGTTTTGTGGAGCTGGTCTATTGAGAAGGTCCTCAAAATATTCCTTCCACCTCTTCATTTGCTCTTGTATATTGCTGAGCAGTTATACATTCTTGTCTTTTATGAGACAACTGGCTTGCTTGTATTTCCCTGTTAGCTTCTTTGTGCTGTTATACAGTTATCTCATATTTCCTTTGGCTGCAGCATCTTCTGCCTCTCTTGCCAACTCCTCAATATACTTCCTCTTGTCTCTTTTGATACCTCTTTTTACTTCTTTGTTTGCTTCTGTGTACACTTCTTGAGCTTTGGCTTTGGAAATATATATATATAATAACGCTCACGAAGTATTTACAGACGGAAGTAAGATTTTTTTTCTCCATTTGACAAAAGCACACTATGTACACATATATCCTTATCTGAGCAGTGTTGATCAGTGCTGAGTTCCTATCACAAGCAAAAAGAAAGTGAACACAAAGCTACTTCTAGAAACATGACACCACACCTGAAGCTCTGGTTATGGAAGGAATCGCCATGTCTATTATAACACTTACGTGATCAGGGTCCAGTACCACCAGGTCTGTTTCATCGTCAATGTTTTCATCACTGGGCAAGTCCTCATCATCGTCTTCTGCAGCTTCCCTATTGTCACCATCACCAGGAATATCAGGAGGACCACCATCATCACCCCCAGGGTCGCCTCCTACAGTTTCATGAAAGTATCCAACTCTGTCTTCAATTCTGTAAGTACTGCTAATAGGTTTCCCAAATATCACTTGCGACTGCTGTCTCCATCTGCCGGGGGGAGATGAAGCTGCCACATCATCTTGTGAATAACCTGCAATTTGAAGCAAATATTTGTTCGATCAATTACACACTAAAGAAAAGAGTTAACAAAATAATCAATTAATTTATTGTGCATTATAATTTGTCACACTCTCTACAGTTCTCAGGGGTCTCTGAAGAGACAAAGAAAAACTAGGACTACTGTCCTACAAGGTGACTAATATGTGGCTGTGCATGCAGCTGGATAACTCATCATGTGATATGAATAGTCACAGAAACCATCACTGCAGTAGCATGTGAATACTTTGTGCAGATTTCCTGCAAGGGGACTGGCTGTAGAGGTGGCTCCATGCTCCGTAAGGACAGCAAAGGAAAATGATGATAATGATGAAGGAAAATTGATCACATTTGACATCATTTTGATAATGATGGTGAAAAATGAACAAATTCTTCTCTACATTCTGTTCTGTGATACAGGAAAGCTTATATGTTCATAAACAACTATGCTTACATGGGTAGTCTTTTGAAAGCCGAGACATATCTATTAAGTCTGTACACACTTTGAATCTGTTAATATACATATCACACTGACTGCAGGGCATTTAATAATTTCCTCATACTATTACAAAATGTCAATAAAATTTAGCTCTCATTTAAGACAACTACTCTTTCAGTCATTCATTACCCTTCAGTTGCCTGTGGAGCACATGCCATAACAAATTCCTACCAAGTCTTCCTGTTCTATGCCATCCATTCAAGTTATCTGCTATGGGACTACCTTTATCTTTTTTCCTGTGAAACTGCCTTGGCATTTAAGTTGAAGATCTTAATATTTTGTGTTACACTTGATTTCATTTGATTTCCATATACTTCCTAGTGCAATTAATGGTTCTCTCACCTTTTGTATTCTTATTTTGATTTCACTGTCTGTTGCTCAAGCTATGTCTACAATGCTGCCTAGATATCCAGTGCAGTCTGGGTAAGTAGGTCACTTGGACCATCTAAAATACTTGTACTTATTTGAAATTCTGCGTATCGCAATTCTGCTCAAAGATGGACAATTACGTAAGAATAAGAGGTAAAGCATGAAGCAATTATTTTAACCATTCAGAAATAAGTATTCTGATTTAAAATTCACATTTCTGCATCTTTTAAAGTTTTCAAAAGCAATTTAGTGAAACCTAAAATGTAGCATCAAATTAATTGCTAGTAGCATAGTAGGCAGTGCAAAAATGTTCGAATCGCATTTTGGCTTAGTATTTTTGTGTACTCTGTCTATCTTTAGATCTCAAGTGCATAGTCCCATTGCTGTCAGAGTTTAATGAAAGCCTTTTCTAGAAAACCAAAGTAAACTAGTTATGATTAAAATTCATAACAATTGTGCCTATTATAGGTTTAGCTCAGCAGGGCTCTTTGTTTGTTTATTTTATACACGTCACTGATAAAGACAGGTGAGTGACGTTAAGCCGATATGCTTGGCTGGCTCACATGACACTAGAGGAGCAGAAGAGCGGGGAGATTCGAGTGTGTGTCATGGAGAGTGGACGTAATGTGTTTGAGCTCCTGATTGTTAAAGTGTTTAAAAATGGAGTTCTGTTATCACTAATACATCAAGATCTTTGGTGAGATGTATCTAGTCATCTAATTATCTGTATTGACCAGAAGTATAATTGCTCAGTGTCGAGTGTTCAGTTAAATAAATCATATTGAGAACTAAAGGACAGCATTCCTGACATGAACTGAATGTCGATGGTATTTTGTCTACTGCATATTATCTGCCATTATATGTTGGCATAAACTGTATTCCATGTGGAGCTGCATGCAGTCTTGAATAAATTGTATATTGTCCACTTCGCCAGTTGTGAATCAAATAATTCTGAGTGGTGTGGGCTGGTTGTGGTGTCTTAAGAGATTTACTCCCTAGAAGTCATCTTGGCCACAGGAACTATCCTGTTATATAATATTAACATTCATAATTTAAACGACATGTAACAACCCTAATAGTGGAGGCCTCAAGCCAGGATATGAACATACGTTGTTGCAGTAATTTTTCAAGTCGGTGGGCTGCACATTCTGCATGGGCAGAATATTTTTCAAGATGGCTGTGTTGTTCGGCTACAAGCCGGTTTTCTAAGTCTAACTCTGATCGCAGCACTGTATGTGTATCGTCATTCCCTGAGCCAGAGGTTGAAGCCAGGAGGAATTTTTTTCATATAGCAGATAAGTATATTTATAGATACATACAGTGTGTGGCTTGAAGAATCTCATTTGACAAGGTTCTTTTTTTTTTAATATGTTATATGTATATGTGTATTTACATGTTTGTGAGATAGGCAGGTTGGTTGGTGAGAGAACCATTAATTCACAATACCACTCCCACGGTCGTGAATTATTGGTTGGTCTTTAGGTTTGGTTCATGATTTTCTCAAATAGTGGGGCTGGCATTAAAAAGCTGTGTGTTTACTGCTACTATTGAGATTACCATCACCATTTTTGTTAGCTGTTTTGCCCTGTTTATTTGTAAATTTGTAGTTGTTGTCAGGTTAATTGTATTTTATTTGGTTCATTCTCCATTATTGTTTGTAGATCTGTTCATCTAATCTTGCTATCATTCAGTTATTAGATGTATTATATGTTGTGAAATCGTGCTTGTATTGTCATAAATGTGGTAGAGCCGAATTTTTTTTTCATTTTTCTACAATTCATAGATTTCTGCCTTGGTTTTTTTTAATTAGTATTTTCTTCGGTTGGCTCTGTCTACTGTTATACTGTAATCTTGTTCGTATCTCTATTTTTGTATCTCTATATGTGTCGGCCAAAAGGCGCAAATACCGCAGCATCGCTGTAAACGGACACAACGCAACCAATGTCCTTTTCAGGACGAACGAGGAAGAAGAAGAATAATTAACCACATTTATTCTCACTTTCATCTTTTCACTGTGTATTTTTAGACTCATTTGCTGTGATCTCTCATCAAGTATTTTCATTTTATCTTGCACCTGATTATGGTTATGAGACAGAAATGCCAGAGCATCTGCAAAATATGGATTGTCAAGCTGTTTAATCCATTTCTGTTGGCTGAAATTGATGTTTTGATAACCCTATCTATAGCTAGTAAGAAGAGGGAGCCACGCTGGTGTAATGGCTACAACGTTGTACTGGCGACCAGGTTTTCAAGGTTCAAGCCCGGGCGTCAGCGTTTGATGGAATGTTTACGACCGGGAATTTGACTGAATAACCCGAACGGCTCCTGCACATAATCCCTCTGTGGATGGGAAGGGGCGAAGCTCCTGACCAGGTTGGAAGGAAAGTTCATTGATCCCCCAGCCTCGCAATGACATGTCATTGGGCCAAAAGGGCTGGAAAGCTCGAGTGCCGCTGGTTAGAAAAAAAAAAAAACAGCCAGTAAGAAGAGAAATAGTGACAAGAGGCATCCATGTTGCACTCCAGTTCTTATCTCACAAGGTTTTGTAAGTTGTCCTGCATGAAGAATTCCACCTTTCATATCATCCGAGTGTTATCCTTAGTTTTGCAAACAGAAGAAAGTGATCTACTACCACATTTGCACCTCTACATACTTTCACATCATGTGGCAATGATCTAAACTTCCTGCCCTAGGATGTTAATTTTATAGTTTTACACTCTGCTGCCACCTGTGTAATTTTCTTTCTTTGAACATTCTAGGTGGGGATTTTCTTAGAAGACAAGAGGCAAGTCTGCTGCCCAGATGTTGTCAGGCTTTCTTTCCTCTTGAAATTAAATTATTTGAATTACTTGCTTTGGATAACTTATTCAGGTTATTGTTGAAGCATGTTTGACTTAAAGTTTCAACAGGATGAGGCAGCCCGCCCCATGCCTAACCCTCTTTAGCCTTCTGTGACATTCCCAGTATGGTACAGTGTGACCATTCTTTGCTCCCCTTCAGAGTAGTGCAGTTATACCCAGATAATACGGCGGGTTAAGGACCAAACCACCGCCGTAAAGCGAAAATCATCGAAAAGCGAAGCATAGTCTTTTTTTTTTTAGCTTGCACATGCATCTAGGGTGCCTAAAAGTCTAAATAACATCCTTATAATATCATATATTGTCCGCAACAAAGCTAGGCCTAAAATAACAATACAAAAGTAAAAGGAATATAGCAAGGCTAAACAAAAGCTACGAAAGTAAAATGAATAGAGCTAGTCAAGTAAAGATGTTTATTTCACACATCAAATACAGATTAGTAACAAATGTTTTGTACTAACTGTTTGGCGAGTTAGGTCTAGCTTTCGGGCTATCTCAGCCATAGACATACCTTGCTCACTTAGTTTAATCATATGCAATCATATGTTTAATCATATCTTTTAAAGTAAGACTTATGGCTTCTTTTTTTTTTTTATCGCTACACTTAATTTCCATTATAAACACAAAAATATTACACTACATGTACAATAATAAGTAAAAAGTTTATAAAAGTTTTGAAAATTGTCAGTAATACACAAAGAGACGCAGAGTGAACATCTTCTGTAAACAGACTGAATGACACAGATGCTGAACAATCGTGAATACAATGGCACAGGTGCACTCGCTTCTCTTTCTCAGCAGATGAGTGCTAGCGTGTCATACCAAAAATCGCTGAATGAGCAAGGCAAGTGTTGAAAATTATGAACATGAATAAGATTGAAAAACGCTGTATTAGCGAAGTGTCAAAAAAGTGGGGCATGACTGTATATGGGTGAAAAATTCCTTGGTTTGTTATTAAAACAGTTGCAGATTTTTTACCAAACAATCACTGGATCAAACAGTCATTAGTTTATTAACAAATAATGCTTAAAAATATTTAATGTCCTTGAACCAAACAGTCCTTGTTAATTAACAAACAGTGTTTAAGTTTATTACTAAATAATCTTTGGAATTAACATTTCTTGATTTTTTTTAACAATTAGTTCAACAAACAGTCCTTGATTTTTTTTAAAAAGTCTTCATTTTACTAATAGCCCTTGGACCAAACATTAACAAACAGTTCTCTTTTACTAAGAAACAGTTCTTTGTTAACAAAGGTATGATGATGATGATTGTGCAAAACGGTCTTATTAACCAACAGTCTTATTAACTAATAGTTCTTAGTTTATTACTAGTGGTTCTTTATTTATAAACAACTAGTCCTTAGTTTACTAACAGAAAATTTGTTTCTAAAAAATGTAATGGTATCAAGACCAAATGCTGACACAAATAAGAAATCAATTATTAAAAGTTTCATAAATGTAGTTTTAAAATAAAATGAGCAACAACTGTAAAAGGAATAAAATCAGTCAAAACAGAGCATGTACATCAGTGCTTTCTAAAGTGGGAGGTACCACTTCTTCTTGGATAGTGAGATTAACTTGGGGGCAGCAGAAAGGTGGGCCCCTCTGAGTGCATCATTTGTTTATTCACGATTGACTCTATTACAGCCTAGAGCAGGGCTTTTTAACCGTTTTTTGTCGTGGACTCCTTTATTTGCCCAGTGAAGGCTACAGACCCCTTCTTAGAAACAAATGTACATAAACGCATAATTAAAAATGTTTCATTTTACATTTTAGACTATGTAGACGGACTCCCTAGAATCCATTCACGGATGCCTAATAGGTCCATGAACAACAGGTTAAGAAGCCCTGGCCAAGTGCGAAACATCTTCCTTGTTTCATCTTTAAAGTTTTGGGGATGCCAGTTGATGTTGAGTATGGAGAGCCAGCATCATACAGAAAGAAGGAATTATAACAGGTGAATGAAAGAGGAACAGATAACAGAATATATTTAATCATAAAAAGAATTATAAACAGAACATGTAAATGAATAATGGTACACCAATGAAAATCAATAAATGAGAGACAAGAAGGCACACTAACATCCAGCTTTAACCAGTTACTACTAAAATTAGTAACATGAAAACATTATCCTCACTAGGTGCAGGGGTAAAGTAGTGGAAATCAATAAAAGGTTAGAGGTTGACACTTTGGTCAAACAGGAAGAGGTGAAAATAATACTTTTGTTTAACTGCTGAACTTGAGAGTATTAATTCAGTGTATAGACTACACTATGCAACAGCAGTGAACAATTTTATATTAGATTATAATGGCAAAGATGACAAATTGAAGTTAATGATGGACATCACATAATATGTGTTAAGCAGCACAGTTTACAGTAGATATTTTCAAGTTACTGTGAGTATTACTTTCATTGTGAAGAAGAAACAATGCTTACTTAATTAACAAGGGAAAGTTATTAAGATTTGTTATTCATGAACTTTGTTGACTAAATAATCACAGACACATATAGATATAGAATAATGAATTAAAAAGTTGACACTGTGAGGAAAAATAACATTTTAACTCTTAGTATACGAGCGGCCTTCTAGAGAGGCCGATGATCGATCCCCGTCAATAGCGAAAATTTATAGCTGAATGCATGTTTAAAACCACTGAACAATTTAGTTATGTGCATGATATAGGGGTTTCATTTCCTCACATTTTGATATATAACACTTATGTTATCTTTATAAATAAATTATTTATTGCAAAATCTGTAATTGTAGTCATGAAAGGCTGCTCGTATACTAAGAGTTAATGATATAGCATCTTGGGATATAAAGACTTAATCCCTGGGGCTAGGGCAGTACAATACTCCAACTTAGATGGTTAATTGTTCTATGAAATTAATAAATATGATTTAATCTATGTGAAAAGTTTGGATGTTGTTTTTGTTTAACTAAGACTGCTGAGCTTCTCACTCTTTAGCAGCAGCAGGTAAAACTTTTACAGAAGCAGCAGGTAAAACTGTGAACTAGCCTCACGGCATGCATGAAGGTTATAAGTAGGCAGCCCCTCCATCATGCACAAGCACATCAGGCCAATCACCTGTATGACATAGAGAAAATCGGACTGATCTTAAAGTGATGAACTGGCACAGATTACAACTTATGGAACATGGAGTGACAAGAGGACTTGACTGGAACCAGACCAAAAAGAAGAGAGCTGATAGGATAGCACGGGTCTTTTTTTGGCTATACTCTACACCCCAAGGTAGAAGAGGAATAACTAAGTAAGTAAAGTTAGTTGCTTATCCTTTACAGGACGTGGCAATAAACCCCAGCTTTTATTGGCTGTTTTGTGATTTTTCTAGGCAATTTTTTTCATTCAGTAGTTTGCCATTGCTTTCTGAACGGTACGGCACTTATACCATTGTTAAAAATCCACACAAAGCGATCTGCTACCAAACCGCCTGCAGCAGGTTTCGAACCTGGTATATCTGGATTATGAAACTGCGTTCATATCCATTAGGCCACAGAAGTAAGTAAGTAAGAGAAAATAGTCACTTTGTAGAATGGTAGATTTGTTATGCTCCTTTCTAATTGCAGTGATAACTTCCAAAATGCAAAAAAATGGGGTAAGAACAAACAAGCACTCACAATGCAACACAGTAGCACAGTATTGGTGTTAGCACTGATTCAGCAGAAACAGCTGCTTCAAAACATGTTAGTTTTTTGTCATGATGGACACAGAACAAATACACATTAATTTAAATGTTAAAAACCATTTGCTTGAGAAGAATTTGATTTCACTTTTTCCTGCGCTGGATCCATCTGCACAAGTTTATTCATCTAAAAACAACTGATCACAAAGCTGATAAAGTGATCTTATTGAGATAAACAAAGTAAGAAAATCAAAAGATAAAAATCAGACTAAATGCATATAATGAAACAAAACAGCAGTGAAAAAACTAAATAAAATCTGAATGCAAATATAAATGGAAAAACAAGAGCAACATAGCTCATTAATGAAATTTTTTTAAAAAGGATCAATGAACATTATGTGAAGCAACGTACTTTCACTAGCCTCCATCAAACTTGCCATAAGCTTTTCCCGTGGATTCATATCTTCCAAGATATTCATTTTACTAACGTTCATAATTGACAAAGTTTTTCTCAAAGATAAACCAGTCAGTGGGATAATTTCAGGTTCATCCTCAGTAGCTGTTAAAGCACCATTAAAAAAATGCTATCAGCTATACAGAAAAAGGCCTACTTAAACATAGTTCTTAGAATCAATAACATATTATCTCATAATCAGCTTTCAGCACACATTTAAAACATTCAATGTCAAGTGATTAAAAAATTTCATATATGTAAATAGCTTAACATGAGGTGGAACTGAAGACACAAACCAAACAAGTGCCAGTGGAACAAGATAAGAGAAGAAGACACTCGTGATGGATAGGACACACATTGAGGAAACATGTTGATAATATTACAAGACAGTCCTTGTTCAGGAATCCTCAGGGTATAGGAAGATAGAGGGATACTGAAGAATACATTTTTTTTTAAATTGGAAAGAGATGAAAGGAATGAGGAAGACATGACTTGGCACGAGTTTATTGAAGGCCTTAGCTTTTGGGGAGCTGGAGGGTGATGATGATGATGAAACAGCATAACCACAGTTACAGTTTATTCACTGGATACAATGAACCTGCTAGCTAACACATTTATTCACTAGATACAGGGAATCTGCTAGCTAACACAATTTATTCACTGGATAAGTGAATCTAATAGCTAACACAATTTATTAACTGGATACAGGGAACCTGCTAGATAACACAATTTAAAAAAAAAAAAGAACCTTTCCACTGCTTGCCATAAAGTTTAGCAAGGAGATATACTCCATGTTTAATTAATCAAATAATTATGCATTTCCAGCTTGCAGTATCTGCTGCAGCTACTCCTCAAAGGGAAAATAACTCCCAGTCTCCCACATGGCAGGCAAGGGTATTGACAGCATTTGTACTGAGGTGCATTAACCAATAAATTACCTCTAAGATTTATTCATGGGGCATTCATTTTTAGTGCTAATTTTCCTACCAGAAGAGATTATCCGCTCACCATAAAATGTAATACTCTATTTGCCACTAACTTTAAATAGGCCATGCTTACATTTCCTAGATGGCTTAATACTGAGCCACCAATTAATGTAATTTCAGGCCATTTTCAAACTACTTTTAACGAATACAAGAAATTTCCACTTATAAAATGCCCAACATATTCATTACATTAATTAACAGGGTTTCTTCTGACTATGCACTGGAAAGTGTCAATGAATTTGAATACTTAGGATCAATCATTAACAGCTCTGGCGACTGTGCAGTAGAAATTAAAAGAAGACTTGCAATTGCTTCACATAAGCTAATACAGATGAAAAACCTATGGCAAGGCACAAGCAAAGAAACAAAGTTACAACTGATCAGAGCATGTATATTCCCAGTAGCAACATACGGCTGCGAGACTTGGACACTCAATAAAACAGTTGCAAAAAAGATTACATCATTCGAAATGAAATGCTACAGAAGGATGTTGAGAATACCCTGGACAGAAAAAAAGACCAACAGAGAAGTACTGCACTCACTAAACGTACAGGAACATTGGCTCCTAAATACCATCGCAATAAGGAAGCTGAAATTTTTCGGTCATATAAAAAGACATAATAGTCTGGAAAAAACAGTGATGGAAGGCATGGTCCCTGGAAAAAGGGGAAGGGGTCGACCTAGACGACGGTGGACCCAGGACATCATAGAGAGTCTGAACTTGTCTTTGGCTGATGCAGGTCGACTTGCCCAGAATCGTGATGCGTTCAGAGCAGCTGTAATGGAGACAACGTTCTGGAAAGAATATGTCACATGATGATGATGATGCACAGCTCTCATGTCAACATCACTCATATAAGAATTAAACATTGAATTTTAGGAAGATTAAAAAACAATAAAATATCTGTTGATATCTCTTTAGTTTTGATTATGTATGAGAAATAAGTGTTGCTGCTTCATTCCTCTGTATTAACTCAGTGTACCTTGTAAATCTTTGTCAGATGAGGATGTTAGCTGCTCATCTTTCACTACATTCAGCATTGTATCAGAACCCCATTTCATGGCTTCTTTCACAGGCTGTCCAAAATCATCTTTTGACAAGGTCTTGGGCTTATTTCTCCTATACAAATCTGCAGTAAACATATTTAGTCAAGCAGTACAACAAACTTTACCCCAAAATGTTTATACTTCAGCTACCTATATAAGAAAGGCACCCAAAATGTACGATCTGCATATTTTTCAGTACATAAGCAGAATGCACAATATAACACAAAGGATGTTAAACGTCAAAATGTGTTGTGACAAAAATAATTTCTTGTCTTCTTCTTTAGTAGTTCATCTCTTTGGTCCCTTGTGGAGTGCAGCTACCACTGCAGCTGGTCTCCTAGCAGGAAGCCTGCATCAAAGCATTCTTGCACTCCTGACATGTTTTTGAAGCAATTAGTTTCACATGATGAGGTTGCCAGCTCAATGCATCACTTCATATTAGTCATCTCCTATGACATACATGAGGTAAGAGTGACCCTGTTCTTTCTTTGTCTCTTCAGACCAGCCAGGAACTACACAGGGCTATTTCATGTTAAAAAAAAAGGATCCCGCTACATGCCCATTGAGGCATATTGGGAATATGGTGTTAGGCCCATATTTTCTTGACCATCAGCATACTAGGGGTGATGGGTTAGCATCACGCCGGCCGCCTTAACCTTCCCAGAAGTTGCTCTGGTACCCAAATGGTGCTGGGTCAACCCAGGAGCCGTTTGCGGCCTTAAAAAATCCCACATCATCTGGGGATCGAACCATAGACCACTGAGCTAGGAAGGCAGTGCACTAACCACTATGCTGCCGCGGCTTTTATCACTGTCATAGGCAGAGAGTGATAAAATTACCAATGAAGCTATCAGCAATAATGATGATGATAGTGATGATGATGGTGTCACAATCAGTGATCATGATGAAGATGATGATGAATCATTAATTCTCACATTAGAAAATTTTCAGTAAAGAGAAGGTTAACTGAAGAAGTCAAGAAAGATGTAACCACAGCAGCCTGTCAAGGAATACCTTCCTATAGCACATAAAAGCTATTTCATGTAGTCATCTGATATTAATACAGACAGTAAATTATTAACAATTTAAAACATGTTCATTACAACAATGAAGCAAACGCCACCTTAATTACATAGCAACATAACCTGTTTAGAGAAAAATAATACAACAGGTAACATTGAAAATTTCAAACAAGCACCATATAACATTCTTGCACCGAGATGTACACAGGCACACAGAATGTAAGATCTGCAAACCTTTCAGTACAACATATAGACAGCAAGACATAACACAAAGGATGTTAAACATGACTGTGTTGTGATAAAAATAATTTCTTGTAGCCATCTGATATTAATACAAACAATAAATGATTAACGATTTAATAAAAAGAATATTCAGACGAATAATGAAGCAAATGCCACCTTAATTTTAATCCCATAGAAAAATAACCTGGTACAGAGAAAAACAATACAACAATTAACACTGAAAATTTCAAACAAGAACCATGTAACATTCGCATGCTGCAATTCAGTAAACTAGACATACAAAAACTAGATAAAATCTTAGCATATCTGGAACAGTTACTGAAAGGTATGACTTGGTGCACCTTTGCTAAACTTTAAGATAACTCAATCACTCATTAACAAACAATCTCATTTTTTTTTTAAATGAAGGGCACTTTGTTACTAAGGAAGTAACTCAGTATGGACCAAAAAAAATTAATTTTAGTTTAGCTAAACACAAATGCCAATGTACTTATATTGTAAAAATTTGACTTACATACCAGTGCTTTGGCCACCGATATTAAGATGGCTTGACACTAAGCTGACACTAAAACAATGGGCACTTTGTCACTCCTTTGCCAAATAATAGTTTATATAATTTTGATATTACTGTTTTAGACTTAGTGTAAAATTAGTGCTGGCTTTAGACGTGTAAAATTAGTGCTAGCCTTCTCAATATGAGTGTCCATAATTATCTCAGTAAAGTTTGACAAATTTGCAGATAATTTTAATTCTACAAAATATTTTTTTTAAATCAGCGGCACTTGGGCTTTCAGCCCTTTAGCCCAATGACATGTCATTGTGAGGCTGGGGAGCCTGTGGACTTTCCTTCCAACCCGGTCAGGAGCTTTGCTCCTTCCCATCCACAGAGGGTTTATCTCAGGAGCCGTTCAGGTTATTCAGTAAAAATCCCGGTCGATGACACTCCTTCAAATGCCTATGCCCAGGCTTGAACCTTGAACACCTGATCGCCAGCACAATGTGGTAACCATTAAACCAGCGCGGCTCCCATTCACCGTATATAACCAGATGACATGAAAGTACTGGTGAAGATATCAACTTGTGACATCTGTAACAAAGTCTACCAAGTAAATTAATCTTGAATTGCTATTGACTGACCATGTATTTTGCTAAGAAAAAAAACATAACTTCACACTGGCGAAAAGTGACATAATTTCTGTTCATACTTTGTGAAGATTATTTAACAACCTAAACTGACCTAAATTGGGAATGTACGTTTTTAATAATTCACACATACCAGTAGATCTCATCTTGTCTACATCAGTTTCCTCTCTTGATATTGATGCTAAAGAGCGCCTTCTTTTTTCGGGCACTTTATAAATTCGGGAATCTGCATGTTAAAACATCTTGTTAACAAAATGGATGAAAACATCTCTCACGGATTTGTTTCTTTTAATGTTTTCATGAATAAACTATCTGCCCTTATTCAAAACTTGCATCCTGATAATATCAGAGTTAAAATCTAAACAGGGCAGAAAGTAATCTTTATCTCTGAAATTACAATATAAAATGTGTTCATAATTTTAGAATGAAGCAGAAAGATATAAAATAATACTGAAGAGCTAAAATAAAATAAAAAATTACAGCATTTCCTGCCATAAAAGATGCACTGGATTATAAGACACATCCCAAATGTAACTAGATTTTTTTATGTGGAAAAAATAATACCTTAGAGCTGCGGTCAGCAACCAATAAACTGTGGGGATCTACTTTAGAAACACGGAGCTCTCTAAAGATTTACCTTTCAAAATTTGTGTCTGATTTCAAATTTCAGAGTATTTGGAATAAGAGCAGCTTATATATAACTTTCATTTCTGCCTGATGATGATGATCTTCCTGCAATTCCATCTAAATAGCAGTGGAAAATGCAAAATAAATTATATTTTATCAAATGTTAACTTGATTTTAAAGAAAAGACTGCTTTTCTATCGTATACAGTTTCTAATGTATGAAGTAAATTTTCATAACTTAGCTCTTGGGTTTTCACTGGGAACGTGGGAGAAAGTACCTATAATCTTGGGGACACCATGCTGGTGGGAAAGGGTTGCTCAGAAATTTTGCTAATGTATAAATTCTTTATTTTGTTCCTATCCATCATTTAAAGATCTACCAAATAATCACGTGTGATCTATCGGTAGATCACGATCAACCAGTTGCTGACCCCTGCCTTCGAGAATCTTTATTATTTTGCACACATAATATTGCTTTGATCCTTTTTTTTAAACAAAGGCATTTTATTGCACATAGCACACACATTTGAATTCTTTTAAAAGAAAAGCATTAGTATTTCACATTTGATTGGTTTACAATACCATATCATTTGCTACCCAAAAATGTTAAACCATCTGAAAGCTCAAATACAAAAGATAACACAAATGTTTATGATAGCCATGGTCACCATCTTATAATACAAAGGGTGAATTTTAAAAAAATATTAGACATCTGAAAAAAGTCACTTATATGGTGAGAATATGGTACGTATTTTCAGCTAGTCTATTCACTGTCAATCACTGACCATCACTTTCAAGATGAATTATCTAGCATGTGACATGTAATCACTAATAATAATCAGATGTGCTGATTTAAAGCTGCAAGGAATCCTCAAAGTTTGTTATAGTTACAAATGATTCTACATGTTGGTGGCAACCAACATTGGCCACTTTTCCTGCTTTACCAACCATAATACAGACTTTGCACACAGCTCAGATAAAAAGAGTATTGAACCTGCATAGTTTAAAAAAAAACAATGTTTGACAGAATGCACCTGTAATCTCAGTACCATGGAGCTCCAACTCATGATAACAAATTAGAGCTTGCAGCTGTACTTAGCATCAATCAATCAATACCCTTTAGCTCCCCAAGGAGCACTGCCTTCAACAAACTATTTAGTATAATATTTATAAAATATTCAAGAAGGTCTTGCCTTGTCTTTGATCCACCATCACTGTGTGTTAGCTCTTGATGATATTCAAGAAGGTAAGTGACAGGTTAGTGTTGAAGTCATTTATGCACCACAATGCCGTGATACAACTATGTTTTGTTTGAATGAGTATGAAAACCTCCCTAAATGTGCATCTTTGCTATCTGCAGTAGATCACTGCTGGTTGATACAATAGTGATAGAAAGTGAAAATAAAGGCTTTAGCCTTAATAGCAAAAAGACAGAAGTAATAGTCATCTCAAAGAAAAGGGCTTCCCCAGAATGCACTAGACAGACGTAATAGTCATCTCAAAGAAAAGGGCTTCCCCAGAATGCACTATCACAGTAAATGGAACTGTTTTAAAACAAGTCAATAAATTCAAATACCTTGGCACATTAAAAGCAACGGATGGAAGATGCATCTCAGAACTCAGAAGTGAAGAGCAGAATAGCTCAGGAAAAAGCAGCATTCTATAAAATGTAGAGTATTTTTTGCAACAATTCTTTGTCATTGGAAGTAAGAAAGAGAGTTCTTCATTGTTATATAGAACCAATCCTAACATATGGGAGTGAGTCATGGACAATTAGTAAACAAACAGGGAAGGCACTTAGAGGCAACAGAGATGTGGTTTTACAGAAGAATGTTAAAAATACCATGGACAGCCAAAAAGAGTAATGAGGATGTCATGAAAGAGGTCAATGCACAAAGGAAACTTATTTCACAAGTTAGAAAGAAGCAATCCACTTTTTTTGGGCATTTTATGAGAAGAGAAAAGTTGGAATATATCATAACAACAGGTAAGATTGAAGGAAAAAGAGATATGGGAAGACAAAGATAGCAAATACTGGACAGTTTGACATCGGGGCATGGAAAGAAGTCAACAGCAGAATTGATAAATTGAACTGAAGACAGGAAGTTGTGGAGAGACGTGATCTCCTACACCACTAGGCACAGTACTTGAAGAAGAAGTAGATTACATCCTCAGGCTGTAAAACTTTTAATATTTTCAGCTTCTTTTTTCCCACTCATTATGCCAGGACATTGAAAACGTTTTTGACAAGGCACATGAAAATTTAACTTTCTTTGCAGGCATCCATATTCAAAATGTTTCATGACAGAAGCCCTGAGATGTATAAAACACATCACACATAACATTTTCATGACAAAATTAGATAAGAAAATCAGCTGGAACATGATGGTTTTGACCATCCACTTATACATGCTGGCAGTTAGACATATCTCTTTCATTAATATTTTTCTAATTGGTCAGGACACATAGAATTAATACGGCTCATTTGTTGCTTCAGAAGGAATAGATAAGTTACAGGCTTTTTAGTCACAAGCCACCTGCACAACAGATGAGGCCTTCCATTTCACAATAAAATTGAATTAAGCAAAAATGAAAGACCAATGCCTTTATGCAGCAGATCCAATGGTGGCTTTTACCAATGTCAGCTGACAGCCTAATCTATGCTATTTTCTGGTTTTCGAATGTTTCTGATAATATAATGCTTTAAAAGTGGTAGCTTTTTGTCTAGTGATTTTATCAGCATCTACAATTTATCCCCATGAAATAGTAAAACCAGTAACAAGCCAATTTAGCAATGCTAGATACTATGGGCTGTCTCCTATGCTCATCTCAAAGTAGTGGGATGGCTTCTGGTGCATTATCAATTCCATGATCTAAGCCAGCAGGTGCCTGATGCATCTGGCAAGGTAAACCATGCTGAATTCGCTGCTGGGGAGTCAGATAAAGCGAATGACCAAAGTTCCAGGTTAATGAGTTAAGTTAGGGCTGACAGTCTTAATCCAAAAAAAGCTGTTACAGAGACTTCAAACAAAACACAAGTATGGAAGAGGAATCCTTACTAGAGACCCATGACATGACCTGATGCAAACCATGTACCGTAAGACAGGTCACTGATAATGTTACGCATCTTTAACATCAAAAGCAAAAACCAAGATCAAAACATGTAACATTTATATGATATTTAAAAAAAAAAACAACCCAAGTGGTCAAGGAAATGAGATGCATCAATTTGAGCCTCTTAGGAAAGTAATATATAAATTAAAAAATAATATGGTATGGAATCAGTTCTACAAATTAACAGAAAACAATGAATGTTTCATCCTTCATCAGCCACAGTCATAAACAGGTGACACAGATAAATATAGACAGGTTAACTCTTAGTATACGAGCGGCCTTTTAGAAAGGCCGATGATCGACCCCCGTCAATAGCAAAAATGTATAGGTGAATGCATATTTAAAACCACTGAACAATTTAGTTACGTGCATGATATAGGGGTTTCATTTCTTCACATTTTGATATATAACACTTTACGTTATCTTTATAAATAAATTATTTAGTGCAGATCGATCATCGGCCTTTCTAAAAGGCCGCTCGTATACTAAGAGTTAATAGACAAAGGCAATGGACACTTTAAATAAGTGGGAAAAATGAATGAAACAATGATTTAATGTATGATGCAGAAAGAAAAAAAATCCAAAAACACAGAACAAGCAAAAAAAAGGAATTAACTCAAGAAATTCAACAAATAATGAAAATAGAAAATGATGTATCAAAGTTGAACACTATCCTGTGGAGGTATACACTGACAGCCTAGGTAAAATCTTGCCAAGGAAGTGATATAGCAGCACACAAATATGTAAATAGAATACGAAATGAAATATATGCAACAACAACAACAAAAACAGATTGTGAAAAAGTGGGGAAAAGGTGGAAAATCACCATATAGCAGAATTTAAGCAAAATAATGTTGGACATTCAAGCCATAAGGAGAAAGACAACTCATTTGAAATATGAGACGATTCTCCAAGGAAAAGCGAGTATGGTCAACACCAAAGCATGAATGGGTGGCCGTTATTTGGATATCGGAATCTCCTGAGTGGTCAGGCCCATTAAAAGGAAGAGCCACAGGTGTAGGTTTGTCATGTTAATGTCATTTAAGTGCTCACAAAACCCGTCTGCCAGTTTCATTAATATAAGTAATACGACACCTTTTACAGATTATGGCATAAACAGATTTCTGGATTTGCATGTAAATGACTCACCATTCAGCATCATCATTCAGAAAAGAAACAGTTTGAGTTTGGAGTACAAACGGACAGGTCTTACACATATCAGGCATTAGCACGGTTTTGTACCAAAGAATTAACTAGTATTCCTCAAGTGGCTGTGTACAAGAATATCTCTATTATATGCCACTAAAGGGGCATCCCGAAACAATTCTCGAGTAACAGGATCAGAGTGGAGAATAGGCAGATGATGAAATAGAATTTTTTTCTCTGCCAAGCAGTGAGGATGGAAAGTTAAAAAAAAGTTTTAAGTCTGTCAGATGTAGCAGTAGGTTTTGCAGTGAATGTCATTTGAAGAGTAAAATGTAAAATGTGATTAAGAGCATCAGATGGAACATTTTCCTGTTAGGAATAATGTGGGCAAAATGAAACCGGGCAGACATAAAATTATAATCTAGTCACAATATGACGAAAATGACCATGCTAGAACAGAGTGGATTATTTTTATGATGTTAACAAATGCAAAAGAAGGCACTTGCTAGAATGGGAACCAATATCACCTTGCATTATAGCAACAAGAGTCCAAGCAAAAGAAAGAATAATCACCACCATTCAATGATACACAAAAGTAAACAATGCAGGCAATACTAGCAAATAAGAACCTTTGAGCATTATACAAAGCACCATGGTGAGACACTAATATAGTCAACAGAGATGTAAATGAATAGGTTGGAACAGATCACAGCAATGATTCATTGATCATTGGGCTTTAGGAAGAACGGTTTAGGAATTAGAAACAGAATTTTGAAAATCTTTGTTAGCTTCTGTGTTTTCAAAGATCTAGTCATCAAAGGAATCATTTTTCCAAAAGAATGTAATCATAAGGCCACAAGCTGCTAAGCAGGTGGACACAAAGAAAGTCATACTGTCAACAACACCATGGGCAACAAAACAGGAATGCTACCTAGATGATTGAAGGGTAGGAAGAAGTGCAAATAAAGGTCACCATCTTCTCCTAGGACTATAGAATTGACAAAACCTGGGTTCCATGTCATCTAAGTAAAATTTTTATTTTGGTCCTTAGAATTGTCAGCATTATTACTGCATAATGTTCGTTATGTAAGAATGGTTACAATACTCAAAATTCCCCCAAATGGTAGTAAACATACTTACAGAAGTGAGGTGAATGACTAAAAATGAGAATTTTAAAAACTCTGCAAATACTAAAACGTTTCATTCCACATTACAGATCAAAGCCAGACCTGTGATATCCTTTTTCACTTTATATCACGCAAGCATCATTTTATATTAATGCAATAAAAGTGTTGTCTTTGCAAGTTGAGGTACACTGGTTTTTAATCTATACAAAGAAGCATGTTGCATCAAGTAGTCAAGTGAAAAATATGAAACAGTTGTGACTGAAAAAAATTATGTTAATCTTCCACTTCAAAGAAATGCTTAATTAAATGATAAATATTTAGAAAGATTCACTTAAAGCAATAGGTAAACCCAAAGAGACAAGAGTAGCAATTCAATAAAACAAATAAACAATGCAAAAGCATGGAGGTTTAAAGATGAATTGTGAGAGAAAACGACATAGCTGTTTATTAACTTTATCAGTGGTGAAGTAAAATTATATCACTCGTGCACTTTTACTTGAAAAAGCAGATCATAATTACAAAGTTATGAAAGATTTCAGTTCTCCATTCAAACTTAACACTTTCATAAAGCATAAGAAATCCATTGGCAAATGAATGAGATTTTAGTTGGATAAATGACATTAAAAACAAATGCAGGTCGTTAGTGACACCACACTATTTAAATGTTAATAAATTTGGAAAAAACCCTCAGTAGTTGAATTCCAATTATTAGTGTCAGTTGACTAGTAGTTTTTCGTTAAAACAAATCCTCAAGGCATGTGCATGGATATTTAAGAAAACGTAGACTGAGTAGTTTGGCCACAAAATTAATACAGCTTTGTCCCACTCCTATCTAAAAAAATCGAAACATAATAATTGTCTAAGTATATCTATAATGAACCCAACACTGACTGAGAAAGGCAATCATTAAAATATCCAAATACATGCAAGTACAAACAATTACATCCCCTACAATAGAACTCATTTGACAACTATGACGTGCTCAGACACCAAAGTTCATACGCTTGAAGGAAGCAGTGCTCAGACGAATCTTCTTCTTCTTCTTTGATCCTTAGCCGCCGACCGTCAAAGCAGTCAGTGGCCATCACGCCTAGTGGCGTCTTGTAGAGCAACAACAAATTGATTCCACTTTGCTTGGTCGGCGGCCAACCTTCGTACAGTGCCCCAACTCTGGTTCATTCTTTGCATCTCAGCCTCCACAGTCCTCCGCCAGGTTGTTTTTGGTCGGCCTCTCTTTCGTTTTCCTTCATGTGTCCAAAGCATAGCTGTTCTTGTGATGGCACCGGGGTCTCTTCTGAGGACATGGCCAACCCAGCTCCAGCATCTGCCAGCTATGATGGTGTGCATGTCCTCTTGCTTGCTCCGAGTAAGCAGATCTTGGTTGGTGATGGTATTCAGCCAAAAGATTCAGTGAATTTTTCTTAGGCATGTTGTGTGAAAAGAGGACAATTTCGACATTTCCTTCTCTGTAACTCTCCAGCATTCCACACCACAGAGAAGCACAGAAAGCACACAGCTCTGATATAATCTTAATTTTGTGCTTGGGCTGTACTGAGAGGACTTCCAGATGTTGTTTAGGCTAAAAAAGGCTGTTCTTGCCTTATTCATTCTGATGTTGATGTCTTTGCTTGCCCCGCCGTCTGATGTTACTATGCATCCTAGGTATGTGAAGGTGTCTGTCTGTACCAGTTGCTGATTCCTTACTGATATGGGCTCAGGGTTGCTCACATTGAGCGTCATGACCTCTGACTTCTTTAAATTGATGTTCAAGCCCACCTGCTGGCTAAACTTATTAAGTCTATCCGTTTTTTCCTGGATGTGTTGATGTGAATGTGCTAGTAGTGCAATGTCAACTGCATATTCCAGATCTTCCAGTGTAGAAAATGTAGTCCATCTTATTCCTCTTGGACTGCCCTCTGTTGTCTGGCGCATCACCCAATCTATGACTGTTAAAAATAGAGTGGTTGATAAGGGGCATCCCTGTCGTACTCCTGTCTTCACCTCAAAGGTTAGGTTGCTCTGCTCAACACTACACGTAAAGCTGGCATACAGGCTTTTTATGATTGACACTATGCAGCTTGGAATTTCATAAGCCCTCAGTATTTTCCACAAACTGTCCCTATGTATGCTGTCAAAAGCCTTTTCAAAAGCTCAGACGAATGATGCACTGATTTAGGTGGTTTGCAATGTTTGTAAACAAATATTTTCGATTACCACTGTATTGTGACTCTAAGAATACATTCATATTGTTCACGTCTGAGGCATTGTGTAAATAAAAATACAAGATTTGAAAAACCATATATACCAAGGTGTGTTGATGGTTTAGTGGTTACCTTCCAAGCAAACATGCATTCGACTTCTGGCAATTATACATTAAAAAAAAAAAATTCAAGCATCTGTCTTAAATTTTTATAAGTGTCTTTTTGCTAATTATAGTTTCCAAGTGTCTTCTTGCTAATTATAGTTTCCAAGTGTCTGTGTGTATGTTTAGGCTTACTTTCTCACTGGAAGGAAATGAAAAGAAAGAAACTAAATACAGGAGAAATGGCGCCATCCTCAGGATGAGACAGTTATCGCACACCATAAGTGTTACCCACCCGTGTGTTACCGGGGCCCGAAAGGGGAGCAAAGAATAGTAACACTGCACCCTACCACGCATGTCGTAAAAAGCGACTAAGGAGGGTATGGGCATGGGGCTGTTTACCCCATCCCGTAAAAACTTCGCACAGTGGGCTGATCACCTGCTTGCCAACCAATCTGATTACGGAAACAATGATAGATTGTTTGGTCTGTTTTTGTTCCACAAAGACGCCACTAGGCGTGGTGGAAACAGCGATAGATTGATCAATTTGTTGTTGCCCTAAGACGCCACTAGGCGTACTGGCCACATACTGCTTTGCCGGTTGATGGCTAAGGATGGAAGAAGAAGAAGAAGAATAAGTGTTACCAGTATTTAAGTTATGTTATATACATATTTGTTTACTTATTTGTATTAATGCTCCTATTTTTAGGCTATCTATTTCAAAAAATGTAATAAGACTTGAAAGAGCTAAAAGAAAAATTTTTTAAAATCAAACAAACTAAAAACATTTTTCTAAAAACCAAACAAATAAAGAAAGAAAAAAAAGGTTTTTAGGTTAGACATTTAGTCTCTCCTCTGCCACCAATAATTTACATGTCTCAAGAAAAAAGTTTCACACAACAGTTGCATCTCAGATCATTATTATTTTGTCTTCTGGTGCCTAGACTTTGGAGGTTCCTTCTAGATTATTATATTACTAACAATAACCCGTCAAACTTGACGGGTTTTTAATTATAGTGTGCTGTTTCCATTCCCGGATGAGCAGATAGAAGTACATTCTTAGAGTGTTTTTGGTTTCTTTCCATTATACAGTGTAATCAAACTGTTCATGAACACTGTCAGTTGAACGCTTTTCTTTGTTGATTGTAACTATTGTCGGGAGAGTATATATAATGGAAACAATACCATTTTTCAACACGGTTGCATTCCTCAGCTGTAACCAACGTACACACGGTGAGAATTATGTTATGTTACGAGGGGCGTTCAGAAAGTAATGCACCACATCGTTTTTCTTAGGAGCTGATTATTAAAAAAGCATGAAATTTATAAACAATGTACATGGATATGTCATGTAAACATCAGTATTATTCAACATAATCCCCATCAACTTGTACGGCTTTATGCCAGCGCGAAACAAGTGCATGTATTCCTAGCCCGTACCAGATTTTGTCTTGATCATGTAGCCATTTCTTCGCTGCATGAATCACTCCATCATCTTCAAACCTTGTCCCACGGAGTGCATCTTTAAGTGGACCAAATAGATGAAAATCAGAGGGTGCCAAATTGGGACTATAGGGTGGATGGGGTAGTACAGTCCAACCCAATTAGGTGATTGCTTCCCGTGTTGCCAGACTTGTGTGAGGTCGTGCATTGTCGTGAAGGAGAAGCAGGTCTGCTGGATTCTTGTGCAGCCGAACTCTGCGAAAACGTTGATTGAGTTTTTTTCAATGTCTTAATGTAAGCTTGAGAATTGATTGTCTCTCCTCTTGGCATAACGTTCACAAGAATCACACCTTCAATGTCCAAAAAGACAGTGATCATAACCTTTCCAGCTGAAGGAATTGTCTTGAATTTCTTTTTTCGTGGTGATTGCAGATGATGCCACTCCATTGACTGTCTTTTTGTCTCAGGTTCAAAATGATGTGCCCAGGTTTCGTCACCTGTAACGATCTTAGCCAAAAAGTTCTCTCCATCAGCATTGAAACGCTCCAACAATTCAGAAGAAATTGCTTTCCTTTGCAATCGGTGGTCATTTGTGAGACTTCGAGGAACCCATCTTGTGCAAACCTTAGAAAATTCGAGAGTTTTTATAACTGCATTTGCACTACCAATGCTGACTGACAGCTGTAAGGCCAATTGTTGAGTAGGGATTCGCCTATCAGTAAGAATAATGCCTTCAGCACATTTCAACATTTCTGCATTGGTGGCTGTGGCAGGACGTCCACAGCGCGGCCGATCAAGCAGCACCGTATCTCCACTTCCTGATTCTTTGATTCTCTGAACCCAGTGACTGACTGTACTCCTGTCGACTGCAAAACTTCCATACACATCACATAGACGCTTGTGAATGTTCACAACAGTTTCCTTCTCTGCAACGAGAAATTCTATCACAATTCGCTGCTTATAACGCAAGTTGCTAACACGCTCCATTTCAACGGTTTAGGGCAGCCGTATTATTTGGCCGGTTGCAGTGCAATTTGGTGCACACAATTGGCACATGCCATATTTGAAGTGTGCAAAATTTCATGCTTCTATCTTCATTATTAGCTGATATTAGCTGAGAAAAACGATGTGGTGCATTACTTTCTGAACGCCCCTCGTAGATTCAATTTAAAAGTTCTTTGATGACAACATTTCATGTGAAAGTGTGTGGATTGTTTTCAAAGAGTGTTCCCTGATAATAAGTGGTTTTAACAAAAACTTTCAAGTTTTCATGATTTGTACATCGGGTGAGGGCTAATGCACACCAGTTTTTATGCACTTTTTCTTTGTCGAGCGCTACTAATTTCGTGAAAGAATTAAAAAAAAAATTTAATAAAACCAAGGTATTTGTTTTATATAACACCCACACCGTGCAGGTTGCACACTTTTTCTTTCTGGCGCGAGTTACTATTTTGAGTGAGACCGACCGACGTAACATACATCGGTAATTATGTTAGTTGGGATAGGTCAACCCCTGTTCTAGGTACTCTAACAATACAACTGAAGGCTTATTGAGATACAGTAGGAAGAACAGCTCACATGTACCACATATACAAGCTTCACAAACAAAGCCACATCAGATAATTTTAAACAATATTTGAGAAAAAAAACTGAAATCCTCAGTAACTCAATGTAGAATACCAATGATAACCACTGGTGTGACATTCATGAAACACTCTAGAACATATGCAGAGAGGTTCTTAGGCAAAAGGAATATCAACACCATGAAAGTAATACCAAGAACCTAATAAAAATGAAAAAATGTCAGACTGAAAGCCAACAGTTATGAAGAATAATAAAAATAAAAAGGCATGAATGTCCGTACTATACTAGAAGCTGAACATTTATTCAATACCGTTCAACGCCCTAACGAGCACAGGCCTTCAAAAATGTATGCCAAGTCCTCCTGTCATATGTGCCATCAGCTCAAGTCCTCCTGTCATATGTGCCATCAGCTCAAGTCCTCCTATCATATGTGCCATCAGCTCAAGTCCTCCTGTCATATGTGCCATCAGCTCAAGTCCTCCTGTCATATGTGCCACCAGCTCAAGTTTTTCCATGTCTTCCTCATCATTTTCAGTTCTGTCTCCAGTTCTCTTCTCTTTGTGTTTTTTTGTCTACCTCTGATTCATTATAGAATGAAAGCTCCACCTGCCTTTTGTTTCCTTGATATCATTATCTGTCCCTCCAACTCTTGTCTACTGATACCAAGATATATGTATGATTCAACATCTTGTAGGGGTGTTTCTTTGAATGCAATCATGTTATTATTTGCTGCATTCTTCTCATTATCTTTGTCTATTCCTCAGTAGTTGAACAAGAAAGTTTAAATATGCATGATGCAGAATGAAAGAAGCAATGCTGAAAACCTGAGTAGAAAACTGAGGATTTCACAAAACAGAGACTAGAAGATGCTTTACAACAGCACAAGAACATTATCAAAGAAACAGTAAATCTAGAAAACATCAGTGAAAAACAGTGGTCTTGTTGGTTACAATACTGAGAGATGAAGAAATTTTACAACATCACTAGAACTTTGCCAAAGAAACAGTAAAACTACAATATACCAATGACAGACAAGAGGGGGCAAAACATCAGCCACTAGAAAGTAATAATGGGCCAGATAGATCAAGCAGTATAAACAAATTCTAAACAAGAATCAACGGGTGCAACAGACCAACACAGAAGACCTGTAACACCATGTCACACTGTATGCTCCATCTGCTCTCCTTCACTTCCTTTTGTCTTCAATATGCCTGAGGTCATCCTTCTTTAATTGCCTTCTACTCAAAACTGAGTATATTCTCCTTGCCTTTATAGCTCCCTGTGGAGCACATGCTTTTAATCAGCTCTCAGTTAGTTCTCCTTTGAGCAATCTGTTCATGTTCCTGCAAGTCTTGAAAACTGAGGAAATGTTTCAGTGTAAAGCTTTTTTTCCCCTTAAAATGTATTGTAATCATTCAACAGTGGTTTTCATTAATATTTGGTCTCTCAGTCAGAGAAACACTTTAAACCTGATTATCTATAAACTTACATGTCACATTTTAAAGCTCTCTGCATCCAAACAACAAATGCACATCATTGCAAATAATTTCAGTGATATGAAATCTATAATAATATGACTGAAGCTGTGCATCATGGTTATCATCAGCTAAAATCAACACTTACGGTCTGATACTACAGTTGCTGAACCTCCACCTCCTGCATTCGTCTCTGCTCTAGAGTCTCTGACACTACTGGCAGATTCACCGCTGGCTTGTGAATGTGAGATATGAGCTGGTTCCATTTCCTCATCTGTAGGCTGATAATTAGAAAGGAAAAACACAGTTATGATATCAGACATTAAAAAAACATGAGGAGAGGTCAGGATAGTCACAACTAAATAGTTTTAGAACTTAGCAATGCCTAGCAGACAATTTGAACAAAATTTACGGCACAGAAGTTTGGGCACAGTGGAAGTTGGGAAAAGCTATAAGAAGTACATGCCCCCCCCCCCCCCCAAAAAAAAAAAAAAACAACAGCAACAAAACAAAAATACACACACGTGCAGCTGACCAACATCTCCTTGAATGTCCAGTACCATTATCTTTCCAGCTAATCATTATGTTCACAATATACTAAGGAATAAGGGAAAAACTGCAGAAAACCTGAAAATACCTCAGCATGGTGTCAGGCTGAGGGTAAAACCCATTTCATCAGCATGAACACTTTTCAGCTCCCCATGGAGCATAGGTCTTCAATAAAACATGCTGAGTCCTCCTGTCCTGTGCCATTCATTTAGAGTCTTTCTTATGTCTTCTTTACTCCTTTTGTGTCTGTCTCAAGTTCTTTTCTCCATGTGTTTTTTTTAGTCTCCCTCTATTTCTCTTACCATTGGGATTCCAGAACAGGCACTGCCTTCCAATGCTGCTATCGACTTGTTTCCTTAATGCGTCCCATCCAACATCAGCATCTTGTCCTCACTTCCTGTTCCAATGGTGTTTGTCTGGTTCTTTCCATCAGTTCCACATCAGTGATTTTGTTGTACCATTTCAATATTTTCTCAGAACAACCAAATGCCTATGAATAATTAATAACATCTAAGGAAAATAGGCTTTTTCATTGTTCACTCTTATACTGTCCAAAATCTCTTCAGTGTTTTAGCTCTTTCTAAAATCATGCCAGCTCATTTTACAAGCAAATTTCCTTCTACAGTAAATTATTTTACAGTTGTTGGAAAGCACTGCACTTGCTCCGATATATAGGAATAGGTAAAGGATCCCGTTACACGCCCATTGAGACATATTGGGAATATGGTGTTAGGCCCATATTTTCTTGACCATCGGCACACTAGGGGTGATGTGGTCAGCATCACCCCGGCCGCCTTAACCTTCCCAGAGTTGCTCTGGTACCCAATTTATGAGGCTGGGTCGACCCCGGAGCCGTTTGCGGTCTAAAAATTCCTGCCTCAACTGAGGATTGAACCATGGACCACCGAGCTAGGAAGCCAGTGCACTAACCACTGAGCTACTGTGGCTTCGCTCCGTTATATAGCTGTTCACATATTCCTTATAGATTTGCATTAAGTCTTTCCATTTCTAGCTTGATGTTTTCTCATTTTTCATTCTGCATTAGTATACCAACATTTC
The DNA here is from genome assembly GCA_024509875.1 of Oreohelix idahoensis. NCBI lineage: Eukaryota > Metazoa > Mollusca > Gastropoda > Stylommatophora > Oreohelicidae > Oreohelix > Oreohelix idahoensis. The sequence continues at coordinate 835,879 of JAMPIV010017846.1, read as the reverse complement.
AAACTCTTATGGTCAAGGCTATTTTAATGTTAGTTTTGCTACAAAATAAAAGGGGCTTAACCTGTATATAAAGAGCTAAAATACAAGATCATAGAAAAATAGATCAGTAACAACTTAGCTGAACTCACTATCTTTAAAAGAAAATAATTATGTAGCATATTAGTTATAAAATTTCATCTGTTGAAAAAGTACTTACAATGACTGGCACCTCCACAGTCTCTTCCTCCCGTACTGACGATACACTTTTTCTGAAATTAGATATTGTCAAGTATTACTTTTCATCTGCCTTCTGAGAGGGTTATGTGATTGTGAAAAAGAGAGAGAGAGAGAGAGAGAGAGAGAGAGAGAGAGAGAGAGAGAGAGAGAGAGAGAGAGAGAGAGAGAGAGAGAGAGAGAGAGAGAGAATGATCAGAAACACAAATAAAGCGTATAGAAATCAAGCATACTGACTGGGACCCAAGACACATCAAGTGAGGAATGCAGTAAGCGACCCATAGCTAGACTGCCTGCGTCAGGGTCCGCGAACCAGAGCTGACCAAGACCCTACTCCACCTCCACGTGGTGGTCCTGGAAACAGGCTGCATCACTGCAGTCTTGCTGAGTGAGTACGGATCGAAGTGGGAAGGCTAACACGGTCCCAAAAAATGCCGGATGTATCGGCCGAAAGGGGCAAGTATCGCAGCTTTACTGTAAACGGACACAACGCACCCAACGTCCTTTTCAGGATGAACAAAGAAGAATATGTAAAATGCATGTGACAATAAATTAATTCAGTATAAAAGATGAGAGACAGGAAGGGCAGAATGTCAGATGGGCCTGTGTGCCCAATTTTCAACCCTCTGAAAATAAAGTTCATTCGCCCAGAAAGTCTGATTACTGTTGTCAGTCATTACTATGTAGCAACGAGATCTCAGTATTTAGCAAGACCTGAGTTACAAACAGATTTCCATTACATTAAAATGCTTCAATTTTTCTTAATTTTTTTAGACGCGATCGATATTATGATTTTTCATTTTTTTTTTTTTTTTTTAAAGCCAAGACTTTCCGGGTGATTGTGAGGAGTTACTGTGATTTTATTTTCCACAGGCCCCATTCTTTTTCTCCCGGTAATTATGTCCTGTAAATACTTGAGTTTAGTCTTGGTAATTAATTGTGTTTTCCATGAGGGATGACGGTAGGGTTTAATTTTAAGATTTGTACCAGTCTTCCTTTCTCTAAATTAATTGCGTCCACGTAGTCTTATTTTCTTTGTTAAAATAATCGCGGTCTTTCTTATTGTATTAGGTGGGGTGAATATTTTCCGACGTTAATAACCCCTACCCGGTAAATCGATGGGTGGGGTGTTGAACCTCTACCCAGGTACGTAAAACCGGGCGCTACAACGAATCAAAGTTAATTTTGATCACGCCAACAGGTAATATTATTTAACATGATGCAAGAAAAGATGCGCGCGATCAGAATAAATATGACTCACGAGTTTGCTTACAATCTATTGGCCGGGGTCAGTTATTAACAAATTCCGGCAATATTATTGGTTCCAGAGAGATGCCAAGCGATGACGTACGGCGTGGGTTATAGCGTTCTTTTTTATGATATATACCCGCGTCTAGTCATTAGCGGGTCTCTTTGTCTCCAGAATTATCAGCCGTGAAATCTAAGTCATATTTGTCTGCTCTTAAGTGGGAAATTCGAATTGGATATGTCCATAACTTTATTAGCGTAGGAGATAGTTCTGTAAAATCTTAGCACGTTTATGTAAAGTTTTCTTCGGGAAGTTAATTTAAAGTTAATTTAGCTTGAAGTGCCATCGAATGCTATCTTAGAGAAATAATAAAAATGTAAGTGTGCATATAATTTTTTTTCTATGATAAGCTAGTACTATCTTTGGTTGGTGTAGAGGGGTTGAGATATTGTGTGTCAAGGCTTTGGAGGTAGTAAGTTTATAACGTTAAGTCCTTAGGATATATACATACTGTAATTGTGAGGTCCGATATATAGGTAACCTCGATTTGATTATAATATTCGCAGGGTAAATACGCTTGTGAAATTAATTTTATAAGGTTAAGTCTTTAGGCTATATCAATACTGAAATTGTGAGGTCCGATATATATGTAACCTCGAGTTGATTATAATATTGGCAGTGTAAATACGTGAGCGTATTTTGTGTAATTTTATTTAGTGAGTAAGTAGTTGTACTAAATGTTTGTGATGTAGTTGGAGAGAGGGGAAATTAATTTTACAGAGATTGGATTAAATTATTCCATGAGAGGTCTATTTAATTGTGTGTAAAGCGATGACTCAGCAGGCTCAGTCTGTAATATAAAGTAGGCCTAGGAATTTTAGTGAGGAATGTTTCGCTTCATACCAGCCAATGTTGTGACGGCTGACGGGCCAGCCGGCACGTAATAGATTAGGTCAGCCTGTGGCGGGGGTTTTTCTTACCTAACAGACAGTGTTGGAGCAGGAACGGAGATTGTAAATTTGTGACCCGGAGTTAGGAATTGTTGTTACGGGGGAAATGTAGATTTGTGCAGGGGAGCGGTATTTATTTAAGGGAGTTATGTGTTAGAGATGAGTAAATTTTGATGGGGTGTACATCTGTTGTTATTATTTGTTTCACAGCAATTTTTCATGGCACACAGGGAGGGTTGTACCAGCCGTACAACTTGCCAAGATACTTGACCTTCTCAGGAGTAGAAGGTTTGAGACTTCGCCAGTGGTGAAGAAAATTGGTGACGCGGTAGTTACCGGCGCCAAGTACGTCTGCACCAGGAGAAGGAAACAGTTCTCTTGCAGTGAAGCAATAATCTTCAACGGGAATGAAACGGTTCTCTTGCAGTGAAGCCATTCTTTAGCGGGAACGGGGTTGTCCTTAAACTCCAGAGCTCTGAGCTCTTTATCACAACCCATATAGGCGCATTGCCTGGTGTTTGTGTTTTCCTTTTTTTATTTATGACCATAATAAAGTCGTTTGTCCCAAACCCGGAGGGGGTAACGGGGCAAGTAATAGAATTGTCATCAGCAGTGAAGCAGTCACATTCCGAGTCAAGTACCTGAGTCTAAAAGCCCAAGTCATCATCAGCAATATTCGTGGAGGGAGATAGGGTTAACATTCCTTCTGAATGCTTTAGAGTGGAGAGACAGAAGTTATAAAGAGTTAGATAGTCAGAGCAGAGGACAGCTTCTGAGGTTGCCCGGAAGAAGTCAGTTAGTGGATCAGTGTTCATGATCTGCAGTGTAGGACTTGGGAAAGTTCATGCAGAGTTGTGTAGATAGTAATTAGGTCTACAGCTGGACAGTGGTGTTAGAGATTTTATTAATACTTAATAATAGATAGTTTGGAGTGGTGGCTCGAGATCTGGGACCCCACCAAGTTCAGTGTGGTTTTTTAAAATCTTTAATTCTTTTCCCCATACAGGTTGAAATCGTGGGTGAAGGGTTGGGGTTGATTACAATCATTTTAATTGTTTTGTTCTTGTCAGGTGTGCGACCACGCACATTATTTATTTTGATGTGTAATTTATTTTATTGTGTAAATAAACTATAAACTTTATTCTGGATCAGTCTCTCTATATATATATAACTATACTGTACGTATACATAATTGTCTGTATAGTGTGTCTGTGGACTTTTAGGGAAACCTTATCTCCTTTTTTTTGTAGTCAGAGGTGGTGAGTCTTTAGCTCTTAACAAAGTCGCGAGTGGCAAGGGAGAGTCAATCTCGGTTCTCACCCTTGAAGCTATAAGCCTCATCTTCCACATTCACTGTAATTCTCATATAAATCTATCAGCTCAGACTTTCTCTTATTAGTGTCTTGTCTTTACACTCAGACAAACTCTATAAACTTAAATCCACTTCATGACAGTGGTCAAATATTTGCTTTGGGATCTGAGAAGTGACTTCTTATTTGATCACGATGCAAAGAAGTAATGAGATCTCGGTATCTAGTGAGACCCGAGTTATAAACAGATTTCTGGTAGGCCTACATTCAAATGCTTCCATTTTCAGAATTTTTTTTTAGAGGTGATTGATATTATGGGTCAGGATCCTATTTGGTTCTCTTCTCTTTATCTAGCTCATGTATGGCTCCTCGAATACCGCTTGTGTACGGCGGTGGCCACATCCCGGGCAACAGTCTTGGCTGACTGGCTAAACTACATGGGTGGAGTAGGAGCGATCTTACTCAAGGGAATGTCCATCCCTAGTACACAAAGACTGAGACGGTAAGTGAGGCGGAGGAATCTGAGAAGATCAACGGCTCGCAAAGCGAAACAGCAAAGTGTGTGGCGCACTAGAGGCATGTCGGACATAGAAAAAAAAACAATGGCTAGCCACCGTGGAAGAGATTGGGGCCTTACCACGTACTTCCTACAGAACGTAATGGGATCACAACAACAAGATAAGAACCGATATGTAGAGAACTCTCTGTCCCCTGGGGAAGAATCTACTGTACAAATTAACAGGGAAGAGGCAACTCCTCTAATGAGTAAGGAAGTACATAATGACGAGTGTTCCTTAAATTCTGTTGAAAGGGAGCATTCTGAGAAAGACCACCTAAAAACTAGTAGGAGAAGCCTAAAAATAGGAACATGGAATGTTAGAACTCTAAACCGAGAAGGAAAGCTTGACAATCTTATATTAGAGGCAACAGACATGAAACTCGATATACTGGGAGTTGCAGAGGCAAGACTTTTGGATACAGGCTACATAACAAGAGACCAGTACACGCTTATACACTCAGGAGGAGAAAAACATGAAAGAGGGGTAGGAATGTTGATAAAGAAGGAGTTAGAAAAATACGTATGTGGATACTGGACACACAATGACAGAATGATGTTACTAAAGATGAGAGCAAAGCCATTCGACATATCAATCTTACAAACTTATGCACCAACTAAAGATCACAGCGAGGAAGAAATAGAAGAATACTATGAAGAGCTACAACAAACACTTAAACCAGTCAAATCTACAGATGTGTTGATAGTAATGGGTGATATGAATGCAAAAGTAGGAAAAGGAAAATACAAGAAAATAGTAGGACAGTATGGATTAGGGACAAGAAATAATAGAGGAGACAGACTTATCCAGTTCTGTGAAGAAAACCAGCTGGTCATATGTAACACCTTTTTTGAACACCACCCAAGGAAATTATACACATGGAAAAGCCCAGGAGATGTAACACGAAATCAAATCGACTATATCAATAAACATACATGCCACACCTCAGAGATGAAAAACCTGTACAAAAAATTAAAAAAACCTGTACAAAGACCCGCAAAACCTGTACAAAGACCCGCAAAACCTGTACAAAGACTGAAAAACGTAACAAAAGAGTTTATTCATGTAAAAGTATATTCAATTAGATGGTTCTGCACCATCATAGTGACATGCGGCCTTTGCCTTTTTAAGCATGTCTTCACTTGCTTTAAAACCTAAACAACAAGAGTTAGAATTTATTTTGCATTGTAGAAATGCTGTGACTGTATCATCATTTAGTCTATTTCTGCAGTCCGTGTGAATCTTTTTCATCATAGAGAAAGACCTCTCACAGTCAGCATTGCTGTGAGGCAATGTCAATAAGCGTTTCACTATGACTGCCAGACTGGGAAATCGTGTACGACCAGTGCTAGTTTTCAGGTTGATTATGTCAAGCCAGTACCTAGAAAAGCTTCTTTTTTGTCCAGCGTCAAATCTTGAAATACATTCATCAGGCAGCAAACAATAATCTTCAAATTCATCCTTTAACACCTCTTGGTCTAAATGTGGTGCAAAAGTGTTGGCCAGCTTACAGATTGCTGTATATTGAACTGTGTCTTTAAAGGCTGGATCAAGAATTTTGATATCCTTAAGGACTTCATTCTCAAATGGAAATTTATCCAATATCTTTTTCACAACAGCAACATAAAAGTTCCTCACATCTCTGAAAAATGAATTTCTCACTTGAGAACTTATATCTAACTCTTCCAGTAATGTCCTGTTGGACAGACCAACAGCAAGTGTATGGTCATCATGCTGTAGATCACGTTCAGCATACTTTAACAATCTTATATCTTTCACCTCTTTTACATATTTCATCTCTACAAATTTGACAATAAATTTTCGTAGCAGACGATCCATTTCATCCATCATACCACCTATTTGGGACTCATCTGTCTGAAACAATTTGTTAAATTCAGTCAACAGAGGTAGCACAAATTGGAGAAAACGTAGAGTCATCTGGGTCAGTGGTGATTTTAGTAACTGATGAATGTTTTTGACACGGCATGGTTTTTCCATATCGTCGTGGCTCTCGAAGTATGAAGATAGAGCAGAATATTGATTTAAAATTCTGTCCACTACTTTCTGCAAAGAAAGCCAGCGAGTCTGGCAGTGCTTTAGTATGTCTAGTGCATCCACTCCTGTAAACAGTTGAAACTCTCTGTATGATTTTTTCCGTTTTGAGCTATGCTCAAAATGATAGAAGATATCTATCAAAAGGTCATCAACAGGAATAGTCAGCTGCTTTATACCCTCCTTGGCACAAAGATTTGCAAGGTGGCAAATACACCCTATACTAAACACATCAGGGTTCTTGCTCTTGATTCGCGTTAGTACAGAGTTTGATTTGCCAACCATTACATTGCAGTTGTCACTTGCAAAACCTATACAGTTAATCCATGGGATTTGTAAGTCGCTGAACACAGCATCAATATCACTGAAAATAGCTTCACTGGTTCCACCAGTACCGACCGGCATGCCCAGCAACCTGGTTCTAGGTCCTATGCCATCTTCAAATACCCTCACCATTATAGCTAAACGCTTGTCAGTTTTTCTATCATTTGACTCATCGATCATCAAGGAGAAAGGTGTCTTCCTGCATAATTTGATGACTGGCTCCGTTGCAGATGGAGCCAAGCAGTTTTTAATAATGGCTGTTGTTTTGGTTCGCTTGCATTTGAAACGTTTGGCAATAGCACTGTCCGGAAACATCTCAGCTGATAAGTCTGAAAAATGGTCAGCTATAGAAGCAGCTATGTTGTGTTGAGCAATAAAATTTGCAAATAAAACTTCAGCCCTCGTTATTTTATCATCTTCTTGTTGAGGCTGAGTAAAGAAGGCCTTGATAGAACTTCCGTTCTTCAGCTGATAGTTCCTTTCATGCAGTTTTGTTTTGAAATGCTCCCTCACATCGTGTAAGCCAGATGCCATCACTTTAATATCTCTATTGCATATTCTACAGTATGCATGTGAAGAGCCTAATTTGGATGTCTCAATAATCCCAGGGAATGTAGTTGTCCAGTCAGATTGAAACTTCCCACGACGTTGATCTTCTTCTAACCTCCTTTTTTTAAAGTTAGGCTCAGCCATGCTGTTAGATGGATGCAATATTTCCTGCTAGACAGAAAAAAAAAAAATATTAATGTGAAAAAGTAAATACAAATATTAATAATCAATTTGAAAAATATAATTATTTGTAATTTTAATATTATATAATGAAATAGAATCTTGGAAAAAAATTAATACAATTTATGGTTGAAATGAAGAACAGTTGCTGTGTTTTCTATAGTGCCTTATAAAAGTACAGGCCTAAAGAGACCAGTAATAAGCATTATGGGTTAGGAATCTTAAATTTAAAATCTAATAAATTTTTTGCTAAAGCTGGTAATGAAAATATAAACTAGCGCTGGCGTAATATTAGCCTGTATATTTTTCTACCGAACTTCAAAAATTGGAATAGCCGTTAAAGCCCAACTGGTAGTTTTAAATAGACCTTCCCATACAAATTTTAGTGTCAATCAAACATTGATAGTAGGCTAATTAATTATTTAATAATTATAAATCATTGAATGACCGTAATGATGACCACCAAAGGCAAAATAACATTGTTTTTTAAAGAAACGAAATTAAAACTAAGAAGAGAAGTAGGCTAACTCCAAATAAACTTTTCTCTGATCGAGTTAAGATGTAAATTTTCCACGCTATTGTGGTTTTTTTTTTCTTTTCAGTTTCATAATTTGGTAATATCGGAATGACGTTCGCCGAATGCTCCGCGTGTATTTTCGTACCATTTAGATTTAGGGTTAACCCTAGCTGTAACCCTAATTATAACTCTAAATGGTACGAAAATACATGCGGAGCATTCGGCGACCGTCATTACGTTATTAGGCTACCCATAATTTGTAGGCTATTGTATTATTTTTCAAATTTACATTTCTTACGCACTTTCTACAAGTTTTAGTGAAATCAAATAATATGTAGTGGTATCAGCCTTTTTTTTTTTACCAGCCGTAAATAATCAATTATGCTAAACCTTAGGGGAAAAGAAAGCATAGGCCTAAGTTATCTGACAGTTAAATCTAACTTCATCTAAACAATGTTATTGTAATATTTTTTTAAAAATGAATTACTTACCAATACTAAACTGGAAATTAATCCTAAACAATAGGCTCGACTCAAAAAAGATTTCAGTGCTGCGTAATCGTTCAAATAATCAGTAACCTCGCGCTAGCTTTAGCGAAAAATTGTGAATGAACACGCCACGCACATCCCGCGGCAATTGAAAAATAGGCAGCTTGATTTTCATTGGTTATTTTTTTTTTTATCCACTTGGCTTAAAATCTCGCCGAATCTCATGACGCAAATTGTGTAGTGGCACAAGATTTATATGTATATTTAATAATTAGGCGAAAAAACCCGTACAGACCCGTGTACGGCCCGTACACATCTGAAAACGCAAACACCCCGTACAGATTATGGGTAAACCTTTAAGTGTGGCATGTATGCATAAAACAATAGACAATGACATACGTACTATGTGTAGAGAAGCAAAAGAACGGTGGATAGAAACAAAATGCAAGGAAATAGAAGACTTGGAAGCAAAGCACATGACAAGAGATATGCATGAAGAAATAAAGAAATTATCAAAACGGTCGCGGTTTGCACAAGGAGGAAGCTGTATCAAGAACAAAAAATGGTGTAATATTACTTGATGAGAAAGACATATCAAACAGATGGGCAGAATACGTAAAAGAACTATTCGAGGACAACAGAGGTAAAAAAACCATCACCAGATTCTAATGAAGGCCCAAACATTCTCAGATCAGAAGTAGAGAATGCCATTCATATGACAAAAAGGAAAATCAGCAGGCATGGATAACATAAAAATTGAAATGATAGAAGCTCTGGAGAGCTTTGGTATAGATACAATCACAGAAATATGCAAAGATATATACAATACAGGATATATACCACACGACATGAAGACATCAGTTTTCATAACATTGCCAAAAAACCAAATGCAACAGAATGTTCAGACTTCAGAACAATCAGCCTGATGAGTCATGCAATTAAGATACTGCTCAAAATCATACAGGAAAGAATAAAAAGTAAAGTAGACAGCGAAATCCAAGAAGAACAGTTTGGTTTTAGACGGAACAGTGGAACAAGAGAGGCAATATTTTGCCTAAGAATATTAGCAGAAAAATATACAGAGGTCCAAAAAAGTATGTATATGTGCTTCATTGACTATAAGAAGGCTTTTGACAGAGTCCATCATGAGAAAATAATTGAATGCCTCGAAGACATAGGTATTGATGGAAAGGATATAAGAATACTCAGTAACCTTTATTGGGAGCAAACTGCCACAGTAAGATCGGGAAGGAATTATTCACCATTTCATTCATAACCCTCCACTCCCAAAGGAGCATAGGCCTTCAACAAACACATGCCAAGTCCTCCTGTCACGTGCCATCATCTCAAGTTCTTTCCATGTTCTCCTCATCACCTTCACCTCTGTTTCCAACTCTCTTCTCCATGTACTTCTTGGTCTTCCTCTGCCTCTCTTGCCCTGGGGGTTCCAGAACAAGGACTGCCTTGTAATGCTATCAACAGGTTTCCTCAGTGTGTGTCCTATCCATCGCCATCGTCTTCTTCTCATCTCTTGTTCCACTGGCACTTGTCCAGTTCTTGTCATCAGTTCCACATTGGTAACCTTGTCATACCATTTTAATCCCTCTATTCTACGCAAGCACCCATTTATGAAAGTCTGTAGCTTTTTGGTTGTTGTCTTTGTTGTTCTCCATGTCTCCGAGCCATACAATAGGACTGACTTCACATTTGAGTTGAAGATTCTTATTTTCGTGTTGGATCCTATTTCTCTTGATCTCCATATATTTCCCAATGCAATGAAAGCTCCTCTTGCTTTTTGTATTCTTATTTTGATATCGCTGTCTGTCCCTCCAACTTTGTCTATATTACTGCCAAGATATGTGTATGATTCTACATCTTGTATTGGCGTTTCTTCAAGTTCAACCCTGTTTTCATTACCTGCATTTATTGTCATTATTTTTGTCTTTTCCCTGTGTATTTTCAGACCCAATTGCTGTGACCTCTCATCGAGTGTTTTCAATTTGTCCTGCATCTGATTACGGTTATGGGACAGGAGAGCCAAATCATCAGCAAAATCCAGATCATCCAACTGCTTAGTCAGAGTCCACTGGATTCCATTTCTGTTGTGTGTTGTCGATGATCTCATAACCCAATCTATTGCCAGCAAGAAAAGAAATGGAGACAAGAGGCATCCCTGTCGCACTCCTGTTCTTATCCCAAATGGTTCTGTAAGCTGTCCTTCATGAAGAACTCTGCACGTCATGTCTTCATAGGTTTTCTTTATTAAATTAATGATTTTCAGGGGAACTCCATAATGCCTCATCAATTTCCAAAGTGATTCTCTGTCCACACTGTCAAATGCTTTTTCGTAGTCCACAAATCCGATGTATAGTGGTGAATTCCATTCCAGACTTTGTTCAACTATTATTCTCAAAGTGGCTATCTGGTCTGTACATGATCTGTTTTGTCGAAAACCTGCTTGTTCATCTCTCAATTTCTTGTCTATGGACTCCTTTAATCTCTCAAGGATAATCCTGTTCAATACCTTTCCTGGCACTGATAGTAACATTATTCCTCTATAATTTGTGCACTCTTGTAGATTTCCCTTCTTAGGCAACTTAACCAGATATCCTTCCTTCCATTCTGCTGGTATCTCTTCTTTTTCCCAGACTTTACCAAGTAATTTATATAACATCTCTGTAGCCGTGTCGATATCTGCTTTGATGGCCTCTGCTGGAATGCTATCAGGTCCAGACGCTTTTCCATCTCTTAGAAGCTTTATGGCTTTCTTTATTTCTTCCTTCGTTGGTCTTTCACCGTTAATTTGTAGCTCTTCTTCTGCTGGCTGGATGTCCGGCGGGTTTTGTGGAGCTGGTCTATTGAGAAGGTCCCCAAAATATTCTGTCCACCTCTTCATTTGCTCTTGTATATTGCTGAGCAGTTTCCCATTCTTATCTTTTATGAGGCAACTTGTTTGCTTGTATTTCCCTGTTAGCTTCTTTGTGCTGCTATACAGTTCTCTCATATTTCCTTTGGCTGCAGCATCTTCTGCCTCTCTTGCCAACTCCTCAATATACTTCCTCTTGTCTCTTTTGATACTTCTTTTTACTTCTTTGTTTGCTTCTGTGTACACTTCTTGAGCCTTGGCTTTGGAACTTCTGGTTTTGCTTGTGTTTAACTCTGCTCTCTTGTTTTTTTCTATCTTTTATCTTATTGATGGTTTCTGTTGTTATCCATGCTTTTTGTTGTCTTTCCCTTTTCCCCAGTATTTCTTCACATGTCTCCTTCCATACAGTTTTGACTGCTGCCAATAGTCTTCTGTATTCTCTACATCTTCCAGCTGTTGGAGCACTTGGAATTTGTTGGATACTGTGACCGGAAATTTGTCTCTTGTTTCTTGATTTCTTAGCTGTCCTACATTAAACTGTTGTCTATAATTTTGCATTGTTGCATATCTCTTGAGTTTCATATTTACTTTGGCTATCAGAAGATTGTGATCTGATGCCACATCTGCTCCTCTATATACCTTTACATCCTGCAATGATGATCTAAACTTCTTGTTTATGCATATATGATCAATCTGATTTTCTGTTCTATGGTCTGGTGATATCCATGTTGCCTTGTGTATTCTCTTATGCGGAAACATGCTTCCTCCTATAGCCAGTTGATTTGAAGCACAGAAGTTTGCGAATAGTTCCCCATTTTCATTCAACCCTCTGAAAATAAAGTTCATTCGCCCAGAAAGTCTGATTACTGTTGTCAGTCATTACTATGTAGCAACGAGATCTCAGTATTTAGCAAGACCTGAGTTACAAACAGATTTCCATTACATTAAAATGCTTCAATTTTTCTTAATTTTTTTTAGACGCGATCGATATTATGATTTTTCATTTTTTTTTTTTTTTTAAAGCCAAGACTTTCCGGGTGATTGTGAGGAGTTACTGTGATTTTATTTTCCACAGGCCCCATTCTTTTTCTCCCGGTAATTATGTCCTGTAAATACTTGAGTTTAGTCTTGGTAATTAATTGTGTTTTCCATGAGGGATGACGGTAGGGTTTAATTTTAAGATTTGCACCAGTCTTCCTTTCTCTAAATTAATTGCGTCCACGTAGTCTTATTTTCTTTGTTAAAATAATCGCGGTCTTTCTTATTGTATTAGGTGGGGTGAATATTTTCCGACGTTAATAACCCCTACCCGGTAAATCGATGGGTGGGGTGTTGAACATCTACCCAGGTACGTAAAACCGGGCGCTACAACGATTCAAAGTTAATTTTGATCACGCCAACAGGTAATATTATTTAACATGACGCAAGAAAAGATGCGCGCGATCAGAATAAATATGACTCACGAGTTTGCTTACAATCTATTGGCCGGGGTCAGTTATTAACAAATTCCGGCAATATTATTGGTTCCAGAGAGATGCCAAGCGATGACGTACGGCGTGAGTTATAGCGTTCTTTTTTATGATATATACCCGCGTCTAGTCATTAGCGGATCTCTTTGTCTCCAGAATTATCAGCCGTGAAATCTAAGTCATATTTGTCTGCTCTTAAGTGGGAAATTCGAATTGGATATGTCCATAACTTTATTAGCGTAGGAGATAGTTCTGTAAAATCTTAGCACGTTTATGTAAAGTTTTCTTCGGGAAGTTAATTTAAAGTTAATTTAGCTTGAAGTGCCATCGAATGCTATCTTAGAGAAATAATAAAAATGTAAGTGTGCATATAATTTTTTTTCTATGATAAGCTAGTACTATCTTTGGTTGGTGTAGAGGGGTTGAGATATTGTGTGTCAAGGCTTTGGAGGTAGTAAGTTTATAACGTTAAGTCCTTAGGATATATACATACTGTAATTGTGAGGTCCGATATATAGGTAACCTCGATTTGATTATAATATTCGCAGGGTAAATATGCTTGTGAAATTAATTTTATAAGGTTAAGTCTTTAGGCTATATCAATACTGAAATTGTGAGGTCCGATATATATGTAACCTCGAGTTGATTATAATATTGGCAGTGTAAATACGTGAGCGTATTTTGTGTAATTTTATTTAGTGAGTAAGTAGTTGTACTAAATGTTTGTGATGTAGTTGGAGAGAGGGGAAATTAATTTTACAGAGATTGGATTAAATTATTCCATGAGAGGTCTATTTAATTGTGTGTAAAGCGATGACTCAGCAGGCTCAGTCTGTAATATAAAGTAGGCCTAGGAATTTTAGTGAGGAATGTTTCGCTTCATACCAGCCAATGTTGTGACGGCTGACGGGCCAGCCGGCACGTAATAGATTAGGTCAGCCTGTGGCGGGGGTTTTTCTTACCTAACAGACAGTGTTGGAGCAGGAACGGAGATTGTAAATTTGTGACCCGGAGTTAGGAATTGTTGTTACGGGGGAAATGTAGATTTGTGCAGGGGAGCGGTATTTATTTAAGGGAGTTATGTGTTAGAGATGAGTAAATTTTGATGGGGTGTACATCTGTTGTTATTATTTGTTTCACAGCAATTTTTCATGGCACACAGGGAGGGTTGTACCAGCCGTACAACTTGCCAAGATACTTGACCTTCTCAGGAGTAGAAGGTTTGAGACTTCGCCAGTGGTGAAGAAAATTGGTGACGCGGTAGTTACCGGCGCCAAGTACGTCTGCACCAGGAGAAGGAAACAGTTCTCTTGCAGTGAAGCAATAATCTTCAACGGGAATGAAACGGTTCTCTTGCAGTGAAGCCATTCTTTAGCGGGAACGGGGTTGTCCTTAAACTCCAGAGCTCTGAGCTCTTTATCACAACCCATATAGGCGCATTGCCTGGTGTTTGTGTTTTCCTTTTTTTATTTACGACCATAATAAAGTCGTTTGTCCCAAACCCGGAGGGGGTAACGGGGCAAGTAATAGAATTGTCATCAGCAGTGAAGCAGTCACATTCCGAGTCAAGTACCTGAGTCTAAAAGCCCAAGTCATCATCAGCAATATTCGTGGAGGGAGATAGGGTTAACATTCCTTCTGAATGCTTTAGAGTGGAGAGACAGAAGTTATAAAGAGTTAGATAGTCAGAGCAGAGGACAGCTTCTGAGGTTGCCCGGAAGAAGTCAGTTAGTGGATCAGTGTTCATGATCTGCAGTGTAGGACTTGGGAAAGTTCATGCAGAGTTGTGTAGATAGTAATTAGGTCTACAGCTGGACAGTGGTGTTAGAGATTTTATTAATACTTAATAATAGATAGTTTGGAGTGGTGGCTCGAGATCTGGGACCCCACCAAGTTCAGTGTGGTTTTTTAAAATCTTTAATTCTTTTCCCCATACAGGTTGAAATCGTGGGTGAAGGGTTGGGGTTGATTACAATCATTTTAATTGTTTTGTTCTTGTCAGGTGTGCGACCACGCACATTATTTATTTTGATGTGTAATTTATTTTATTGTGTAAATAAACTATAAACTTTATTCTGGATCAGTCTCTCTATATATATATAACTATACTGTACGTATACATAATTGTCTGTATAGTGTGTCTGTGGACTTTTAGGGAAACCTTATCTCCTTTTTTTTGTAGTCAGAGGTGGTGAGTCTTTAGCTCTTAACAAAGTCGCGAGTGGCAAGGGAGAGTCAATCTCGGTTCTCACCCTTGAAGCTATAAGCCTCATCTTCCACATTCACTGTAATTCTCATATAAATCTATCAGCTCAGACTTTCTCTTATTAGTGTCTTGTCTTTACACTCAGACAAACTCTATAAACTTAAATCCACTTCATGACAGTGGTCAAATATTTGCTTTGGGATCTGAGAAGTGACTTCTTATTTGATCACGATGCAAAGAAGTAATGAGATCTCGGTATCTAGTGAGACCCGAGTTATAAACAGATTTCTGGTAGGCCTACATTCAAATGCTTCCATTTTCAGAATTTTTTTTTAGAGGTGATTGATATTATGGGTCAGGATCCTATTTGGTTCTCTTCTCTTTATCTAGCTCATGTATGGCTCCTCGAATACCGCTTGTGTACGGCGGTGGCCACATCCCGGGCAACAGTCTTGGCTGACTGGCTAAACTACATGGGTGGAGTAGGAGCAATCTTACTCAAGGGAATGTCCATCCCTAGTACACAAAGACTGAGACGGTAAGTGAGGCGGAGGAATCTGAGAAGATCAACGGCTCGCAAAGCGAAACAGCAAAGTGTGTGGCGCACTAGAGGCATGTCGGACATAGAAAAAAAACAATGGCTAGCCACCGTGGAAGAGATTGGGGCCTTACCACGTACTTCCTACAGAACGTAATGGGATCACAACAACAAGATAAGAACCGATATGTAGAGAACTCTCTGTCCCCTGGGGAAGAATCTACTGTACAAATTAACAGGGAAGAGGCAACTCCTCTAATGAGTAAGGAAGTACATAATGACGAGTGTTCCTTAAATTCTGTTGAAAGGGAGCATTCTGAGAAAGACCACCTAAAAACTAGTAGGAGAAGCCTAAAAATAGGAACATGGAATGTTAGAACTCTAAACCGAGAAGGAAAGCTTGACAATCTTATATTAGAGGCAACAGACATGAAACTCGATATACTGGGAGTTGCAGAGGCAAGACTTTTGGATACAGGCTACATAACAAGAGACCAGTACACGCTTATACACTCAGGAGGAGAAAAACATGAAAGAGGGGTAGGAATGTTGATAAAGAAGGAGTTAGAAAAATACGTATGTGGATACTGGACACACAATGACAGAATGATGTTACTAAAGATGAGAGCAAAGCCATTCGACATATCAATCTTACAAACTTATGCACCAACTAAAGATCACAGCGAGGAAGAAATAGAAGAATACTATGAAGAGCTACAACAAACACTTAAACCAGTCAAATCTACAGATGTGTTGATAGTAATGGGTGATATGAATGCAAAAGTAGGAAAAGGAAAATACAAGAAAATAGTAGGACAGTATGGATTAGGGACAAGAAATAATAGAGGAGACAGACTTATCCAGTTCTGTGAAGAAAACCAGCTGGTCATATGTAACACCTTTTTTGAACACCACCCAAGGAAATTATACACATGGAAAAGCCCAGGAGATGTAACACGAAATCAAATCGACTATATCATGATAAAACAAAGATTTAAGAACAGTGTCACAAGTGCAAAGACACATCCTGGTGCCGACATAAACATACATGCCACACCTCAGAGATGAAAAACCTGTACAAAAAATTAAAAAAACCTGTACAAAGACCCGCAAAACCTGTACAAAGACCCGCAAAACCTGTACAAAGACTGAAAAACGTAACAAAAGAGTTTATTCATGTAAAAGTATATTCAATTAGATGGTTCTGCACCATCATAGTGACATGCGGCCTTTGCCTTTTTAAGCATGTCTTCACTTGCTTTAAAACCTAAACAACAAGAGTTAGAATTTATTTTGCATTGTAGAAATGCTGTGACTGTATCATCATTTAGTCTATTTCTGCAGTCCGTGTGAATCTTTTTCATCATAGAGAAAGACCTCTCACAGTCAGCATTGCTGTGAGGCAATGTCAATAAGCGTTTCACTATGACTGCCAGACTGGGAAATCGTGTACGACCAGTGCTAGTTTTCAGGTTGATTATGTCAAGCCAGTACCTAGAAAAGCTTCTTTTTTGTCCAGCGTCAAATCTTGAAATACATTCATCAGGCAGCAAACAATAATCTTCAAATTCATCCTTTAACACCTCTTGGTCTAAATGTGGTGCAAAAGTGTTGGCCAGCTTACAGACTCTTTAAAGGCTGGATCAAGAATTTTGATATCCTTAAGGACTTCATTCTCAAATGGAAATTTATCCAATATCTTTTTCACAACAGCAACATAAAAGTTCCTCACATCTCTGAAAAATGAATTTCTCACTTGAGAACTTATATCTAACTCTTCCAGTAATGTCCTGTTGGACAGACCAACAGCAAGTGTATGGTCATCATGCTGTAGATCACGTTCAGCATACTTTAACAATCTTATATCTTTCACCTCTTTTACATATTTCATCTCTACAAATTTGACAATAAATTTTCGTAGCAGACGATCCATTTCATCCATCATACCACCTATTTGGGACTCATCTGTCTGAAACAATTTGTTAAATTCAGTCAACAGAGGTAGCACAAATTGGAGAAAAACGTAGAGTCATCTGGGTCAGTGGTGATTTTAGTAACTGATGAATGTTTTTGACACGGCATGGTTTTTCCATATCGTCGTGGCTCTCGAAGTATGAAGATAGAGCAGAATATTGATTTAAAATTCTGTCCACTACTTTCTGCAAAGAAAGCCAGCGAGTCTGGCAGTGCTTTAGTATGTCTAGTGCATCCACTCCTGTAAACAGTTGAAACTCTCTGTATGATTTTTTCCGTTTTGAGCTATGCTCAAAATGATAGAAGATATCTATCAAAAGGTCATCAACAGGAATAGTCAGCTGCTTTATACCCTCCTTGGCACAAAGATTTGCAAGGTGGCAAATACACCCTATACTAAACACATCAGGGTTCTTGCTCTTGATTCGCGTTAGTACAGAGTTTGATTTGCCAACCATTACATTGCAGTTGTCACTTGCAAAACCTATACAGTTAATCCATGGGATTTGTAAGTCGCTGAACACAGCATCAATATCACTGAAAATAGCTTCACTGGTTCCACCAGTACCGACCGGCATGCCCAGCAACCTGGTTCTAGGTCCTATGCCATCTTCAAATACCCTCACCATTATAGCTAAACGCTTGTCAGTTTTTCTATCATTTGACTCATCGATCATCAAGGAGAAAGGTGTCTTCCTGCATAATTTGATGACTGGCTCCGTTGCAGATGGAGCCAAGCAGTTTTTAATAATGGCTGTTGTTTTGGTTCGCTTGCATTTGAAACGTTTGGCAATAGCACTGTCCGGAAACATCTCAGCTGATAAGTCTGAAAAATGGTCAGCTATAGAAGCAGCTATGTTGTGTTGAGCAATAAAATTTGCAAATAAAACTTCAGCCCTCGTTATTTTATCATCTTCTTGTTGAGGCCTTGATAGAACTTCCGTTCTTCAGCTGATAGTTCCTTTCATGCAGTTTTGTTTTGAAATGCTCCCTCACATCGTGTAAGCCAGATGCCATCACTTTAATATCTCTATTGCATATTCTACAGTATGCATGTGAAGAGCCTAATTTGGATGTCTCAATAATCCCAGGGAATGTAGTTGTCCAGTCAGATTGAAACTTCCCACGACGTTGATCTTCTTCTAACCTCCTTTTTTTAAAGTTAGGCTCAGCCATGCTGTTAGATGGATGCAATATTTCCTGCTAGACAGGAAAAAAAAAAATATTAATGTGAAAAAGTAAATACAAATATTAATAATCAATTTGAAAAATATAATTATTTGTAATTTTAATATTATATAATGAAATAGAATCTTGGAAAAAAATTAATACAATTTATGGTTGAAATGAAGAACAGTTGCTGTGTTTTCTATAGTGCCTTATAAAAGTACAGGCCTAAAGAGACCAGTAATAAGCATTATGGGTTAGGAATCTTAAATTTAAAATCTAATAAATTTTTTGCTAAAGCTGGTAATGAAAATATAAACTAGCGCTGGCGTAATATTAGCCTGTATATTTTCTACCGAACTTCAAAAATTGGAATAGCCGTTAAAGCCCAACTGGTAGTTTTAAATAGACCTTCCCATACAAATTTTAGTGTCAATCAAACATTGATAGTAGGCTAATTAATTATTTAATAATTATAAATCATTGAATGACCGTAATGATGACCACCAAAGGCAAAATAACATTGTTTTTTAAAGAAACGAAATTAAAACTAAGAAGAGAAGTAGGCTAACTCCAAATAAACTTTTCTCTGATCGAGTTAAGATGTAAATTTTCCACGCTATTGTGGTTTTTTTTTTCTTTTCAGTTTCATAATTTGGTAATATCGGAATGACGTTCGCCGAATGCTCCGCGTGTATTTTCGTACCATTTAGATTTAGGGTTAACCCTAGCTGTAACCCTAATTATAACTCTAAATGGTACGAAAATACATGCGGAGCATTCGGCGACCGTCATTACGTTATTAGGCTACCCATAATTTGTAGGCTATTGTATTATTTTTCAAATTTACATTTCTTACGCACTTTCTACAAGTTTTAGTGAAATCAAATAATATGTAGTGGTATCAGCTTTTTTTTTTTTACCAGCCGTAAATAATCAATTATGCTAAACCTTAGGGGAAAAGAAAGCATAGGCCTAAGTTATCTGACAGTTAAATCTAACTTCATCTAAACAATGTTATTGTAATATTTTTTTAAAAATGAATTACTTACCAATACTAAACTGGAAATTAATCCTAAACAATAGGCTCGACTCAAAAAAGATTTCAGTGCTGCGTAATCGTTCAAATAATCAGTAACCTCGCGCTAGCTTTAGCGAAAAATTGTGAATGAACACGCCACGCACATCCCGCGGCAATTGAAAAATAGGCAGCTTGATTTTCATTGGTTATTTTTTTTTTTATCCACTTGGCTTAAAATCTCGCCGAATCTCATGACGCAAATTGTGTAGTGGCACAAGATTTATATGTATATTTAATAATTAGGCGAAAAAACCCGTACAGACCCGTGTACGGCCCGTACACATCTGAAAACGCAAACACCCCGTACAGATTATGGGTAAACCTTTAAGTGTGGCATGTATGCATAAATTCAGATCACAATCCAGTCGTCATCAAAGTAAATATACAGCTGAAAAGAGCAGGAAACAGAAGACAGGAGGAACCCCAGATAGAAATATCAGCGCTGAAACAACCAGATATAAAACAGAAATATTTAATCGATGTCAAAAATAAATATCAACAGTTATTGACAGAAAGCATGGAGCAGTATAGAAGAGAAAACCCAGAAGAAAAAGCAACCGCAAAATGGGAATGCTTAAAAACAAGCATACAATCAGCAAATGCAAATTTACCTAAAAAGGAGTCTAAGAAAAATCAAATTTGGATGACAGATGACATCTTGAATAAAATGGCAGAAAGAAAGAAAGCAAAAAACACTCCAGAATATAAAACAATAGACAATGACATACGTACTATGTGTAGAGAAGCAAAAGAACGGTGGATAGAAACAAAATGCAAGGAAATAGAAGACTTGGAAGCAAAGCACATGACAAGAGATATGCATGAAGAAATAAAGAAATTATCAAAACGGTCGCGGTTTGCACAAGGAGGAAGCTGTATCAAGAACAAAAAATGGTGTAATATTACTTGATGAGAAAGACATATCAAACAGATGGGCAGAATACGTAAAAGAACTATTCGAGGACAACAGAGGTAAAAAAACCATCACCAGATTCTAATGAAGGCCCAAACATTCTCAGATCAGAAGTAGAGAATGCCATTCATATGACAAAAAGGAAAATCAGCAGGCATGGATAACATAAAAATTGAAATGATAGAAGCTCTGGAGAGCTTTGGTATAGATACAATCACAGAAATATGCAAAGATATATACAATACAGGATATATACCACACGACATGAAGACATCAGTTTTCATAACATTGCCCAAAAAACCAAATGCAACAGAATGTTCAGACTTCAGAACAATCAGCCTGATGAGTCATGCAATTAAGATACTGCTCAAAATCATACAGGAAAGAATAAAAAGTAAAGTAGACAGCGAAATCCAAGAAGAACAGTTTGGTTTTAGACGGAACAGTG
This sequence comes from Oreohelix idahoensis, assembly GCA_024509875.1. NCBI lineage: Eukaryota > Metazoa > Mollusca > Gastropoda > Stylommatophora > Oreohelicidae > Oreohelix > Oreohelix idahoensis. Next base: position 814,828 of record JAMPIV010017846.1, on the reverse strand, counting down.
GAACAAGAGAGGCAATATTTTGCCTAAGAATATTAGCAGAAAAATATACAGAGGTCCAAAAAAGTATGTATATGTGCTTCATTGACTATAAGAAGGCTTTTGACAGAGTCCATCATGAGAAAATAATTGAATGCCTCGAAGACATAGGTATTGATGGAAAGGATATAAGAATACTCAGTAACCTTTATTGGGAGCAAACTGCCACAGTAAGATCGGGAAGGAATTATTCACCATACATAGACATAAAAAGAGGTGTCAGACAAGGTTGTGTGCTGTCCCCCTGCCTATTTAATTTATACACCGAAAAAATTTTCAAACAGATACAGGAAATACTAGGACTGAACATCAGTGGAAGGTCAATAAACAACCTTAGATATGCAGATGATACCGTGTTGTTAGCTGAAAGCGAACAGGAGTTACAAGAACTAGTGAAGCAAGTGAACAGTATAAGTCATGAATATGGACTCGACATTAATATTGAGAAAACAAAAACAATGATAATTAGCAAAACAGACGATAAACCCACATAAAAAATAAGCGTAAATGGGAAAATCCTGGAACAAGTCAAGAGCTACGTATATCTTGGTCATATAATAACAGAAGATGGCAGATGTGAAACAGAAATCAAGAAGAGAATAGGAATGGCCAAAGCTACATTCAACAACATGAAACATATACTGACATCCAAACAGTTATCTCACAAATTAAAACTGAGAATCATAAAGTGTTATATATATTCTGCATTTCTGTATGGCGCAGAAACATGGACGATGAATAAGCATTTGGAAGAAAGAATTGAGGCTCTTGAAATGTGGATATATAGAAGAATGGGGCGTATCTCATGGAAAGAGATGAAAACAAATAAGGAGGTCCTAGAAAATCTAGGTATGAAAAGAGAACTAATGAGGGAGGTCAAAGTTTGGCAGCTAAAATATTTTGGCCACATAAAAAGGCATAACACCTTTCAGAAGACCATAACAGAAGGGAGAGTTGAAGGCAAACGTGCAAGGGGAAGACAGCGCTATAAGTGGGAAGATAACATCAAGAGATGGACAGGAAAGAGTCTATCAGAGTGCACCACCAAGACAAGAGACAGAAGACGTTGGAGATCCATTACAGCCAACCTTCGTTGTGGAGATGGCAACTGATGATGATGATATTATGATTTTTCGTGATCTTTTTTTTCCAGGTGGTTGCATATTTGCTTTGGGACCTGAGAAGTGGCTTGTTATTTGATCAGGATGCTAACTGTGTACCCAAATCAGATGTGGATAATGATTAAGGGCCCGATTTAGATTCTGACAGTGACACAATTGAATCTAGTGAAAGAAGTAATGGTATTGTTGATAGATCAAATGAAGGAGGCTAGTTAACACGGCATACTCCAGTAGAAATTTGTGACTTAATAGGAGTTCAAACATGTATTACTTAAGATATTTTGATAAAAACATTTATTAAAGCAGCAAATTTATATCTGAAGGATACCAGTGTGCATTGGTAAGAGCAGGGGCAACTCTGAACAGTTTCATACATTTTTTGTTGACTCGAATATAAGTCAGGGTATGATTTTTTAAAATCAAAAAAAGGAAAAATTTCTCGACTTATTATTGAGTAAATATTGTATATCTAAGAAATCCTCAACATGAGCAACTGGTAAAATCAAGTATTTCAATGACAAAACTTATGGCTGAGATTCTAAGAAAAATTAATAATAAAAACACTTGAACATTATTAAGCACTTGAGGTGTGCATACTTAAACAATAAGTGAAAAAGAAAAATTGCAGCAGCATTAAACATGCACAAACCAAAGCTTTACTCGATAACACTGTTGCACTAACAAGAAATGGACCTGTCTAGTTTGTAAAAGATCAGGGGCTTATGGTTATGTGCACTAGACTGGAAGACCAGTCCAGTGCGTAAAAGAAGTGTCTGTGGTTATGTGCACTTGACTGGTGACCAGTCATAGGAATGTGCATAATTGTTAATGTTCATGGTAGCAAGGTAGTCGCAATGGTGTAATCAGGAGTGATTGTTGCAGATGGAGATGGGAGTGCATGCGCAAAGCATCAGGGCTTGAGGTCATGTGCTTATGGTAATGGTGAATGGCGTTTTATGATAGCAGATGAAAAACGTGCAAAAACCCCTGCTAAGACAGTTATCGTTTTGGTGACTAAGGAGGTCAAATATGTCGTCAGGTTTAGCAGAGCAGTGCCGAAAAAAACATTTTAAGAATGTTTTCACCCAATGAAAATGCGACCCCATCTTTCGGTGTGAATACTTTGCAGAAAAACAAGATGGCAGCTATGTAATTGATCTAGTCAACGCCAACACAGAAGTAAGCACTAATTTTTTTAAACTTTTGTAGGCAGGCCCCATTTCTGCGTACATTTCAGAGAGTCAGATCATGAAATATGTGTGACATTATGAAAGTGAGCATAGTTATTCATATTTTTGACTTGAGGGCATTGAATGTCAAAAAGAGATGGAATCGTGATAATAGTCACATTAGGGCCTAGGCCTACGTTGTTGCCTTTGCCTCTTCGTAAACACAGCAACATTCATTGATTGTATATTATGGGTAAAGAAGCGGTTGCGGTTGTCATTTTCGGATGTTGTTTTTAAAATTAGCTGTGATTAATTTGGCGGTGGGTTTTTTAAATTCCTTTTGCATTTTACTGTGATTCAAGAGTCATCATTTTCATAAGGCCTAGTTTTTATTTTGGTAAAGGGGAAGAATAGTGGAACAAGGTCAGCCATTTTGCCCGAACGCTATCGATACCGCACACGTAACAGTATCTCTTTGACACACTGTAAAATACTCACTATTAACACTAGGCTAACCAAAATCCGCCCCGAACACCCCACACTCTATTTCTGCTTGACTGCGCGAACACTCCACGATAGCATAGGCCCTACATGTTCTAAAACAAAAATGCAGACATAGACCTAACCCCCCCCCCCCCCCCCCCCCCCCCCCCCCAAAAAAAAAAATCCCGTTAAACACGAAAATGCACACATAGACCTAACGTTAAAAACACACACACACACACACACCCCCCCCCCAGTGTTTCGCACATTAGCTGAATGTTCCGTACCGGAGCATTTTAACTTTATTGAATATGCCGATCGAGCACATAATTCCGAGCCGACTGCATCAGAATAGTGTCCATCGCCGGTCGAGGTCGTTTGTGCATCAAATGGTCATGATTTATGTACATCATCTCGTACATAGGCCTAACTGTGTAAACGCCATAATTACATACATTGTTTGTAATAATAGCCACTTGCCAAAAATAGACCAATATGGCAGCCTCCAGTTCACTATATTTCCCTTCTGCCCTTTTTTTTTTTTTTTTTTTTGTTTAAAACAAAACATCGTAAACCGTGGCCTCCATTTTGCCCAAATTGATATCTACCCATAGCTAATTAGGTCGGCCTCGTCGTTAGGGCTTAGGATTAGAGCTGGAAATGTTAAACCTAACAAAAACTCTAGGCCTGATCCTTTTTGTGCTAGATTTGGCATTTCAGAATCTAAACCCAACTCTAATCCTAACCCCTAACGATATGACTGACTCTATTAGTCACCGAATAAATATACTGAGCGACTTTAATTATGCATCACTATATGAATCACTCACCAAGATGGGATGATACTGGAAGAGGGGCACAACGTGGTCCTGAAGCACATCCCTATAGGTGGCAGCATTTACAGTATGGTTAAAGATGTGGAGACGGGTTCGGTGATTGTAACTGAATGTGCCCCATACCATGACGCTTCCTCCTCTCCATCGGTGGGCTTCCAAAATGCAACAGTTGGCTTGCCTCTCACCACTTCGTCGCCACACCCTTAGTCGCCCGTCAGCATGCGACAAACACGACTTTCGTCTGAAAAGACGACATTTTGCCACTGACATCTCGTCCATCCTCGGTGCCTCTCTGCCCACTGGTATCGTTGCTGTCGGTGTCGTAAGGTGAGGATTGGGCCGACTCGAGGACGTCTGGCGTTGAGTCCTGCAGTCGACGTCGCACGGTGTGCTCTGATATGGTTCCATGTCTCCCAACAACATCTCTTGCTGTTACAGCTGCCGCCAAAAACCAATTCCGCAAATGAAACTGCCGTATATACGCGTCCTGTTGAGGTGTCGTAACTCTGGGTTGACCTTGACGGGGTCGATCTGCAATGGATCCAGTGGCCATTAAACGTTGTTGCAGTCGGACGATGGTGGACTGGTTGCAATTCAAGTGTCTGGATGCTTCTCTGGTGGACATCCCGCCTGTTATCATTCCTATCGCTCTTTCTCTCTCTGCAGCGCTCAGTCTAGGCATGGTTTGACGACGTGTTTGTAGTTGTGGACTAAAATATTGACTGTTTTCCAGTCCGTAGTGCTCTAGGCTGAGCTCTGGGTGAAAAGAAATTAATGTTTTTCCGTGCAGAATTTTTACCAGGCACTTAAATCATGTTTTACGTGTTTCACATGCTACTCTTGTCTCCAGCTTTGCTGGCGCAAAATGACTATGCTGGCCTCTGGGCGGTGACCTTGTGAACCTGTGTACTAATTTCGGGAACAATTGCATGACCATAAGATACTTTACCAGGCACTCGTATAGTGATGCGTAATTAAAGTCGCTCAGTATAACTATCCAGGCTAGAATTTTTGCTTGTCATCTCTTTTACGTCTGCACACATAACTCGCCGTGCACTGTTACCATTAGCACATCCGACATTTCCCACATGCGCAAAAATGCAGCGCATTTTTTGTTTCTGGTTTCATCATCAATGGTTAGAATGCATATAAACAAAGATTTTTGCCTAACATTAATACTAATCCTACCCTTTTTATGCCTTATTGATACATAATAAATCTGAAGAAAAAACCGCAAGAAAACATGGTAGACCTACGTTTAAAAATAACATACAGTAAACTTCCAACTTACCCATTATCAGTCTGCACTCATGACTCGCTTATGCACCATTACCATAAGCACAGCGGACGTTTCACACATGTGCAAAAATGCTGCATATATTGTGTTTCTGTTTTCACCGTAAACGGTTAGAACGCACATAAACAAAGATGTTGCCTAACATTAATCCTAATGCTACCCCTTTCCCACCTTATTTATGCATAATAAATTCACACAAACAAAAGAAACCACAAGACAACATCGTACGTTAAAAAGTCATGAACAACAAACTTCCAGCTTACCCATTATCAATCCCTAATTGAATTCCTACTTAAAAATAGACATTTGAGCTAAAGGTGACACATGGCCCACAGTAGTTCGTTTCAACTGCTTTTTTTTAAAGCCATCAGCCATAATGTAGCAATCTCAAAGCATTCTTCAGAGCACATTTCAACCCAAATTATGAATCAGTACAGTTAATTAGCCCAGAACAACTAAAACAAAATATGTTTTGAATTTTTAATATCAGTTGATGACAAAACTCCGTTGGACATTTTTGTGTTTACAAAATGGAATAAACAAGATTTTTAATGTGGACCTACCCTAAATGGCACAGAAATTTCAAAGATCTCTTTAAAAAATCATAACAAATATTTAAATGAAAATTCAGGACCCAAGACGCAACAAAAGTGAAGATGCAGTAAGCGACCCATAGCTTGACTGCCTACGTCAGGGTCAGCGAACCAGAGCTGACCAAGACCCTACTCCACCTCCACGCGGTGGTCCTGGAAACAGACTGCAGTCTGGCTGAGGAGTAGGGATCGCAGAGGGAAGGCAACCCGGTCCCAAAAATGCTGTTCCGAAGTCGGATGTGTTGGGCCGAAAGGCGCAGATATCGCAGCTTTGCTGTAAACAGCGACACAACGCAACCAACGTCCTTTTCAGGGCGAACGCAGAAGAAAAAGAAGAAGAAATGAAAATTCACATTTTTAAAAAATATTCAGCTAGGGAATTTGTTCTTTGTCTCATTTGTCCCTTTTGGTCCTTATGGAGCCACCACTGCAAATAGTCCCCTTGTAGGAAGCCTGCATCAAAGCATTCTTGTACTCTTGCAGTGAGTGGTTTATGTAATAAATTATTTTTTTTTAATGATGAGGTTGCCAGCCCCATGCAAAACCTCATGTTTTTTTTTGTTTTTTTGTACGCCCGCTAATACTCGAGGCGAAATCTCAGGTTATTTTTTTTAATGTCTAACCTGACATTGATTTTTACGTGAGTATCCTATTTTCTTGTACAGAGACAAGTGTCCCTCGCCATTCAGGCAGATACTCGCCGTTTTCGGAGGTATCCATTAGAGCTGGGTCGGCTCAGGAGCCGCCAGTCCCTGGTCGACGACACTCCTTCAAATGTCCTCGCCAGGTCTCGAGTTAATCCAGTCCAAATCCCGGTCGACGAAAAATCCTCAAATGCCGTCGCCCGGGTTTGATCCTGAATCACCCGGTCGCCAGAGCAGTGTTGTAACCACTACGCTAGCGCGGCTCCAACCTCATGTTAATCACCTTTTATGACATGCATGAGGATACAGTAGTGGTCATTTTCTTTATTTGCCTTCTTAGAGACCTCCAGGAACTACACAGGATGAGGGAATCACTTGGCATAACTCAGAATTGCAACACCTTGCATATTAATAAGCTAACTTGCATATTTTATTCAGTTTTTAAATTTAAATCACTTATTTTAAGTATCACTTATATGATGGCCAGACATTGAGACACTTAGCAGATACATGTATTTTAAGTAAAATATTACTTATGCCGTAGTAATCTATGAAACTGGGAATCGGTTGGCATATTCAAAATGGTATTATCTACACTAACATAATTACCAATGTATGTTACGTCAGTCGGTCTCACTCAAAATAGTAACTCGCACCAGAAAAAAAAGTGTGCAACGTACGGTGTGCAACTTGCGCAGCGTGGGTGTTATATAAAACAAATACTTTTGTTTTTTTAAATTTTTTAATTCTTTCACGAAATTAGTAGCACTCGACAAAGAAAACGTTTTCGGACACGGCCAGCTCTATGTCGCCCTCACCCGATGTACAAATCATGAAAACTTGAAAGTTTTTGTTAAAACTACTTATTATCAGGGAACACTTTTTGAAAACAATCCACGCACTTTCACACGAAATGTTGTCATCTAAAAACTTTTAAATTGAATCTTCTAAAATAACATAATTCTCGCCGTGTTTGTTGGTCACAGCTGAGGAATGCAACCGTGTTGAAAAATTGTATTGTTTCCATTATATATACTCTCCCGAAAATAGTTACAATCAACAAAGAAAAGCGTTCAAATGACGGTGTTCATGAACAGTTTGATTACACTGTATAATGGAAAGAAACCAAAAATACTCTAAGAATGTACTTCTATCTGCTCATCCGGGAACAGAAACAGCACACTATAATTAAAAACCCGTCAAGTTTGACGGGTTATTGCTAGTCTTTCATATTTATTGATCTAATCTGCATATTTAATTCATGTTAAGATGTCAGAACATCATGAGACTTAACAGGCACATGTATTTTACCGAACAAACAGGACTGCAACCTTTTATCTGAAGCCCTTGGGGCCAGATGTGTTTCGAGATCAGGAATTTTTTGGGTTTCAGAATGGTATATAGTATAATGTTAACACCCTTGTGTGGCTCGACAGAGATCTTGAAGAAAGCCCCACTCTTGCAGTGAGCCATGGGTCAGCAGTCAGTAAGCTAATGTTGCTTTTTTTCTGTTGTGAATAAGGGCACATCTTGTTGGTAAGTGGCCAGTGCCTCTCATGTAGACAAAAGAAAAGCAGAGGAGCTCTGCATACAGCGCTGTCTCCCTCCCTGCACGATGGTTGTATAATCCGCTGTAGATAATTATAGATGCTTCTTTCCTTCTTCCCGCTATTACCAGTAAGGGATATCTGCAGCTCTTTTTTGGCATTTTCACAATGACGTCAAAATAATTTTTTTTTAAAGTACACAAATATCTGAGAGCCGAAGACATATATGGCTGGCAGCAGTGTGAAACACTATTGCCCACACTATTCTATTAAGTTTAGCAATGCTCCATTTACCATAACAACAAGATCACAGAGTGTACTCCACAAAGAAAACATTTATTTCTTCTGCGTTCAGTTTGTATTCATGCTAAATTTGCAGGCCTGTTGCCAGGATGAAGTCCACAGTCTTTTCCAGGTCAGTGCGGCAGCCCCATAGCTTCTGCTTGAGCTCAGCACCCCCTAGCCAGGTCAGACGTCATGGGTCATCATGGGTTGGTCAGTTTTGGAGAATGTGTTCGGGGGTATGGATTCCAGTTCCACATGGATATTCATTTGTATGAGATATCCTGAGGTGATAGTGATTGCTCAGTAATCTGCAGTGGCCAGTTCTCAGGCGAAAAATGATTGTCTGCTGGTATCTGTTAAGTTAGTGGATTCGGTCATCTCTGTTGTACAAGGGGCTTGACATAAGTCTTGGGCCTGACCATGAAGGACATGTCACAGAGAGCTGAAATTTTGTATAGTGTTTATTCCTTTTCAATACAGCCACCGTCTGAATTGACACACTTCTGCCATCTCTGCTTGACCTTGAAAAGACCTTGGGAATAAAACACTCTATTTTTCAAACTAAACCAGTCATCACATGCCAGTATAACTTCTTCATCGCTGTTAAAATGATTTCCTTTCAGCTGTTTAAGATTTGGGAATAAAAAAAAGTCTGATGGAGCCAAATCTGGATAATATAGTGGGTGTGGAAGAATTTCAATATTCAAATCGTTGGCTGCTAGCTGCACAAGCCGTGCTTTGTGAGAGGGCGCATTGTCTTGAAGCAAAGGAAGATTTTGAGTGCGCGTTATCCCTCGTTTCCTGGTCACAACCTTTCTTAGTTTGGTGAGAGGATCTGCATAGTACTGTCCATTAACTGTCTTACCACGAGGCAGATAATCTTTCAACAGGACACCTTTGGCGTCCCAAAAAACATTCAGCATCACTTTTCTTGCAGATTTCTGCGCTCTCGGCTTGACAGGTGTTGGGGAGCCCGGGGTTTTCCATTGCATGCTGGCAATTTTGGATTTGAGGTCATAATGGTGTACCCAAGTCTCATCTACTGTCACCATGGTCTCCAAAAAGTTTTTTGACCGAAACGTTTTGAGCAACTGTTGACAGCAATTTACCCTCGTTTGCTTCTGTTCATGTGTCAACAGTCGCGGAACCCAGCGTGCACACACTTTTCTCATGTTCAGTCTGTTGTGTAAAATTCTATAAACTGTTCTTTCATTCAGTTTTACTCTACTAGCTATCTCCACAATTGTCATTTTTCGATCCTGGTCAATGATTTTCTTCACTCTTGTTGCATTTTCATCGTTGCACTCTGAGGCTGGTCTACCAGATCTTGGCAGATCAGCAACATTTGAGCGGCCACACTTAAACTGTTGACACCAGTTTTTTACCGAAGTATATGAAGGACAAGAATCACAAAACACTGGTTCCATCTCCCTGTGTATTTCTGTAGGTTTTTTTCCTTGATACATCAGAAATTTTATCACAGCTCTGGCCTCCTTGTTTTCCATTGTTTTGTCAAATCTTTGGAGCAGCAGATCCGGTCAATAGGGTACATTGCACCGTGCACCATAGCGGGAAAACCCATTGAAGAAACAAACACGTACTTCACACACTCAGTGCAAATATCTTACTTACTTACTTAGTCGTTCCCCTTCTACCGTGAGGTGTAGAGGTTTGGAAGAGAGAGCGCCAGACCATTCTATCAGCTGTCTTCTTCCTGGCCTGGTTCCATTCTAGTCCTCGGTCCTTCAAAGATTGTCTAATGTTGTCCTCCCAGCGGACTCTGGTTCGTCCTGGAGGTCTGGATCCCTGGCTCTTTGTTTCCCATGCTTGTCGTGGTAGCCGATCTTCTCCCATTCTGCAGACATGGCCAAACCATCTTAGTTGGGACTGTTCTATTTGGGTCTGCAGCGGATGGGATTTTAGGCCTTGACGGATTGTCTGGTTGCCAGTGCAAATATCATGAACTTTAAATGTGCTAAGTTTCATCTTCCTCCTGTGACTCCTTCATGGTCAGGCCCAAGACTTATGTCAAGCCCCTTGTATATATCACCTTCCTCCGTCCACTGATTTTTGTACTTGTTGTGCATGATGGTTTTAGCTTCTCGATAGGGCAATGGGTGGCTGAATTGTTCCATTGTACTGCCACAATGCTCTGTCATTTCCAGTGATTCCACAATGTGAGGGTAAACACTGAAAGGCAATGGTTGATGACCTTTGGGTAATGTTAAGCTCAGATCTGATCTCATATATCATGCTTTAGTTTCTGGTGTTCTGTATTGATTCCAGTAATCATCTACAGTCAGTGAAGTTTACTATCTTAGCTGGTGGCTGCTGTTCTGATCTGGTGAGGATTTTCAGAGCTTGTAGTAGTGCCATAGCTTCTGCCCTGAAATTGGAGATCTTTCCGGTTGGGAAGGCCTTACTGATAAAGTCGAATAATGCGTCAACTCGAACCGACACAGTGTTGAGGATACAGGTCACCTTGTCCAAAACGCATTGAGGCCCCGACAAGGATGGAATGTTGACTATGAGTGTAAATGTGAGTGTCAGTGCGCGAATGCATGGACTGTGTTCTGTAGAGTTGACTAGAAGATCAAACACTCACTCACTCGTAGCTAGTAGTTAATGATGCCGACTACTGTGGACGTTTCATACAATTTAATTGGACACACACACTTGGACAGCACGGAGTACAGTGACGGTAAACAGGTTGGCATACATCATAGCACTGTTGATCAATGGTCTACAATATTACATAGGCACTCATGTTGTATAACAGTTCAATGGAACGTCAGTAGACAAGCACTCAGTATTTCAGCACATATGTATAATCTCAGGCCTTACTGACAAATCGCGTCAGTTAAGAACCAATGTTTACTCATGGCTCCCTGTAAGAACCTCGTCTAAGTCTTTCAGGCCGAAAATTCAGTAAATGAATTTATGAATACAATGTCAAACCACCAGTAGTGGGTTTTCATATAATAGTATGCAGATCTCGATATCATCGTCTGATATTAAGGACATTCCTGTTCTCGATCAATGATTTTATAAGATTGAAACTTGGAATCCAAAGATGGCTCCATCTTTGACTTTTGCTCACAACAAAGATAATGGCGAAGCATGATCATAGGCTCTGTTCCTTTCATAAATATATGTAAATTAGACTCTGCATATCCTGTTCAATCATGTTGCGACATAAAATGTATATATATATATATATATATATATATATATATATATATATAACTGCTAGCAAATATGTCGTCTTAACATCGCTATTCAAACGCTGTGCAGACGATAGCATATCGACCTAGCTGAATATGACGAAAGGTTCAATATGTCTGTTTTACCTTATTTCTCAGGAAAAACACAACAGCGAATAACGCACAAGAATCAACACTGGGGAAGAATCTCTGATAATTCAATCATAGAGATAAACAATCTCCTTTCCCCAAAAGGAACCACAGAGCTCAAGAAAAATCTTCAGACCGCCTTCATCTAGGTCCAACAGGGTGGAACCTTCTCACCTCCCCTTTTGCGATACATGCGCAGAAAAACCTTTGACACTGGAGTTCGACACAGAAAATATAGTTCGACTTAGACATACAAAGATGTTAAGATATAAGACATACTCGTCCTACATAGACAAGAAATACACATAGATTCGGGTCATAGATATTCTGAAGCAAGAACAATCTATTTCTAACCAAACAAAGAACAGATCGCTGTAAACCTAGATCCCTACGCCGAGCTCGACATTCAGGAAAGATACAAGAACAGACAACTCATAGAATGAATACACATCGACTAATCTGAGTTCTGTCCCTTAGGCTAAGAATCGTGAATTCAAAGATAAATATATTTTTATCAGACAAATAATTACATTTTACATTTGTATGCGTAATCTGTGCGCCACACAAAAGAATATGTGTGCAACAGACTACCACCCCCCCCCCCCCGGGAAAAAAAAATAAAAATCATTTTTTTTCCATCTGAGAGCAACATACAATAGGCTCACAACGCACAAATACTGTGCAGATGAGAAATATCTGGAATTTATAAGCCTAATTTAGGCAAAGTCGAAATATAGATCGACTGGTGAGAATACATCTCAACCTCTCAGAGAAAGCATTTCTCTTAAGCATAAATGTTTCCAGGGAGGTGCCACCAACGTATACTACAATGCTGGCAATGACACAATGCATATAACAATTTCATATTTAAGCATTATAAGTACATGATTGACAAAAAGAAAAATCATCAACGAGTATCGGTGAATATATATATCTATGAACGTAGTGATAGTAGTGATACAATCACTATATTACAAATTACAATGTGTATTTATCTTGATATAGAAAAGAAAAACTGTTGTCGAGTTGGAAGTGTTAAGAAGTCCAAGACTCAACAGTTAGGTGGAATCATGTGGGCATCTAGACAAAATGTCTGCCATCACATTATCTGATCCACGGATAGCTCGTACCGAAAAATGAAAAGGTTGAAGAGCAATTGCATATCGAGTAGACCTCGAGCACTTCAAATTTTTACTCTGTATAACCGTAAGAGCTTTTTGATCGGTTTCTACTATGAAATGTGCGCCTAGAAGGAATCTTTGTAGCTTGAGAATTGACCAAACCATAGCCAATAGTTCACGGTCTAAAACCGAATAATTCCTTTCTGCAGCATTAAGTTTTCTAGAGATATACATTACTGGATGCAGAGTTCCAGAGTACTCTTGCATTAGTGCCGCTCCAATCCCAGTGGATGAAGCGTCACTACGAAGAACAAATGTCTTATCTGTAGTAGGTAACACTAAAATAGGTGGTGTTGAAAACAAATTTTTAATCTTATCCAAAGAGGATTGGCATTCCTGTGACCAGTGGACCATATTAGGCGACCCTTTCTTTAGTAGTGTAGAAAGAGGTGCCATGATAGAGGATAGATTTGGAATGAATCTTCCATAAAATTGAATAAGACCTAAGAGACTTCGTATTTGCTTTTTTGTCTTAGGAATAGAGATGTTAAGTATCTTAGTGATATTATGGTCCTCTGTCTTTAGGAAACCATGACCAACTCGATGGCCTAGGAAAGAAATTTTGCTAAAACCAATGCAGGCTTTAGAGGGTTTCGCTGTCAGGTTATACTCGCGTAAAGTAGATAGTAATTCAACTAACCCCGAATAGTGATCTTCCCAAGTATCGCTGAAAAGACAGATGTCGTCTAGGTACGCGATGACATCTGACCGATAAGATAGGATTCGACGCATCATGCGTACGAATGTAGCTGGTGCGTTCATAAGGCCGAAAGGCATGAAATTCCATTGAAAAAGGCCTCTAGGTGTAGAAAAAGCCGTAAAAGGTTTGGCGCGTTCAGATAAAGGAACTTGCCAATATCCTTTAGACAAATCAAGTTTAGTGAAAAAATGAGATTTAGAAAGCCTAGTAAGTAGCTCTTCTAGTAAAGGCATAGGTTCAGCATCAAACTTCGTAACTTGATTCAATTTGCGATAGTCAACGCAAAGACGTATGTTATTGTCTTTCTTTCGAACAATAACCATCAGCGAAGAATATGCAGAAGTGGATGGTTCAATTATTTTTAAATCTATCATCTCATCCAACTCCTTCTCAACCTGTGCTTGAAAATGTATAGGGATAGGATAAGGTCTGACCCTAATAGGATTATGGTCAGTTAGAATAATGTCATGTTGAATGACATGAGTTTGTCCAGGAATGTCAGTAAGGACATCCTGAAATGTTTGTAACATAGCCGAAACTTGTCGCTGTTCTCCTAGAGACAAATCCGGAGAAACAGTAACGTTTTTCCATGATTCACTAGAATGAAGTGGAATCATCGGAAGCGGAAGATTAACATCCGAAAAACTTGTTTCCTCATCCTGTATTACTGACAGTGATGAGTAATGACCATGTTGGACTGGTGAATCGTCCGTTGCCTGGAAAATAGGCTGTAAATAATCCGGACGTTCATGGAATTCCGTAAGCATATTGATGTGGAAGGTTTTATGCTTTCCATCAATATCGACAATGTAGTCAACATCGGAAATTTTCGAGATTATATCGTATGGACCTTTCCAAGAAATAAGAAGTCTGTTTTCCCTACAAGGTAGCAAAACAAATGCTTTGTCACCAGGACAAAGTTGTCGTAAGGTTCTTTTCTTATTGGCAAATTGTCTTGCCTTCTGCTTAGCAAATTCAGAAGAAGAAGTTGCCAATTTACATGCTTCGATAATCTTTTGTCTCAGCGCGATGACATATTCGTAAGAAGATTTTGTGTCATCGGTAATATTATCAGCGGTTATGAGATCATGAAGCAAAGACATAGGGCCGCGCGGTCGCGCGCCAAAGACAAGTTCAAAGGGAGAAAATCCTGTATGTTCATTGGGGACCTCTCTGTAAGCGAAGAGGGCCGCGGGTAAAACCCTGTCCCAATCTTGAGGATGATCCTCAGTTATCTTCCCTAGTAAGTTTTTGAGTGTTCTATTTAGCCGTTCGACCATCCCATTGGACATAGGATGATAGATACTACTCAAAGATCTCTATCTGCAGAGTTGACATCACTTGAGACATGGTATCCGATATTAGTTGGGTGCCATGGTCTGACAATATTTCTCCGGGGAATCCCAGACGAGAAAATATAAGCCAAAGAGCATCTGCAATGTCAGCAGTAGTAATGCTCTTCAGAGGAATAGCCTCTGGCCAACGTGTGCACATGTCCACACACGTTAAGATAAACTGATGTCCTCTAGCAGATTTGATCTTAAATGGACCAATGATGTCTATCGCCATTTTCTGAAATGGTCGAATAGGAATGTCTGCAGCCTGAATAGGTGCAGCATGGCGTGGACCTTTGGATTTGACTTCTTGACATACTATACAAGATCGACAATAAATCCGTATGTCCTTGTTCACAAAAGGCCAAAAGAAAGCCGCAAGAACTCTTGACTTTGTACGGGAAAAACCCATATGTCCAGCACACTGAGAGTCGTGAGCGTGCTGCAAAATTTTAACTCTCAAATTCTTGGGAACAAGAATCTGAGAATGACTTGACTTAGTGGAGTCTTGCACCATACGTACAAGTACGCCATTCTTCATTGTAATCCAAGATTTACGCTTTGTATCTTTATTCGGATCACCTTTTGTTGCAAGAGTGAAGAATTTCTTTAGAGTCAGATCATCTTCTTGCTGTTTTATAAACGAGTCACGAGAAATTACCAAGGGATCATCTTGGTTATGCACTTCATTATCTTCAGTAGATGAAGTTTGAGGCATATTAAGAGCTTGAGCTCTAGTGACTACAGCATTAGCAGTTTGCATATTTTGTTTTTTCCAAACGGAAATCTGTTGTGGAGTGCATTCTTTGACTCCGTGAATACGACCGATGATAAGATCAGCGATCGGATTCGGCAGAAGACATGCGTGTACATCTCCTGTAAAGAAAGGAGTAGCAATCCTAATGATAGCAGTAGAGTATTTCTCTAAGGTGCCGCCAAACGTTACACATTTGACTACTTTTCCAGTGGCACGAGAAGGATCTACAAGCGACTGCCTAACACCAATTGTGGTGCATCCAGAATCAAAAAGAACTGAGACTGGATTGTCATTTACTAAACCTTTATGTAAGACAAGAGAACCTCTTCCATCATGTGCGACTGACGCAGGAAGAGCGGGAAGAGGATGGCCACAACTTAAAGTGGACACCGTAGTTGGTTCAAATAATGTTTTGCATTGGGGGCACTGAGATGCTCTCCCAAAATCAAAAGCGGAACATGCCATATTATTAGCATCATTATTATCTTTAGTCTGTTTATAGGCTTCATGTGACTCTTGCTGTGCAGAGTTTGCATGATAATGTGATTTATGTTTTTTGTATTGTGATCTACCTCGATTATTATTGCCTCTGTAATCATTATTGTTTCCTCTATTGTAACCCCTATTTGGGTTTGAGTCATAATTCTCATAGTTACCATTATCATATTCATTATAATGAGTATCTCTATAACCATGATCTTGTTGTCTTCATAATGGATGACTTGGATAGTTCCTATAATGACTTCCTCTGCGGAAATTCCTATAATTATGACCACCCCTGTATCGAGGACTGTCAGCTTGTCTCCAGTTCTTCGAAGAAGAACCCTGAAATGACTGGTTACCTTGGTTTTGATAACTATTATGGTTACCTTTTTTCCCAAACCTGTTTTGTGGTCCCTGAAATTTGTGTGAATAATTAGAGTTGTATGGTGTTGCTGATGCAACTGGCATACTTTCTTTAACCTTAGCATTGCTAAAAGCTACGTCCGGATGTGCCGTGACGTATTGGTTACAATATTCTTCCATTTCTTTTAGTGTCTTGGGTTTACGCTCATGTAGGAATTCAAGGAATGATTTATTAACACTTGACATAATCTTGTCTCTGAGCAGCAAGTCCATAAGGGCTTCATATGTCTTTTCTGTTTTGGACAGCTCAATCCAACGATTAAATGTAAGACGTGTCCTTGCAATGAATTCTGAGAATTCTACCCCTGATTCAGGTACCATTTTCTTAAACAAAATACGGTAACCTTCCTCTGTTAATTGATATTTTTTCAATAAAGCTGCTCTAATAACATCATAATTATCCTTGTCAGCCTCTTCAACCAAACTTAAACTAGTCAGAGAATCACCTTTCAAATTTTCTGATAACTGGTTAGCATATTGTGATTTATCCACATTATGAGCTCGACAAGAACGTTCAAAACGATCCAGCCAGAATGTAATATCGTCACTGGAAGGATTGAACGCTGGTACCTTGACCTTGTAAGTAAAGGGTTTACCACTATTACCATTTGACTGATTAACATTACTCATATTTGTCAATTTCAATTTTTCTAACTCAAATGCTAAAAGTTCTTTTTGATGTTCATGTTCTCTTATTGCTTTTCTCTCCTCAGCTTCTAATCTTTTTTGTTCAGTCTCTGCTTCTCTTTGCAATCTTTTTTCTTCAGCTTCTAATTTTTTTTCTTCTATTTGAAGCTTTCTCTCCTCAGCAGCAGCTTTTTTCTCCTCAGCAACAGTTTTTCTCCTCAGCTTGCATCTGCAATCTTAAATTCTCAGCATCTATCTTCTTTTGTTCAACTTCTGCTTTCCATTTATTTTCCTCTTTTTGCTTCTTTTCTTCTGACTTTAATGCCATGGCAAATTGAGCAGTTGCAAACTCCTCTAATTCCTTACCAGACTTATCAAGGGATTTCCCTTGTGCAATAAAGTATTCCAATGTAGACATGATGTCTAATAATGATAGCAATCACTTGAAACAATAATGTAATCTATTTCCAAGTAAACAGGAACAAGTTCTAAATGAACTTGACTAATTAACTCACAATCCCAATCTCTGTTGGAAACAAGCCTTTAAATAAGGTCTTGTATAATCAACTGTGTACCTTTAATAAACTTAATTAGTCATCAACTTACTGATTATTTCTAAACCAAGTTCACTAAACAACTAATAGTGTATGATCAAGTATATTTTCTAGTACATGTCAACCAACAACATACATAAAGTACAAATAAGAAAGACAATATGAAAAAATTTGCAGAAATCAAATAAATCAAATATGGAAATCAATGAAAATAATCACAGAATCTGTGATGACAACTGCAAAGGGATAAACAAAACAAATGATGTCACAGTGTATAAATATAAATGTGTATAGAACTAAATTATAGGAAAGGGTAGATCTACAAATACGAACAAATCAAAACAAAACTGGATAACAGAAAAAATATCACAAAAACAACGATAAGCACAGTCTTCACAGCTAACAAAAAATAGCAACAGATGTTGCAGCAAATTTTCAATTAAGAAAATTGCTCCCTATAGAACACTAATATAGGACCAATATGACTCGGTATATTCTATACTAGTCACCTCACCAACCGCCCACTACATAAACACAACGAGAAACAAATACATGTAATGTGAACATAAATATATAAATTATGTGTATAATAGGATGTGTTGTAAAGAAGGCTCAGTTTTACAGTAATGGCACAGTTATTCTAATCAAAATAAATAAACTGCCACTTTATTGAATTACAAATTCTGGCCTTAAATATTAAAGTTCAACACAATAGCAGAACATAAGAAGGTCCATCGATGAAAGTAGGACTTCTGCCTTCACCTGTACAGTACTTGTTACAAAAAAGTTATGTATGCTTGCAACTTGATTTGTAATGCTGTGTAATGTCCAACGGTAGTCTGTTGTCCAAAGAAAAATGTCAACAAGCGCTGACCTAGTTACAGTATTCCTAGATAAGTCACGTGACAGACTGTTTACAAAGTGTAGACTCTCACTGCTGGTGTGTCGTATCAGGCGTCATGGAAACGATCTGGTCGCAGTAGCTGACTTCACAAAATGTCCACTGTGTAGATTGACCCAGAAAGCTGGCCTACCACATTGATAAAGTCGAATAATGCGTCAACTCGAACCGACACAGTGTTGAGGATACAGGTCACCTTGTCCAAAACGCATTGAGGCCCCGACAAGGATGGAATGTTGACTATGAGTGTAAATGTGAGTGTCAGTGCGCGAATGCATGGACTGTGTTCTGTAGAGTTGACTAGAAGATCAAACACTCACTCACTCGTAGCTAGTAGTTAATGATGCCGACTACTGTGGACGTTTCATACAATTTAATTGGACGCACACACTTGGACAGCACGGAGTACAGTGACGGTAAACAGGTTGGCATACATCATAGCAATGTTGATCAATGGTCTACAATATTACATAGGCACTCATGTTGTATAACAGTTCAATGGAACGTCAGTAGACAAGCACTCAGTATTTCAGCACATATGTATAATCTCAGGCCTTACTGACAAATCGCGTCAGTTAAGAACCAATGTTTACTCATGGCTCCCTGTAAGAACCTCGTCTAAGTCTTTCAGGCCGAAAATTCAGTAAATGAATTTATGAATACAATGTCAAACCACCAGTAGTGGGTTTTCATATAATAGTATGCAGATCTCGATATCATCGTCTGATATTAAGGACATTCCTGTTCTCGATCGATGATTTTATTAGATTGAAACATGAAATCCAAAGATGGCTCCATCTTTGACTTTCGCTCACAACAAAGATAATGGCGAAACATGATCATAGGCTCTGTTCCTTTCATAAATATATGTAAATTAGACTCTGCATATCCTGTTCAATCATGTTGCGACATAAAATGTATATATATATATAACTGCTAGCAAATATGTCGTCTTAACATCGCTAATCAAACGCCTGTGCAGATGATAGCATGTCGACCTAGCTGAATATGACGAAAGGTTCAATATGTCTGTTTTACCTTATTTCTCAGGAAAAACACAACAGCGAATAACGCACAAGAATCAACACTGGGGAAGAATCTCTGATAATTCAATCATAGAGATAAACAATCTCCTTTCCCCAAAAGGAACCACAGAGCTCAAGAAAAATCTTCAGACCGCCTTCATCTAGGTCTAACAGGGCGGAACCTTCTCACCTCCACTTTGCGATACATGCGCAGAAAAACCTTTGACACCAGAGTTCGACACAGAAAATATAGTTCGACTTAGACATACAAAGATATTAAGATATAAGACATACTCGTCCTACATAGACAAGAAATACACATAGATTCGGGTCATAGATATTCTGAAGCAAGAACAATCTATTTCTAACCAAACAAAGAACAGATCGATGTAAACCTAGATCCCTACACCGAGCTCGACATTCAGGAAAGATACAAGAACAGACAACTCATAGAATGAATACACATCGACTAATCTGAGTTCTGTCCCTTAGGCTAAGAATCGTGAATTCAAAGATAAATATATTTTTATCAGACAAATAATTACATTTTACATGTGTATGCGTAATCTGTGCGCCACACAAAAGAATATGTGCGCAACACTTACAAATGGTCTTTCCATTTATGAATCTTATAAAAATGCTTCCTTCACCATTCTTTACTGCCCCCTCTGTATATCTATCTGTGTATAAGTGTGTACACTCCTTCGGGTTGTACTTTTCTTCAATCATCTCCTGAGCTTAGGTTTTTAGTTGTGTAGGGGTTTGGTGGCCTTTCTTTCTTATTTCAGGGACTTATGTGATGATAGATATATTTTCATGGCAGTAGCTTGGCTCTTCATAATTAGTTAACATTTCCAGTTCAGTAGGTTGTTTTGGGAGGTGGTCTTCATGACACTGATACAGATGTTTTGAGATGTTTAAGAAACTGGTTCTCTTCAGCCTGTTTTCTTATCGAGCTATGGAGTTTGGAACGTTTATTTAAAACAGTATATTCTTTCAACTTCCTCTTCCTTAACATTTGGGGGTGAAAAATTTCCTCACTGGTGATATCACGAGACGGTAGAAGACATCAGATTGTGCTGTGAGAATAGGTCCTGGAGGAGGTCAACAACTTTAAATACCATGGAGTTGTCATAGACTGGAAAGGAAGTATCAAAGAAGAGTTGGCTACCCGAAGAGTAGCAGCTGGGAGACTTTTTCAGTCCATAAAATGAGGATTCCTCAGCAAAAGAGAAGATGGCAAGAAGATGGCTGCATACTGCTTCACCTATGTTCTAGTCTTGACTTATGGATGTGAGTCATGCACAGTGGCTACAATCCACAAAAGCCAGCTCCAAACCTCAGAAATGAGGTATCTGAGGAAGGTGGTTGAAGTAACAAGAAGAGACATGGTCCGCAACCAGACGATACGGCAAGGCCTCACAACCCAGCCACTATAGACCCAAGTAGAACATTCCCAAATAAGATGGTTTGGCCATGTCTGCAGAATGGGAGAAGATTGGCTACCACTACAGTATGGGAAACTAAGAGCCAGGAATACAGACCTCCAGGACAACCCACAGTCCACTGGGAGGACACTGGAAAATCTCTGAAGGTATGACAAAATGGTTTGTGCATGTACTTTGGCGCCCTTCATTCTCTCTTTCTTCTTCTTCTTTGATCCTTAGCCGCCGACCGTCAAAGCAGTCAGTGGCCATTACGCCTGGTGGCGTCTTGTAGGGCAACAACAAATTGATTCCACCTTGCTCGGTCGGTGGCCATCCTTCGTACAGTGCCCCAACTCTGGTTCATTCTTTGCATCTCAGCCTCCACAGTCCTCCGCCAAGTTGTTTTTGGTCGGCCTTTCTTTCGTTTTCCTTCAGGGGTCCATAGCATGGCTGTTCTTGTGATGGCATCGGGGTCTCTTCTGAGGACATGGCCAACCCAGCTCCAGCGTCTGCCAGCTATGATGGTGTGCATGTCCTCTTGCTTGCTCCGAGTAAGCAGATCTTGGTTGGTGATGATATTCGACCAAAAGATTCGGAGAATTTTTCTTAGGCATGTTGTGTGAAAAGAGGACAATTTTGACGTTTCCTTCTCTATAACTCTCCAGCTCTCTGCTCCATAGAGAAGCACAGAAAGCACACAGCTCTGATATAATCCTAATTTTGTGCTTGTGCTGTACTGAGAGGACTTCCAGATGTTGTTTAGACTAAAAAAGGCTGTTCTTGCTTTGTTCATTCTGTTGTTGATGTCTTTGCTTGCTCCGCCGTCTGGTGTTACTATGCTTCCTAGGTATGTGAAGGCATCTGTCTGTTCCAGTTGCTGATTCCTTACTGATATGGGCTCAGGGTTGCTCACATTGAGCGTCATGACCTCTGTCTTCTTTAGGTTGATGTTCAAGCCCACCTGCTGGCTATACTTATTAAGTCTATCCGTTTTTTCCTGGATGTGTTGATGTGAATGTGCTAGCAGTGCAATGTCATCTGCATATTCCAGATCTTCCAATGTAGAAAATGTAGTCCATCTTATTCCTCTTGGATTGCCCTCTGTTGTCTGGCGCATCACCCAGTCTATGACTGTTAAAAATAGAGTGGTTGATAAGGGGCATCCCTGTCGTACTCCTGTCTTCACTTCAAAGGTTAGGTTGCTCTGCCCAATGCTGCACGTAAAGTTGGCATAAAGGCTTTTTATGATTGACACTATGCAGCTTGGAATTCCATAAACCCTCAGTATTTTCCATAAACTGTCCCTATGTATACTGTCAAAAGCCTTTTCAAAATCAACGAAATTAATGTCTGTCTTTGCCATTCTGAGCACTGCTCTATAATGTTCCTGAGGGTAAATATATGATCTACACATCTTCTGTTCTTTCTAAATCCTGCTTGTTCTTTCCTCAGTTTGTGGTCTACTGCTTTTGAGATTCTCTGTATAATTATCCTGCCTAGTATTTTGCTGGGAACTGAGAGAAGAGTTATTCCTCTCCAATAATTGCAGTCTGCAAGATCTCCCTTCTTGGGCAATTTGACAATTATTCCTTTTTTCCACTCTGTTGGTGTTGTCCCTGTTTTCCAGACTTGTGCAAATAGTGGTTCTAATAGTTCTGCTGCTAACTCTAGGTCTGTCTTAAATAGCTCTGCATTTAAGTTATCATGACCAGGAGCTTTTCCATTCTTTAACCCTTTGATTGCTGTGATGATTTCTTCTTTTTGTGGGATGTCTGTATTAACATCTAGATCATTTTCAGCCTCAGGAATATTAAATTGTGTCTCTGGTGGTTCCTTATTCAGAGTTTCTCTGAAATGCTCTGCCCATCTTGTTTCCTGTCCCTCTACTGTTGTGATGAGATTTCCTTGCTTATCTCTTACTAATGTAATATTGTTTGCACCTCGTTTTCCACTGATGATTTTAGTTATTTTGTATACTGTGCTTTGTTCATTTCTCAGTGCTGCCTCTTCTGCCTGTCTTGCAAGGTCATCCAGAAATGTCCTTTTGTTAGCACAGGTTTGACGTTTAACTTCCTTGTCTAGCTGACTGTACTGTTCACTATATATTGCCTTTAATCTGGGAGACTTAGCTTCTGTTTTCTTTCTTTTCATTTCCTTTCTCTTCGCTATGGTGTTTAGCATATCTGGTGTTATCCAGTCTTGGCTCTTTCTTTCCTGGAATCCCAAGCATGACTTGCTGCTTTCCTTGTATATTGTTGAGATGGTGTTGAATCTCTGGTCAACATCATCGGTCTCTGTTCTTTCCTGGCTTTTGATAATCTCATATCTTCTCTTTACGTCGACCACGAAAGCTTTTCTGGTGAGGGGATCCTTCAGTTTCGTGATGTTTTATCTTTTCTGTTTGACTGCAACTGGTCCAGCAGGTCTGAGTTTCTCTTTCATCGTCCTATTATTTGGGTGCACTTTTCATAACTGTCATTCTCTCTGGCAGTATCACTTCATTTCTTCATTCATTGTCCTATTATTCGGCATATTTTATGCCGTACATTTTGCCTCGCTGTTCCCAGGCTTGTTTACAAGACAGGTCAGTGGGTAATACATTTATCACTTGAGTCACCTAGCCACCTTTGATTGAGAAGATCTGTGTTTACCCAATGTGGTCTCGCACGATCGATGAAAGGAAAGCCATGTTGTCTGTCTGAGAGGTCCGTCTGAGATGTGCAAAAACACAGGTGATAATTAGATAATCGCTTCCGCTGGCCCGTCTTGGTATCAATATTACTGATGACCTGTCTGGGGAGATTATGTTGGGGCAGGAATGAGTTCACAGATTTGTTTGTGAGTTTGCATTAAGATGCAATCGGGAGAAAGAGGTCACGCTTTGGAATTTTTAATGTAATATTTTAAAACACGCAGGGGATATGATTTAACACCCCGACCCATATAGTCTAAAGAGATTACCATTGGCTTAATTTGAGAGCCGGAATAGACTACAGCTTCCATTGGAAAATTCGTTGAGACTACAATCTGGGATTTGAACTGAGAATTGGAAATATAATCTAGCGAAATGGAGTCACAGATCAGACTGCATCGTCTCGTCAAGCTAGCAATTCACCAGAGCCAGAAAGAGAAGGATCGGACAAAGGATTCCAAAATTATAAGTGACAGATCGAAGTATTTGGGCAACTTTAAAACTTAAAAGTAAACCCGCATTTTTTAAATACAAAGACTGGAAACTTAAAGGACCAGGATCGAAGTATTTGGGCAACTTTAAAACTTAAAAAGTAAACCCGCATTTTTAAATACAAAGAATGAAGACCTGAGGAATCAGATCACCCGTCATAAGAGGAATACTAACATTTCCAGACCAAGTGATTCGAAAGCATCAACGTGCTGTGTCCATTCTAAACTGTGCCAGGAGATTGTATTCCCAAAAGTTACTTTGGGGTAAGGTAAGTGTAAACAAATGTTACATTTTACACATTTGAATTTGACATGTTTTTCTTGCTAAGTGGTTATATATCAGGCTGGCAACTTCAACATATGAAAATAGTATGTTCGTAAACCACCACAGCAAGCACTGGTGTTTGTTTTATGCTAAGTCGCTCAGAAACGTGAAAGCAGCAGCAACCAGACTCTGATTGGAGCAGTGATGATTACATCACATGTGTATCTAGTGTATAGTATCATTTTCTGAGATATATGTATCTTGTTCAGTGTAATTCAGGCAAATCATGGCATTTCGCGCTGTCCAAGCACATATTTTCCCACTTTAATACCCAGAAGAATATTGGTGATTTCTAATCATCTTCCCTGAGCTACACTGTGTATACTCAAGAATATAATTATTCAGAGAGGCTAACATTGGTGGGTGCACAGCGAGACAATGTGCCTGTTAATCTTCCAACCAAGTGTACTTAGCAGGGGCATTTGTTCTTTTTATTTTGTCTAAAGTTCGTGGAACGAAGCTATCAGACAGTTCGTGGTACGAAGCTGCAAGACGAAAGTTCGATGTCACTAGTTGTGAAGTAAAAGCAAGAAATCAACACCAACCGCCTAAATTGGACAAGTTGTGTGAAGAAGTACCCTCATCACAGAAGAATTGACGAAACCATGGCTGCAGGACTCACTTAGACCAGCTAAGTATTTTTGTACAAGGAAAATACAAAAGGACAAAAATTTTTAAAATATCAATCCTCAAACCAAAGTCTCAGTGGAGACAATTTTAATTACACCTAAAATTCACCATCATTTCATCGTTATTTTAACCTCTTAAAACTAATTGATTATTAAATTTGTTACATGTTATTTTAAAACCAAACAATCATTGTTTATTCAGTTATTATCAGTATGAAAGCAAACATATGAACAAGACTCTTTTATATATATATACACATATATATATATATACACACACACACAAGGGGATTGACATAAGTCTTGGGCCTGACCATGAAGGACATGTCACAGAGAGCTGAAATTTTGTATAGTGTTTATTCCTTTTCAATATAGCCACTGTCTGAATTGACACACTTCTGCCATCTCTGCTTGACCTTGAAAAGACCTTGGGAGTAGAACACCCTATTTTTCAAACTAAACCAGTCATCACACGCCAGTATAACCTCTTCATCGCTGTCAAAATGATTTCCTTTTAGCTGTTTTTTAAGATCTGGGAATAGAAAAAAGTCTGATGGAGCCAAATCTGGATAATATGGTGGGTGTGGAAGAATTTCAATATTCAAATCGTTGGCTGCTAGATGCACAAGCCGTTCTTTGTGAGAGGGCGCGTTATCTTGAAGCAAAGGAAGATTTTGAGCGCGCATTATCCCTCGTTTCCTGGTCACAACCTTTCTTAGTTTTGTGAGAAGATCTGCATAGTACGGTCCATTAACTGTGTTGCCACGAGGCAGATAATCTTTCAAAAGGACACCTTTGCCATCCCAAAAAACAGTCAGCATCACTTTTCCTGCAGATTTCTGCGCCCTCGGCTTAACAGGTATTGAGGAGCCCGGGGTTTTCCATTGCATGCTGGCAATTTTGGATTTGGGGTCATAATGGTGTACCCAAGTCTCATCTACTGTCACCATGGTCTCCAAAAAATGTAGGTGTTTTTCCCTGAAACATCAGAAATTTTATCACAGCTCTGGCCTCCTTCTTTTCCATTGTTTTGTCAAATCTTTGGAGCAGCAGATCTGGTCAATATTGTACATTGCGCCGTGCACCGTATCTGATTTGTTGCAAAGTTTCAATTAATCTGCATTGATAGTTTATATTTGACCAAATTTTAAAGATGGCAAGTACTGTATGTGAAATGCATGGCTGTTCCATTGTTTTCATTACCACTGTTCAGCCCAGTGCTATCCAACACCTACATCTTGCTTATTATTTGTGTCATTTACAGAAAATTTACGTAGATCAATAGTCTATTCTTTCCTGGTTATTTTGATATATAATATGAAGTGTTTTTTTGTGTATTTGTTTGAATACTGACATTCTGCACTCTGTTCTAATGTATGTGCATTAGCCACAAGTATTTGAAAGTTTGCCCTGAGGCTAGGCATTGTTTATGAATGCTACATAATACACTTAGACATTAAGAGAGAAAGAAAAAAAAAGATTAATAGTGATGACACTTCCAGAGAACTAAACACAGTAATCCCAGATGATATCTCTACAGCAATAAGAAAAGCTGCCATTAGATGTGACCTTAAAATGCACCAACTCATTACTGCGGAAAGTCTGACAATAAAGAACACGTGTACTTTTATTTTCTTATGACAGGTAATAGTTGTTCTCTGGATGCTTTTATGCCTTGGAATGCTGTCATTGGATATATCTCAAAACACTTGGTCTTTGGTGTACCACTGATAGTGGGCATATTACTTGTAGTTGCCACAACTATCTATTGATTGTTAATCTGTTTGTTTCCATGAAAGTCAGATCCATCCATTCTTTTATGTTGTCATTCAATTTTTTAAATGCTGTTATTCAACTTATTTTTCTGACTTCCCTGTCTTCTGCTTGGCACTGTGCCTTCAATGAACAACTTTGGTAGCCCATGTGATCATGATAAATTGCTATATCATATCAGCTACAAACTCTTTATAGTTGTGTTTAGAACTTCACAAAGACCTCTTGCTGTTTCACTATTCTGTTAAGCTATCTCTTATATGTGTAAGTCTTCACAAAGGCCTATAGCTGTTTCACTATTCTGTTAAGCTATCTCTTATATGTGTAGGTCTTCGCAAGGACCTCTTGCTGTTTCACTATTCTGTTAAACTATCTCTTATATGTGTAAGTCTTCACAAGGGCCTGTAGCTGTTTCACTATTCTGTTAAGCTATCACTTTTTTGAATATCCTTGTTATTTCTGCCCATTAAATAAAACCTTGATTGTAAAGGCAGTTCAACATCTTGAAAAATCACATTTGGGAGCTTGAACAATAATGTATGTGTATTTTATTTTAAAGAGCATCCTCATTCAAAGTCTTTTATACAATGTATATAAAGGGAGGTGGAGGGGTATTTTATCAGCTCCCAGCGAAGCATAGGTGTTCAACCACATCATTCCAAATCTTTATGTTTAGGAATTCTGCTTCAGTTCTTTTCATGCCTTATTTATTACGTTTATTTCAGGTTTCTCTTCTCCAGTCATTGTCAGGTCATCCTATATTTCTTCTGCCGTGTGAATGTCTGAACAAGAACTCTTTCATATAAAAAAATCATTGAACCTTTCAAAGAAGTTAAAACTGTGGAGAAGATTCATTGTGCCTCAGCATCAGAGACAAAAAAGAAGAGAGTTGTGTGATATGTCTGTTCTGTGTTCAAAGCTAGCAGAGACAGTTTATGAAACAAATACTTTGGTGTGAGCTTAGCTT
Source organism: Oreohelix idahoensis (assembly GCA_024509875.1). NCBI lineage: Eukaryota > Metazoa > Mollusca > Gastropoda > Stylommatophora > Oreohelicidae > Oreohelix > Oreohelix idahoensis. Next base: position 787,175 of record JAMPIV010017846.1, on the reverse strand, counting down.
GCCGTATAGTAATTAGTCATTAGCTGTCTGCTTGTATGCCAAGAACAGCTGTTGCAAGTTATAACTCATGAGTCATCTAATGCATTGTTGCCCTTCAGATTATACTTTCGTTGTTTAGAATAAGCATAGAATTGACCAGAACAGTCTGATTATGAAAGTTCTGCGCCTCTTTGTATTACTAGACACCAATGATTTTATGTCCCTTTGTTATTGACTGGAATACCTGGCTACTTTTAATGACATTGAGGGACATTGTTAATGGCAAGACTGAAGGTTTCTTCATCACTGCTTAATTTGTTTGCAAGTGTTTATTGCTTTTTATTCAAAATTATCCGCTTCATATTTCATATCAGTTGCTTATGATACATAATGCACATTTTTCTTTTAATTTTACTGGCTGTTTTCGAAGTTTAAAGCATCCTTGCAGAGGTCATCCCATGTCATAACTGCATGCATCTTCCCTCTCTCATGGTTCTCTTTCATTTTTCGTTTCTGACATTCCCATTTGGTTTTTTCCTCTGTAGGGTTCCAACTCGTTCATGTGAGATTGTCTGTATTCTAAAATACCATATATACTCGAGTTTAAGTCAGTCTGACTATAAGTCGACCCCTCGACTTTAAGACTTACATACCTTCTAAAATGAATGATCCTGTTATAAGTCAAAGTTAAAAAAAAACAGATGCAAGAACTTGATATTTCTGGCATGTTGCAATATTTTCCACTCCTTTTCAATTGAATGATGTAAATTCAAATATATCCACGAGTAATGATGCAACCATTTTGCTGCTGAGTTAAAACACATTCATTTATTTCTTCTTCAAGAGCCGTAAATGACAAAGTGTTCCCTCTCCTTGCTGTTTTCATTTTAGGCATTTCTTGCAACATATCTTTTATTGTGCGCCAGTCTCAATCAAATTTTTCGTCAATTACTGCATTGCTTTGGAACTGCCATGGCTTTCTGCAAATTCTATCACTTCAGCTTAAAGCCAGCCTCGTAAAAAGTACACTTTCTTTTCAAACTCATTGTAAAGCACCTTCAGGACAATTTTTTTTTAAGCGAAATGCTGGTGTATTTACAACAAAGGATTTAAACAGCTGTGCATGTCGGTGTAAGCGTGACAGGAAGTGGGAAAGCGTAATTTTTGTATTTACTGTATATCATTTGTATCTTGTATCAAGTGTATGTTTTTAATTTATTACTTAAGATATTTTGTTAAAAACATTTAATGAAGCATCAAGTTTATATCTGAAGGATATGCGTTTTGTTGGCTTCCCGCTTTTGTGAGCGCTGGATTTTAAGCTCCGCCTTCAAAATTTAACGTTGCGCAGGAAGTGGTGTCTGATGTCTGATGGGACTACTGTATGTCATCTTTATATCCGTACATTCTGTTGTATCAGTGTGCAGAAATGTAATGGTCAAGCGAAGAATTGGTAGGGTAATTAGGAAGATGAACAAAACGTGTAAGGGCTGAATTTAGAAACTTATGAATGGACAGTATGAGAAATCTGATACAATAGTTATTTTTAAAAATTGATTTTACTTGCCACGCTGTTTTGCAGTGTTGCATCTTATACGTGCTGTTAGTTATTTTTCCCTACTCCATAAAATACAACTGTGTGGAAGGAGGACAATTGGGACATTTCCTTTTCTGTTACTATCTAGCATTCTGCACAGTACAAAAGTACAGAAATTACGCAACTGTCATATATTTTAAATTTAGTGTTTGTGCTATACTGGGAGGATTTCCAGTTGTTGTTTAGGTTGGCAAAGACTGTTCTGGCTTTATTCATTCGGCTGCTGATGTCTTTGCTTATTCCACTAAAAGCCATTTGATGGAGAACTGTGGAGGCAGAGATGCTAAGCATGAGCAGTGCTGGGACACCACACGAAGGATAGCGGTCGACTGAGCAAATTGGAAACAGTTTGTTGCTGCCCTACAAGATGCCACTAGACGTGATGGTCACTGATTGCTTTGTCAGTCAGAGGTCAAGGACCAAAGAAGAAGATGACTTTGAAAATGTATACTGCATACATTCTCAGAGATTACCTTTATTGTTCACCACAGATTGTGTTTAAACACACATTTTATATAATTAGGAAATCTTTGTATTATTCATTTGCAGTGTTTACACTTTGGTATTTACTGTTCAAGTAACAGTGAAGGTTCATTGGCAATAGCACAAGTGTTTTGTGCTCACATAATTAAGCTTCATCTGTTCTGTGGACAGTGCACTTGTACAAAATATCTATCCTGTGGTCTCCACAGAGCAGCCAGAATGATGTTCAGAAGGAAAACAGCTACACCAGCCATAAGCTTATGTTTATGATTATACACATGGCATTCAGCACCATCTTTAAGAAAGCCAGTAATTTATTTGGCCTGGGAGGATCTGAGTCCTTGCGGCCTCCTCCGTTGGATGGGGAAATTATCTACTGCAAGAATAACGTTTGTGTACACCCGCCAGCCTCACTTCTTTTGGACACGGAGCATCATCCAGGATATCTTACACTGCGAGCTCAGCAAAATCAGGTACATTTTTTAAAATATTTGATGAGAATCAATAGGTTTTATTGTGGCCTGTTTGTTAGCACTGCTATATGTATTAACTGACATGATTAATGAGGTCATTTCAGTATTTTGCTCTGTTTCTGTTTTGCACTTTTAAAATGGGATGCAAGATAAAAGAAGAAAAAAATTATATTTTTATGTCTGCACAATATCAAGCAAATGATAGACCGGTGAAGCATTTTGCAATATCAGGCAAATGATAGATAAGTGAAGCACCTTTTTTGGCATTATGATCACATACCAAAATAACTGTACAGCCAACAACAACAAAATAAGTTTGTTATTAGAACTGTTGTTAAAAAATAGTCTCTTATCTGACAGTTAAAGCCCTTGTGGCGCTCTAAAGGAAATGTATTAAAAAAAACTAAAATAAGTCACAGTTTATTGACATTTCCAAAGATAATGACAAAATAACTGGTTAATTATGACTATGATGATATACAGGACTTGTGTATGTGCATGACGGATGGAGTGGTTGTTACGGTCGTATACCACTTACGTTATGATATGTGATTTGTATTGTCACATATGAGTGTTAAACTCATTGGTATGTTGCATATCTGATGAAATGTCAGGGAAGTAGTATAGATGTTTACGTGAGCCTGTGAAAAATGTGTAGAGTGAACACACCTTGCATGTTGAGAGAATACTGAGATGTAAGAGCTATTTGTTACTGTTGTAGAAGACAGTTTGTGGCTGCATGTCATCAGACAGTTTTCATTTAAAACTGAAAGCATTTGAATGTGGTAGGGACCACATGTGTTGTGGAAGTTCAATGTAGTCCCGCGCTATGAAACTTTTCTGTAAGGCCTATTTGTAATATTTAGATGTGAAGAGTGATGCCATGTTGACTATTATTGATGTTGTAAGTGTGCCAGGGTTAGCCTGCAATGTATGTTGATGATTTAGGGCCAGGTTGTTGACTAGAGATGCAAGGAGTGATAGCGCATCAGGTGTAATCTAGGAGAGTTTAGCCAGAGGCAGTCTGAAATGAACTGTAATTTCTGAGTGATCGGACTAGTATCATTCCAGGCCATTAAGGTTCTCGGAAGTGAGCACAGACTGTCTTTGTAGCTCTCTATTCTTGATTGTTCCTCCCCAATTCATTCATTTTTAATGTCTATCCTAAAGCTGCCTGCCTGTCTTATTCAAGCCCCTTGATCTGTCACTCCAAGTTTAGTTTATATGATCTGTAGCGTAAGGTTTTCTCGTATGAAGATAGGGTTAGAGAAGAAATAGAATTCTCTCCAGAATGTATGAAGTCCCAGTGTCAGAGAATAGCACTGGTATCACAAGTGAGCTATGGCTGCAAATACTCTGAGCTAGACAATAGTTTAAGGCTTCAGAAATATACTTTGCCACCTTAGCTGTAGTAACCCATGTGATATTATAATAAAATTAGAAAAAGTAACTCAACTTAAACAGTTAAAAATTTAACAAGTCACTTGAGTACAATTTCATAATTTATTATTTACACCTATCTAATTATGTAATGAAGGGTGAGTGTTGGACGATGGTGATTATGGTTATGTATTTACAGCAAGTTGATAATATATTTAGAAGTTTAAACACAGAGAAAAAGTCCCCATGGGATCTTTAAATTAATTTACACCAAAAAATGTTCTCTCACTGTGGTTATTTATACTAGTCTGTCTCTTTTATTATATTCCCTAATTTCTCATCATCTGACCGTTGAATGTCTCACATTAGCCACAGGAATAGTCACTATGTCACTCAGCTTTTAATCAGCACTTGTCCAGATATGGGTTGACACATAACACTGTTGTTCTGAAAGTCACACTTCAGTCCAATCCCAGCAATCAGGGGGAAAAAAGCTATGGAACACTTCAACCTCTGGGCTCCTGTTATGTTTAGGTAGCAGGATCGAAGGTCCACTTGACTTCAGGGTTTTTGAAATTTGAATATAGAACCTGGAACAAGGAGTATCAAGTGGCTAGGCGATGTCATGGAGACCTATTACATCCTTTGGTGTGTATGAGATGAGGGTGTCATCAGGTGTCTGCATGTATGATAAATGATACATGGCCTTGTATGATTTAGATATAGTGAGACAGACTGGTGTCTACTGCAAAACATTGTCTCAAATATAATAATACATGAATAATCAAAGCAATATGAATATATGGACACGATGCAACCATTGCCTTCCTCACATACATGCCAAGTCAGTACTGGTCTTGCTGGTAGGTTATAGACCCAGACAAAACCAGAATGGTTATATTTAGCCCTGACAAGGACTGTGGAGGTTATATTTGAGGTTTTCCAATCTTCAGCAATCATATCCACACAAACAATATGTCCGATACATTCACAACACACTAAAATCTGAAATAAAATTGATATTATTCACATAAATATCTATAGTAAACCTACACACCCTCTAAGATCGATTCCAAGCTCTTATGAAGACTATAATTTGCGAAGAATGTCTGCCCTGCATGCAGTGGTAACTGACGTAGTATAGACAGCACTCTACTTCGTCTTCTGGCTGGGTTTTTAGTTGTGTGTATTTTGAACTGAGCGCTCTCGCCTTATATACTGTGCGGGCGGGCGTCTCGGGGAGCACCAATGTTTTGTCCCTTTCCAGCACTGAAGATTTCTCTCATTTAGGGTATTATGTGTAACTGTCCCAGCAATCGTTCCAATACACACTCAACCAAGTTTATCCATCACGTTGTCTTATATTTCCTTTATCTTCCCCTACTGGAAGCTTCCGTTTCATATACTTAAACTTACAATCGGGTATGGCATGTATTTACTACGAATTTATAAAGTCTATCACTAGGTTAGACCTGTGATGTGAACGTCAAATAAAACTGCAAATATCTTAATATATACACAATTCTTCCAACTTTCCTTTTGGATTTCCATTCCTGCATATCCCTTCTGTGAAAATCTATAACTTTTATCACAATTCACTGATACATAGTCCCAGTTCAAAAGAAATTCTCTACCTAACTTGCGACACTATGCTTTCGCCATTGTGGATTTGGTCATACCTGCCTCTCTCCGATAACATAAACGAATGCGCATGCGTGACCGCTACTATTCTAAGAATGCTTAGAAAAATTTCCTACTTCGTGTTAACCCTGGTAACACGGTGTTCGTTTTGTTTTCATACAGTTCAAGGCTCTTGCCGAAACCATCACAATTTATTCTTTCTCTGTTCGTTCTATCAGTCTTAGTCCAATATTTACCAAATATTTTCAGCTATCTTTTATAAGGTGTTTTATTTTTTTGCTTATTTTATTACATTTAATTTAAAACCTGCATTATTAAACATCATCATTTGCTTTATACATGTTAATTTAGAATAGATTCATTACATTAAAATGATTATCATTGCCTACAATCTCAGTTACGATGGAAAAGAAGTCACACAACCTAAGGAAATGTGTGTCTTATCCTCTGAAAATACAGTATCTTCTGCATCCTCAGTGATATAATCTCTCAGTCTGTCACAGATCTTTGTATTCTGGTTACTCTTCTATATTCCCAAGTAGTATGATTGTGATTTCTGCTAGACTCGCATTTTGTGTCTCAAAATCATTTAGGGCTGTGGGTATTATTGTTGTTACATTGTTACGGACTTCTGACACCAGATTTTATGGGCCGCTTCTATCTCCAGATATTAGAAGCCCGTTGGACGTGAGTTATTGGGTTGCTCTTCAATAATTCTATTATATTCATCTGTACCATTTCGGCTTACAGTTCAATTGCAGATTTAGAGCCGTTATTGTGTGATTCAATATTATTATATAATTCAGTGTCGTTCATTACTTCGTATTAATTCTCCAGCAGTGTTGTATTATTTTATGATTAAACTTGTATATAAATGTGATAGTCTGTACTGACCTTGCAAGGGTTATCTCAACAGTCACAGCACATTAGTAAACTTGAATAATTCAGGCAATTAAAACAAGTTCCATTGACGACTGAATTTTTAATACATGTCCTTTCTCCAAATGAATACCGAACGTTTTCACACAACTAATATTGGCATTAAAACATAGTTTTTAGGATCTACTCAATGTTCATCCTACAGACATTGCACGTCTTTGTTAACCGTTAATTCTATAGCGTCCTTGAGTTTGCAACCAACTCTTTCAAATCCGTTTAGTGGAATTATTATCATTAGGAAATGATATCCTTATTTCATGTTCGCGTATTATGTCTATGTCCACTTATTCAATTACTTTGGCTTTCCTAGCCAGTCTTTAACTGCCATAAATATAATATCCTTGCGAAAACGTATCCTACGCTATTCGCGCTTATCCTTGAGACACTCTGGTCCTATACTTTTGACTTGATTAGCTTTTCCAGCATAAACTACACGGATTTCTACGCTATTTATAATTCACAGTGGATATACCACTTTATACATATTCTTCATCAGTGGCCATGCCACATATATTATACACATTCCATAAGTGGCTCTGCCACACATTTGAAACACTGCCGGACGGCTCTATGGCCATACATAGACTTAACATATTCCTATTGGCTTCCCAGCCAGAACACAAATGGTTCTACACTTGAGTAAGTGGCTGCGCCACACATTTGAGACACTTTCCATAAGTGGCCATGCCACACATTTGAAACACGGCCATCAGGCCCGCAGGCCACACGTGGACTGCGGTTACTAGCCTTGACGCGTCATACATCGATTTGCGCGATTTCTAGTATTAATTCAATTGAGGTGTCTCGAGGTGCAACCATGCGAATGTGGCCATCATTCACATGCTTGCAAACCCCGAAACAATCCTCAACATACATATATTGTTACTTTTATGTTGAAAGATATGGTCTTTAGTTCAGATGTAATATTTTGTGGCATTTTTATTCTTAAGAAAAATATGTTCTTTTGAACATGCATCATTAGATGTTTATAAACTGTTCTTTGAAAAGTGTTTTTAAACATTCCTTGTGATTACATAATCAACTTTTAATATAGAGTATTTTCTGTTCTACTTATCTTCTGTTTATTTAGTCCTGTCGCCCAACTCTCGTCTTGACATGGATTCCAAATACAACACTGAAGAAAAATCCTCTCAGCATTGAAAGCAGTCCCATCAAGTCTCGGTCCAGCACTCCCAAAATAAGTCCACGACGCAATCCTAAACAAGAATTTGCTAAATCAGATGAGTCTGCGACCTTAACACCATCACCTTCTCCCAGCACATACGATTCATACTCAGATCGACGACTAAAAAAACTGAGTAATGACACAACGAGCATTTGTTCTGAAATATCTGTGGAATCAAAGGAGGATTCTGCAAGCATAGATGAATCAAATGTTGGAGAGGACATGTCTAGAGAAAGTGGAGGTAAGCTTAGCTCCAGCTATAAGTCACAGACAGATTCTGGAATTGGCTCAGAAGAAACACATCACTCTTCTGGCATTAACAATGTAAATCAACTCCAGAACAATGAAAAGAGCCTGCAGTTTGGAGTAAAACCTTCTAGGGTTGGAGTTCATGTAAATGATTTAAATAGCTGGGACAAAGGTTTAAGATCAGATCACACAAACCTAGTTTTTAAAGACCCCAGTCAGAGCACAGATGAATTGACCTCAGAGGAGCAGCTGGTGGTAATGCTGAACAGAAACAAACTTCATGCCAAGATTAAGGACAAAGTGAATTCTGGTGAGTTTAATGTCAATATATATGTATATATATACCCAATGGGCTGATCACCCGTTTGCCAGTCACTTTGATTACAGAAACAACAACAAAAGGATTGATTTGTCGTTGCCCTAAAGACGCCATTAGGCGTGATGGGAACAGCGGCAAAGAAAATCTATTCGCTGTTGCCCTTAAGACGCCACTAGGCGTAATGGCCACTGACTGCTTTGCCGGTCGTTGGCTAAGGACGGAAGAATATGTATATATACATCATATCCACTTTTGCTGTCCACTTTTTAAATGACCTTTGTACTATAAACTAATAGTTTTATGTGGTGTAACACCACAGTATCATTCTTCATTTCTTCTACTCCCTCCCTTTTTCACTTAAAAAAAAATAGATCAAGATAATTATAAATCCACAACTGCACCATACTTTAATATAACTATAAGTCTAATCAGTGAGCCAAGCAAGAAGTTCTTAATATCTTACCTACATAATTAGATCACATAATCTCTGAAGAAATAGCTAGTTTTCAGATGGGAATAAGTACCACAGAACAGATCTTCATACTAATATTGTTGAGTGGGAAGTATTGCACAACATCAGCAAAATCTTGTATCATGTCTTTGTCGACTTTACAAAGGTCTTTGACTAAATAATGTAATAGGCTCTGGGGGGTGTGTAGCATTGATGAGAAAATACAAAATCGATCAGAAACTCAATCAGACTGTTGAAAAACTCTATTCTAAAGCCACCAGTTTGGTTTTTATTATTTGCACACTAGGAGGATGTTTTTGCACAACTTATAATGTCTGACAAGTGTATCTACTCTAGCCTTCTTTGTTCAACATCTTTCTTGAGTGCATAACATTAGATGAACTTGTGAGCTATATATACGCTGTTAGTATTGGAGGTTTGGCCAGTCACCAGCTTGTGGTTTGCCAGTGATAGAAATGGTCAAGCTGAAAAAAGAACAGGACTTATCAATCTGTCTCAACACTGCTACCTGAAAATTAACAGCATGTAGATAAGTGCTAAGTGATGCTGTGTCCCAGTTAAAATACTTTTGGGCTGTGATTACTAACTGATCAACGATTCAGAACAGAAATTCCAGCAAGAGCAGTAAAAAAAAAAAAAATGGGTATGCTAACAAAACTTAAATTGATATGGAAATTCAAAATAATCTCTTCTCAAACCAAGCTTAGACTCTTGCGCTGCCTTGCAATTTATATGTTGGCATATGCATGCAAAACTTGGACTTTTATTGTAGACTTAGAAAGAAGAATACAGGCATGGGAAATGATGTTATAGAAAGATCATCGGAATATGACACTCGGCTGAGGAGCCAGGATAATGCAGACCTGGATGACCTAAGAGTAGTGCTTCACAAACTATGTCAACAATTCAAAGAGTTGTGATACAGTGTGAATCCCATCTCGTAGCATCTCCATCAATGAAGAGGCTGGCGGATTTGCAAAGGAAGATGAAAGCTACCTCAGCCTGATACAAGCATAACTTTTGAAGAGACAAAGAGTTTTATCAGAACCAGATACAGAAACAAATGAGATGCAGAGCATCCAGGACACACACAAAATGGTGCATATTACCACCGCAGAAGAGAACAAGTTATAATCTTCAGACACTGTATGGGACACAACAGATTGGGATATCATCTATTCAACAAGCACAAGATAGGAACTACTGATGAGTGTAACTGTGGCACTGATAAAATGACTGCTGAACACCTGCTTCAAAGATGCCCAAAATATGAGGAACATAGAAGGCACATATGGCCGTCACCAGTACCATTTTGGGAAAAACTCCATGGAGATGCAAATAGCCTGAAGCTGACCACTGCTTTCTTTGAAAATATTCAAGCAGAAGTCTGAGAGTTTATGAAGAAGAAGAATGACACATTAATCTAATCACAAATGAATAAACGAGACAGTTTCTATGGGACCTCTACACAACAATAATGAGAGAGAAACTGAACTAGTATGACCCCATCAAGGTCAAATGGGCTGAAGAATTTTCCATCAAGATTCAGTAGCAGGCAGTACAAGTCATAGCATGCAGAAAAAGAAATGGATTGACATCATGAAAGAATGGGCAAATTTTTGTGCTGTGAAACTAAACTAAGTATTAGGCTGTCACCAACTTTGGTGTCCCAGTAACCAAGTGTTATGAGACTAATAAAGATAATGATACCGCATGAAAAAAACAAAACATCACCAGTGTATTACGCTTAGCATTTGTGAAGAAAAATATTAAGACTAGACAGTTTAGTGAAGAGTTACATACGAGGGGCGTTCAGAAAGTAATGCACCACATCATTTTTCTCAGCTAATAATGAAGATAGAAGCATGAAATTTTGCACACTTCAAATATGGCATGTGCCAATTGTGTGCACCAAATTGTACTGCAACCGGCCAAATAATACGGCTGCCCTAAACCGTTGAAATGGAACATGTTAGCAACTTGCGTTATAAGCAGCGAATTGTGATAGAATTTCTCGTTGCAGAGAAGGAAACTGTTGTGAACATTCACAAGTGTCTATGTGATGTGTATGGAAGTTTTGCAGTCGACAGGAGTACAGTCAGTCGCTGGGTTCCGAGAATCAAAGAATCAGGAAGTGGAGATACGGAGCTGCTTGATCGGCCGCGCTGTGGACGTCCTGCCACAGCCATCAACGCAGAAATGTTGAAATGCGCTGAGGGCATTATTCTTACTGATAGGCGAATCACTACTCAACAATTGGCCTTACAGCTGTCAGTCAGCATTGGTAGTGCAAATTCAGTTATAAAAACTCTCAGATTTTCTAAGGTTTGCGCAAGATGGGTTCCTCGAAGTCTCACAAATGACCATTGAAAAAACTCAATCAACGTTTTCGCAGGTCAAGCTGTGTAAGTCCCTGACACAAGTCTAATTGTTGATGATGTTGTATTCTCAGGGTACCTATCCGCTACCTCTCTGAGATCTCACTCTGGGAAATATTTTCTGGGTATGTTATATGGCTACGTGTCTAGGGTAATGTAGGTATAGTGATGTGTCAATAAAACAAACACAACTGTAACTCAATATAATTGAATTAAGTAAGACTGTGTGTAAATTTATATAATTATATTACAATTTTTAATATTCCTGAACCTCAATTTTCTGGAACAGGAATTTTCAACTCAAAAAGAAATGTTTCTTTATTTACAAGTTTTAAATAAATAGGGTGGACATCCTGTCCATAAACTGATAAGTCTAAAATATCAATAGGTTTTTACTCCCTACTGGAATATGTTAACACTGGATAAGAATTCTGTCACTGATTTGAGGGTTTGTGTGTTTCATCATGCCCCCTTTAATTTCTTGTATTTGGGTGGAATGATAAGGATGAGTCCTCAAGTGCCAATTTTAATGGACTTATCTTAAAAGCCTGTCTGTGGTGGTGGCTTGAGAATCTTCAAGAACAACAAGTATTTCAGAGTTCCCCTGGATGCTGATGTGGCAGGAAGCTTGCAGTTATATAAGAAGCTCTCTCTGTGCCCACAGGATCTGAATTTCCAGGGGTTATGTCACTTTTCAATTTGGCAATTCAACCCTGAAATAAGAAGGTTATGTTCCCCTCTTTATATCATATCTATAATATCATTCCACAATTTTATCAATAATACATTCAAAAGGAGGGTCAGCTACGCGTGCCAACCAATTGCACCAAACCCTATTTTTGTTTGACCATTTTTCTTCCAGTGTTTTCATACTGTTCCCATATGGCTGCAACGCCACTGACCCCTTAAGCATTGATTTTCTTCCATAGAATCAGATGGGGTATACAATGTTCTTCTTGTGACCTGGTAAATATTTTGTGCAAACATCCTATGTAGGTTTTCATGTGTTATTTGAACACTAATGCACTGCAGAAAACTGCTAGTGCTAGTAGCTTCTGGACTTACAGTCGTAATATTTTATGGCAATATTCAAACACAATTTAATTTTATTTCACTTTCTAAATATATCTGCTTTAGGCACATTTCCTACTTGGGTGTCGTGACCCAAATTTCTCTTCCAATAGGCAATGTCGAACAACACAAAATTATGGCGCACTATCTGTGTGGCCTGTACATGCTAATGAAATATCAATAAACTTATTTATCTTACCGCAAGTAAAGAATAAATCACACAATCACAAGATTGACTGGCGGTTAATGGTTCAAGTTCAGACCGCTATCGTCCAGACGGCAAAGGCATTCAACATCAATGCTTTTCATCTGCTCTCAATCTGTCTGTGTTTTAGTTTTTCTCAAATGGCGCACTATGCCGGCAGATTGTTAATTTTATCGCCCCATCCTAAACTACAATTAACCAATCAGAAACGCGTTAAGAAAATTTAACTTTTCAGAAGGCTATCAAATTGAGCAGTTCAGAAATGTGTTTGTTCGTCTGTCTCAATTTTATTTATACAATATCTTTGTTATTAATGGGTCGATTTTTAATATTGAAAGTGATTATTAAACAGACAACTGTCCTCTATCTTCCTATATAGGTTTCTTTTAATTATTTGTCCCCGTTTTCATATGTGTAATTTTTAAGTAATTATTTGCTCCTTTCACTGAACTAAAATATTAGTAAAATAAATGTTTCTAAGGCCAGATAATTTATTATAAGGGAAATTCTTATGGTATTATATTTAACAATATTAACGCTACAATTCAAGACATCCCTTTTATTTAAACTCTCTTTATTTATAAAGAAATACATTATCTAAGTTTTTCCAAACACACCGATTAGGCTTGCTTTTCATTTTAAACAACCTCCCCTCTCCCCTATAAAACGAAGTAACAATTTTGGTTAGTTGTCAAACTTTACGGCGTTTGTTCATAAATATTTGGGAAGGGTAGAGCTTGTGTGTGTGTGTTTGGGGGTAGGACTTTTACGCTTGGTGTTAGAAAATTCAAATCTTTATTTAAATGTTGGCGGTTTGATTTGACGATGGCCTTGAGACAAATTTCAAATGCTGTAGTTATTAATAGATTTTAAGAGTACGTTAGTTAATTTTCTAGCGGTTGATTTGCCGTGGCCTTCAGACCAAGGTCAAACATGGAAATTATTTATAGATTTTTAACGGGGTAGTAGAAAATTCAAATTATTTTGTCCAATTTTTAGCGGTAGGTTTGACCTTGCCCTTGACAAATTTCAAACATAGTAGTAGTGGGTTATAGGTTGTAAATTTACGTTAACTACACATTTTTTTTACGTCCATCGGTTATTTTATTTGAATGTATTTCCTGGCATAAATTATATTAACTCTTCTTATGTGTGATACAGACATTTAAGGTGTAGAATTATGCCATTTGGTAGATTAGAGCGGATGGGGAGCAGAGAATACTATCACCTGCCATGCATGTGGTCTGGCAGCCAACGAACAGCCTACTTTTCGGCCAATCAGACCTTTCTCATGACCAAAAAAAAAAAAATGATACCATCAGAAATGACAGAATAAATTTCCCTATTTAACTCCAACAGAGCATAAAACCACCACTGCAGGTGACCCTCAGGAACAGAACATGTTCCAGGCTTTTCGTGTGCTCTTCCAGGAAGCCTGGAGAAATAAATTAATAAGTAATTGAGTTATACAGTCTCATTCCTTGTTGGAAAAGATGTTTTACAGTTACTGTAGAATCCTGGTGATTTCAGTTTCCTTTCAGGAGTGATCTATACCAGTTGTAGTGGAGAAGTGAAGCTTTTGAATACTGAAAATCTCGAAAGAATTGATTGTTTTATGCTGTTTTCTTGGTACATTGCCTGGTGATAGACTGCTGATTTGTGTATGTGTCTTGATCACGCTGGAATATATGTGAAGCCAAATCTGTTTTCGTGATATGTGTACTAATTATCCTTTCATGTGCTCAGTGGGTATCCCTTAATGAATTAAATATTTTTGCCTGTTTGATGTCTGAGGCCTGGACTTTGATCTAGGAGGGAGGAAAAATGGATGCTGCCTATGCTCCAAGCTTGTTTCTAAAAGCAGTTAAAGAGGGCTGAATATAAGTCGGACCTTAGGAAAAATTTATGATTACAGAAACATCAAACACACTTTTGAAGACGCAAATGAATCATTAGCTCATGAAGGCCTGGTGAAAGGCAGATTGGGCTCAAGAATTAGCAGTTTGCCATATCTCTTAAACTGAATGGTCTAGGGCTCAAGTGCTGTAGCGCTGCATTATTCACCTGACCAACCCCCCCGCCCCCCCCCCCCACCCCCACCCCACAAAAAAGGGTAAGGACCTTAGCATTGACGAAGTACAGACATTAATTGATTGAATTTAGTAATTGTGCATGCATAACTCTGCCACTATTTTCCTCCAGGTGTCAAACCTGTCAGTATTGAAATAGAGGGAGACAAACTAGTAGTTGTCACAGAACAGCACGAAGGAAATGGCAGTGCGGCCAACTTTGTCACTGACCCGAACATCAACCGCAATGAGAGCAAATTTGAAACCAGCAGTTCTCAGTCAACTGACATTGACACTCAGAGCCTTAGCTCTGACTCCAACAATCAGAGCCCCTCCAGCCTCGGAATCAAGTCCTGTGGGTCAAGGGTTACAGAGGATGGGATAAATTGTACAGATGGACTTCCTGAACTGGCAACACAAGTCAAGTCAAGGGTGGGTAACTTACTGATCATTCAACATTCTTTTTAATGCTTGAATTTATTATTTATCTTTTTAATGTAATTAGTCTCTTGTAATACTTGCAGTCGTCCAGTGTAGTTCCAACTTGTAATACTTGCAGTCATCCAGTGTGTAATACTTGCAGTCATCCAGTGTGTAATACTTGCAGTCATCCAGTGTAGTTCCAACTTGTAATACTTGCAGTCGTCCAGTGTGTAATACTTGCAGTCGTCCAGTGTAGTTCCAACTTGTAATACTTGCAGTCGTCCAGTGTGTAATACTTGCAGTCATCCAGTGTGTAATACTTGCAGTCGTCCAGTGGAGTTCCAACTTGTAATACTTGCAGTCGTCCAGTGTAGTTCCAACATGTAATACTTGCAGTCGTCCAGTGTAGTTCCAACTTGTAATACTTGCAGTCGTCCAGTGTAGTTCCAACTTGTAATACTTGCAGTCGTCCAGCGTAGTTCCAACTTGTAATACTTGCAGTCGTCCAGTGTGTAATACTTGCAGTCGTCCAGTGTGTAATACTTGCAGTCGTCCAGTGTGTAATACTTGCAGTCGTCCAGTGTAGTTCCAAGGGATCTCTGAGGAGACAAAGAAAGAATAAGACCACTGCTTGGTCAGGCGTGTTATAAGAAGTGACTAATGAGGTTGTGTATCGGACTGGCAGCCTAATCTTGTAAAAGACATTATTCCAAAAACTCCAGGGCAAGAGCATGTGCTTTAACAGAGGCTCCCAAAAGGGAGCCATGTGGAGTGTTTAATCTGTGCTCCATTAGGAGCAAAAAAGAGATGATAATGACGATGAATACTTACAGTTATAGTAGTGAGGTACAAACACAGATGTGGGATATTTTATTTCATCAGTAAAATCTTTGTCTCCTTTTCAGATGGAAGAAATACTGTATTTTTTATGTGAATGATTGTGTACAACTATTTCTCAGTTAAAGTATGGTGCCATAATTTCTTCTATACCATTGCTGCCCAAAGTGGTAGTCTTTGGACCAGTGCGCATCTTTAAACTGTTTGTCTGCTTGTCGACTGCGAGTTTACAGAAAATAAGGAAATGATAGTGTAATTGTACAGATTGCACAGGAATTCCACCAAGAATAATTATCATTTAATAAAGTCAACAACAATAATAAATAATATAATTTTTTTAGAAGTGCTCACAATTTTTTTTAGCACTACAGCCCATGTGTGCCAAAATAAAAATACACTTTAGCAAATACAAATATAATCTGGCATGAATATGGCATTGGTCCCTGGCACATTGGCAACGAAAGTGTGATCCAGCACACTAGTTTGTTTGAGAAATACTGCTGAAACTGTATCTTGTCCTGAGAAAATCAACAGTTCTGAGCGTACTGTCGGAAAATAAAGATATTACTTTGACTATTGTGCTGTGTGTCAAAATGGTGCGATTGGAAGTTTTAAGTGTTTAAAGAACTTAATCTTACCTAATTTTATATTCCTTGTTGCTGAAATGAGACGTAGTAATTTTACATGCAGCATCAGTAAAATCATTTTACAAATTCTGTTTTAACCTCATAAGTAAAATGCTATTTGGCCAGCCATGATAGCTACCACTGTGAGAGTATAAGAAGTGCTTTGATGCAGACTTCCTGCAAGAGACCAGCTGCGATGGTAGGATATGTTTCTTACGAGCAAAAAGAAATTTACTTACTTCAGTAATCATTCCTCTTCTACCCTGGGGTGTAGAGGTTTGTTAGAGAAAGCGTCATACTATCCTATCAGCTATCTTCCTCCTGGCCTGGTTGTAATCTAGTTCTCGGTTCTTCAGAGATTGTCTAATAATGTCCTCCCAGCGAACTCTGGAGGCCTGGATCCCTGGCTCTTCGTTTCCCATATATGTTATGGTAGCCCATCTTCTCCAATTCTGCAGATATGGTAAAATCATTGTAACTTGGACTGATCCACTAGTCAAGACTGGAACATAGGTAAAGCTGTATGCAGCCATCTTCATCTTCTTGCCAATTTCTCTTTTGCTGAGAAATCCTCGATTTATGGCCTGAAAAAGTCCCAGCTGTTGCTCTTCGGGTAGCCAACTCTTCTTTGATGCCTCCCTTCCAGTTTATGGCAGCTCCAAGGTATTTGAAGTGGTTGACCTGCTCCAGGACCTGTTCTCCCAGCATAATCTGATGCCTTTTTTCCTCTTGTGATATCACCATGGTTTTTGTTTTAGAGCTGCTTATGACCATCCCTCTTTTTTCCAGCTCTTCCTTCCAGACTTGCAGGTTGGATTGAAGATGTGTCTCTGATTCAAAAATAAATTTCAGTATATTTATTTTCTTGGGCAGGTTCCCTTAGAGCTGCACTTACCACAGACAATACGCCCTCCACCCAACACACCTGCTGTTACTCCTGACGTCAATGTGACCAAGTCTCGATCAAGATCTTCATCATGTTCATCAACCACAACTTCAGGCCCAGATTCAAGACCTATAACTCCATGTACATCCGAGGGAGATTCAGGTGAACAGAACAAGAACACATTATTTCAGTGTGAAATGAATGTATATATTTTTCTATTGCCTTTATTATGTTTTAATTGAGTTTAAAATGTTAAGAACAATGTTACTGGTTGCTGTAACAAGTGGTACTGCAAGTAATTCTGCTAACTTTTGAGAGCAAGAACTGAGGCAGAAAACACTTGCATACCACTTAACCATTTATTTCTGAAATGACATTAACCTGTGGTGTCCACGTGGCCTGTGGGGGACCCATGGGCTAATTTCTTATTTTTAAAGGTGGTTTTTGACATTACCCTCTATCAGTTATCATGTATTAGTTTTTGTTTTATTTATTTACTGTTTAACTTTATTGTGTAATTACTTAGACAGGTTGTGTAATCACTTAGATAGGTCTATTCTTAATACTTATTCTACTGATAGAGGTGGGTTGCGTGGTTGTAAATATTGTGTTGGTCACGATTTCAACATATTTTTATTTAAAAAACTTTACAGTCTGTTTGGCTTGTACAGTTAAAAGGTGTACATAACTGGCTGCATCTTACTGCATCCTTTGTGCTGTTTAAGAAATTTAAGTTTGTAATGCAAAAACACAGCAATTTTGGTTTCACTGCAAGTTTTGCAGTTGCTTAGAGTTGAACAGTAAAGAACACAACCTGGACCTACCATTTTATGAGACTGAAAATACTGATGGGCAGATGGGACAGGTTAGGCTGGGTCCTAAATTTTGTGACAGCCGAATGGATTAGGTCAGATAATTTATGCCCATGCAAGTGCTTTAAGCTGACCTCCAGAGGTGAAAGATCTAAGCAGGGCATCATTATATTTTATTCCATATTATATTTGAATATGTTATTTGGTTCATGTTTGGGGAATGAAAAAAAAATTACAAAAACACACAAATAGTAATATGTCTTACAAAGAGAAAGGACAAGAAATACATACGTTACGGCCACAAGGCCTTCATCAGGGACAGACAAACAAGAGACAGGAGGGAAAGAAAGTGAGAATTAAGTGGAGAACATGAAACTATAAAAATAAGAGAAAAATACTCCCTTATGTCTTGTCACATGTTGAAGCAAAGATGGCTGCCACTAAACCGGAAAGCCGAAGTGGATAGTACATTAAAAGCAAAAATTAATTAATTAATTTTAAAAAATAATTAATTAATTAAATTTAATTAATTTAAAATATATATATATATGTGTGTGTGTATATATATAGATGTATATATATAGATGTATATATATATATATATATATATATATATATATATATATGTATATAGATGTATATATATGTATATATATGTATATCTATGTATATATATATATATATATATATATATATATATATATATATATATATATATATATATATATATATATATATACCAACGGGCTGATCACCCGTTTGCCAGTCACTTTGATTACGGAAACAACGACGAACGGATTGATTTGTCGTTGCCCTAAAGACGCCATTAGGCATGATGGGAACAACGGCAAAGAAAATCTATTCGCTGTTGCCCTTAAGACGCCACTAGGCGTAATGGCCACTGACTGCTTTGCCGGTCGTTGGCTAAGGACGGAAGAAGAAGAAGAAGAAGATATATATATATATATATATATATATATATATATATATATATATATATATATATATATATAAAATTACGTATATATACGAGGTAGCTTCAAAAGGTTCCTGGAATAGTCGACTCATGTTTGAATGAGTGATTGTGTCATGGAGGTTATAGTTTTATAAGTTGATAGTGACCTTGAGGAAACGACATGGCTGATGTAACCTTCACGTACTCTCGAACAGAAGTTACAGAAGTCTGTTTGTGTGGTGTGCACGTAGCATCGTCAGAGTTGAAAATGTCCTTGATTGAACAATGTACAAATGTCAAATTTTGTGCTTTGCTTGAGAAGTCACCCTCAGAGACAGTAACCTTGCTTAATAAAGCATATGGGGATACCGCAATGAAGAAATCACAAGTTTTTGAGTGGCACAAGCGTTTCCGTGAAGGTCGTGTTAGTGTCGATGATGATCCACGTAGCGGACGACCGCCTACCTCGATAAACAATGAAAACATTGAGCGTGTTCAGAACATTGTTCGTGTTGACAGAAGACTTAGTGTAGAGAAAATAGCCTCAGAAGTTGGAATATCAGTTGGAAGTTGCCACAGTATTCTCCACAATGAACTGCACAAGCACCGTGTTTGTCAACACATGGTTCCCACAATGTTATCTCCTGAACAGAAAGAAACAAGATTGATACTGGCAGGAGACCTAATCACTGTGGCTGATCAATATAGCAATTTTCTCAACTACATATCACAGGAGACGAGACGTGGTGTTTTTTGTACAATCCTCAGACCTCTGAATGGAAATCACCCTCATCTCCCCGGACACAGAAATTTCGTTTGAACAAGAGCAAAGGAAAAGTTATGTTGGAAGTTTTTTTTTATTCCCAGGGTATTGTCTACCATGAATTCATTCCTGAAGGCCGAACAGGTTAACAAGGAAATGTACGTTGATATCCTCCGTCGTCTAAGAGATGCAATCAGAAGGAAATGCCCAGAAAAATGGAGAACAAACAGTTGGGTTCTGCTGCATGACAATGCGCCAGCACATTGATCCCTACTGGTGAAGCAGTACCTCACAACGCACAATGTGACTGCCCTGGAACATCCTCCATGTTCTCCGACCTGGCACCGCCTGATTTTTTTCTTTGACTGACTGACTGACTGACTGACTGACTCACTCACTCACTCACTCACTCACTCACTCACTCACTCACTCACTCACTCACTCACTCACTCACTCACTCACTCACTCACATCCAGGAGTTCTGAGAAATATTCTTTCCATCTTTCCATTACTTCCTTGGGGTAGTAAGCAATTTGCCTTGCTTGTCCTTTATAAATTTGAGAGGGCATTGTTTTTCCTTCCTCGTGTTCTTTAGGGTCTTATAGAACAATTTCTATATATCAATGTCTCTTACACACACACACACACACACTTACTTACTTCTATATATCAATGTCTCACACACACACACTTACTTTACTTACTTACTTACTTACTTACTTACTTAATCCTTCCCCTTCTACAGCGAGGTGTAGAGGTTTGGAAGAGATAGCGCCAGACTGTCCTATCGGCTGTCTTCCTCCTGGCCTGGTTCCATTCTAGTCCTCGGTCCTTCAAAGATTGTCTAATGTTGTCCTCCCAGCGGACTTGGTCGTCCTGGGGTCTGGATCCCTGGCTCTTTGTTTCCCATGCTTGTCGTGGTAGCCGATCTCCCATTCTGCAGACATGGCTAAACCATCTTAGTTGGGACTGTTCTACTTGGGTCTGCAGGGGGCGGGATTTTAGGCCTTGATGTATCGTCTGGTTGCGGACCATGTCTTTTCTTGTTACTTCAACCACCTTCCTCAGATACCTCATTTCTCAGGTTTGAATCTGGCTTTTGTGGGTTGTAGTCATTGCCCATGACTCGCATCCATATGTCAAGACTGGGACACAGGTGGAGCAGTATACAGCCATCTTTGTTCTCTTACCAACCTCTCTCTTGATGAGGAATCCTCGATTTATGCCTGAAAAAGTCTCCCAGCTGCTGCTTTTCGAGTGGCCAACTCTTCTTTGATGCCCCCCTTTCAGTCTGTAACAGCTCCGAGGTATTTAAAGTGGTTGACCTGCTCCAGGACCTGTTCTCCCAGCTTAATCAGATGTCTTCTTTCTTCTCGTGATATCTTACTTACGTACTTAGTCGTTCCCCTTTCTACCATGAGGTGTAGAGGTTTGGAAGAGAGAGCACCAGACTATCCTATCGGCTGTCTTCCTCCTGGCCTGGTTCCATTCTAGTCCTCGTCCTTCAAAGATTGTCTAATGTTGTCCTCCCAGCGGACTCTGGGTCATCCTGGGGGTCTGGATCCCTGGCTTTTTGTTTCCTCCCATGCTTGTTGTGGTAGCCGATCTTCTCCCATTCTGCAGACATGCCAAACCATCTCAGTTGGGACTGTTCTACTTGGGTCTGCAGGGGGTGGGATTTTAGACCTTGACGTATTGTTTGGTTGCGGACCATGTCTCTTCTTGTTACTTCAACCACCTTCCTCAGATACCTCAGTTCTGAGGTTTGGATCTGGCTTTTGTGGGTTGTAGTCATTGCCCACGACTCGCATCCATATGTCAAGACTGGGACATAGGTGGAGCGGTATACAGCCATCTTCGTTTTCTTACCAACCTCTCTCTTGCTGAGGAATCCTCGATTTATGGCCTGAAAAAGTCTCCCAGCTGCTGCTTTTCGAGTGGCCAACTCTTCTTTGATGCCTCCCTTTCGGTCTGTAACAGCTCCGAGGTATTTAAAGTGGTCTACCTGCTCCAGGACCTGTTCTCCCAGCTTAATCTGATGTCTTCTTTCTTCTCGTGATATCACCATGGATTTTGTTTTAGAGCTGCTTATGACCATCCCTCTCTTCTCCAGCTCTTCCTTCCAGACTTGCAGGTTGGATTGGAGATGTGCCTCTGATTTAGCAATCAGGGCAACATCATCAGCACATGCCAGCTCTGAAATACAGACCTGTCTCATCTTCCAGTACCCCATTGAATACTTTCTTGTGCTCTCCTTACATGCCTTGATGACATCGTCCATGAGGAGTATGAAAAGATAAGGTGACAGGATATCACCTTGTCTACACCAGTGGTGGCCCTGAACTCTTCTAACTTATGGTTTGCTGTCCTCACATAATTTCTGCAAGACTTGTAGAAGCTCTGTATAGCATGAATCAGAGGTGCTGGAATGTTCTTCCTTGCCAAACAGTCCCAAAGTTTGCTCCAGGGGACCCTGTCAAACGCCTTTTCCAGATCTATGAAACAAAGATGGATCTCACTCTTATACTCATGGGCCTTTTCTCTCAGCTGTCTGAGTGCGAAGATTAGGTCTTGAGTACTTTGGTTTGCTTGGAATCCGCACTGGACTTCATCCAATTGTGGCTCAGCTAGGCGTTGGAGTCTCTGCTCTAGGATTCTATAGTAGATTTTACCAAGGACACTGAGAAGGGATATGCCTCTATGGTTTCCACATTATCGATTGTCACCCTTTTTGAAAATTGGTGTTATGATGGCAATCTCTCAATCCTTTGGTATGGCCTTGTTACACCACGCTGCCTGTAGGACCCTTAAGAGCAATAGGTCGCCTGATGCTCCCATATACTTAACCATTTCTGGTGTTATACCATCATGCCCTGCTGCTTTGCCCATCTTGATTTTCTCCAGTGCTCCCTTCAGTTCTTCCATCTTTATGTCATCTTCACCACCATTGGTTTTCTCTTCTGTGCTAGTGGTTATCATTTCTGATGCTTGACCTTGCTCACCATCCAGGAGTTCTGAGAAATATTCTTTCCATCTTTCCATTACTTCCTTCGGGGTAGTAAGCATTTGCCTTGCTTGTCCTTTATAAATTTGAGAGGGATTGTTTTTCCTTCCTCGTGTTCTTTAGGGTCTTATAGATCAATTTCTGGTTTTCTTGCGCATCTTTTTCTAGCTTGTCTCCAAATTCTTCCCAGGACTTCTGTTTTGCTGCTAGCACCTTGTTCTTTGCTTCTGTTCTGAGTGTCACATATTCTCTATATTTCTCTATTTGTCCTGTTGTGTTTTTAGCTCCTAAGTATTGTTTCCATGCCATTTTCTTGTCTCTTATTTTCTCTTTGACTTCCTCTGTCCACCAAGGTGTCCTTTTTATCTTGTTCCCAAGTCGGACTTCACCACATGCTTCTGCAGCATCTGTCTTTATGATGTCCTTGAATTTAATCCAGAGGGTTTCCAAGTCATCAGGTTGTTCTTCTGTGTTTCTCACCGCTGTAGCAATAAGCCCCTGATATCTGGTCTTAATTTCTGGCTCTCTCAGCTTGTAGGTCTTAATGATCATTCCTCCCGTTCGTTTACTTAGTTTCTTGCGTGATGTTGGGCAGTTCCTAAGCTGTGCAACTCTTTCAGTTGTTCTTTTGATTGTAAGCAGGTAGTGATCACTTCCAATCTCTGGCCCCCTCCAGACTCTAGCATCCCGGACATACTATGGCAAAGTCGATCACTGACTTCTCATTCTTTGTTGGTTCACATCTAGTGTATGCATGTATGCGCTTATGGGGGAACTTTGTGTTTGTAATGATCAGATTCTGCTCACTGCAGAATCTAAGGAGTCCCTTTCCATTGTCATTGAGAGTATCTTCTCCATTTCTTCCGATAACTCCACCCCATGTTGCATGGTCATTTCCAACTCTGGCATTGAAATCTCCAAGCATGATAATTATTTTATCTAGGCAGTCATCCACTGTCCTTTGAAGCAGCTTGAAGAATTCCTCCTTGACCTCTGCTCTCTCATCCTCATTTGGCCCATACACTATGACCAGGTTGACTATGGTTTCTCTTTCTTTTAGTTTTACAACCATAATGCGCTCCAAGACAAAGTTCCATTCCTTGATACTATCTTTTTGGTTTTTGGCCACAATGCAACCCATGCCCCCTTTAGCTCTTTCAGATGTGGGTACACCACTGTAGAGCAGCATGCCGCCATCGAGATCCATGATTCCTTGTCCCTTTTTCTTTGTTTCCGTTATAGCCAGGATTTCTAGTTTTGCTTTCCTCATCTCTTCCACCTCTTCTTTCCCATTTATACTTCTTGTGTTCCATAAGTCGTCGTCCGTTCCAGTTCGTCGCCTTTAGAATCAGTCCAGTTTTCTCTCTTGTAGTTCGCGTAATCGTGATTTAACCTTTAGCACGCTGCATTCTTTTCCCAAAACAGTGGTCCTGCCACTGCATTCTTTTTCACAATGCCCCATTTTTATAGTAGGTGACTTGTAAATTCTATAGTTTTTTTGTTTTTTGGTCAATTGCTCTAATTTTTGGACTGTATAGAAATGAATGAATGATAAATCTGATGATATAAAATTTGTTTGTGTACATGTTAGATGTGATAGGAAGAGAGGAAAGGAAAGATGAAAAAAACGAGAAAAAAATTAAAAAAAAAAAAAAAACTTTTTTTTAATTTTAAAATTTTTAAAAAAATTTAAAAAAAAAATGACCAACAAACGAAGAGTCCATATCCCTTGCATCTCAATGAAAGTCATTTGACCAATAGACCAATACAAATCAAATGACGATCTTTTCGTTACACCCATCATCGGTAGCAAAGCAACAAACGCCCTCGTCAGCAGTGACATTCGGCCGTAACCCTAAACCTTTCCGATAAACCTAATCCTAACCCCTAAAATTATACATTCTAGCAATGCCATTCTACTTTCGTTTCCATCTCGGCCATCAAACATATTCTGAGAACCGATATCAGCGCTTATAAAGACAAAAATCTCATCCCCACCGCATGGTGTCAGAATCCAATAAAATTAGAGCGAAAATGGCCGCGTGTTCGATGCCGATTCATTTCGATTTAAAAAATTCACATACAATAAACGCGAATACATCCATTACTTAAAAAAAAATCGGAAACTGAAGCTAACTCTCTCCCAGATAAGTTTAAAACTTAACATCCGGGGGTGATATCACGTGTACACACATCCTATAGCTTGAAAACGAAGATATCCGCAGGCGACATATGTCGCCTCCAGCTGTGAGAACATGGGTTTCTGCGGGCGACATCTGTCGCCCGCAGCATGCTAAAGGCTAAAGCAAACAGGTGATTGGCCTGTTGTGCCTTTGCATGGTGGAGGGGCTGCCTCCTTATGGCCTCCATGCAGGCCACCCTCCTCCTTTTTCCCTCGGGTCTTGGCCGGCTGCCTAGGCGGAGTTTATATATATATATATATATATATATATATATATATATATATATATATATATATATAGATANATATAGAGAGAGAGAGAGAGAGAGAGAGAGAGAGAGATAGATAGATAGATAGATAGATAGATAGATAGATAGATAGATAGATAGATAGATAGATAGATAGATAGATAGATAGATAGATAGATAGATAGATAGATAGATAGATAGATAGATAGATTAGATTAGATTAGATTAGATTAGATAGATTAGATAGATTAGATTTGATGTATAGATATATCAAGGGTGATCGCAGTCATAGTAGAAAGTCGTAATAAAACTGGGACTAGATAGAAAAGGACGCCTCAGACAAAAGAATGCTGGGTATTCAAACCGTAGGGTTTGACATTGACCTGTGGTGTCCACTTGGCCTGTGGGGGACCCATGGGCTAATTTCTTATTTTTAAAGGTGGTTTATGACATTACCTTGTATCAATTATCATTTATTCGTTTTTGTTTTATTACCTTATTATTTCCTCATATACTCATATCATGTTTGGGGAGGGTTCAGCAGAATTAACATCGCTTGCCAAGGAGTCCATGGTTGCTATAAAGTTAAGAAATACTTTTGGAATTGGAAATGTCACAAGTCCACCTTTTTTTTCCCCTTCATGGTACAGTATTGTCTGTATGATGCTGGGCAGAAGGGGCAGACATAATCTGTGCTGTAATGATACAAAAACATGTTTGTTTTAGGTGAAGAATCTAAAAGGAATGATGGATGTGTAAAATATTATTCTTCCCAACTCTCTCTTCAGTCCCCACTTCTCCTCACCAAGACTGGACAGGTGACCAGCCTGAGTCACCAAGTAGCTGCAGTTCTGCTGGCTTGTCACACAATCTGACCTTTCCTGAAAATGCCATGATAACCTCAAGCAGTTCCATCCATAAGGAGAAACGCAGTGCCAAAGATCAGTTGTGTGGTGTTTTCTCAGTTGATCTTGGTAAGCGATCTGTCAAGCTTGTCAATATAGGGAAACTGTTTTGTATAAAATTATTTCATCATAACCTTTCTGGAACCTGTGTATGAATATTTGAGTAGTCCACGGAGGTTGCAGATGAGACAAAGAAAATGACTACTGCTCCCATAGGGACATCATGCAAGGTGACTATTATGAGGTTGTGCTTGGGACTGGCAACCTCATGTAAAATAGATTGCTGCAGTAACCACCGCTACAAGAGCATGTGATTGTTTGATGCAAGCTTCTTGTAAGGGACCAGCTACAATGGTGGCTCCATGTTTGATGCAGGCTTCTTGTAAGGGACCAGCTACAATGGTGGCTCCATGTTTGGTGCAATCTTCCTGTAAGGGGAGACCAGCTACAATGGTGGCTCCATGTTTGGTGCAATCTTCCTGCAAGGGGAGACCAGCTACAATGGTGGCTCCATGTTTGGTGCAATCTTCCTGCAAGGGGAGACCAGCTACAATGGTGGCTCCATGTTTGATGCAGGCTTCTTGTAAGGGACCAGCTACAATGGTGGCTCCATGTTTGATGCAGGCTTCTTGTAAGGGACCAGCTACAATGGTGGCTCCATGTTTGATGCAGGCTTCTTGTAAGGGACCAGCTACAATGGTGGCTCCATGTTTGATGAAGGCTTCTTGTAAGGGACCAGCTACAATGGTGGCTCCATGTTTGATGCAGGCTTCTTGTAAGGGACCAGCTACAATGGTGGCTTCATGTTTGATGAAGGCTTCTTGTAAAGGACCAGCTACAATGGTGGCTCCATGTTTGATGCAGGCTTCTTGTAAGGGACCAGCTACAATGGTGGCTCCATGTTTGATGCAGGCTTCTTGTAAGGGACCAGCTACAATGGTGGCTCCATGTTTGATGAAGGCTTCTTGTAAGGGACCAGCTACAATGGTGGCTCCATGTTTGATGCAGGCTTCTTGTAAGGGACCAGCTACAATGGTGGCTTCATGTTTGATGAAGGCTTCTTGTAAGGGACCAGCTACAATGGTGGCTCCATGTTTGATGCAGGCTTCTTGTAAGGGACCAGCTACAATGGTGGCTCCATGTTTGATGCAGGCTTCTTGTAAGGGACCAGCTACAATGGTGGCTCCATGTTTGATGCAGGCTTCTTGTAAGGGACCAGCTACAATGGTGGCTCCATGTTTGATGAAGGCTTCTTGTAAGGGACCAGCTACAATGGTGGCTCCATGTTTGATGCAGGCTTCTTGTAAGGGACCAGCTACAATGGTGGCTCCATGTTTGATGCAGGCTTCTTGTAAGGGACCAGCTACAATGGTGGCTCCATGTTTGATGAAGGCTTCTTGTAAGGGACCAGCTACAATGGTGGCTCCATGTTTGATGCAGGCTTCTTGTAAGGGACCAGCTACAATGGTGGCTCCATATTTCATGAGGGGCAAAAAGGAAAATGATGATGTATGAATATCTGCCTGACCTGGACTATTGTCAGTGTTTGTATTGTGCCACCACTTACTTCTTTGTCTTTCTTTACCTCTCATGTGATCAGTCTGCATCAGGAACATTAGTTACTCAAACCCTCGTGTGATCCAAAAACTGACCCCTATATAATAATATCTGCCATCAATGATACCTATACCTTGTAGCGGTATGGCAGCTTGCGTACCCTGACAATCCCCAGAGCTATGCCAGTGGGAGTTTTACTCCTGGTAGGTTCAACCAAGCTGGACTGGTCTGTGTGGGTAGGGGTCAGACAAAAGCTGGTACCCTGGTCCTCCAGGTTGGGGGTTTTAGCATAGGGCTGACACCCCTGTCTATGTAAAAAAACAATGAAGTTACGGAAACAACAATAAATGAACAAACTTTGCTGCGGGATGGACATTCGGAGTCTGTGGCTCGTATGACTGTCAGTGGTGAAAGCCGAAAGGAAGCCACTGACATGGAGTTGGGGCACTGTACGAAGGATGGCCACCGTCCGAGCAAAGTGGAATCAATTTGTTGTTGCCCTACAAGACGCCACTAGGCGTGATGGCCACTGACTGCTTTGACGGTCAGCGGCTAAGGATCAAAGAAGAAGAAGAATATAATAATATAAGGATGGAAAGGCCTTAAGAAAGCACAGAGAACAGCCGTAGAGAGGGGAACAACAGAAGCAGGAGTGGCCTAGATTAAACTATGCTGGCTCACACAGGCCTGGTCTGGATGGTGAAAATTAGCATTACCTTAATTTGCAAGTAGAGTAATTCACTTTGAACCATTGATTTAAATGATAATACATTAATTTTTTCTTTCCCTATGTTGTCTGATTTTATCATTTTTACCAGCAATTATCAGATGTTACAAATTTCTTGTTTTAGGTCAGATGCGGTCATTGAGATTGTTTTACAGTGACCGAGCTTGTACACAGGGTCAGGTGGTCATAGCTAGCAGAGAAAGCCAGTACAAAATCCTGCACTTTCACAATGGAGGGCTGGATAAGCTAGCAGAGATTTTTGAGGACTGGAGTCTGTTTGCACAAGAAACAAATGAAGTAATGTGCTAATGAAAATAGATAATTAGCTTGTTTGTTATAAATACATGTGAAGTAGTATGAAAGAAATGTGTACTAGAAACATATGGTAGAATATTTTGAGTAACCAGTGAAATCTGCTACTGCGGAATATAAGGAGTAAGACAAGATGGAAATGTCAATTCACCAGACCTCTTCAGTCTATACAGTAAACCATCTATGAGAAATCTCAAGTAAGCAACAGAAGTACAAGGAGATGAAGATTCACCAAAAATGATAATAGAAGAATATAAGACCAGTACCTGCAGTGTGCAGGTAACACACTGCTTACAACAGATAGTCAACAGGTTCACTGGTAAACACTAGAAACAGAGCAAGTGAAGAAAAACAGTTGAACCTAAATATTTCAGAAACCGTGTAATAATAAAACAGAAATCAGTTAAATGTGTGATCAAATTAAAATGAACAATTTTTATTAGAATAGAAATAACAAAAAAGCACTAGCAAAAGTAGGCTTCCAAAGAAGAAAAAAAACAACTAACAAACAAGTCTGTAGCAGTGCTTCATGTTGTTTCTGGGGGTCTCTGATGAGACAAAGAAAAGGAATGTTGCTGACTCAGGCCTGTCTTACAAGGCAACTAATATGGGGTTATGCCACTGGATGGCAACCTAATGTAAATTACACATTGCCACAGAAACCACTGCTGCAAGAGTATGAAAATGCTGGATGCAGGCTTCCAGCAAAGTGGACCAAATGCAGTAGTGACTCCATGCTCCATAAGGAGCGAAAGTGAATGAAGTTTGTAGTAGTGCAACTGAGAGTTGCAATATTATGGAGAATCAGTACTCTTGTATGGATATGAATCTTGGACAATTACTAAACAAATAGAAAACTCAAATGCAGCGCCAGCAGTGTGATCCTGAAGAGAATGCTATGGACAGCTAAGAAATCAAATAAGAAAATATTTAAGGAAAATATTATTACAAAGCTACAATATTACAAAAGTAAACAGAAGAAGAGCACAATTTTGACCATGTTCTTAAAAAAACTTGGTCTGGAAAAGCCTGTGACAGAAGAAAATATTGAGGACCAAAGGAAGACAAAGAGGTAAGACCTGGGGATCGTATGACAAGATCACTGGAAAAATAGTGAGTTTCAGAAGTACTGGAATGCTGAAGAGACGGAATTGGTCATCAGTGCTCTGGGCTCGAGTATATTGGCACAGTGTAAACATCTGTCATCTGTTTTAGTGTAAAACAAGCGTCATTGGTGTTTATGTAATATAGGTTTCACCTGTATTTGAGTGAAAACCTGATAGAAAAGAACACCTTCAGTGTCCTGTATGACCATAAAGTAGTTACTGCTGCTTAAAGATCTGAAGTGTAACGTACAGCTGTAAAATTGTACTGGTGTTGACAGGTTGCTGAAGGCGACAAGCCATACAGACAGTTCCTTGTGGTAAAACCACACCTGACTGATGACCAGTGCCATCCTGAAGAACACATGTTTTCTATTGTGACAGAAGAGGTCTGGAGAGAACACATGGCTGCTGATGGCAGTATTGAGGATGTCTTCCAATTGCGTAAAGTAAGAAGTCTTGCATGTTCTTCAAATGTATATATGTTTAATGATAATTAAATGCTGAATTCATATTGAAAAAACTGGGGGGAAAGACAAGATAGTGAGAATAAATGCAGGAAACAATATCAAGATTTCTTGTGAAGAAATACCCCTACAAGAGGTAAAGTCATACATATATCTCAGCAGCAATATAGGCAGAGTTGGAGGGACAGACGGTGAGAGGAGCTTTCGTTGATTTGGGAAAAGTAATGAAGTCAAAATAAATCGGCGAGGGGACACCTGTCAGCATACAGGGAAAATAGGATACTCACGTAAAATTAGTCTCAGGTTTAGACATACTAACCTGAGATTTTGCCTCAAGTAATAGCGGAAAAAAAATCTTCAGTGAAACATGGAGAACAAAAAAAAACAACCAAAATGCTACAAACTTTTATAAATAGGTGCTTACGTAGAATGGAAGCATTGAAATGGTACAACAAGATCACCAACGTGGAACTGATGACAAGAACAAGACAAGTACCATTGGAGCAAGAGATGAGAAAAAGAAGCTGGCGGCAGATAGAACATACACTGAGGAAACCTGTTGACAGCATTACCAGGCTGTCCTTATTTTGGTGTCCTCAGGGTAAGTTTAGGTCACATTAAAATTGTCCAGGCACAAACGTTAACAGCGAGCACGGTGTCAATAGCTTAGGTTTCTAGTAACGAGGAATGTCAGGTCGGTGCCTTCTCTCAGTATAGGACTTTATTTGGTCACACCACAAATTCGTTAAAACTCCGTCGGAATGTTACTGGGGGCAGACTGAACACATGGAGAAAAGAACTGTAGACAAATGAAAATGATGAGGAAAACATGAAAAGACCATGAGCTGATGACAGGAGGACTTGACATGTGTTTGTTGAAGGCCTATTCTCCTTGGGGAGCTAAAGGATTGATTAATTTATTGAAATGCTTATTAAATTATACATTGTGTATTTTTGTAACTGTAGCTTAACGAAAACTAACAGCAAGCAAAAAGTGTTTGTGGAATTTGCATGCCGTGTTAAGTAATTTTTTTGACATAGTTCCATATAATAAATCATTTGGCGGGTTACTAACCCAGGACTAAAACTAGTAAGCTGAAAAATATAATTATTGAGTTTGTGCTGTATTCAGGAGTATCTCAGTTTTTTTAGCTGGTTTAATGTGCAGGTTTTTTTTTGTGAGATGCTTATAATTGCATTTAAATTATATTTTAATGAAATAATCCAGCTAAATAATAAAAATGTTGCATCCTAACTTTAAATGTGATTACACAAAAATCTGGCATTCCTGACAGCCAGTTTCAAATATGCATCATTTTAGAGTAAATTGCATCTTTAATCATTTTTTTTTAAGCTAGTTCTGTGAATGGTGCCAGAATCTCTGTAAATTAAAAAAAAACCACTAATGCACCTAACAGTTGTTGAATGAAGAAGTATAGCATCACACCACAATAACTGTGATTGACTCTCTGCAGGCAATATTTTTTGGTGGCCTTGACCCAAGCATCCGACATGAGGTCTGGCCCTTCCTTCTGCATTATTTTCCATTCTCTTCAACTCATGAAGAGAGAGAACAGATACGAAACGACAAGTACATAGAATATCAGAACATTCGCAAAGTCAGGTAATGGATTAGTTTCTTGTAAGTTGCTGTAATCTGTGCTGTGTGTATTTGATAATTTTGTTGCCTTAGCATTTTTATGTCATTGTGTTTGTTATGTGCTTCACAGGCATATGTTTTTTTAACTATTCTTCTCTGTGGTTGGTAATGTTCATGCCAGAGTACAGATCTTAATCTACAGGCATGAAAATATTGAGAATAAAAAGGGAAGCAGAGACATTACAGTTTTTAATGGTAATCTACCTGTACAGATAAGAACAGACAATCATGGCTGTGAAGAGAGCGTGGAACATAAAACAAAAATGGAAAAGTAATTCTTTCACAGATTCTTCTTGGTCATTACATCGCCTCAGTACTGCTTTATTCCGTCCTCATTTTTGGCCAAAATTGACCTGAGGTCATAAGTCAACATCATATCCTACAAAGTTTTTCACAGTTAACAGTTTAGATCATTGTTACGTACATTTATTACCTAAGGGGGTAGTCTTCGGTCCTGCCAAATGTACGCACCAGTCTTAATATAGTTATATTATTTGTGCGTTCGATTGATTCACGCACTGACGTGCACAATGCAGTGTGAGTTGCTTTGGACGCACGGGTAACCTAGTTTAGGGATTGTGACGTCATGTTTTGTATGGGGCAGTACGGACCATGTTGATGTCCGTGGAATATTTCTTGTATTCGTGGCAAGTTGGTGGAAGCCATTATTTCTATTGATATATATATTGGTCTTCATGTCAAAGCCAATAGTGGAAGTATCATGTAAGTGTCGCCCCATTTCACATTGAATGTTTATTGATTTTAATTGAAGTATCACGCCGCTCCTAGTTATGGTCTAGCGGGAATCCATCGTAGTATGTCATTCCTAGAATGGACAAACGGAGTCGATTGCCTTGTTTGAATTACCGTAGAGGGAGGATACCTACGAGGAAACGAAGTTAATTGATTTTGTATGCTTCACATGTTTTAATATGCCGTTTCGCCAATGCCAAAGTCATGGCATGGATTTTGGGAGAGGTTAGTCAACAGAAGACTCTAACCTGATTGTATTGCCGTGTATGACTTTGTCTGGATTATATATATATGCTACATAAGTATTGTATGAAGAAAGTCTGGGAATTTTACGGGTATGATATCAAAGATTGATCCTTGAACATGAATCCGTTTACCACGATAGACGTCCTTGGAAGAAGGTCAACGGACTTCATTGTAAATGTATATTAGAGGGTAACAGAAGTGATCCTCAGCTCACTTGGATAGAAGAGGACTTGATTGTTGAAGAATCTCCAAGAATTTAAGAGTATGATCAGCAACTTTAAAGTATGACATTTGCATCTGTAATCTGTAACCATGATCGTCTTGTGTGTTCCACTCCGTATGTGTCACGTTAAATAAAAATATATGTACAGTCATCACAGACTTGTGTGCTGCCAGTAAGTGACCAGTTAAACACTACTTGTTGGAGTTCGTTTTGAAGAACATTTTCTGACATTTTTGTTCCTTTGCAACCATTCGCGTAATGAAGTTCTTTACCATTAGAATGAACGACCCAACAGTAAATGGTATGCCAGTGTGGTCTGGAAATAAATAATTTCACAGGAACGTACTCAATCCAAGTATCGGTTGAAAAGAAGATTTGAACTTTCAAGGCGACAACATCTCAAACTTGGAACCTAGTGTGATGATGAATCAGAATCAACTTACGGTTACCAAATGCTCAAGGTCATCAATCAACCTCCACGTCAAGTTTTACAGTGACTGACTGCCTTGGGATCACCTATTCGTCATTATTACGTGCGAGCTGTTGTTATATACGCAGAGCGAAGTATTTTATCCTCAGACGTACATCCACGGAGACGAGGCACATTGTTTTTTCCCGGCACACGCGAGATGAGTATAACGTGCTTTCGTTGTACATTTTATTACTTTTAGCTGTGCCTTCTATAGTTATGTCCATCTTTACATTTTCCATGTTATATGTTATATGTTGTACATTCGTCGTGGGAGGTAGGGAGGTTGATCTGACGAACGAGATCCATCTCGAAGCCAATTCGGGCTCTTCGTCAGACGTTCTGTAGGGCTCAACTTGTAAGTTTCAATTGAGCGATAATTCCGGTCCAAGGCTAGAAACCTTGCCGAAGTTCCGATCGCTAATTGTTCCTTATGATAGTATCTGTTTAGCTGTTCCGTCAAGTTTTAATTGTTGTTCTCGTAGTTATTTTTACTCGTATTTAGTTTTATGATGAATTTTGTTTGTATTATGCGTCCGTCTCACCTTTCCTGTCGTTCAGTTTTTTACAAAACCTATGTTTTTACACTGTGTTGTCAATTGTCCTGTTGAGTATCTGATCGTAGTTGTCATCGTAAATTTTTACGATATTCTATTTTAGTTACACATTTCTATTTTTGTTGATTTCTACGATTGTGTTCACTCGTCTTTGATTATCGTGTCTTGTCGGTAATGTTTCTATTGTCTTTCACGTTGTTGCTTTCATGACATTTCATTACATAAATTACTATATTGATTATTGATATATTTCATAACTATATGATAACAAAAGATACCGTTCTAGGACAGGAACGACGTACACTTGGCAAAGTAACAAGGTTAATTAATTTACATTGATTAATTATCATTTTATAAATCAAGAGTATTGTGACTACTTATAAAGCATAATGTATTCACTAGATTATTTCATTAAGCAAGCAAAAGCTCTTCAGATGGCTCCTGATGAAGCAAAAGCATTTGCACTTGCAGAATATAAGAAAGCTCAAGAAATAGAAGCCGAACAGAGAAAGTTAGAAACTTTAAGACTAGAAAAACTTCAATTTGAGGCAGATCAAAAACGGATTGAGTCTGAGGAGAATGAGAAAAAAATGAGATTAGCCGCTGAATTAGAAGAGAAACGATTTCAGCGAGAGGCAGAACAGAAGCAAAGGGAGGCTGAAGAAAGACTTAAAATTGAGATGGAAGTTAAACAAAAGGAAATGTAAGTTAAACAAAAGGAAATGGAAAATAAACAAAAGGAAATGAAAGAGAAGAAGATTAATAGCTGAACAAAATACAAAACGACTTCAGCTTGAGATGGAAGAGAATGATAAAAAACGACAGCATGAACTAAAATTAGCAGAGTCAGAATATGAGAGACTTAGGTTAACTCAGGAAGCTAATTCTCAGAGAACTTTTGAAAGCCAAACTTCATCCAGACATGATCATTTTAAGGAAATTCACCTTAAATTACCTAAATTTAATCCCCCGTCGGATGACGTAATATTTTTCCTAGATAGATTTGAGGCCACTTGTAGGTCTTATAACGTGGATAAAACACTGTATTGCACATATTTATCCAGGTTACTTACTGGGGATGCTTTAGCAGTTTATCATACTACCAGTATTAATGAGAAGAATGATTATAATGCTCTTAGAGCCGCACTTCTGAAGAAATTTCAAATGACAGAAGATGAATACCGATTAAGATTTCGTACATTGCTACCGCAATCAAGCAGAAATTTCAGTGATTTTCTGTCACAAATACGACTAACCCTAGAAAGATGGATCGAATTATCCAAAATTGAAAAGTCGTATGAAGGTCTCT
The DNA here is from genome assembly GCA_024509875.1 of Oreohelix idahoensis. Taxonomy (NCBI): domain Eukaryota; kingdom Metazoa; phylum Mollusca; class Gastropoda; order Stylommatophora; family Oreohelicidae; genus Oreohelix; species Oreohelix idahoensis. Next base: position 751,710 of record JAMPIV010017846.1, on the reverse strand, counting down.
TCGATTTACTGATGCGCGATAAGGTACTATCGTCTGTAAATCCTACATTTCTCGCATTTTTACACGAACGGAAACCTTTATCTATGAAAGACTTAGAAGAACATGCAAAAAATTTCTGCACTGCTCACCCAACCATGGATCTAAGTAATGCACAGATTAAGAATGAATTGCCTGTTGCTTTTGCAGCACAACAAAACAATTTTTCACGAAATCGTTCCTTTAGTGCTGACAGGTATGTCAATAAGGGAAATAATTACAATTTTAACAATGATAACTTTTACAAAGGGAAGCAATTTCAACAATCTGCTCCATTTAATGTTTCTTGGAACCAAGCTCACAGATCGCGAGATTTTGGTAACAATAATTTTAAAAATAATCAAGGACATTATAATAAACAAAACTGGAGATCAAGATCTCAGGGTCCGCAAAACAGACAAGGTTCTTGGATAAAAATTTTAAAGAACATCATAACTTTAATTATACAAATTATCGGACTCATCCAAATTTTAACTCAAGCAGAAACGACAATTATGGCAATTTTAATGCAAATAATCAAAATCGATCGCGTCGTAGAGATAGATCGTCGAGTAATACGGGTAGACATTCTAATGTCGCTTTAAGTGATACACAGGCTAACATTGAACAGGGTAAAGTAGCTGAAACTCACAATGCTATGTCTTGTTCTCTTGATTGTACCCAGGTGAAAGACTGTCCAGAATGCTCGACTCTTTTCCAGCCTAAGGCGATCACGACGCTGCGTTGCGGACATACCTTGCCTAGTCTACCTGTAGTCTGTACGGCCACTGCTGCGTCAGTACACCAGGGACAGGGCTCTCTTAAGTTTAACAAGGGATTTGTCAACAACATTTCATGCTCTCTCCTATTTGACTCAGGTTGTAGTACTGTGGGCGTCCGGACTTCGCTGATCAACCCAAGTTGTGTCACGGGCAGGGTTGTCAAGTGTGTGACTTTTGGTGGCACCGTTGAAACATTTCCCACTGCTATTATTGACCTTAATACACCATTTTTTTCAGGAAAGATCCAGGCATGTCTCCTTCCGAATCCAATTTGTGATGTAATACTTGGTCGCATACATGGTATTAAAGAGTGTACACCACAGCAAATTGCTGAATGGGAAGAGCGACATATTCAAACTGCAAATGCAGTAGTGACTAGAGCGCAAGCTACTAATATGTCGCATGATACACCTATTGAACCTACAGTTCATACCACTTGTGATGATGATGCTCCTATTTCACGGGAGTTGTTTGCAACATTGCAAAAGAATGATGATTCATTAAAAAAAAAATTTTTTCAGTATGTGAACAAAAAGAATACCAGCAACAAACTTGCAAAATCTAGACATGACTTTATACTTAAAAATGGGATTTTGGTTAGAGTAATACGGGAAAAGGATTCATCCTTATGTTATCAGATCTTAGTCCCATCCTCTATGAGATCTCGTATATTACGACATGCGCATGACTCGCAATGTGCGGGCCATATGGGTTTTTCGCGTACCAAATCCAGAGTGCTTTCGGCATTCTACTGGCCAGGCGTCCATAGGGACATCACTCTCTATTGTCGGTCCTGTTTGATATGTCAGGAAGTTAAGGTACGGGGTCCATTTCATGCGGCTCCTATTCAAGCTGCGGACATCCCGATTAGACCATTTGATAAAATGGCTATAGACATTATTGGTCCGATGCTTCCATCTGCTAGAGGGCATACGCATATTCTTACGTGCATTGATATGTGCACTCGTTGGCCTGAGGCCATCCCTCTCAAGAACACTTCATCTGCCAGTGTAGCAGAGGCATTGATGTTAATCTTCTCACGCATTGGTTTTCCACGGAAAATCTTGTCGGATCATGGGGTTCAGTTCATTTCTGAATCCATGTCTCAAGTTATGAAGACATTAGGTATAGACAGATCTCTTAGTTCTATTTATCATCCGATGTCAAATGGGTTAATTGAGCGTCTCAATAGGACACTCAAGCAGTTGTTGGGTAAGATGACCCAAGACCATCCCCAAGACTGGGATCGGGTCATACCCGCTGCTCTGTTCGCGTATCGCGAAGTACAAAATCAAGCCACGGGGTTTTCTCCATTCCAGCTAGTTTTTGGCATGCAACCACGCGGTCCGATGTCGTTAATCCACGACTTATTGGTTGACGAGAATATTGAAGAGGAAACTCAATCCTCTTATGAGTATGTGATCTCTCTGAGAAAGAGAATCATAGATGCTTGTAGACTAGCTACTGCATCATCCGAACAAGCCAAAGAAAAAGCTCGTCTATTTGCAAACAAGTATAGACGTCTTCGCCAGCTTATTCCTGGTGACGAAGCTTTTGTATTACTCCCTGCGCATAACAATCGTCTTTTAATTACCTGGAGAGGTCCTTTCAGGATCATCTCAAGAATATCCGATGTCGACTACATCGTTGATGTTAATGGTAAACATAAAACCTTCCACATTAACATGTTGAAGGAGTATTACTCACGTCCTGATTATCTACAGTCAGTGTTCCAGGCAACTGACGATCCTACACCTCCTATTCAACACTATTCTAGTTTGTCAGTCATCCAAGAAGAAGAATCTTCTTTCGATGATGTACAACTACCAATACCAGTTGTACCACTCCATTCCACTGAGAAATGGAATGATGTTACAATCTCATCTACTCTTTCGGCTGATCAACGTCAGCAAGTCTCTAATATTCTACACTCGTATGAGGATGTCCTCACTGACATCCCAGGTCATACGTCAGTCATCCAACATGACATTATTCTGACTGACGATACGCCTATTCGAGTTCGCCCATATCCTATCCCTTTACACTTTCGTGATAAGGTTGATAAGGAATTGGATGAGATGCTTCAATTAAATATAATTGAACCATCTTCATCACCATATTCTTCTTCTATGGTAATCATTAGGAAGAAGGACAACAATATACGTCTTTGCGTAGATTACAGGAAATTAAACAAAGTTACAAAATTCGATGCGGAACCGTTACCTCTTTTAGACGACTTATTGGAGAAATTATCTCATGCCACATTCTTTTCGAAATTTGACCTTTCAAAGGGCTATTGGCAAGTGCCACTCACTCCTAAAGCAAAGCCATTCACCGCTTTCTCGACGCCACGTGGTCTTTTTCAATGGAATTTTATGCCATTCGGATTAATGAATGCGCCAGCTACCTTTGTACGCATGATGCGCCGCATATTGTCTCATCGTCCCAGATGTCATTACTTATATAGATGACATCTGTCTTTTCAGTGACTCTTGGGATGAACATATTCATGGATTAAAAGCTTTACTTTCTACCTTACGGGATTATAACTTAACAGCGAAACCTTCAAAGGCTTTTGTCGGTTTTCATGACATCTCATTTCTGGGTCACCGCATAGGTCATGGTTTCATGTATACAGAAGACAGTAACGTCTCTAAAATTTTAAACATCTCGGCACCTAAGACAAAAAAACAAGTTAGATCTCTTTTAGGACTAATACAGTTCTATTCAAAATTCATCCCTCATTTGTCTACTATAACTGCACCTTTTTCGTCTCTACTGAAGAAAGGCACATCTAATGTAATAAAGTGGTCGCAGGATCACCAAACGGCGTTAGACTATATAAAACGATTTTTTTCAAATGAACCTTTTTTGAGGTTGCCTAACAAAAATCTCACTTTCATTCTTCGCAGTGATGCATCTTCTTACGCTATTGCTGCAGTTTTGATGCAGGAATATAACGGCACCTTATTTCCGGTGATGTACGTGTCCAGAAAACTTACGGAGAGCGAACTCAAATACTCCGTTCTGGATAAAGAGCTTCTCGCATTAGTATGGGCAATCACAAAACTGGAACGTTACTCCTCGGCTCACACTTTGTGGTGGAATCTGACCAAAAAGCTCTTACCGCACTGAACACGAAGAACGTTAAATCACCAAAGTCAGCGCGTTACGCTATAGCGCTTCAACCATTCAATTTTGAAATACGAGCTATTCCTGGAGTGAAGAATGTGTTCGCAGACTGTTTGTCGAGATGCCCAAGCGAACTTGTCGAAACTAAACCACTTCCAGATGTTGAAACATCCTCTCCGATAACATGAATAACTTTGTACATTATCATTGATAGTACATCTATAAAGACTGGTTATATAACTGAAGTATTCGTATAAGTATAACTTTCATGATATACTTACTTATAGATTATAACATTACTTCTTGTATAGTAACGTTTTATTAGAACGGGAACAGTGGTATTAGAGTAACATTTTATTAGTACGGGAACATTGGTACTACAGTAACTTTTTATTAGTATGTAAACATTGTTAAGAGCGACAAATATACATTTGTTATTCCTATGGAACATATTACACTACATATCGTGTTCGAGAATATATTTTATCGTGTATGGAACATTGAGAACATCGTCTCGTCGATTACTAACTAGTTGTAACTGAACATTGACAATGATTGATATTGGAATTACTTAGAATATATTAGTAACTGGTTATTTGTTAGTAATTAAGAAATATATAAATTAGAATAATTCAATTTAATCTATTTAATTGATTATGGATCACACACATACTAACTTTCTTAGTTGTCACGTAATACCTGCATTCACGGGTCTTAGTTATGATATCTCACTGTTAGATCACTAGTCAACCGTACTAGTGTTAGAAAACATTAAGGGTGTTGATTCTTAAAGTTTTTAATTTTGCATTGCTTCATTTTTGCACATTGTATTTTCAATTTTTCTGTTTTATTGATTCTCTTGTCATTGATTATCATCAGTGTTGCTGTTCATTTTCATTTTTGAAATCATATGTTTCAAATTTTTTTTTGAAAACTTAGTTGAATTTTATTATCATCTTTTTTTTATGGTTTTTTCATTTTTCATTTTTCAACTTGTTTTTACTTCGAATATTACCACATCATTCCAAAGTAGGTCGATTGTGGATGTGTGCTTTAATGCATACTATCATTTAGTTATATTGATTTTGTTTAATATTCTTTTCTTAATGTGGTATAACTTTATGCATTTCATATATCTTGTGGTAGTTTTGACTCACCTCTCTCGGGTACTAAGTTCAAAAAAATTAATAGAATTAATTTTTTTAAGGGGAGGTAATAAGGGAGCTGTTACGTACATTTATTACCTAAGGGGGTAGTCTTCGGTCCTGCCAAATGTACGCACCAGTCTTAATATAGTTATATTATTTGTGCGTTCGATTGATTCACGCACTGACGTGCACAATGCAGTGTGAGTTGCTTTGGACGCACGGGTAACCTAGTTTAGGGATTGTGACGTCATGTTTTGTATGGGGCAGTACGGACCATGTTGATGTCCGTGGAATATTTCTTGTATTCGTGGCAAGTTGGTGGAAGCCATTATTTCTATTGATATATATATTGGTCTTCATGTCGAAGCCAATAGTGGAAGTATCATGTAAGTGTCGCCCCATTTCACATTGAATGTTTATTGATTTTTAATTGAAGTATCAGGCCGCTCCTAGTTATGGTCTAGCGGGAATCCATCGTAGTATGTCATTCCTAGAATGGACAAACGGAGTCGATTGCCTTGTTTGAATTACCGTAGAGGGAGGATACCTACGAGGAAACGAAGTTAATTGATTTTGTATGCTTCACATGTTTTAATATGCCGTTTCGCCAATGCCAAAGTCATGGCATGGATTTTGGGAGAGGTTAGTCAACAGAAGACTCTAACCTGATTGTATTGCCGTGTATGACTTTGTCTGGATTATATATATGCTACATAAGTATTGTATGAAGAAAGTCTGGGAATTTTACGGGTATGATATCAAAGATTGATCCTTGAACATGAATCCGTTTACCACGATAGACGTCCTTGGAAGAAGGTCAACGGACTTCATTGTAAATGTATATTAGAGGGTAACAGAAGTGATCCTCAGCTCACTTGGATAGAAGAGGACTTGATTGTTGAAGAATCTCCAAGAATTTAAGAGTATGATCAGCAACTTTAAAGTATGACATTTGCATCTGTAATCTGTAACCATGATCGTCTTGTGTGTTCCACTCCGTATGTGTCACGTTAAATAAAAATATATGTACAGTCATCACAGACTTGTGTGCTGCCAGTAATTGACCAGTTAAACACTACTTGTTGGAGTTCGTTTTGAAGAACATTTTCTGACATTTTTGTTCCTTTGCAACCATTCGCGTAATGAAGTTCTTTACCATTAGAACTGAACGACCCAACAATCATCAAGCAAAATTTTATTTTAAAGTCGTACATCCTTCTTTTCAACTAATACCCCACAAACTTTGAATGAGTTTTCTCAAAACAAGCTGAAGTGGAGATGGAATAAAGCAGTACTAAGGCAACGATTAATTGGTGCATAACATTGGATGATGTTCATCTTTATTTTTGTTTTATTACTTTTGGAATGTTGCTGATGTTTTTGGTTCCATTGCATCCCATGCTAAGATTACCTTCTGCGTTACCCTTACAGCAATAGAGCTGTTTATGTGATAGATTTAGATAGCAGGATTGTGGCTCCCAAAGTCACCTAGTTGGCCAAGTTTACACTCCTGGTCTGTTGAATCACCACAGGTAAACACCCGCTATCCCTCAGGTTAAATGGCTTGTTAGTTAAGACCAGAACCTTGCGATTATCTTCTCACCCACCAGCTGCTCAGCTTCACCATGATTTACTGGAATCATTCTTGCTTGTTCTAAATGTTGCAGAGAATCTATGGATCCAGATGTTCAGCAGCAGTTCTGGCGTAGTATTCAATGCATCGTAGAGAAGGATGTAATTCGGACTGACAGATCACATCCTTACTTTCGTGGAGATAACAATCCAAACATAGAAGTGCTCAAGTAAGTTATTCTGTTGACAAATCTTATGCATATTTTCAGGGAGATATTTTAACCAGAGAAGTGTTCTGCATTATTCTTCCAATAAATAATATATTCTTTAAGACAATGATGGAGACAAAAGCAAACATAGAACTGCTATATTAAGTTCTTCTACCAACATATCTTCAATAGAAAATTATGTTCTTTAAAAAAAAAAGCAGTATTAATAAAGCTGAAAGTTGAAAAGAATTGCATGAACTAGTGTAACAAGTAAACAACAGAAGCCAGGAACATGAACATTATTGCTGAGAAACAAAAACTATGATAATTAGCAAAACAAAAAGCCAGACTTGAACTTGAGAATAAACTGAGATGCACTGAAACAAGTAAAAGGTGTCTTGGACTTGATAGCAGAGGATGGCATGTGAGAAATATCATAGGAAAAACCAGAAGCACATTAAAAAAAAACATGAGGCAGATGTTAAGATCCAAAGAAATATAAAATTGAAAATATTTTTGCCTGCTTTATCATTTGTTGCAAAAACATGGACAGCAATTGGAAGAAAGAATTGGGGTCCTTGAAATGTGAATATCTTTAACCTGTTGAACCCGCAATCCTGCTATTGCGGTTTCTTCAGCTATTCCTAATCCCCACAATCCCGCTCAGTGACATCAAAGGATTTTCACAGGTACTTGAATTCCCATAAATGGGTTACAAAGCTGCATGACCAGGTAGTGTTTAGTAGCTGACTGGAGGGCATAAATGGTAATGTCTGAATCGATAAAAAGTCATTTGCTTCAGAAGTAGTTTGTTCTTTCTTGAAAGGAAAACTAATGTTATGTGCTCTGTGTGCTAGTAGAATAGTAAAGATGCCTAAAAGGGATAAAATCTGTACTGGTGTAGACAAACTTTATAATTTAGAGGAAGCCTGAAATATGTTATTAGATACTGACAGCAGTGAAAGTTTTTTGAGTGACAATGAAATTAGCCCAGAAATTGAAATTGAAACAAACAGCAACAGTGAAAGTGATGTTGACTATCAGGAGTTGATGACTTTGAATGACGGTAAACATAAACGGCTAACATGCAATAATCGTAGCACTTGGAGCAAGGATCCCGTTACATGCCCATTGAGGCATATTGGGAATATGGTGTTAAGCCCATATTTTCTTGACCATCGGCACACTAGGGATGATGTGGTCAGCATCACGCCGGCCACCTTAACCTTCCCAGAGTTGCTCTGGTACCCAATTCACAAGGCTGGGTCGACCCCAGAGCCGTTTGCGGTCTAAAAAAATCCCACCTCAACTGGGGATCGAACCATAGACCACTGAGCTAGGAAGCCAGTGCACTAACCACTGCACTACCACGGTTCCCACTTGGAGCAAAGCCATCAATATTTTAGACACATCCTTCAGTCCTTCAATTGCTGTTGGCATGCAAAATGTAGACCATCTTGGCACTGACAGTAGAGCATTAGACTTTCTTTCATTGTTTTGGAGTGAAAGTACTTGGCAAAACATGGTTGGGATGACTAATCTCATGCTGCTCAGACATTAGCAGAAATATTTTCTGAAACAACTTATACCATTGAAAACACAGTTGAAACATGGTGATAATAAGTCTATAGTAGGTTGGTGTGATCGCTTCCCAAAATATTTTGCAGTCCACAACAGTAATTTACCATGTCTCGGAAGAATAAAGATGGTACATCATTACAACTGACTTGTCCACAAGTGGTGAGAGATTACATGCAAAACATGGGAGGCTGTGATTTCAACGATCAAATGACCAGAATCAACTGCATGTGCAGACATTACAGATGGCCTCATCGTTTACTGATGAAGGCTATGTTCTGGTATCTATTCAACGCATATATTGTGGAGAAAACAGTCGAGTCACGAGCTTCACAAGGCAAGTGATCCAGAACCTTTTATGACTTTGTTAATGAGATATGTATGCAGCTTGTCTGTGACTTCAGTTATCATGCATCATGTATCATAATTCCTGCAAACGCCGCATATCAATTGTTGGATCGCACCGTCCAGAAAGACCAACTGAAGCAACACAAAATAATACATGCATTGTCTGTCATCAGAAGATGTATCACTAGCAGGGGTAATCCAGACAAGACAAAACATGATAATCCATTCAAGATGACTAAAACAGTTTTCCGTTGACCTGAATGTTAGATGTATTTGTGCATTCGCCAGAATTCCACCTGCTAAAGGATTACCACTTGAAAGGATATTGGAGATAACTTGACAGTTTATTTATTTTCAAGACTGAATGTCTTAGGACATTTTATTTTGTCAACTGTTGTATAACACGAAGCAGTGAAGTTTAAGAGTGAAATTACGGCCTTTTTTTTTTAAAGAATATTGATGCATGTTGTACAGCACTAAAGAGGGGAGCTATAGAGTAAAATCTTGACATTTCTCAGAACATTTATTTTTTCAAATGTTAAATAGCTCTAGGGAGGGAAGATTTGGAGTGAAAAGATGCCTTTCTTAGACTTTGTAATGTATCAAATGTATAGCAGTAAAGAGGGAAATACTGGAGTGGAATAACTGCCCCTCTAAGAACATTGTAACTTGTTGTCGTAAAAATTAACAGTGATACAACGTCAAAATATCTCCAATGATACAACGTAGGGATAAAAAACCAATGCGTAAGCTGCTGGAATACATGATCGCCCGCGCCGCGGGTCATCAGGTGTTAGACTTGAAGGCAAAACGGAACGAGGATCAAAGGACAAAAATCTGACTGAACGCATACTTGAACTAGCGAGGTTAATGGACGCAAATTGGTGGGGCAAGGAGGAAAAGTCACTTCCCCCCCCCCCCTCCCCCCCCCCAAGTTGACATAAAGTAAGGAATTCGACAGAAGGGACCTTGGATATGATACGCCACAGTCATTTATTGGACGCTTTTGCGATACCAAGCCTTTTATTTGAATTCAGCGGCTAAACGCAGATGCTTGAAATATTACAAAATTCAAAAAGTAACTTTTTCTTAATATTAATGTTAGGAATATAAAAATTAGCTGGCCGGATGGCCCATTCTGAGCAGTGAAATAATATGCTTTTAATTATACAGACGGATAGATAATAATGAAGACATTGACAAAAGACTGTGTTGTTCACAACAGCGAAAGACTGCATTGAATCAAACATCTCACTATTTGCACAAAAATCGCGACCTTGAAGACTCAAGTGTCCAAATCTAGTTAGAATGAAAGAGAAGGGGAATTGGTGGAAGCTGTGGCTAAAAATAACTTTTCAGGCAAAATTGTAGAGGGGATGAATAGGTTGGTTCAAAAAACCAGTACGTTTTTGTGAAAACGCAAGTAGAGACGGACAGACTAACAGATAAAAATCCATACTTGACTGAAGCATGACTGAAATGACTTTAGTGTAGGAAATTTGAATTGAAAAACACAAGGCAGTGATTGGCCACAGACAATCATATTATCGGCGCTCAGACGCGCATTTGGGGCCATTCCTCAATAGTTGTCCAGTGATAGACACAGTAAATTTCAAGTGTGGTGATTTCCAAATGAAATAAATTGAAATAAGTTCAGGGATGCCATACTATAGCCAGCAGCTCAGCTGAGTTTTGCTAGCATTTCTGTGTTCTTTATTCATAATCTGAGCTGTGAGTTTCAGTTGTCACCAAGGCGGTGTAAACTAAGTTGGTGATTTTACCAGAGTGGATCCGTGCAGTAACGTTGTGTCAGAGCAGACTATTATTGCCCCCAAGCACGGAGAGGTGGGGCCACCAGATCTCAGCACCAGAACTACATCTTCAAAGTTGAGTGAGCCTCTGGTCTGCTGGAAATTCACCAACTCCATTTAGTTACTAACAATCCCATAAAATTCCTGCCATTTCTGGACAAGGTGTAGTCAATATAGACTGGAGTGATGAGGCCACCCCAACAGCACAACCATTAACTATCCTCCCAATTAGATGACTAGTATAAACATTAATAAAACTAAATAGTCTAGTACTTACATATGTACACTCTTGCATTTATTATGTAATATTCCATGCATTTCTTTCATAATTTCTAAATCTTTTATAAGTTCTGGTCAAAATAAAACTTGATCCAGAACAAAATAAATGTAAAAAAATTTCTATCAAAAATTTTACACACTTGAGTTAGTTCAGTGTATTATAACATTTGTTAATATTATTAGACTTAGTAAATATCTGTGTGTGTGTCTATAAACTATCACACCACATTACATATCATTACCCTAGACATTTAACGTAGCCACATTCATTAGAAAAAAAAAAAAAAAGATAAGTGTGAGGTCGTAGTGGTAGCGAGAAGGGCCTTCTGACAACTCTCAGTTACATTTTATCTCAGGAGCCTTCACAGCTGACCTCATGCATCACACGTAGTACCATCACCACCATACAATACCATCAAACCCACTACACTTGTCAAAGGTTTTTTTGTACCATGAGGAAGGAATGTTTTTGAGTGAAAAGTCTACCTTTCTTAGAACATTGTAATTTATTAAATATATAGCATTAGGGATGGGAGTTCTGTGTGAAACGATTGCCTTTACTAAAATATTGTTACTTGTCAAATGATGCATAGCATTAGGTATGAGAGTTCTGGAGTAAAATGACTACAATTACTATAATATTGTAACTTGTCAAATGTTGTATAGTGCTAGGGAGGGAAGTCTGGTGTAACATTACAGCCTTTACTATAATGTTACAATTTGTCAAATGTTGTGTAGCACCAGGGATGGGAAGTCTGGTGTAACATTACAGCCTTTACTATAATGTTACAATTTGTCAAATGTTGTATAGCACCAGGAGATGGGAAGTCTGGAATAGAATTACTGCCTTTACTTTAATAGTGTAACACATGAACCGTTGTATAGCACTAGAGAGAGGAAGACTGGAGTAAAATTGCTGCCATTACTATATTAATGTAACTTGTCAAATATTCTTCAGCACTAAGGATTGGAACTCCGCCTATGCCGGTCCCAAGCCCGGATGAAAAAGGAGGAGGGCGGCCTGCATGGAGGCCGTAAGGAGGCAGCCCTTCCACCATGCAAAGGCACAACAGGCCAATCACCTGTTTGCTTTAAATCATGATTACGCAAACTACAAGAGAGAAAACCAGACTGATTCTAAAGGCGACGAACTGGAACGGACTACGGACTACGACTTATGGAACTTGGAACACAAGAAGTATAAATGGGAAGGAAGAGGAGCTGGTGGAAGAGATGAGGAAAGCAAAACTAGAAATCCTGGCTATAACGGAAACGAAGAAAAAAGGACAAGGAGTCATGGATCTCGATGGCAACACGTTGCTCTACAGTGGTGTACCCATATCTGAAAGAGCTAAAGGGGGCGTGGGTTGCATTGTGGCCCAAAATCAAAAGATAGTATCAAGGGATGGAACTTTGTCTCGGAGCGCATTATGGTTGTAAAACTAAAAGAAGGAGAAACCATAGTCAACCTGGTCATAGTGTATGGGCCAAATGAGGATGAGAGAGCAGAGGTCAAGGAGGAATTCTTCGAGCTGCTTCAAAGGACAGTGGATGACTGCCTAGATGAAGTTATTATGCTCGGAGATTTTAATGCCAGAGTTGGAAATGACCATGCTAGATGGGGTGGAGTTATCGGAAGATATGGAGAAGATACTCTCAATGACAATGGAAAGCGACTCCTTAGATTCTGCAGTGAGCAGAATCTGATCATTAAAAACACAAAGTTCCCCCATAAGCGCATACATGCATACACTAGATGTGAACCAACCAAGAATGAGAAGTCAGTGATCGACTATGCCATTGTTCGGAGAAGCTCATTCAGATATGTCCGAGATGCAAGAGTCTGGAGGGGGCCAGAGATTGGAAGTGATCACTACCTGCTAACAATCAAACGAACAACTGAAAGAGTTGCTCAGCCTAGGAACTGCCCAACATCACGCAAGAAACCAAGTAAACGAGCAGGAGAAATGAGCATTAGGACCTACAAGCTGAGAGAGCCAGAAATTAAGACCAGATATCAGGGGCTTATTGCTACAGCAGTGAGGAACACAGAAGAACGACCTGATGACTTGGAAACCCTCTGGAAAAAATTCAAGGATATCATAAAGACAGCTGCTGCAGAAGCATGCGGTGAAGTCCGACTTGGGAACCAGAGAAAGAGGACACCTTGGTGGACAGAGGAAGTCAAAGAGAAAATAAGAGAGAAGAAAATGGCATGGAAACAATACTTAGCAGCTAAAAACACAACAGGACAAATGGAAAAATATAGAGAATATGTGACACTCAGAACAGAAGCTAAGAACAAAGTGCTAGCAGCAAAACAGAAGTCCTGGGAAGAATTTGGAGAAAAGCTAGAAAAAGATGCACAAGAAAACCAGAAATTGTTCTATAAGACCCTAAAGAACATGAGGAAAGAAAAAACAATGCCCTCTCAAATTTATAAAGGACAAGCAAGGCAAATTGCTTACTGCCCCGAAGGAAGTAATGGAAAGATGGAAAGAATATTTCTCAGAACTCCTGGATGGTGAGCATGGTGAAGCATCAGAAATGATAACCACTAGCACAGAAGAGAAAACCAATGATGGTGAAGATGACATAAAGATGGAAGAACTGAAGGCAGCACTAGAGAAAATCAAGATGGGCAAAGCAGCAGGGCATGATGGTATAACACCAGAAATGGTTAAGTACATGGGAGCATCAGGTGACCTATTACTCTTAAAGGTCCTACAGGCAGCATGGTGCAACAAGACCATACCAAAGGATTGGGAGATTGCCATCATAACACCAATTTTCAAAAAGGGTGACAATCGACAATGTGGAAACCATAGAGGCATATCCCTTCTCAGTGTCCCTGGTAAAATCTACTCTAGAATCCTAGAGCAGAGACTCTGACGCCTAGCTGAGCCACAATTGGATGAGGTCCAGTGCGGATTCCGAGCAAACCGAAGTACTCAAGACCTAATCTTCACACTCAGACAGCTGAGTGAAAAGGCCCTTGAGTATAAGAGTGAGATCCATCTTTGTTTCATAGATCTGGAAAAGGCGTTTGACAGGGTCCCCTGGAGCAAACTTTGGGACTGTTTGGCAAGGAAGAATATTCCAGCACCTCTGATTCATGCTATACAGAGCTTCTACAAGTCTTGCAGAAATTATTTGAGGACAGCAAACCATAAGTCAGAAGAGTTCAGGACCACCACTGGTGTAAGACAAGGTGATATCCTATCACCTTACCTCTTCATACTCCTTATGGACGATGTCATCAAGGCATGTAAGGAGAGAACAAGAAAGTATTCAGTGGGGTACTGGAAGATGAGACAGGTCTATATTTCGGAGCTGGCATTTGCTGATGATGTTGCCCTGATTGCTAAATCAGAGGCACATCTCCAATCCAACCTGCAAGTCTGGAAGGAAGAGCTGGAGAAGAGAGGGATGGTCATAAGCAGCTCTAAAACAAAATCCATGGTGATATCACGAGAAGAAAGAAAACATCAGATTAAGTTGGGAGAACAGGTCCTGGAGCAGGTCGACCACTTTAAATATCTCGGAGCTATTATAGACCGAAAGGGAGGCATCAAAGAAGAGTTGGCCACTCGAAAAGCAGCGGCTGGGAGACTTTTTTCAGGCCATAAATCGTGGATTCCTCAGCAAGAAAGAGGTTGGTAAGAAAACGAAGATGGCTGTATACCGCTCCACCTATGTCCCAGTCTTGACATATGGATGCGAGTCGTGGGCAATGACTACAACCCACAAAAGCCAGATCCAAACCTCAGAAATGAGGTATCTGAGGAAAGTGGTTGAAGTAACAAGAAGAGACATGGTCCGCAACCAGACGATCCGTCAAGGCCTAAAATCCCATCCGCTGCAGACCCAAATAGAACAGTCCCAACTAAGATGGTTTGGCCATGTCTGCAGAATGGGAGAAGATCGGCTACCACGACAAGCATGGGAAACAAAGAGCCAGGATCCAGACCTCCAGGACGACCCAGAGTCCGCTGGGAGGACAACATTAGACAATCTTTGAAGGACCGAGGACTAGAATGGAACCAGGCCAGGAAGAAGACAGCTGATAGAATGGTCTGGCGCTCTCTCTTCCAAACCTCTACACCTCACGGTAGAAGGGGAACGACTAAGTAAGTAAGTAAGTAAGTACTAAGGATTGGAATTCTATAGTGAAATGGCTGCCTTTCTTAGAACATTGTAATTTATTAAATTTTGTTTAGCATTTAGAAGGAAAGTACTGGAGTGAAATTACTGCCTTTCTCAGAATATTGAAACTTGTCAAAATTGACGCTCGCGGTGGGAGGTTGTGCAATGAAATGAATGTTTGTCCTAGTCTGCGGAGTACATGACGATGATGATGATAATAATGATGCATATAAAACTGGTGCAATTTCGTATTGTCCTTGCAGTTCCCGGGTCTCTCTGGGGAGACAAAGAAGGATTATGTTTACTTCTCCCTTTCATGTCATAAGAGATGAGTCATATGAGGTTTATGCCTGGAGCTGGCAACCTTATCATGTCAAATAATGTACTTACAAAAACCATCACCACAGGAACACATTCATGCTTTAGTGTTAGCTTCTAGTTAGAGGACCTGCTGCAACTGTGGCTCTATGCTCCCTAGGGAACGAAAATGGAAATTGTGATAATACTGAGAATTTGATAGATTCATGTTTCCTATGAGCTCATTATCTCAATAAAAGCAGAATGGTAAGACTATCTTTTTATCTGGATAGATTTTGCCTAGATATCACGCTGATGTGTGACTGGAAACTGTAGCGCCATTTGCACAATCATCATCATCATGTTCCTTTTTGCTCCTTATGGAGCACAGAGCCACCACTACAGCTGGTCCCCCTTGCAGGAAGCCTGCACCAAGTATTTACATGTTCTTGCTGTAGTGATATCTGTAACAATTTGTTTTACATGAAGGGGTTGCCAGCCTCATACACAACCTCATATTAGTTACCTTGTACAACATACCTGAGGGAGCAGTAATCCCATTCTTTCTTTGACTCATCAGTTATAAGGCTATTTTGGCCAACAACTTGAGCTCAGTTAGCAGAATAGTCACTTGTAAATATTCAAATGGTTATGAATACATTCGCAGTTTTCAGAGGAAACAAAATTGAAAACCACATTGTAAACTCTTTGCATGTCGGAAAATAAAATAACAATAGCAATTTTATTTGTTGCATAGTGGTTTGGTTGCTTTGAATTTCCTCTCTGACACGTTTCGCGACCTCTAATTGCAATTAACCCTCGCCAGGTTACATACCATTAAACATGTAATAATAAAACTGCGGTTTTACAATTCTGGCCAGGAACGTCGGGGATAGGTTTTGGGTGAAAGTTTGGCGGCAGGCTCAACGGGTTAAGTATGGGGTTTAATTGAATGGAAACAAAATAATTAATACATACATACTTAGTCATTCCTCTTCTAACCTGGGGTGTAGAGGTGTGCCAGAGAGAGTGCCATACTATCCTATCTGCTGTCTTCCTCCTGGCCTGGTTCCAATCTAGTCCTCGGTCCTTCAGAGATTGTCGAAAGAATTAATTCAAGGAAAATTAGACAAAAAATATTTTGAATATATAAAGAGACATAAGACTCTTCAAAACTGTAATGGAAAAAAGGGGGATTAAAAGCAAACAAATAGTCAAGATGACATCATTTTATAGGTGGAAAGAAATGTCATGAGGTGGACATGAAAATAGTCTGTCAGAGTGTACCATTAAAACTAGGGACAGAAAATGTTGGATATCTATTGCAGCCAATCTTCATTGTGGAGGCAACACTTGATCTGATCTGAATGTCTATGAAGATGTTTTGAGATCATGCTGATCTGTTTTACCAATATGAGAAAGTTTTCAGGTCAGTCATTTGTCCCATAATTTTATGTGTTATTTTAACTCTTCCAGACATATACTTCTGAATTATGCCATAGCCAACCCTCTAATGGGCTACACTCAGGGCATGTCTGACCTCTTGGCTCCAGTGTTGGCTGCAGTGCAGCAAGAATCGGATGCCTACTGGTGCTTTACAGGACTGATGACTCGAACAATATTTGTCAGCTCACCTAAAGACAGTGACATGGACAAACAGCTGGTGGGTCTTTATTACTGTCAGTATGCTTATCTTAATGCCTTTAATATTGAGAGATGCTTTAGTTATCCAATTTTATATTTAACCAAAGTGTATGTAGGAATTAAATTTTGTCCGCAAAGAGTGGTTTGACGTGTACAACACACATGAAGGACTTCTCAGCACTGAAAACTTCAATTTCAAGACCTTGCACTGGGTACATTTTATATTGTTTAGCTTTCTATTATAATTGCCCATGTTTTTTTTCCCAGCATCTTAGTATTTCTCTGTCTGCTTTTCAATAATAACGTCATCAGAAATATGTAGCAGAGGAATTCTTACAAAAAGAAAAATTTTGCCCATGTTATGACAATGAGGTCTTTGTACAAGACATACAAAAACAACGCAGAACAAAAGTGAGAACTAATCTTAATGTTAGGGGGGAAAGTGAGAATCTGGTTGTCATATAGGAAAATGAGAATCGATCTGCAAGTCAGAACGGAAGTGTGAAGTAATGTAAATGCCAGAAGCGAAGTGTAAAGTAATGTAAATCTCAGAAGGGAATTGTGAAGTAATGTAAATGTCAGAAGGGAAGTGTGAAGTGGTGTAAATGTCAGAAGGGAAGTGTGAAGTAATGTAAATGTCAGAAGGGAAGTGTGAAGTAATGTAAATGTCAGAAGGGAAGTGTGAAGTGATGTAAGTGTCAGAAGGGAAGTGTGAAGTGATGTAAATGTCAGAAGTGAAGTGTGAAGTAATGTAAATGTCAGAAGGGAAGTGTGAAGTAATTTAAATGTCAGAAGATAAGTGTGAAGTAATGTAAATGTCAGAAGGGAAGTGTGAAGTAGTGTAAATGTCAGAAGGGAAGTTTGAAGTGATGTAAATGTCAGAAGGGAATTGTGAAGTGATGTAAATGTCAGAAGGGAATTGTGAAGTGATGTAAATGTCAGAAGGGAAGTGTGAAGTAATGTAAATGTCAAGGGAAGTGTTGTTTGTTGTTATTTAACTAGGGCTGCTGAGCTTCTCGCTCTTTTGCAGTCAATACCAAGTTGAAGACTCCTTGGTATTATCTACACTGTACATCTAGGCTTTTCCTGTGGCTTTTCTGCCATTCCGAAACATGCTGAGTTGAAGTCATGAGCTCCAGTTTCTCCAGCTTAACTTGCATTTAAAGGATCGTCACATCTGGTCCCAGACTTGAAGTGCATTCTCCACCATCCAAGGGGGCTCTCCAACTCAGCAGAGCTAAAATACTATGCTCTTGTTCTGGGCTCTCCCAAGGAATTTGCACTTCCTGCTCAGAGCCACCTCTGAGATCCTCCTACATGCGGTCAACCAGGTGAAAGCCAAAGAGTTATGTCTGGGGCTCAAGTGACTCCTCCAAGCTTAGTGTGCAATACAGGGTATTCAACAAGTTTCACCACAGGGAGAATCCCTGGAAGTGTATGGATGATTTCAAGAGCCAATAAGGGTGTAATTAGCCTCACAGACATAGGTTCACTTCCACATATGTATATTGTAGCATTGTGCATAGCTTGTGGTCATATAAGGATGACTCCAGATATGCCTCCATGCACAGAAGGGAAGTATGAAATAATCTAAATGTCAGAAAGGAAAGTGAAGATTCATTTAATTGCATTTTGCATTTAAATTAGTTCTCACTTTCATTTCTGTCCTGTTTTCATATATCATATCTCCGACAAAGGCCAGGTGATCATAAAGTGAGCTGTATGCTTCCTTCATATTAAAAAGACTTCCTCTACTATCTGTTTTCTTTCACCTCAACCATTTGGGGGGAAAATATTGTAATGTGTCATGGAGCATTATACAGCTGAGGTAGAGAGAGAGTTTTTGAAATGTCACGGAAGAACACATGCATAAATTTAGAATTTAAAAAATATATTATGTTAATGTTTCAGGACTATTTGAGAGAATTGCTCCGAGTGACACTTCCAAAGTTCCATTATCACTTGAAGCTCTTAGGGCAAGATGCCATGGAGCTTCTCTTTTGTCACAGGTTTGTTGTTTAGTTTTATTTAATTTCTTAGGGCTTCCAAATTTTAGCAAATTCAAAGTTTTTTAATCTTCATGATTTGTTGACCAGTTCAGTAGTCATCCTTATTTACAAAAGCATTTACTCAGTGAATATTCACATTCTGTACAACATATTTCTGTTTACTAATATAACTGAAAAAATTTATTGTTCTTCCTAGTTTACTGTGACAAATCCCCATGTCTCTTGTAAAATGAGGATCTATGTCGGGCTTCTCTCATTTTCTCCCTCAGGGTGGTTGGTGAAGGCCATACTGTCAAGTCTTTCTCTTAAGGAGCTGCCACCTCTAGAGGGCTTTTTCCTTTATTTGCTTTTGTTCACCACATGAGCATATATCATCTGTTCAGTCAGAATAATTTAACCAGGTCTCTTCAAAAATTTTTTCTTTCTTTGACTTGTATCTGACTGTGGATGCTCTCTTTATCATTTGATTGAACACTGTTTGTTTAATTGTCACTTTAATCTCTTCATGTGTTATCATGTCTTCACTTTGCTGTTTGCTATCTTGCATTGAGCTGGCACCCATTGGACATATCACCAGAGTCTTTATCATCAATGACACGGGTCACAAGTGTCAGAAACGAACTTAAGATGTACAAGGGTTGATCCGAAACAAGTTTACATTACTCCGAAATCAAAAGCAAAGTTTTAATTACAGGAAACTGACAACACACATAGTGAAAATGTCACACACACTTTTTTTTACCACTCTTCTTAGCTGTTCTTGTCAGTGTGTTACATATCTGTCCATTACTGACACATAGACACCATAAAGATGAGAAAGGAAATGAAAAGAAAGAAAACAGAAGCGAAGTCCCCCAGGTTAAAGCAACTATATAGCGAACAGTACAGTCAACTGGACAGGGAAGTTAATCGCCAAACCCGAGCCAACAAAAGGAATTTCCTAGACGATCTTGCAAAACAGGCAGAAGAGGCAGCACTGAGAAATGAACAAAGCACAGTATACAAAATAACTAAATTCATCAGTGGAAAACGAGGTGCAAACAATATTACATTAGTAAGAGATAAGCAAGGAAATCTCATCAAGACAGCAGAGGGACAGGAAACAAGATGGGCAGAGCACTTCAGAGAAACTCTGAACAAGGAAATACCAGAGACACAATTGAATGTTCCTGAGGCTGAAAACGATCTAGATGTAAATACAGACATTCCACGAAAAGAAGAAATCATCACAGCAATCAAAGGGTTAAAGAACGGTAAAGCTCCGGGCCATGATAACTTAAATGCAGAGCTATTTAAGACAGACCCTGAGCTAGCAGCAGAACTATTAGAACCACTATTTGCACAAGTGTGGAAAACGGGGACAACACCATCAGAGTGGAACAAAGGAATAATTGTCAAATTGCCCAAGAAGGGAGATCTTTCAGACTGCAATAATTGGAGAGGAATCACTCTTCTCTCAGTTCCCAGCAAAATACTAGGCAGGATAATTATACAGAGAATTTCAAAGGCAGTAGACTACAAACTGAGGAAAGAACAAGCAGGATTTAGAAAGAACAGAAGATGTGTAGACCATATATTCACTCTCAGGAACATTATAGAGCAGTGCTCAGAATGGCAAAGACAGCTTTACATAAATTTTGTTGATTTTGAAAAGGCTTTTGACAGCATACATAGGGACAGTTTATGGAAAATACTGAGGGCTTATGGAATTCCAAGCTGCATAGTGTCAATCATAAAAAGCCTCTATGCCAACTTTCCGTGTAGTGTTGGGCAGAGCAACCTAACCTTCGAGGTGAAGACAGGAGTACGACAGGGATGCCCCTTATCAACCACTCTATTTTTAACAGTCATAGACTGGGTGATGCGCCAGACAACAGAGGGCAGTCCAAGAGGAATAAGATGGACTACATTTTCAACATTGGAAGATCTGGAATATGCAGATGACATTGCACTGCTGGCACATTCACATCAACACATCCAGGAAAAAACGGATAGACTTAATAAATTTAGCCAGCAGGTGGGCTTGAACATCAATTTAAAGAAGTCTGAGGTCATGATGCTCAATGTGAGCAACCCTGAGCCCATATCAGTAAGGAATCAGCAACTGGTACAGACAGATACCTTCACATACCTAGGAAGCATAGTAACACTAGACGGTGGGGCAGGCAAAGACATCAACATCAGAATGAATAAGGCAAGAACAGCCTTCTTTAGCCTAAATAACATCTGGAAGTCCTCCCAATACAGCACAAGCACAAAATTAAGATTATACCAGAGTTGCGTGCTTTCTGTGCTTCTCTATGGTGCGGAATGCTGGAGAGTCACAGAGAAGGAAATGTCAAAATTGTCCTCTTTTCACACAACATGCCTAAGAAAAATTCACCGAATCTTTTGGCCGAATACCATCACCAACCAAGATCTGCTTACTCGTAGCAAGCAAGAGGACATGCATACCATCATAGCTGGCAGATGCTGGAGCTGGGTTGGTCATGTCCTCAGAAGAGACCCCGATGCCATCACAAGAACAGCTATGCTTTGGACCCCTGAAGGAAAGCGAAAGAGAGGCCGACCAAAAACAACTTGGCGGAGGACTGTGGAGGCTGAGATGCAAAGAATGAACCAGAGTTGGGGCACTGTACGAAGGATGGCCACCGACCGTGCAAAGTGGAATCAATTTGTTGTTGCCCTACAAGACGCCACAAGGCGTGATGGCCACTGACTGCTTTGACGGTCGGTGGTTAAGGATCGAAGAAGAGAAGACTGACACGTAGAAGGGATGTTCCTGTTATGTCAGCATGGTGGCATATTTTATCTTCTTCTTCTTTGATCCTTAGCCGCAGACTGTCAAAGCAGTCAGTGGCCATCACGCCTGGTGGCGTCTTGTAGGGCAGCAATAAATTGCTTCCACTTTGTTCGGTCGGCAGCCATCCTTCGTATAGTGACCCAACTCTGGTTCATTCTTTGCATCTCAGCCTCCACAGTTCTCCGCCAAGTTGTTTCACTTTCCTTCTGGGGTCCATAGCATAGCTGTTCTTGTAATGGCATCAGGGTCCCTTCTGAGGACATGGCCAACCCAACTCCAGCGTCTGCCAGCTAAGATGGTATGCATGTCCTCTTGGTTACTCCGAATAAGTAGGTCTTGGTTGGTGATGGTATTCGGCCAAAAGATTCGGTGAATTTTCCTTAGGTACATTGTGTGGAAAGAGGACAGTTTCGACATTTCCTTCTCTGTTACTCTCCATTATTCCGCACCATAGAGAAGCACAGAACGTACACAGCTCTCTTATAATCTTAATTTGGTGTTTTGTTTTTTAACCAATGATATTTTCATTGCGGGAAAAATGATGTTCAAATAAATGTTTAAATGCAGTTTGAGGCAGGAAAGACATGAAAAGTTAACTTTTCTGTATCTAAATCTGATTTTAATATACTCCTCTCTTTCTCTCTCCCCTCCCCCTTTTCCCCCATCATGAGGCATTTTCAGCACATTCTTTTATGCTTTTCAGTGTAAGTATAAAATCCACATTTTAATTTAATATTATTAAACTTCATCGCAATTTATGATATCACTTAGTGAGTGCCCAAATCATTTACTGAACAGGTGGATCCTACTGTGTTTCAAACGAGAATTCTGTGAGGAGGATGCTCTGCGTATTTGGGAGGCTTGTTGGGCCCGCTACCAGACTGAGTATTTCCATCTCTTTGTCTGTGTAGCTATTGTGGCTATCTATGGTGATGATGTTGTGGAGCAGAGGCTTCCAGCTGATGAAATTCTGCTTCATTTTTCCAGCTTAGCCATGCATATGAATGGACAACTAGTTCTCAGAAAGGTTGGTGATTATTTTCAGTTTTCTATTAAGCCAGTATAACTGTATTTATACAAGCCACAATGTAGTAATTTCACGTTTATACATTAAATTATGAATTTCTGTTTCTTCTTTGTTCGTCCTGAAGAGGACGTTGTTTGCATTGTGTCTGCTTACAGCGAAGCTGCGATATTTGTGCCTTACAGCCGACTTCAGCACAGCATTTTTTGGGACCAGGTTTGCCTTCCCACTTCACTTGCAGTGATGCAGCCTGTTTCCAGGACCACCACTTGGAGGTGGAGTAGGGTCTTGGTCAGCTCTGGTTCGCTGACCCTGACGCAAGCAGTCAAGTTATGAGTCGCTGACTGCATTCATCTCCCTTACTGAGTCTTCGCTCCCAAAATTATGAATTTAGGATCATTGGTAACCTTCATATATGCCAGCATTCATTTATCTGGTTGTTTACATATATTTGTTGCATTATATTATTTCCTGGATATTTCTGACACATTACTTCTGTTCTGTTTTTAGGCACGTGGTTTGCTGCATGAATTCAGGAAAAGATTGAAGATTCCATGCACTCTTTATGGCTTGTGCTCCCAAGTGAATGCTGGGATGTGGGATAGCGGTCATGTACCCACAGTGGAATGTATTGGCCACCTCGGGGATGAGGTTTGTACATACAACAGTTCACCAAGTTCTCCAGTGTATGGTGATGATTGACACTGACCTGCATGTTTGGAGATGGGTTGAAAGTGAATGCAAGCAGCATTGGAATGCTACATTTGGATTAGATAGTATTTACAGTCTCACGGCACTCTTAGCTTAAACAGAATATTGGTTATATATAGAATGTTGCTCTGATGCATTGTTAGGGGTTGCAGACTTTCAATAGGGGTTATATCAGTGCCTTCAGTGGCTTATTTAGTGCTGTTTTATGTTCAGTAGTATAACGAGTGACCTCATCAGACAGGGATCATGATAAAGGGGTTTCCTATTTTCTGATTGTGGTTGTTTTAACAAGTGGTTGGAGCTGCGTGGTGCATGGAGTAGACCATTATTACAATTATTATTGCATCTGGCTACATTGCATGAAAGAAGTCTGAGGAACATGACTTTATGGATACAAGTTTCAGCGCTGGTCTGTCACAAATATAAATGAAACGTTCGCTGACCAGTGTCTTGAATACTCAAAAGGAGATCATCATCTTTAAGTTGTAGCGATATTAGGACATTACTTAAAATATTATCTTGTTATTTTAGTGAATGTCACAACAATTGTACATTAAGAACCATAACAACAGTATAAAATTTGAGCGAGTTCTATAATTAGTCAGTTAGAGCCATCACACATCATATTCCATGGATTTTGTTTCATCATGTATTTGTTTACTATTGTATGGTATCTTTATGATGCCTTTACTGTTGTTTTAAGAAGTGCAATATACAGAAGATGATATATTTTGAGAACTTGAACACAATACATAAAGGCATTTACACACTTTCAAATGTTGTATGCCTTTATTAAGAGAATATTTTATCATTGAGTACTTTCATTTTGTCTTTCAATTTTTTTCTCATTTAGTATTTTCATTTTGTTTTTGTTTTTTAAGTGCATGTTAAACTTCAGTTTAATGAGTTAAAAGTATTTTCTACCTTCACTGTGCCACGGGAACATTTTAAAATATGTTCAGTCTTCGTGCCATCATGAGCATATCAGTAGAATCACCTACCATTGTCAGCACTTAAACTATATTCAGGTTACTGATGTCAGGAGGAGCCACAGCTGTTAATGATGAAAATGGCAAGAAATTATTTTTATTTGCAGCAAGGGTTGAGGTTGGTCTGCAACCAGACGATATGTCATGGCCTCAAAACCCAGCCCTGCAGGCTCGAGTGGAAGTTCCAATTACGAAGATCGGCTACCATGGCAAATATAGGAAACCAAGATCCAGGACGACCCAGAGTTCACTGGGAGGACAACATAGACAATCTCTAAAG
Source organism: Oreohelix idahoensis (assembly GCA_024509875.1). NCBI lineage: Eukaryota > Metazoa > Mollusca > Gastropoda > Stylommatophora > Oreohelicidae > Oreohelix > Oreohelix idahoensis. Next base: position 726,933 of record JAMPIV010017846.1, on the reverse strand, counting down.
GACCGAGGACTAGATTAGAACGAGGCCAGGAGGAAGAAAGCCGATAGGATAGTATGGTGCTGTCTCTGGCAAACCTACACCCCAGGGTACAAGAAGAACATCTAAGTAGTAGTATTTGCAGCAAGGGACCTAAAGGCCTTGAAAGGCTAAAGAAGACTAACTGCGTTTGCTTGAAGTTTACAAGTGGCACTTTGCTTTAGATAATCATTCCATTTGACCGTGGGGTACATGTTAGGTTGATAACACAACTAACTAAATATGGCTTTCAGAAAATGTCGTATTGGCCAGTATGAAGATCCAAACCATCTTAAAAGCCATCTGCAAAGGATGTTAAACTTTGAATGGACCGAAACCCACTAATGAAGGAAAATAAAAGAACAGAGCAGACTCAGAGAGAGAGAGAGAGACTGAAGTTCTGCTAGACCATATTCTTCTAGAACAAGACATAAAGAGAAAGAAAAAAAAGGAATTAATGATACTGTAGGGGAGAGAAGATAGAAAGCTTCCTGGGTAATGAGATAATTGTTCATATGCAGCATTCAACATTTTCATATCTGTCCAGTTGTATACCAGACCGAAAGATATTGTCAAGGCCCTGGTCATACATGTGTTTTTGTTTTTCCTCTGAGTATTATTAGAATTTGTTTCCTTACCATTTCATTTCTGTTGTAAATTTTCTGTCGTTTCCTGTTTTTTCTTCTGTTACATATGTCCTTGCTTTTTATAGTATTGATTTACTGCTTTGTTTTCTTGTTTCATGCTCTGATTTTTAATTGTGTACAGTTTTTTTCTCTTTTAGTTTTTATTATGCACACATCCAGACATTGAAATCCTCCTGCCTTCATTTTGATCAAGGCGTAGTATTAATTTCTCGTTTTATGTTGATTTGTTTACTATAATTTTCAATGCTAGCTTTATACTGCTTTGTTTTCGTTGAGTCACTTTTATATCATATACACCTTTTAACATAGGAATCCTCCTGAACAAGGCATAGTATTAATTTATTTCTTGTATGTTATTTTGTTTAATTGCTACATCATGTTACATATTGTTTTATTTAATATTTTGCTTCTTGTTCAGTTTCTGTTCTCATTTTATTTATATATATATATAAATATGTGTGTGTGAGCACACCTGTGCATTTGATTCCTTGCATCTTTCACTCTGCTGTATACTCAGTCTGGTGTTGAAATTTCCTCAACATATTTTGTCAGTGAAGTTTTTGATCTGAAAAAAAACAAAAAAAAAACAAGGTGGCTATCTTCTTTCATCCAGCTGTGGACATTGCTTCTCTTCACGTTTCTCTGCTCCATTATCAAGCTGCTTCAGTCACTAGCTGCTACAATCTTACTTACTTACTTACTTACTTAGTCGTTCCCCTTCTACCGTGAGGTGTAGAGGTTTGGAAGAGAGAGCGCCAGACTATTCTATCGGCTGTCTTCCTCCTGGCCTGGTTCCATTCTAGTCCTCGGTCCTTCAAAGATTGTCTAATGTTGTCCTCCCAGCGGACTCTGGGTCGTCCTCGGGGTCTGGATCCTTGGCTCTTTGTTTCCCATGCTTGTCGTGGTAGCCGATCTTCTCCCATTCTGCAGACATGGCCAAACCATCTTAGTTGGGACTGTTCTACTTGGGTCTGTAGGGGGTGGCATTTTAGGCCTTGACGTATCGTCTGGTTGCGTACCATGTCTCTTCTTGTTACTTCAACCACCTTCCTCAGATACCTCATTTCTGAGGTTTGGATCTGGCTTTTATGGGTTGTAGTCATTGCCCATGACTCGCATCCATATGTCAAGACTGGGACATTGGTGGAGCGGTATACAGCCATCTTCGTTTTCTTACCAACCTCTCTCTTGCTGAGGAATCCTCGATTTATGGCCTGAAAAAGTCTCCCAGCTGCTGCTTTTCGAGTGGCCAACTCTTCTTTGATGCCTCCCTTTCGGTCTATAATAGCTGCGAGGTATTTAAAGTGGTCGACCTGCTCCAGGACCTGTTCTCCCAGCTTAATCTGATGTCTTCTTTCTTCTCGTGATATCACCATGGATTTTGTTTTTAGAGCTGCTTATGACCATCCCTCTCTTCTCCAGCTCTTCCTTCCAGACTTGCAGGTTGGATTGGAGATGTGCCTCTGATTTAGCAATCAGGGCAACATCATCAGCAAATGCCAGCTCCGAAATATAGACCTGTCTCATCTTCCAGTACCCCACTGAATACTTTCTTGTTCTCTCCTTACATGCCTTGATGACATCGTCCATAAGGAGTATGAAGAGGCTGTAATTTCTGCCTGCATCAGCCAAAAAAAAGAAGATACAATTGTTGTAAATTGCACGATTTCGTAATGTATTTAGTTAAAATGGTGCATAGAATCCACTTACAAATATTGGTTTCCTCGGGTTGTTTGATTTTAAGGACCAGTCTTCATTGCACATGGACAACTCCATCAGTGCTCCGATCTACTCCCTTAGATCGCCCTAGGAGGATCTCAGCACAGTGCACAAACATCATAGCACCGGTGAGGATCCCAATGTGTGTATACAGGAATCACACATTTTATAAATGTTTGGTGGTGGGTAGGTTTTCCTAATTTTGTAAATTTTGCCAGGGCAGAGGCTGTGTGGCCTACTCTTTACGATTTCCAACTGCCGAGGGATTTTTAACATGTGTAACTTGCACACTGGACCTCCTATTTTATCGCCCTTATCCAAAAAGGCTAGGCATCTGATCTCACTGCCCATGAGATCAGGGGGGAGTATGACATAGTTAGGACCAATTGGTTCTTAAAAAAAGAACATTCCATCAAATATATTCCCTGTACTGCGAACTAAACTCAGTGCCTTTAGAATTAGAGGCGGACACCCCCTACTTTAGAGGTTGTACACATGCATACAGACTTTAATGACTTACACTTACATAACAGCTTTCACTTATTATTGGCAAACAAGTAGGTTATTCTAGTTTCAGTGTAGCTGTGAACAGTTTTCTCAGTTCTTCAATTTCTCTGTTTAATTGTTTGGCAAAGCAGTACAGTTACATATATGTATGTAAGTGTAGTGGGTGTGTGAGAGAGAGAGAGAACTTACTCTAAGATTTTATTGAGTAGATACAGTGTTGGTATTGTGTTGAAAAGTGAATGTGGGATATTCAATACATGCATGGTGCAGTGAGATGACATTTCAGGGTAATAATGATAGCCAAGAAAGGTGCTTGAAATTACTGTTAAGAAAAGCTGACAGCATTAGTCACATCATTGAAGTCATTGGATCCTTACTGTAACGTCTTATCAAGGAAGCTGCAGTTAATGCATTCCGTAAAGAAGTTCCACCAACAGTCAAAAAGATGATCCTGAAATAGGGTTTTTACACTGCATAAATAAGGTCAGTGGCTTCACATAAATCAAATTGATTCGTTTATTACACTTTCAAAGTTCTGTTTGATTTAGCCAAAGCATTGCAAGTTAGTTCAGGATATTTATTCTAATTATGAGTTTTCAAAATTTTTGGGGAAGGGAAGAGATAGATTTGGCTTGCAGTGGTTATAAATTATTATTTTATGCTAAAACAATAAAGAAAATCTGGTGGTGCTTTGCAAGATGCTATCAAAAGTGGTAATGACATTTTTAATAAAAAAAACAGTAGCTGAATTTGATATATCCATAACACTAATTTCCCACAGAATGTGTTTTTGAATACTGCACTCACAAAGGGAGAAGATGAGATGGCATCACTAGTTGTAATAATGCCATGGCCCAATCAGGCCCACTACCTGTAGGCAGAAATAAGGAGCTTAGGGGGGGGGGGGGGGGGGGGGGGGGGGGGGTGTCCCTTATAAAGGAAGCGATTTGTGCAGTACGTATGGCATGTTTTTTTGTTTTTTTTATACTCGTAATCCTAAATTACTTCACTTATGTAGTTCTCTTTGTGCTGTTTTATATACCACATTACATTTATGTGCAAAAGCCCTGTTACATATTGCTGTTTTATGTAACACAGATTGTATTTATGTACAAAAGTTGTGTTATTTGTTAATTTTACTGGATATTTTAATTATATTGATGTAATAAACTACATTTCCATGTAAATGTTATTTCTTTTTATCTTTACCTGCTTTTGTTCATTCTTCTTATGTACCAAATTTGCATTTAATATACAAAAGGTCTGTCATGTATATTAGCTTTATTTGACATTTTCAGTTACAGAGCTTTCAGAGAATTTAAAAACCAAATGATCTCTTTGTTCAGTCTTCATTTCTATTTAATACTTGTTGAGTGAAGATCAATGAATGACAGTAATCATACATATCTGAGTTCTGTTTTGTTTTGCTGTTGTTTCAAGTTTTTCTTAGTAACATGCATAAGGTTTTTTTTTTCTTCTCATCTCAAACAGATATGAATCATCTCTACAAAACTACTTGTTTGACCAGATTTACCTGTAGACGATAAGATGTAACTGTAGAGATATGGTTATCCTATAAATTAATTTTCTAAAATCGTCGTAAATTGAGGAAAAAGATTTTAATAAAACTGGAGAGTTTAATGATAAGTTAAAGAACAAGGAATGTTCATCACATGCCATATCCTGGAAGGCTGAATTTAAATCTGAAACAGATAATTTATTTCTTCGCTGGTAACTACAAGAACTTGCATATTGTTAGCTGTCAGTTTATGATTTATTAATATTTTGCTTACTAGTAGCAGAAGTTTATTTTTGTCCATTTATCTCTTCAGTTAGGAGAATCTGTCATATGCCCATTTTTACTTTGGGCTTTAGAATATACTCCAGATAATTTAGCCTTTTGGTAAGATGAAGCTCAAAAATTTTGTTCTTTAAATATGCATGCAGCCGTTTTATGCAGTTTAATCTGCTAACCCCATGTTTAAAAATACACAGTGCAATATAGTTATTTTTAAATATAATTTGTGATACTTTGATTTGTGTACAAGCTTCAAGTTTAACATTTGCAGTCTAGATGAAACAATGTACACAGCAACAGGACAACATGTAGGCTGGGTTTATTAGATCTGTATTTTCTGACCTGTGATGTGCAACTTTGTATGCCGAGGCATTTTGTATAAATCCAAGGAATGTAAGTTTACATTTCCTGTTTGCACCTTTTGTGGTATTATTATGAAGTAATATATTTAATTTTTTTTCAGGGAGAGGACAGTTTTATTTCCAAGTTTATATGCAAAACATGTACACCTATCACTTTGTATTTGGTTTGTTCATTTTGTCTTTTGTTAGAACCAAAGATGTAACGAGGTTAATGTTTTGACTCATAGTTTTAGATGCTTCCTACAGGTCTGCAACCTTACTTACTTACTTAGTCGTTCCTCTTCTACCGTGAGGTGTAGAGGTTTGTAAGAGAGAGCGCCATACTATTCTATTGGCTGTCTTTCTCCTGGCTTGGTTCCATTCTAGTCCTCGGTCCTTCAGAGATTGTCTAATGTTGTCCTCCCAACGGACTTTCTGTCATCCTGGAGGACTGGATCCCTGGCTCTTAGTTTCCCATGCTTGCCGTGGTAGCCGACCTTCTCCCGTTCTGCAGACATGGCCAAACCATCTCAGTTGGGACTGTTCTACTTGGGTCTGCAGGGGTTGGGTTTTTAGGCCTTGACATATCGTCTGGTTGCGGACCATGTCTCTTCTTGTTACTTCAACCACCTTCCTCAGATACCTCATTTCTGAGGTTTGGATCTGGCATTTGTGGGCTGTAGTCGTTGCCCATGACTCGCATCCATACGTCAAGACTGGGACATAGGTGGAGCGGTATACAGCCAACTTCTCTTATGCTGAGGAATCCTCGATTTATGGCTTGAAAAAAGTCTCCCAGCTGCTGCTCTTCGGGTAGCCAACTCTTCTTTGATGCCTCTCTTCCGGTCTATGACAGCTCCAAGGTATTTAAAGTGGTCGACCTGCTCCAGGACCTGTTCTCCCAGCTTAATCTGATGTCTTCTTTCCTCTCGTGATATCACCATGGTTTTTGCTTTCAAGCTGCTTATGATCATCCCTCTCTTCTCCAGCTTTTCTTTCCAGACTTGCAGGTTGGATTGAAGATGTGCCTCTGATTTAGCAGTCAGGGCAACATCATCAGAAAATACCAGCTCTGAAATTGATGACATCACCTGAGTCCACATTGTCAGTTGTCATCTTTTTTGAAAATTGGTGTTATGATGGCAATCTCCCAATCCTTTGGTATGGTCTTGTTGCACCAAGCTGCCTGTAGGACCCTTAGGAGTAATAGGTCGCCTGCTGCTCCCATGTACTTAACCATTTCTGGTGTTATACCATCATGTCCTGTTGCTTTGCCCATCTTGATTTTCTCCAGTGCTGCCTTCAGTTCTTCCATCTTTATGTCATCTTCATCACCATTGGTTTCCTCTTCTGTGCCAGTGGTTATCATTTCTGATGCTTGACCTTGCTCACCATCCAGGAGTTCTGAAAAATATTCTTTCCATTTTTCCATTACTACTTTTGGGGCAGTGAGCAATTTGTCTTGCTTGACCTTTATAAATTTAAGAGGGCACTGTTTTTCCTTCCGCATATTCTTTAGGGTCTTATAGAACAATTTCTGGTTCTCTTGCGCATCTTTTTCTAGCTTTTCTCCAAATTCTTGCCAAGACTTTTGTTTTGCTGCTAGCACCTTGTTCTTTGCTTCTGTTCTGAGTATCATATATTCTCTATATTTCTGTTTTTCCTGCCGTGTTTTTAGCTCCTAAGTATTGTTTTCATGCCTTTTTCTTCTCTCTTATTTTCTCTTTATCTGTCCACCAAGGTGTCCTCTTTCTCTTGTTCCCAAGTTCATTTACCTAGCTTCTTGCGTGATGTTAGGCAGTTCCTAGGCTGAGTAACTCTTTCAGTTGTTCTTTTAATTGTTAACAAGTAGTGGTCACTTCCAATCTCTGGCCCCCTCCAGACTCTAGCATCCCGGACATATTTGAATGAGCTCTTCCTAAGTATGGCATAGTCGATCACTGACTTCTCATTCTTTGTTGGTTCACATCTAGTGTATGCATGTATGCGCTTATGGGGAAACTTTGTGTTTGTAATGATCAGATTCTGCTCAGTGCAGAATCTAAGGAGTCGCTTTCCATTGTCATTAAGAGTATCTTCTCCATATCTTCCGATAACTCCACCCCATATAGAATGGTCATTTCCAACTCTGGCATTGAAATCTCCGAGCATGATAATTTCATCTAGGCAGTCGTCCACTTTCCTTTGAAGCAGCTCGAAGAATTCCTCCTTGACCTCTGCTTGCTCATCTTCATGTGGCCCATACACACGACCAGGTTGACTATGGTTTCTCCTTCTTTCAGTTTTAGGACCATAATGTGTTCTGTGACAAAGTTCTATCCCTTGATATTATCCCTTTGGTTTTTGGCCACAATACAACCCACGCCCCCTTTAGCTCTTTCAGATGTGGGGACACCACTGTAGAGCAGCGTGTCGCCATCGAGATCCATAAATCCTTGTCCTTTTTTCTTTGTTTCTGTTAAAGCCAGGATTTCTAATTTGGCTTTCCTCATCTCTTCCACCAGCTGCTCTTCCTTCCCTTTTATACTTCTCATGTTTCATGTTCCGTAAGTTGTACACCGTTTCAGTTCGTCGCCTTTAGAATCAGTCCGGTTTTCTCTCTTGTAGTTTCACGTAATCTGGTTTTTAAGACAAACAGGTGATTGGCCTGTTGTGCCTTTGCATGATGGAGGGGCTACCTCCTTACAACCTCCATGCAAGCCGCCATCCTCCTTTTTTCAGCCAGGCTTGGGACTGGCCTAGGCAGAGTTGGTCTGCAACCTTTTATCAGAAATACTCTGGGCCGGATGTGTTTCGAAATTCAGATTGCAGTACGGTAGAGCCATATATTACGGTAAAACCTTAGTGGCGGTTGTGACAGGAAATTCATTTTCAGCTGCTTTATGATCAGCAGAACTTTTTTCACAATAGATTTTCAAATATATTATACCATGTGACTTCTTATATTTCCATGAACATTAGTTGCCTTTTACTGCGTGCAAAAAAAAATCCAGGCCCTGGAAATTTCACAGGATTTAGGGTTGTTGAGGTCTCAAAAATAAATTACGGCTAATTTCATGAAGTTGTTTTTTTAAACCCAATTGTGACTTGTGTCTATATATGGAAATTTACGTACTTGAATTTTGTATTTTTTGAGTTTCCTGTTCTAAAATTGAACACTTTAGTGTGGCATTCTATTGGTCGGTTTGATGTGTAAACCTTGGGATGCAGCTAGAGTTTCCAGTTTTTTAGTTTTTTTTTTTTAAATTGTGAATAGGATCCCCTTGAAATCCAGTGAAGGGCTACTTGTTTATTTCCTGTCCTGTTATTCACTTTTATGTGCAGGCAAGATATAAATTCTTTATATGCTGGATGGGCAAAATGCAAAGCATGCAGTGAAACATCAGTGCTGCTGTTGCAACTAAGGCTGCTCGTGGAATTTAATTTAGTTAAATCTGTAGTATCCACGATTTAATGGAACAGCATGTTACAATACCATATATGGAAATCATCTTTACCATTTGAATGTGAATATTGTTTCCATTCAGTCGCCCAGAGTATTTGAATTTTGCCTGCAGGGTTCACTTGTTTGTTTTCTTCAGTTTTGTGTTTTCATTCTGCCAAGATGACTTTTCCGGACTTAAAATGGCACTAATAATTTCCACCAGATGTTGTAAGGCTGCAGGGTCTTCACAAAACCTTCAGGATGTTATCAGTTGGAAATTGATGACCCTCAGTGTTATTACAGCTACAGAAAAAATATGCGTTTTTTAATCTTTTCAAAGTGGCTAATATATTTTAAGATCTGAATTACAAGGGGATTGACATAAGTCTTGGGCCTGACCATGAAGGACGTGTCACAGAGATCTGAAATTTTGTATAGAGTTTATTCCTTTTCAATATAGCCACCGTCTGAATTGACACACTTCTGCCATCTCTGCTTGACCTTGAAAAGACCTTGGGAGTAGAACACCCTATTTTTCAAACTAAACCAGTCATCACACGCCAGTATAACCTCTTCATCGCTGTCAAAATGATTTCCTTTTAGCTGTTTTTTAAGATTTGGGAATAGAAAAAAGTCTGATGGAGCCAAATCTGGAGAATATGGTGGGTGTGGAAGAATTTCAATATTCAAATCGTTGGCTGCTAGCTGCACAAGCCGTGCTTTGTGAGAGGGCGCGTTGTCTTGAAGCAAAGGAAGATTTTGAGCGCGTTATCCCTCGTTTCCTGGTCACAACCTTTCTTAGTTTTGTGAAATCTGCATAGTACTGTCCATTAACTGTGTTGCCACGAGGCAGATAATCTTTCAAAAGGACACCTTTGCCGTCCAAAAAAACAGTCAGCATCACTTTTCCTGCAGATTTCTGCGCCCTCGGTTTGACAGGTGTTGGGGAGCCCAGGGTTTTCCATTGCATGCTGGCAGTTTTGGATTCGTGGTCATAATGGTGTACCCAAGTCTCATCTACTGTCACCATGGTTTCCAAAAAAATTTTTGACCGACACTTTGTGAGCAACTGTTGACAGCAATTTACCCTTGTTTGCTTCTGTTCACGTGTCAACAGTCGCGGAACCCAGCGTGCACACACTTTTCTTATGTTCAGTCTGTTGTGTAAAATTCTATAAACTGTTCTTTCATTTAGTTTTACTCTACTAGCTATCTCCACAATTGTCATTTTTCGATCCTGGTCAGTGATTTTCTTCACTCTTGTTGCATTTTCATCGTTGCACTCTGAGGCTGGTCTACCAGATCTTGGCAGATCAGCAACATTTGAGCGGCCGCACTTAAAATGTTGACACCAGTTTTTTACCGAAGTATATGAAGGACAAGAATCACGAAACACTGGTTCCATCTCCCTGTGTATTTCTGTAGGTGTTTTTCCCTGAAACATCAGACATTTTATCACAGCTCTGGCCTCCTTCTTTTCCATTGTTTTGTCAAATCTTTGGAGCAGCAGATCCGGTCAATAGGGTACAATGCACCGTGCACCGAAGCGGGAAAACCCATTGAAGAAACAAACGCGTACTTTACACATTCAGTGCAAATATGATGAACTTTAAATGTGCCAAGTTTCATCTTCCTTCTGTGACTCTTTCATGGTCAGGCCCCAGACTTATGTCAATCCCCTTGTATATGAGCCAGCTAAAGCAAGTGAAAGTGCAATTATTGGATCTTCCCGCTTACTCTCTAAACTTTACATGACAGGCCTTCAAAAAAGACTATTTACTCATGGAAAAATTTTCAATTTGCAGAGATTTTTTTAAGTTCAGATAAATGGTTGCAGACCTGTAGATGTTTTAGTTCCTCCATATTTGTGGACGTATTTTGTGTTGTCTGTAAATTAATTTTCACATGACATTGTTCATATTCATTGTTATTTGGCATTTATGAGCATATTCACCATCGTCATAGTTCCTATTTTTGGACATTCCCACACAGCATTGTCAAATTGTGTTTATTATTTGTTTCATTTACTGAAATAAATATGTTCATATTTTACATCTTTTTGGTTGTTGTTGTAAATGGAGAGTTAACAGAAAGGAAAGAAAGCAAGAACCAAGTGAAAAATGTAAAATAAAATGATATACAATTCACAGATTAGCATGTCTGGTTTCATTGCAGTGTAGATAAGCCAGGACACACAACAGCAAAAAAAGGTCACAAGTATTTATTACAAAATTGTATATAACAGTTTACACATTGTAAATGTACAAGATAATATATACACAGTAAATATGGAATGGTACTTGATATGTGAAATCTTTAAACAGCTAACGAACACATATTTGAAAAACAATTACTGCGGCATTGACTATAGTTAGTTTTTTTTTGAGGGGGGAGAATCAGATTTAACTAACAGAAGAAGCGAGGATATGTCTGGCACTCTAAATCCAGACTGCTCCTGGCTGGTAAGCCTTAGTGGAAACTTAACTTTTTAAACCAACAGCTGTTGTAGATAGCTGAGACAGCCAAAAGCAAACCCAAATAAAAATACCTGCTGGTATTGGATGTGTCTAGCTAAAAGGCATAGATAAAGCAGCTCGGCTGTAAGTAATATTCATTTTGCTAAACACAGTTAGCAAACAACAAAGTGGAATTAATACTGTGGCTTCTCTTTTTAAACTGGAGGTAAAGAATGTGTTATTTAAACGATCACTGATAGGCTAGTTCAAGCATCATTCATGCTATGAATTTTGACATGTTAAACTTCAAAATCTTCAGTTTTATTTAGGCAGCATCTTAATTAGATAGAAATCTTCAAATCAAACTGCATACAGCTTTCCCATGTCTATATGAACTATGCCGAAAACAGCTAATTGCTGCTCAACTTAAAGCTAAAGAGATCAAATTGCTCCTGTATCTACTAATATATAATAATAAGATGACCGCAAATGCACATGGAAAACCTCAATCATACAAATAAATCATCTGTCAGAAAACGTTATTGCAAGTACCTGAGTTCAAGATTCTCCAAACACTTAATGAGACTGTAGTGATGTGTGGGAAAAACCACTGTCACAAGTATTGGAGTCCAACACAAATACTTATTGAGGAAGAACCGTGGAAAAATCATTCATGACCAGGTGATAATGATGATCATTTTCATTCTGACCAGGTGAAATGATGTGTAAATTGACAGGCAAATAGTATGACAAGGTCACCAATTTGGAACTGACAAGAAGAATCGGAAACGTGCCAGTGAAGCACATGGAGAAGAGAACTGGAGACAAATAAAAATGACGAGGAAGACATGGAAAGACCTTGTGCTAATGGCACGCCACAGGAGAACTTGGTAGTAAACAAGGATAACATAGCAGGTAATCTATATAGACCTTCCTCATTCGCCTGTAATGTATATAGTATCAATCTGCAAGAATGAGAGATGTTAAGAAGATGATCAACATCTGACCTTACAAGTAAACTGAATAAATACTGCGTCCACAAGAAGTCATTTCCTAGGTATAACACTAACAAGAATCAGAATAAAGACTCGCTGATTAGTTTACAGGTTATAACCATATAATTATGTGCCATTATGTTAAATGTGCCCAATGGGCTGATCACCCGTTGGCTTGTCACACCGATTACGGAAACAACGGCAGATGGATCTATTTGTTGTTGCCCTAAAGACGCCGCTAGGCGTGATGGGAAACTACAACAGAGAAAATCAATCTGCTGTTGCCCTTAAGACGCCACAAGGCGTGATGGCCTCTGACTGCTTGGTCGGTCTTTGGCTAAGGACGGAAGAAGAAGAAGATGTTAAATGTACTCCACAGTTGTATGTGAAAATTGGGACTATTTAAAAGATGAATGATTATCTTTACAATAACAACATTATGCTTTCACTTAGTAAATAATCATGCATGCAAGCACACAAACGCACTCTCTTATTCGGTATAAAAGTTAGGTAATAAATTTATTTTGTGAGAAGTAGTTGATGAGTCTGGAAGAATTGAGTACTTGATCAAAAATAATATGAACAAATCAAAGATCCACAACCAAAATGTACATCTAAATACACTGTAAAAATATTACAAGTTACCAAAAAAAATGTAGTGACATTACAAATTGCTGATCAATAAAATACTGAATCTGAAAGAACCACAACCTAATTTAAACAAAATATTAAAAATGCGCGAAAGATTACAAAATGACTGTGGCTCAAGGAATATGAGAACATCCACAAAGATGGATCAACACAGAAAACGACCCAATAAAAAACCGTGATAGATAGATAAAATATATTAAAAGCAGACATCAAAGGAGAAAAACTGGAGCAAAATATACTGAAGCACATTAAAAACGCACCACCTGTATAATCCAGGAACAGAGTGTGAAATGTAAATATAAGTGTTTACAAGTTTACATATTTGGAATCTTTATTCATTTTCCAATTAATCCATGCTGGTCATTAATTTGTACATTTGATTGATATGAAATTCATTGCATTCTGTGCAGGCAAGGGAGAAAACCAAAAATGCAACCAATAAAAAAATTCATTCACACTAACCTCAGTATCTGGTATGTCCACCGTGTGCTTGCAAACAAGCTTGGCAGTGGCTCCGCATGGAACGCACAAGTCTCTGAAGGAAATTCTGGGGAATCAAGTCCCATTCACGTGTAAGAGCAGCTTCGAGCTGTTGCAGATTAGCTGGAGAACCTTGCCTGTAGACTCAGCGTCCAAGCTCGTCCCACAGATGTTCTATAGGGGACATGTCTGGTAATAGGGCAGGCCAATCAATCGTCACAATGTTCTTCTGCTGTAGATATTGCTGCGTAATGCATGCGGTGTGCGCACGTGTGTTATCCTGCTGGAGAACTGCAAATCTGGATAATTTGTGAACGCAGGAGCAACCAATGCATCCAGAACCTCATCTCGATATGTCACAGCATTAACATTTCCACGGAAGACGTGAAGAGGCAAGCGATGGTGAAAACTTAATCCTCCCCAAATGTGAATACTGCCACCTCCAAATCGGTTGTGCTGACGAACACAGCAATCTGCAAAGCGCTCTCCACACCGTCGCCAAATCCGCATACGTCCATCAGCAAAGGATATGTTGAATCTGCTCTCGTCTGTGAATAGGACGGCATTCCACTGCAGTCTAGTCCATCTGACATGCTGCTCTGCCCATTGCAGGCGCTGCTGATGATGTCTGTGAGTCAAGTTTGGCCCAACATAAGGTCATCTTGCAGTAAGACCTGTATCTCTGAGCCGTCGTATGACTGTCATTCGAGAGACTTTCCCACGTTTACCCACTATTGCTCTTGCTGTTTGACTTGCCGGGAGAGAACGATTCCTTAGGTGACTCAGCACAATATGACGATCTTGCGCAGGGGTAGTAACTCGTGGTTGGCCACTCCGAAGTCTATCCCAGGCACTGCCAGTTGTTCCGTAACGTTCATTGAGACGTACAATAGTGCTGTGGTGGCAATTCATCCTTCTGGCAATGGCCCGCGAGCTCATTCCGTTCTCCAACATACCAATGGCTCGTTGGCGGTCGTTTTCAGATAGTCGTGGCATTTCAAGCACATGTACTGGGTGTTTTGTCTCAACGGCCTTTTTATACCGAGTATACTGCCACAACGCGTACACATTTTCAGGGTCATAGCTGTTGGGAATCGTGTTGCACGTGTAACTTTCATTGTTTTCATGTAGTCTGTACACAAACCCGTGGGTTGAATCATGCACTTTCCATTCCAGCAACCATTCGCTCTCTACCTCATGACAAACACGGGGAACATCCATTCCCACACTTTTTTTTTCCAGCTTCTCGGCATCAGTATATATAATAGTGGTACGTTTTTAATGTGCTTCAGTATAATATAAAAAGCTCAAAATGCTTTAGGACATATTTCAGTTTCCTTCACTGGAGAATATATTTGACTTCACTAAAGCAAAAATTGAAGAGAGGGATGGTCATAAGCAGCTCCAAAACAAAAACCATGGTGATATCACGAGAAAAAAGAAGGCACCAGATTAAGCTGGGAGAAAAGGTCCTACAGCAGGTCAACCACTTTATATACTTAGGAGCTGTCACAGACTGGAAGGGAGACATCAAAGAAGATTTGGCTACCTGAAGAGCAGCAGCTGAGAGACTTTTTTTTCAGGCCATAAATTGAGGATTCCTCAGCAAAAGAAAGGTTGGCAAGAAGACAAAGATGGCTGTATACCGTTCCACCCATGTTCCAGTCTTGATGTATGGATGCGAGTCATGGGCAATGACTACAACCCTCAAAAGCCTGGTCCAAACCTCAGAAATGAGGTATCTGAGGAAGATGGTTGAAGTAACAAGAAGAGACATGGTCCGCAACCAGACGATACATTAAGGCCTAAAAACCCAGCCCCTGCAGACCCAAGTAGAACAGTCCCAACTACGATGGTTTGGCCATGTCTGCAGAATGGGAGAAGATCGGCTACCACGACAAGTATGGGAAATTAAGAGCCAGGGATCCAGACCTCCAGGACGACCCAGAGTCCACTGGGAGGACATTAGACATCTCTGAAGGACTGAGGACTAGAACAGAACCAGGCCAGGAGGAAGACAGTCGTTAGGATAGTATGGCGCTCTCTCTTCCAAATCTCTACACCTCACGGTAGAAGAGGAACGACTAAGTAAGTAAGTAAAGCAAAAGGATGCTTGAGAATCCCCATCATGGTTTGACAAATATATAAACCTATTACAAACATGAAAGCTGTGCAAATTAATTTGATATATTCCATCTCTCTCTCTCTCTCTCACTCACACACATACAGCATATATGTGTGTATGCGTTCTAGCAAAATGCGTAACCTGTCAGCATTTCTAAATCCTGTATCAAATGGTATAAGTTACATTTATCAAAAATAATCTTAAATAAATTTATAAGCATTTGAATACACTAACCAATTTGGAAATATCAATACTGCACCAACTGTTAAACCCAATTTTCTCTGAATCTGACATTTGGGTATAACTTTTCACAAAACTGTCCTATTTTAATATTTTTTTTTCTTCCACCATGGCAAAGGTCTTTGACAAATATTTCTTGCTGCAATATCTGAACATGCCAAAATTTACTGATTCATACAAAGAGTATCCCTCTAACCTTTGTGACAACTTCAAAATCCTCTCATTTTAGTAAGAATAAGCATGAAATTGTCAAGGTACAAAAAGACTAGTAGATTCAAGCATACAGGTGAATACTTACAAAATCTCATGGACCCAAATGATAAACAAAAAAGAAATCCTAATAAGATTTTCTGCTAATTAATAAAAATTAATCAAGGAAATAACTGTAAGCTAAATGTTTGATAAAGAAGGATTAGAGACTTTGTGGATTTAAGAGTTGAATGACAGCAAGAGAAGGCGAGGACAAAATCCTGCAGTGGCATCAAAAGAGACAGACAAGAGTAAACTGTAAATTATGTTTATAAAAAGTGCTAAAAGAGAGAGGAATGTTCATCAACGATGATAATTATTAGTGCATTTGTTTTAACCACACTTTAGGACTCTAACTCCCTAGCCCCTTCACATGAGGTACACGCTTTTGCCAAGCATTTTTACACACATAACCAAGACAAAAATACCGAGAATCTGCTCCATACAGCCCAAGCTGCCCTTGATGACAAAGGTATGGTCTGATTTTTATATAGTGAGGCTTTCGCATCTTCGCACTGTACATGGCATAAATTACTTCTTGGTCTGTGTTTGATAGACCTTGGTCCAGCAATTCTTTTACAGCATTTTTGTAATCTCTTGTGAAATTCAGCATGTACTGGAAAAAAAAGACAGTCACAACCAGCATAAGCTTACAAATATATTCAAGAGGACATCTAAATGTGTTTGCAGGAGAAGCAGAAATAAGGATAAAGTAGATACAGAAAGCACTAGATGAGAAAGTCCAGAACAGGATGCTTGGTGAGACCTAACTAATGGCCTATGCATCACAGCACAAAGGTAGAACCCATGCATACAAATATTTATATGTTGTGTACAGACTATTGCTATTGCCAAATAACTCCTACCCTGCCAATATCATAACTTTCACTACAGCAATGAACATCTGAAATGTACATGAATAATAAAATTAAGCAATTCTGAGTCAAATTCTTCTTCTTGGATTAGCCCCTGACTGACAGAGCAGTCAGTGGCCATTATGTCTAGTGGCGTCTTGTAGGGCAGCAACAAACTCTCCCCATTCTGCTCGTCGGTGGCCATCCTTCATGCCGTACCCCAATTCTAGTTCATGCTTTGCATCTTAGCCTCCACTGTTCTCTGCCAGGTTGTCTTTGGTATGCCTCTCTTTCGCTGTCCTTCTGGGGTCCATAGCATAGCAGTTCTGATGATGGTGTCAGGGTCCCTTCTGAGAACATGGCAAACCCAGTTCCAGCGTCTGCCTGCAATGTGTGCATGCCTTTTTAAGTCAACTGCCACAGACAATACTGTCCACATCAAGGCATGTGATCTACCTTTAGTGGGCGAAGCAAAATGGTTTAAAGCTTAATAAGTTGGACAGACAGAAAGATACTGGATCTCCAACACCAAGCTCAGATGAGTGATCAAAAAAGGAATGAAAAAGACAGCAATATTTCCAAATAACCTCACAGACTTAGCTTGTTCATTGGTAATGTACGAAGTGGTTAAGCTGATTTAGACACACACAAAAACATAAACATGAACACACTTTGCTCTAAGTTCTGGTGGAACTTAAGTTAGCCAATTTAAAATGAAGTTGTCATCTGGTAAAATGACAGAAATTGCATAACTATTTTTATGGTTATGCTGACCTGGATCTTTTTCCTACATATCAAGCCATAAGGCAGCTTACCTCCTTTGCAGCCAGTAACATACTTCCAGAGACCCATGCCATCTGGTTCCTCATGATGTATTCAGGTGTATGAGCTGGATCCTGTGGCCATGCTTGGGAAAAACCAATCCTTTCTGGATTAAATTTCTCAGGTGGTATCAGCTTGAACAGTGGGTAGTCAGTACCATCCAGATTGCGAAAAAGACCAATATCAACCCAAGCAAAAAAGGGAGTTTCAAAGTAGTCCTTGATACAAGATCTTTCTAATACATCATATTTAGCATGCATAGCACAAGAATACTCAGCATAAACAGTGTTTGGATGGTACTTTGGGTACGATGGACGAAAGTATATACGTTTAATTTCTGGAAGATGTTTGAATGAAGGCAGTTCATGTCTATGCACTTTTATGATTGTGGTATGGCTTGCTGGAAGGCATGATCTGACTTCTCTGAAACATAATAAAACAAACAAATCTGTATGAATGTAGGCGGCACAACAAGATATACAAT
Organism: Oreohelix idahoensis; assembly: GCA_024509875.1. NCBI lineage: Eukaryota > Metazoa > Mollusca > Gastropoda > Stylommatophora > Oreohelicidae > Oreohelix > Oreohelix idahoensis. The sequence continues at coordinate 709,126 of JAMPIV010017846.1, read as the reverse complement.
ACAACTTTGCAACACGAAATCTGTTACAATAAACCTTATGTTTATTGCAAGTTATTATTTTCTCCTTGTCACTTTTCTTCACTCCTTCTTGTCCTCACTTGCAGGAAGCCTGCACGAAGCCCTTCATGTGCTCTTTTGAGACCATCCAATCATCAAAAGAGGTGTGTTTCGTAACGTAACCATTTGTGTGTAATAATCTCAAAGTCATTACTTACAGATGGTTATTATAGTAAACATTGTGAATTCTTTAATATGTCATGGTTTCTGCATTTACTATTAGAAAAATACAAATAAAATTTTGTTATTAAACATCTGGCAACGGGTTTAAAAACATAAGCTCAGTCTTGTCAATAACATTGCCATAACCAGATGCATTACCAATTTCTCCTAGATTGTCACAGTTGTCCATAAGGTTATACGAGGGACGGTCAAAAAGTAATGCCTCGTAATTTTTAATTTCATTCAATAGGCAAGAAAACAGATAAAATTCACATTGAAATGTAGCCCCAAGTCTGAACTTCAAAAATTTATTTCTCAATGTAGTCTCCATTATTTGTTATAGTTTTTGTCCATCTTCTCACAAGGGAATGTATCCCTGCACGGTAAAAATTTGTATCCTTTTTCCTAAACCACTGGCGTACGATGCGTTTAAGGGTCTCGGTGTCCTCAAAGTGATGTCCGCGAAGATCTTCTTTCAGTGGTCCAAACAGATGGAAGTCAGAAGGTGCAAAATCGGGACTGTAAGGGGGATGTGGTAATAACGTCCAGCCAAATTCTGCAATCGCATCAATGGTGCGTTTAGCGGTGTGTGGCGTGGCATTATCGTGCAACAGTAGTGCAGTTCTCTGAACTTTTAATGGGTAAAGTCGCCGAAGACGACCTCTAAGCTTCTTCAAAGTTTCAATGTAACTGTCTGCATTCACCGTGTTTCCCTGTTCCAAGAAGTCGAGAAGAATCACACCCTTCTCATCCCAAAACACGGAGGCCATAACTTTCCCTACAGGTGGTGAACTTTTGAACTTCTTTCTTGTTGGCGATGTTGTGTGATGCCATTCCATTGACTTCCTCTTGGATTCTGGTTAAAAAGAATGAACCCAAGTCTCATCACCTATCACAATATTCGATAAAAACTCTTCTCCTTCAGTTTCGTAACAGTGCAGGTGGTTGATGGCTATGGTTTTCCTTGTTTCGTTATGTCTGTCTGTCAACATTCTGGGTACCCACCATGCACAAACTTTTGAATAACCCAGGTCTTAAATGATGTTCTGGACACTGCCTTTAATAATGGACAACATGGAAGAAAGTTCATCCAGTGTTACCTGACGGTCACCACGAATGATGCCATCAACTCGATGAATGTTGTGTGGAGTCACTACGGTAGACGGACGGCCAGTCCGCTTTGCGTCAGCCATTGAGGATTGACCTACTTCAGCTTCGTCACAAAGATGTACCCAACGTCGGACAGTGCTAACATCCACTGTTGAATCTCCATAAACATTCTTCAAACGTTCGTAGATGCGAATTGGGGTCTCGCCTTCAGCATTGAGAAATTCTACGACATAACGTTGTTTTAACCGAACATCTTTGGCAGCCATTTTTAAACTGTTACAGTGGTGCCACCTGTTACTGAAACAGGTTGGTAATGCTATACAGTGCAGAAGAGTGTTTGAGGAATCCTGCTAAATTTACAAATTGCACACCGATGTAGTATTTACATACATAAAAAATAGGAGGCATTACTTTTTGACCTTCCCTCGTACATATATGATGGACCAAAACTCTATTAACGTGGAAAGAATGTGAATCAAGTCTACACAATTATATCAAGAGAATGGAAGCACCACTAGGAGAAATACAACTATTTTTTCGAACAAGTGAGTAACTGTCACATTCAAACATTTCATTTAGTAAATGAATTCGTAGGCAGCTTTGAACTTTGTAGAAAAAGTCTATATAAAACCCCACAGACCTAGGCATCAGGTCAGACATTTCAGTTGTCAAAAATTCATGACTGATTAAAGTTACTGATAAAGTCAGAGGAACTACTATTCCTTCACATATTTTTAATGATTTCACCTGACTGTTGAAGGACTTGATGAAAAGAAAAATGACTTAATCAGATAATTGCTTCACATGTGTAAATGGAACAGATAAACTAAATAAACAATTACTCTACAATAATTCCACCATTAAAATGATTTTGCTAGTTACAATTGTGGACTTTTGTTGTCGAATTCGTGACTTTTTTCACTTGATGTTTGAACTTCAAGAACTGTGATTAAAAAGTCTGTAGCAATAAAATTGTTCACTTAATGCAGCATTTAAAAAAAAAAGTAAATGTTGAAATTAAAATTGTCAAAACTGTAATGTTGCTAGCTCCAATCACATGTGTATACTGGTGTCAAAAAAGTCTGGAATCACAAGAAAAGTGTATTCTGTCTGTAAAAGGATCCTGTTACACGCCCATTGAGGCATATTGGGAATATGGTGTTAGGCCCATATTTTCTTGACCATCGGCACACTAGGGGTGATGTGGTCAGCATCACGCCAGCCGCCTTAACCTTCCCAGAAGTTGCTCTGGTACCCAATAGAGGCTGGGTTGACTCAGGAGCCGTTTGCGGCCTAAAAAAATCCCACATCATCTGGGGATCGAACCATAGACCACTGAGCTTGGAAGCCAGTGCACTAACCACTATGCTACCGCGGCTCTGTCTGTATTTTAAGTAATTTTTGTTCTTTTATTTTTTGGATTAATACTGATTCATTTACATTTAGAAGAATGAGTTGAGATTATACGTTTTATGTGCAGAAAAAGACTGGTCCCAAAGAAGAGTGGCTGAAGACTCTTAACAGAAAACATTCAAAAAGATGACCAACTACACAAACAGTGGGGTGGAAATAAAAAAAAGGTTATACATCTTACTAGGACATAAGACAAGACATTTCTATCTGCACCATCTATCAGTTTTTTCCATACTTAGTCGTTTCTCTCTACTTCCAGTAGTTACAGGTGTATTTGTATTTTTTACTTTTCATATTTTTTTTACTTCCTTTCCTTTCTGTTTTTTGTTCATTTGTCCCTGACGAAAATCTGATGGCCGTAAAATGGGTTTCTTCTTGTCTTTTGTCCCAGTAAGATACACTACCTTTTTTCCCCCAAAACCCCCATTTGCCACCATCATACTGCAGCCTTCATTTCCTTATATCCTACCCAATTACACAAAGTGTGGTAAGCAAGCTGTTAGAAAATTTAAAGAAACAGGATCTGTGGTGGACAAACCTCAGTCTGGCCTACCTTAAACAGCTAGTGAAATTGGTGTACGTGCTACAGCTAAAATGCTTGCAAGCCCAGGAAAAAATCTATCCAGCACACAAGAATTGAGATTACCAACTGAGCACTGTTTACGGCATTGTGAAAAAGCAAAAGTTCCATCCTTACAAATAACAGATACTGCAGTATCTTCTTTGATGTCTCCCTTCCAGTCTGTGACAGCTCCTAAGTATATAAAGTGGTTGACCTGCTGTAGGACCTTTTCTCCCAGCTTAATCTGGTGCCTTCTTTTTTCTCGTGATATCACCATGGTTTTTGTTTTGGAGCTGCTTATGACCATCCCTCTCTTCAATTTTTGCTTTAGTGAAGTCAAATATATTCTCCAGTGAAGGAAACTGAAATATGTCCTAAAGCATTTTGAGCTTTTTATATTATACTGAAGCACATTAAAAACGCACCACTATTATATATACTGATGCCGAGAAGCTGGAAAAAAAAAGTGTGGGAATGGATGTTCCCTGTGTTTGTCATGAGGTAGAGAGCGAATGGCTGCTGGAATGGAAAGTGCATGATTCAACCCACGGGTTTGTGTACAGACTACATGAAAACAATGAAAGTTACACGTGCAACACGATTCCCAACAGCTATGACCCTGAAAATGTGTACGCGTTGTGGCAGTATACTCGGTATAAAAAGGCCGTTGAGACAAAACACCCAGTACATGTGCTTGAAATGCCACGACTATCTGAAAACGACCGCCAACGAGCCATTGGTATGTTGGAGAACGGAATGAGCTCGCGGGCCATTGCCAGAAGGATGAATTGCCACCACAGCACTATTGTACGTCTCAATGAACGTTACGGAACAACTGGCAGTGCCTGGGATAGACTTCGGAGTGGCCAACCACGAGTTACTACCCCTGCGCAAGATCGTCATATTGTGCTGAGTCACCTAAGGAATCGTTCTCTCCCGGCAAGTCAAACAGCAAGAGCAATAGTGGGTAAACGTGGGAAAGTCTCTCGAATGACACACACACATATATATCATTATTCACATTCTCTGCATCACTAACTTGAAAAACTCAATGTCATTGTCATTCTCAATGTATGCAACTACACGGTTGACCATTCTGCCAAAGGTCCGCATCCATCGTTTGTACTTGTAAGGAGAGTGGTAAGAGAATGTTCGCTCTCCCTTCTTGAAGGTGCCCAGGTTCAGGAACATAGTGACAACAGTCATCTCATCTGGGTCTGAACGTAGCATGTACTGTGGAAGCTCCTCATAGTCACACCATCTGTCCTGGAAAATTCAGAGAAGGAATAAGGATGATCATTCTGGGTAGATCTATGTTTCATGACACACATTTCTTTCTCGTAGTTGTTCATCCATTTTGTATTATTTTTTGCCAAAGTTTCCCTTCTAGCATATTCTCTTCCCCAGGAATAATTTTAAGTATGATTCATGCACTGCTTCATTCACTTATGATATCTACTTAGTACAGTTTTTAGCTTCCCCTTCTTAAAAACGTTATATCGCTAATACTATCTGCTACAGTAAGAACAATCACAGCCCTGTGTAGTTCCTGGGGGTCTCTGAGAAGACAATGAAAGAACAGTGACTAATTAGAAGTGACTAATATGAGGTTGTACACGACAGCTGGCAACTTCATCACGGAATAGAAACTGCTGCAGAAACCACTGCGTCAAGAGCACATGAATGCTTTGGTGCAGGCTTCCTACAGAAGGACCAGCTGAAGTGGTGCCTCTATGCTCCATAGGGAGTGAAATGGGAAATGATACTAATGAAAAGGAAGCACGTTTTCCATTTATATATAACACAGTGACTTTTTTTTGTTTAGTATCATCATGGTTTTCCTTTTTGTTCCTTATGGATCATGGATCACCCCTGCAACTGGTTGCCTAGCAGGAAGTCTACATCAAGCATTTACAAGCTCTGCAATGGTGGTTTCTATAACAATTTGTTTTATGTGATGAGTTTGCTTGCTGGCTTGCTGAAGGGAAAAAAAACGTTTAAAATTCAGCTTTGTGCAAATTACAACATCAGTTGCTTTCATGCAAAAATACTTACCACTTGTGGGTTCCATGGCAGTAACTGAATTGTGAAAATAACATGATCTGGAGACAAACACAAAATGGATATAATATATTACATAAATACAATACACCCTTATTATCATCTTACGTAATGTTGAAAATACGGATTATAAAGCATTACAGACAAACTATTAACATAATTTAACATAATCACAGTTTTGAGTATAGGTCTTTTTATCAAACTTTTATTGGATTTTTCCTATAGTTAAATCTTCTATTAATGTTGCTTATGCAAGATCCAATGATTGTACCAACTAAAACAAGTACAAATGTAAGGTACTCTCTGTCATTTTCAGGGGTCTCTGAAGAGACAAAGACAAGAATAGGGTCACTGCTCCTCTAGCATGTCATAAGAGGCAAATAAAGTGCTGCTGTGCAAGAGGTTGCAACTTCATCATGTTAAACTAAATGTTAACACATTAACTACCGAATTGAAAAACACACTGGCTGAATTAAATTTTTTCCCCATTTTCATCCTGTAGGTGTTTGCACAAAGTAAGCTGTAGTTTTCGTAATTGTTTACAGATTTTTATGAATTACACGTCATTTTAAACATAAATGAATGTACTATTACAATAAACACCGGTTGTAACTCTAATAGAGGTTGTTGCTATTTCAAGGCCCTCCGAAGGCCAAGGACTTGCAATATTTTCACAATTATAACTGCTTGCGCCCCATCTCTATCAAAATCACAATTTCAATCAATGTGCACTCCGTTTTCACTCTTGTCCTCGTCGCTAGATCTATCAGTCAATTGTTGAAACACGTTTCTATCCTATTCAGCCGTTAGATGAGATGTACACGCATTTTTTGTAGTCCTATCACTAGTTGCCACGGTAAACAGTTTTACACGAATTGGTAACTAACCCAAAACGCTGAAAAATATGAACATAATATCAATTTTCCAGTGTTCTACAACAACCATGCTTTGGGAATTTTTTTCCGGTGGCAACTTAAAATCTCGACCAGATCAGAAAGTGTTTCAGTACATTTTTCATTCATTTTATTACTAAAATTAGATTGGCGCTCTGAGCGGCTTGCGGTCCAAATGTGATTATTTTGTGAGCCGCTGACAGTGGCTTGCGGTAGTTAATGTGTTAATTTCTTCTTCTTCCTCGTTCGTCCTGAAAAGGACGGTGGTTGCGTTGTGTCTGTTTGCGCCTAAGCTGTGATATCTGCACCTTTCGGTCGACACATCCGACTTCTGCACGGCATTTTTTAAGGACCGGGTTTGCCTTCCCATTTCGATCCGTGGTCGCTCAGCCAGCCTGCACTGCTGCAGACTGTTTCCAGGACCACCACGTGGAGGTGGAGCGCGGTCTTGACCAGCTCTGGTTCGCTGGTCTTGACACAGGCAGTCAAGCTATGAGTCGATGACTGCATTCACTATTGCTGCATCTTGAGGTCCCTAATGTGTTAATAAAACCAATGCCGTAGGAACACATGAACTGCTTTAATGCACATTTCCTGCAAGGGGGACAAATGCTGTGGTTGACCATTTTCATCAAGGAGCAAGAAAAAAGGAGAAAGATGAAAAAAGAGTAGCATTAGGTAAATTTATTTAAGAGCTTGATTACATTTGTCACCTCATTCATACAACTAAAGCTAAATAATCAGCCCAAACTGTATTTACCATTTGTGGATTTGACCTTCATTTATTATTCCTTTGAAAACAAAAACAACTGAACCGCTGAAAACAGCTTCAACAAAATATTCTGAGTATGCTTTAATACTTACAAAACAAGAGTAAACACAGTCCAAATATAGATAGGGCAGATAAAAACAGCACACTGCGACGAAGTGTCCATCTTCTATAATAAAACGCCATCAGAAAAGATATCCAGTACCTACGAAGCTTTCCAACAGCCACACTTACTAAAGCCATCGTGCATGGGCTCAACAGCCAGGTCAATCATCCACTACTCATCATAAATAATGTCCCCATACTCACATCCCTGAGCACCTGTTAAATCATTAATGAAGACAAATTTAAGTAGTGCCATTCTCATTTAAAGAACTTGAAAGAATGGCACATGACAAGATGGTTTGGCATAAATCACTTAAAAGTCTATTGCTTCACAGGGAGCTTAAAGGGTTTGTTTTAAAACAGGGTGCACAATTTCAAGTCTTAATAAACTAGCCAGACAAAAATATTTGGACGCCACTATTTTTCGTAAACAAGATAAAAAATTTCATGCTGTCACATTTTGCACACATCCATTATACAATATTATGACATTCATTAAGCAAAGAAAAACAACAACCAAAAGCTACAGACTTTCATAAATGAGTGCTTGAGTAAAATAGAAGAATTGAAGTGGTGTGACAAGATTACTAATGTGGAACCGATGACAAGAACCAGCGGAACAAATGATGTGAAGAAGACAGTGGCGATGGATAGGACACAATTACCAGTTCTAGAATCCCCGGGGTAAAGGAAGTAGAACCAGACTGAAGAGAAACAAGCTGGAGATAGAAATGAATATGATCAGGAAGATTTGGAAAGACCTTGAGCTGACGGCACAAGACAGGAGGACTAGGCATATATTTGTTGAAGGCGTATGCTCCTCAAGAGCCGTAGTAGTGCAGTGGTTAAAGCACTAGCTTACTAGCTTGGTGGTCCATGGCTTGCTCCCCAATTGAGGTGGAATTTTTTAGACCAAACACGGCTTCATGGTTGATCCAGCCTCATGAATTGGGTGCCAGAGCAACTCTGGGAAGGTTAAAGGTGGCCGGTGTAATGCTGACCACATCACCCCTAGTGTGCTGTGTCAAGAAAATATAGGCCTAGCGAGATGCTTTACCTATGTTCCTTGGGGAACTAAAGGGTACTGATTGACAATAAAATATTAAGGGAAATGAGAGATGTGGCATAGCATCCAAAACTGGTGCTGTCTTTGAGTGAAAAATCAAATGCATCGTTCACGCCCAAACCTAAAGTGGAATAAGGGTTTGTATTCTAAACCAAAGACAAAGAAAGAAAAGGACTATGCTAAAGGATGATACCAAACAAAGAATGTCACTTTGTGTTATATACAATAGGAGACAATGATCAACAATTAATACAATATTAATATATGATAAACCTCCCTAAACTGATCACATTTATGTTCTTTTAATGCTTTGAAGTATCATTCTAAAATCTGTTACAGTTACTAGCTAGTTGCAGGAATCCCATGCCTCGCCAATATCAATAGCGTGCAACATCACGCACGGAGGCTATAAACTTTGCATGCTCATTGGCTGTTATTTCTTGATAACTAAAAGTTAAAATTAAAAAAGATTAAATAAATTTGAAGGAAAAAAAACGCATCACTCCACACATTTTGACTGCACTTGACAGACTGGATTGCTTTCGAGGGTCTTTGAAAAGCAATTATTTGCTGCAGACTTAGCTTGAATATTGCAACTGGCTGCTTTAGTTTCACTACCCTTTTGAGGCTGAAAGAAACAAAGTGGGCCATCTTCTTTGATGTCATACCAGAAAGTCACCAACGTCGTTAGAGTTAGGATATCTAAACCTAGCCCTAACCCTTTTTTACTGCGTCTCTGAATGTTTTTTTAAAGCCCACTGTGCTTCGTTTCAAGCCCCTTTTGATTCTCATCATTCACTGGCAGGAATGAAAAGCATTCCTGCTGCTGGGAATGTTTATAAAATTGTTCATATGTTTAGGCCTACTTACTGTACTTCTGTCACCGGCCTCTAAGTCAGACTTGTTAGGCTTAATTTAAAAAATCTAAACTTTCGTTTGCATGTTTGTTTCCCATGATGATGATTTGAGCTGATGCAAAGTAGGCTAGACTAATTTGCCAAAATAAATCCTAAACCTAACCCTAACCTTAGTCCTAATCCAAGCGACGTAGGTCACTTATTTGAATGGTGTCGAAGTAGACGTCCCACTGTTCTTCGCCGTAGTCGAAGAGCCGTCAAGCAAATTGTACAAATATACTACGGCACTACGCTCACTTGTAAAACATATTCCTTAGTTTACATTCATACCCAGGAAGTCGTGGCTATGCCGCAAAGTGTTGACAATAATGTACAGACTAAATGTTGTGTTTTACTTGATTTTAATAATATGGCTCTCATTACTGTCACGCCATAACAATTTTGTTATCCTCTTGATCCGTACAAATCATGTTTCTACTGCAGGAGTCGGCAACCCAGGAGCTTTTGGTATTTACTTTAGTAACACTGAGCCCTCTAAATTAAGGGTTCTCAACCTCTATTTGCTTATGGTCCGCCTTCTGAGCCTCATTTCCCCCCCCCCCCCCCCATAGCCGCTGTTAGCTTCAAAAAAGGTACTTTCCATCTTACTGTGGCCCCTAAAAAGATGGCATGGTCCCCTGGGGGGAACATAAGCCCAACGACGAGAACCACTGCTCCAAATTAAGATCGACCATGTATGTGTGTGTATACTTGATTTTAAGTTTGGGGAGGGAGGGGAGAGAAATGATTAACATTACAAAGAAAAGATCGCATTCCTACAAAAATACATTTTAGTAGGCCAGCTCGAGAGTTTTCATTGAAAACGCGGGAAAAATATCTTTGATCCCGGGGGCACCGTGATTTTAAATGTTGGCAGGTGAGATCTAGTTTTAAAAAGTCTTTCCCTTTTTTCCCCGCAGTTGCCTAAAGATCTACCAAATCGTCCATTTGAGAACTACCGATAGATCGGGATCGACCCCATGTATACCATAAGCCAACGCTATTATCATCATAGTTTGGCCAACTTCAAGGACAGATCAAGCAGTCCATTAGGCGAACCTAGGCTTCCGCTTAGGGCGCAAATGTCCTAGGGGCGCATTCCAACAATTTTTTTTTTCTTTAGTGTTTAAAAAATTATTATTTAAATTCAGTGAGCTAATATTTATTTCTAAATAAAGAAAAATGTTATCTAATATTTAGAATATTTTAATATTTTTTTTAAAGATTGATTTACGGTCTAATCCTCTTTATGGTTTTATGACATTCTGGGTCGCTTTGTCGGCGCATCACTTTGATATTTAATTAAAAGCTTCCGAAAATATTGAAAGAAAAGGAAGGGAAGAAGGAATAATATGGGTGCCACTTGGAATTTGCAATTCTTTCAGCAGTTATTTACCACTGCGTGACCAGCGCGTCTGTTTTTATTTTTATTTAGTTTTGTTCTTTTACTCTAACTATATTTACGGGTCAAAATACAACTTCTGATTTGTAAGTACCGTACTATCAATTTATAATTTTTTTTTTTCCAGTGGCATATCAACATCCAGGGGGCTATGTGCCAGTAGATTTTACTCGTCCTAGCATTGGCAATTTTATTTAATTTTTTTTTTTTTAAAGAAAAGAACATTTGCGAATTAGGATTGACAGTCGAATTGAAGGCTTGCGCTTGAAAAACTGCAGCAGGGAGTTCTCCAAAAGATCTTATTGAATTCATTTTTTCCAATAGATTAGAAGAATCCTTGCCTAATACTGTAATTGCTCTTAGGATTCTTCCAACTCTGCCAGTTACCGTCGCAAGCGGCGTTAGGAGTTTTTCTAAACTTAAAGTCATCAAAACTAATCTACGATCAACAATGAGTACAGGCCGACTCTATGGGCTAGCTACAATTTCTATTTAAGAACAAATGACGTATGAAATGGATTTTAAAGAACTTGTGAAAACGTTGCTGAGGCAAAGACAAGGAAAGTAAATTGTGTAGGGAAACGATTACCATAAGTAAAATTCACCAACTGATTTATTAAATTTCTTTTAAAAAATTATCCTTTGTGTTTTTGTGATCCCTATTAGCTACTTCTTTCTGTGGCGCAGTGGGTTCAACTCACAGGCATGAGAGGAAGTTAAGTTCACGGTGACAGAGGTGGGGATAACCTCACGGTTATCACTTGGGGCGCCAGCTAGCCACACGGCGAAAAGGGTGCAGTTTTATAAGTCTACCTTTGCTGGTTTCTACGGAATTTCATACAAGACTTCTGCCATACATCCTCGTTGTGCGCCACGGATAACGGCCCCTCTCGGGGTCTGAACTAAACTGGCAGAGGATCTTGGAGCCCTAAAAATGTGGCGTGCAGAACTCACCGATGAGTGGTATATGCTCTGACATCCATCAATCCACTCCCAAATCATGGGTCAAATGATAACTAAGTCATCAGTGAATGACCCTAAGTCTAAGGTGGACCAATGTGCCGAGAGACTGAATGGCTGCTGGGACAGCAATCGCGAACATTGACTGTCTGGGGGGCGAGCGGTGTGGCACCAGGCAGATGGACTCTGTAAGGACATCGCTAGCCTCTTTCCTGGTATAGTGGCTTTATTAGGGTGACCGAATATTTTCACCATTTATTGCAGATACACCATGAGTATTTTAGCTATCCAGAATCATCACGGGAGCTACGGAGATTGTGCTCTGTTGTCGATACCTGCAGCAAATGAAATGAGGAAATACAAATACAGAAGGAGAGGTAGGGGAGAGAAGAGGAGAGAGAGAAAAAGAAGGACAGGAAAGAGAAAGTTCAGAAAGAAAGCAGATCGCCCCTCTATGAAATATGTGCGTATAGGATACTGGAGTAGTCGAAGTGCCAAGCAACATGCAGCCATTATACAAACAATCATCTACAGTTTCGATTTCCTCATAATCCAGGAGACAAATTTAAAAGCCAATATTGTTATCAATTGCCCTTGCTACAGATGTTACACAAATCCATGTGGGCCTGGCAGACGAGGGCAAGCTATGTATGTAAAACATGAGCTCCCTGATACATTGCTGGACACACGTTCCCAAACTAGTGAGGATGCGGAATTGCATGGGATTGTTGTGAATATAGGCGGTCATGAGTGGCGAGTCTACAATTTGTATGCTCATGTCAACCATCTTACAGAAGAGAGTAGCTGGAAATTTCTGGCGCAATGATCTGAAGATTCTAACATAAGGTGTTTAATTGCTGGCGATTTCAATGCTAGATTCAAGGAGTGGGGGAACATCACGGAAAATAGGCAGGGTATAGCTTTGAGCCAGGCATTACTTAACATGAATCTTACCATTTTGAATGATGGACGCCCAACAAGACTGGCAACTAAACCTATGGATACAAATGGTGTCATAGATCTGGCATTCATCTCTAGTGCTGCCACCACCATGGCACGTTGGGATGTATTAGGTGCACAGGAAAGTGATCACCTACCTTGCATCGTACTCATTGCGAAGGGTAGGACCACTAGACACAGGAAACTTAAACAGACCTTCAAGTATCCTACAGACCCACTCAACTGTAATAACCTTTTACACATTGCGTCAAAATGCCAAACAAAAGACAGCGAGAAAGCCTTTTACCCAACCACCCACGTGGAATAAGACAGTGGGTGAAGCATGGATAGAAAAAGAATGGCGTAAAGCACCAAACAGAAGAATGATAAATGAGGGAGAGGTTGAAGAGATGAATGTGAAAAAGCAAAGAGCCATTAATAGATTCAAGAGCTTGGCAAGGGAGGCCAAGGATAAAGTGTGGGAGGACTTTGTGACACAGGTGGGCACGGAAAAAACCCTACAGAAATTCTGGTCTTTACATCGAAGAATGAATAGGAAAAATGTAAGTCAACCTATCCCTAGTATCAAAAGCTCTACAGGACTACGCCTAAAGACGGAGCAAACGGATAAAGATGACAAAAGTGCCTGCCTGAAAATAAAGGACAGTGTTCTGGAAAATGCCCTAAGGGGCCAGATATACTTCGATCTCATTTCTGAAGAGGACGTAGTGTACACATTGAAAACCAGCAGAAGCACTGTTCCGGGTCCTGATGGTCTACAGTACCACAACATAAAACAGCTCGACGACACAGCCATTATAAATATGGTGAGCGATTTCAATCCCAGCATACAGAATGCTGAGGTGCCGGAAGACTGGCTACACAGTTACCTTCGGCCACTTCCTAAACCTGGCAAAGACCCCACACTGCTCAGCAACTATCGAATTATCACACTACAGAATGCCTATGGTAAATTACTTGAAACGATAGTTGCAAGATAAGTAATGAGCCATCTCGAAAATGCACACATCCTTCCTGATACCCTGGTAGGCCTATGAAAACAGCATGGGGTAACGCTGGAACGTTTGCATACTAAACTGGCAGAGGATCTTGGAGCCAGTGGACCCCTAAAGAATTACGAGGGATTCCAGGGTAAAAGAGAAGCGGTGGCTGTTGCAATTGACCTACAGGATGCTCATAACCGTGTGGACTTTGGAACCCTTAATAGACTGTATAATGGCATGTGGTGTAAACCCTTGGCTAACAAGGTGGATAGCAGCTGCTTTAATGGAGAGATCAGTTGCATTTCGCTTGGGAACATGGACATCAGAACCAATGCACATTTGCCGGGGACTACCCCAGGGTTCTCCACTATCACCAATGCTGTTTAACATCTACACTGCAAAAGTAGCAACCTTTCAACCAACAGGACTGGGACGAACATTAACTTTCGCATATGACATACTCCTGCACATAATTGGCTCAGACATACAGGAAATGGTCCAAGGCATACACGAGACACTACAGGCGGTTTCTAAATGGTGTGAGGAAAGCGGATCAAAGGTCAATTCCAGCGAGGCCTGTGTGATGTGGTGCTCTTTGAACAACTCCATAATGAAAGCAGACCTTCCAGACATCATTTACAATGGGCAGAACATTGAAAAGCAAGACAAGCTGAAGTATCGATGCATAACGTTTGATTGTGGTCTATCGTTCAAGTATCATGTCGAACTGATCATACAGAAGTGCAATCGACGACTGGCAGCCTTAAAAACAATAGCTGCTGCGCACTTGGAACAGAGACTACCGTTTCTCCTGTATCATCAGCTCTTGATTTCAGTTATTGAGTATGGGCTATAAATAATCACGCTGTCAGTGTCACAATGTGAACTATTGGAACGCATTCAAAATGAAGGAATGCGACTAGTTTTGGGCTGTACGCGTGATACCGCCATTGTGACAATGAGATACATGCTTGGATTGCTGTCGACTAGATCCAGATATGCGATGGCCCAGGCAAAAGCCTATATGCGGGTAACCACTGACAAAAGACACCCCCTACATGATAACGTAGCTGACATCAAAAGAGCAAGAAGAAAAAGGGGGATGTCATGGATGGCACAGGCAGAGGCTACGATTGGTCAGGTGACCAAGGTTGAAAATATATAAAAAGGGGAAGAGTGGAGCAAGTCAGGTGAGAACTGGGTAAACTACCAGCAGGTCATCATTAGCCTTGGCAGAGAGTGTAGAGCTTAGGACTATGGAAAAGCAGAGCAGCAGATTAATCAGCTGATAAGTGATCATGCTGGGGATGATGATGCCATTGTGTACACTGACGGTTCTGTAGTGCGTGGTGAGAAATCGGGATGGGGCTTCTCTGCGAGAATAAAGGGTAGGGTCGTTGCTGAACAGAGTGGAGCCTACATGACAACAACCTCCAGCATGAGAATGGAGGTAGAGGCAGTTACTGCAGCACTGAGGTGCCAGGGCAGTTATATTGTCAGACTCTCAGGCCATGCTTCGGAAAGTTCAGAACGGATGGCTGCGGCAGGAATGGAAAACATTAATAGAATCCTCAAGTCTTCAAGAACTGGTGTGGATCTACTGTCCTGATCATGCAGGAGTACTTGGCAATGAGACAGCTGACAGACTGGCCTCGAAAGCACCTATAGTGGGGACACTGGTCATTGATAAGGGAGAGATACTAAGGGCAATTAATGATCGTCTGCTAGATAATGATACTGCAATGGATGAATCAACAAGGCTGAGACTGTTGGAGTTTGGCATCAAACATGGGACTAGCAGAAATGGATGCGAGAGAGGATGCGTCCGTCGTATGTACAACCAGCTTGATACAGGTACAATTAGCATTCATACTCTTCGACATTTGCTGAGGAAGACTGAGCACCTATGGGTTTGCCCTGAGTGCAGTGAAGTCGATTCTGTTTAACATTAACATTACTTCTTTCAGCGTAGTAAATAGGACATTGTAACTCCTTCCGTGCCAATGAGGTTGATGACCAGGGGAATAGAGGACGGAAGAGGAGGAATGGAGGACGATAAAAGTTAATTTTGTGATAATGTTCCATGTCGTCTTCGTGCAATGTAATGTTATTACCACATCATACAATAAATCATAATACGATACAGCAAACAGACACATATTATAGACGAATGGGTAGAGAGAGATGAAGGGTGGGAATATGTAAGCTTATTGGTAGGCAGGGTGATGGATAGATAGGTGGATGGTACAGAATATAACTTGGGCTTAAATTTTAAGTCTCGCCTAGGGCGCATGAAACCCTTGTGCCAGTCCTGAGGTCAAGTAACTGAAGAATTTAATATACCCAGCTATAGAAAACTGCCAAGATTACAGCAAGCGATAATATTTTATAACAGAACGAGCGAACGAACGAAATATTTATTTCACCAGGGTAAAGAACAGCCTGCATTCACCCTAAGCTAAGTATATTCTTGGAAGCTCAGTACAGCTTATTCCAAGGAGAACTCAAGCTTATGCGGTATAGCCGGGTCATAACAGGATGTAAAATTATCACACCTATAGTTATTCATTCATCCACATAAGTGACGATAATATTTTCGCATTCAATCTTTACATAAATCTTAAGAATAAATAGCTCACGCCTGCATTATTGTACTCAAGGCATTTCTTAGTGAATTATGTGCCACGTATTGTATAGTATTTCATTGCCTGTATTTTCTTCTTTAAAGGTAAGAGAGAGATCGTATAACATTTCATTAAATTATAATAAACAAAGATATCAGTAAGAGAATGAATAAAGCCAGAACAGCCGTTGCAAATCTAAACAACATTTTGAAATCTTCTCAGTACAGCACAAACACCAAATTAAGTTTATACGAAAGTTGCATACTTTCTGAAATTTTGTATGACGCAGAGTGCAGGAGAGTAACAGAATAGGAAATGCCCAAATTATCCTCTTTCCACACAACCTTCCTAAGGAAAATTCTTCTAATTTTTTGGCCGAATACCATCTCCAACCAGGAGCTGCTAACATGATGCAGTCTAAATGGCAAGCACACCATCATTGCGGGTGGACGGTGGAACTGGGTTAGCCATGTCCTCAGAAGGGACTCTGACAACATCTCCAGAACTGCTATGAACCCCAGAAAGATGGTGAAAGAGAGGCAGACCAAAGATAACCTGGCGGAGAACAGTGGAGGCTGAGATGCAAAGCATGAACCATAGTTATGGCACATCACGAAGGATGGCCACCGACCGAGCAAGATGGGGACAATTTGTTGCTGCCCTACTGTCGTGAAATATTCTAATCCACATATATAAATTAAAAGGTAGATGCAAAGCCTAACAAATAAATTCTAATAAAGAAAAGAGCAATGGTAAAATAACAGTGCTGTCACAAGGAATGTACTCGAAATCCCCTTTGTTTTATGCTTCGTCTGCAAATTGTAACGCTTTCACGTTGATAGTAAAAGCCTACTATATTATTACCCGCTTTCTTCAATGAAACGTGTGCTGTATTTCTTGGAAAAACATTTGAGATACGCAAGCTGAACAATGACCTAATTTTAATATTTCATTCATCCCATACACAGCGTAACTAAAAGACAGATAAAGCAGGATAGAGAGAAGGGAGAGGCAGAAAGCCGAACGCATGCAAAATTAAACACGCGTTTCGCTATTAATGCCACCCCAACAAGCGTAACGCGATACACAATTACTACTATCACGCGTGTAAGGCCACATGCACTAACTTTTTCGGACGGACAGTGATAAAAACACTAACCTTCCCAGAGTTAGGTTTTTAAATCCTGAAAAACTCTTATTAGAAAAGATGACAATAGATGGGTTTACGTTTGAAAACATTACAGTACCCAGACAGCACATCTTCGAAACAGGAGGTAGAAGAAATTGCATATTTTGAACGCAGCCACTTAGCTCTTTTAAATTTGTATATTTGGGTTCCTTAGGGCTTGCTGACAAAGAATATGTAAAACGTTACGCAAATAGTCTAGGAATTAACAAGTTATAACCAAAATAAAATAGTGGGGATGCCTGACAGCATGAAATCATTTCTGCTCATAAAATTTTTTTTATAACGTGTTTGAAAAAACCTTACGTACAGAAATAGCCTACCATGTAAACTCCAAATTGATTGGAGCGCAACAAATATAAGACTAAACACGATTGGTCGGACTATAAATACTATCTTTGGTTGTTAGGGGAGACGTAGGAAGGTAAAATTTTTTCAAACACTTGTCGAAACGTGGCTCCATTGGCCAGACTCGCTGATATAATCACTTAGGAGCGTTAGTTCGAGACCACTAGTTCAAATAAGCTTGATAAAGCAACAGTGCGTTGAAGCCAGCTCATATTTTTGCTAAAATAAAAGCCTGGAACATAAGCAGATGGGAATTGTGCCAGTATTTGTGCCAGAATTCATTGCTAGTCAACGTATCTGTGTATTTCCATGAATTGTGGTAGGTTTGAAATATTCAATATCTTTTAATGAAAATTGAATGTAAAATTGTTAATTTATGCCTGTATATATGTGTAGTTCAGTAGCAAACATGATGTAAAGCCTATAATGCTCCAGCCTGAACAGAAGGTGTCGGAGGAAAGTAAAACGGCATGGAATGGCCAAACAGTACACTGACACCTAGATGATTGACTAGAAAGAAATAATGCTGGAATTGCAGAGGCGTAGTAACCATTAAGGAGGTAAATACTGGTATAAAGTATTTCAGATGAAGCTGACAGTTGGCCTAACGCTCTGAACTCAATGTTTGTGATGTATTGTGCTCAGTGTAGAACTAGAGTATCAATTAGTTATGAAGTAGAAGGTACATCCTTCTTGTTTTCAGGGACCGTGGTCTTGATGGTATTGAGCAGCACCTGGTCAGAGCTTTGCTGAATCCAGAGTCGGACAGCATACTCCTTGGTCCATTTAGCTATCAGTGAGGTGTCTCCAGAGCACAGGGGAGAAATCGAGCAGAGGAGTCTTTTCCTGCCGCCATCACGCAAGATAAGCTGATGTGGCCAGCTGAGCTCAAAATTATGTACCCCCATCTTAAAATAACATTGTAACATAAACTTAAGAGGGGAAGTAAATTGTTTTAATATCAGGAACTGAGAACATCTCCAATACTAGTTCCAATAAAGACAAACTATTGAAGTCATGATGACAAATACCAACAGAGCTTGAACAAAACAAAACCAGTATTACCTCATATTACTACTACACAACTGACACACATAGGATACTTTTAATAATATATGTCACTACAATATTCATATTGATAAATTCTGTACATATAAC
The DNA here is from genome assembly GCA_024509875.1 of Oreohelix idahoensis. Lineage (NCBI taxonomy): Eukaryota > Metazoa > Mollusca > Gastropoda > Stylommatophora > Oreohelicidae > Oreohelix > Oreohelix idahoensis. The sequence goes on along the minus strand of JAMPIV010017846.1, from coordinate 690,411 downwards.
TTGTAATTAAAATTGATTGTGATTCCTGGTTCCCTTTGTATTTGAATCAGGACACATATTCATTCATGACAGCAATGAATACATATTGTTATTTGAAAAGTTATCAGTGACTCCTTTAAGATATCCTCTTAGAGTGTTATATGTATGTGAGTGTCACAGTGTTGTCACGTGTAGTGGAATAAATTAAATTGTTTATCTGTCTGTTGTTGTTTTGACTTACACTTCATCATACACATACCCTAGACATATAACGTAGTCATCACACTATTCCAGAATAATTCTGACTGAGATATATATATATATATGTGGCAGCAAGTAAGGTTATCTATAATACACTACTCTCATTAGATATAGATACCTTCACAGCTGATCTCAGTCAGTACACTAAGTCCCCCTATAAATATTTATAACATCCCACTTCACCACACCTACAAGAAGCCACTAGTCGTGATGGCCACTGACTGCTTTGTCAGTCCGGGGTTAAGTATCCGAGAAGGAGAAAAAAAATGCTAATACATCATCAGTCTCAAAACTGTTGGCCATTTCGGTACCACAATCTATTAGGGCTTGACTATTAATTACTACTCGTGTTTATCTATTGTTTACCTCTACACCTCACGGTAGAAGGGGAACGACTAAGTAAGTAAGTAAGTTTATCTATTGTGTTCCTAACTAAGAAGTTACATACTTTCTTGAATGGGTTCTTGTGCAGAATTGAATTGAAATGCCATGGCAGGGTCACCAACAGAGCTGATGGCAATAACCAGACAAGCGCCAGTGGAGCAAAAGATGAGAAGACACTGGCGATGGATAGGACACACATTGAAGAAACCTTTTGATAACATTACAAGACAGTCTTTATTATAGAATCCGCAAGGTTAAAGAGACAGAGGTAGACACACACACAAAATGTACGGAGAAAAGAACTGGAGACAGACATGAAAAGGATTGTTACGTCAGTTTAACTTTTTTCCTTTTTTTTTTTAAATAGCTATGTGTTTGTAGTTTTGTTTTCTGGATTTATGTCAAGTGCCTTCAAGTCTCTCTTGCACACATCGTTGAACCTCAGCTGCGGTCGTCCCGGTTATTCTTTTGCCATGTGCCAGTTGTCTGTAGAAAATACCTTTGGGTGTGCGACCATCTACCATGCGCTGTCTAAGCAATAGAAACAACATTTAACTTCAGGCAAATGATCAGATCTTACATTAATGCATCACTTTATTGAAGCATTTCCTCAGATGTCGGGATTATAAAAAAACGAAACAGTACTGTATTTCTGATTTCAGTCAGCTAATATGCCGATAGCGTAAATGACATGATTTCTAATTTGGGAATATAGTTTGAAGACTTCAAAATATGTGATGAAGATCGCTCAACACTTATTTTCCAAGCACTCTGACAGCTTAGTCTATCTGAAGCTAAGCGGTTATAGCGTTTTCCTCTCGCGAGATGACGTCCAGTAATGGAATGATAAACATAATTTGGGAGGGACAGTTGTGTGGACAAGTAATTACCTATTCTAGCTATCACACCACTTAAAGAGGAAAAAGAGAATAAACTTGCCTTGTCTGACAAGTGCTAGTGGAACAAGAGTTGAGAAGAAGGCACTGGCGATGGATTGAACATACATTGAGGAAACCTGCTGATAGCAGTACAAGGCAGTCCTTCTCCTGGAGTCTCCAGGGTAAGAAAAGAAGAGTAAATCGAAAAATACGAGGAGACGAAACTGGAGACAGAAATTAGAACGATGATGAAAACATGTCGAGACCTTAAGCTGATGACCACGTGACAGGAGGACGTGGCTTCCTTTAGAAGCTGAAGGCTATTGACTGATTTATTTGATTTACGTTCAGCCGATTTTAGACACCATTTTTTAAAATAAACAATTAAAGTGTTAAAGCCATTTGTATTGTCATTGTGGTGAAGTGGGATGTTTTAAATATTTATAGGGGACTTAGTGTACTGACTGAGATCAGCTGTGAAGGTATATATATCTAATAAGAGTAGTGTATTATATATAACCTTACTTGCTGCCACATATATATATATCTCAGTCAGAATTATTCTGGAATAGTGTGATGACTACGTTGTATGTCTAGGGTATGTGTATGATGAAGTGTAAGTCATAACAACAACAGACAGATAAACAATTTAATTTATTCCACCACACTTGACAACACTGTGACACTCACATACATAAAACACTCTACAAGGATATCTTAAAAGAGTCACTGATAACTTTTCAAATAACAATATGTATTCATTGCTGTCATGAATGTATATGTGTCCTGATTCAAATACAAAGGAACCAGGAGTCACAATCAATTTTAATTACAAGTTATATGTACAGAATTTATCAATATGAATATTGTAGTGACATGTATTATTAAAAGTATCCTATGTGTGTCAGTTGTGTAGTAGTAATATGAGGTAATACTGGTTTGGTTTTGTTCAAGCTCTGTTGGTATTTGTCATCATGACTTCAATAGTTTGTCTTTATTGGAACTAGTATTGGAGATGTTCTCAGTTCCTGATATTAAAACAATTTAATTCCCCTCTTAATGTTATTTTTACAATATCGTTTTAAGATGGGGTACATAATTTTGAGCTCAGCTGGCCACATCAGCTTATCTTGCGTGATGGCGGCAGGAAAAGACTACTCTGCTCGATTTCTCCCCTGGGCTCTGGAGACACCTCACTGATAGCTAAATGGACCAAGGAGTATGCTGTCCGACTCTGGATTCAGCAAAGCTCTGACCAGGTGCTGCTCAATACCATCAAGACCACGGTCCCTGAAAACAAGAAGGATGTACCTTCTACTTCATAACTAATTGATACTCTAGTTCTACACTGAGCACAATACACCACAAACATTGAGTTCAGAGCGTTAGGCCAACTGTCAGCTTCATCTGAAATACTTTATACCAGCATTAACCTCCTTAATGGTTACTACGCCTCTGCAATTCCAGCATTATTTCTTTCTAGTCAATCATCTAGGTGTCAGTGTACTGTTTGGCGATATGTTGCGTGATAAATTCTCGCAACATCGTTTTATTACAATATCTATTTTATAACGCAAGGGCAACAACTGCTTGAAATTTATAGTTACTTTTCTCGGTAAGCATTTGTCTTCTCGCGTTGGTATCGAATGCAGTTGAGTTTGAGCTGTGGTCATTTTGCGCTGGACTGCGCATGACTTGTCTTGCTTCTTGGTCGATCGGTTTCCGCCCACCACTAGTGGAGTGAGCGATTTGGAATGGCGAAAGAGATGCCTCGTTGAAGAGGGGATCTCCGCTATTTTTTGTTCTGTCAGGGATGTGTAGTCCTCTTAATGGATATTTCGTTTATTCGAGATAATACCTCTAGTGTTTCCCACATGCCGGGAGGCATAATATTTCTGTGTATTTCCGGAAGGCAAGGTAAATTAACATTTTCATTAACTCTATCGATTTTTGGTCGTGAACGATTTCTGGTTCATAGCCTGTCTTCGAAAGTCGTCGTCACGAGATGTTTTCCTAGCTCACATGTCGCTGTATTGTACTGCATCGGTTGATGCATGTTCCAAGGACCATTACTTGATTACCTGAACTAGGTTTGAAAAACCTTTATTATCTAGAGGATATTTTTGAGGACATTATTTATACTTCGGCAGACGTGTCTGTCTTGCTGAAGTCAAACTAAGGAGAGTGAACTGATCTCATACATCTGGTTATCTCCTGGCTGTTATAGAAAGGGATGGAGTTTTTCACCTGACTACATTTACAGCACTTTGAAATATAACATGCATCTGACTCATCATTGTAATGCTGTCTACCGTTTATTGCTGTATTGAATGTTGCTGTGATAATGACTGTTTGATGTGCCTACACATTTGCGTAACCATTTTGTCACTGTGGCGTCCACAATAAATAATGAAGAAAAACGTCAACGGCTGTTTCAAGACTCATTGACTTTATACGTCGTGAGTTTACTGACGTCCTATGTGGATTGCCCTGTTATTATTGCATGAACATTGTTTTGACTGAACACATCTACACACTACACAAAACCAGACATGCGGATGCCATCCATCATCATATGGCATCACGCATCATTTGGTGGCCATAAGCTGGTTTGATTCTGGTACTAGCAAACACGGGGTCCCTTACCCACTTCATTTTCAACAAGAATTCATCAGCATCCTTCAAGAAATTAACATTCTTCAATACAGTCAACATCTTCAAAATTTTCAAAGTACTCGGCGTTGCCCGGTAAAAGTCAAAATTTCAACCTTTTGACGGAAACAAGAATTTGACAGTACCCGGCGTTGTTACATGTTGCCGGATAACTCGGACTGCTGTTATCTTTTACGCAAGTCAAGCAAGTTGCTGCTGTCAAGGTTCCAGTGCTGTCGTTTTTTGAGAAGGTCAAGTGCCGGTTGAAACGGGTTGTTTTCTGAAGAAGGCCAAGTACCGATTTCCATCAACTTACTTTTGGATTAGAAGGTCAAGTGCCGAAACAATTCAACACACAGTATTTCAGAAGCTCTTGTACCATCGTGTTAGCAGTGGAAGCAGTTCAGATGTGCCATCATCGTTGGAGCTTCGCTCTTTAGGACGTTGATTGACATCCGTTTTTCTGCTGTTCTACGATTGGAAGCCTTTAAGTTAAGTGGCCTGTTTGTATGTAAACTGTGCCCTTATACTTCTGCTGAGTCTTCTGTGTATCATCTCATTCTATATGTTATATGTCTATATGTTATTTGTATATTTATATGTTTATATTTCAGCGGGTTCTCGGTTGGGTGGTGTCTCCGTTAGATTATGCCACGTCATAGAGGTCGTCTATTGTGAGCGTTTTCTGTAGGGTTTGCAAATTTCCGATACTGGAATTTGCTAAGCGACTTCTGTTGCTATTTATGTTAGCTGTGATGACATGTTTTAATATTGTTTTCGTTATTATTTCACATTCTTTAGTTTTGTTGTGATTTGTTTGTATTTGTTAGCCTACTCTTGTCTATAATTTAGTTTCATACAACATTTTTGTTTATACACTGTGGTGTCATGTATTTTGTTTAATTCTATCGCAGATATCGTCACATTTTTTGTGATATTTCATTAATTTCTGCTTTATTTTTAGTTGATTTCTGCGAAAGTTTTTGTATTGTTGCTGATCTTTGTTATTGTTTACATTGTTATTGTTTACATTGTTTGTATTGTTTACATTTTCAATGTTTACATTCTGCATGTGTTTACATAGTCATTGTTTACAGTTATAGTAATTAGTTAATGGGCTATGCTAATGCACTGTTACTACTATACTGATGATAAATGAATGATGAATAGTGTCGTGCACTATTGAATGAGAAGTGCACTTATGATCAAGATTTGAGTGCTGATATTTCATATACAAGTTCTTTGATTGGAGACTTGTTTCCCACAGAGACTGGGATAATATAATGTGATGTGAATATACAAGTGCTTAATTAAGACTTGTTACACTTAGGTTTGAAATAAATTAGTTAATTATTTCAGGTTTTGGACTCATATGTTAGACAACATGTCTACATTTGAGCACTTTATTGAGCAGGTAAATTGCTTGGGAAGACTGGTGATAAGTTAGAAGAATTTGCAACTGCTCGATATGATAAAGCAATGGAAGCTGAACAAAAGAAACTGCATATGGAAGCTGAACAAAAGAAACTGCAGATGCAGGTGGATGAAAAGAGATTCCAAATGGAAATGGAAAAACAAAAAAGGGAATCAGAAGCTGAGGAGAGAAAACTCCAGCTACAGCTAGAAGCTGAAAGACTTCAAAAAGAGGCTGAGAATAAAAGACTTGAAAAAGAGGCTGAAAATAAAAGACTTGAAAAAGAAGCTGAAAATAAAAGACTTGAAAAAGAAGCTGAAAATGAAAGACTTCAAATGCAGGCTCAAGCTGAAGAAAGGAAGTTACAAAGAGAGTCTGATGAGAGGAAAGCAAAAATGGAACATGAAGAAAAACTCTTAGCTTTAGAGTTGGAGAAATTGAAATTGACGAGCATGAGTAATGGTAATGATTCAAACAAGGGTTCATCTTCTGGGAAGGCTAATAATGATACTTTTAAGATTAAGTTACCAACATTTAGTCCTTCCAGTGATGACATAATGTTCTATCTGGACAGATTTGAACAAGCATGTACAGCTCATAACATAGACAAAGCAAAATATGTTTATCAGTTATCAGGGATACTGACAGGTAAAGCTCTAAGTATATTAAATATGGTGGATGAACCTGACAAGAGCAATTATGAGGTTGTCAGGGCCGCTTTGTTAAAGAAATATCAGCTTAACGAAGACGGCTATCGTCTACAATTTAAAAACATGTTACCTGAAAATGGAGTTGAATTCTCCGAGTTTATTGCAAGAATACGCATTACTTTCTCACGATGGGTTGAACTATCTAAGACGGAAAAAACTTATGAAGGACTTATGGACTTAATACTTAGAGACAAAGTCATGTCGTCTGTCAATGAGTCTTTCCTTGCTTTCCTTCATGAACGTAAACCTAAAACAATAAAAGAAATGGAAGATTTCTGTTGCCAATACGTAACTGCGCACCCACACATAACCATGGGTAACTCTAAGGTGAAAGAAGGTTTACCAGTTGCTTCGGCAGCTCCGTATGGTCAAAACTTTGCTCGTAGATCCCAACAAAATTTTGATAGAAAGGGCAGCGGTAATTTCTGTCAAAATCATGGAAACCAATTTCATGGTGATTCTTCTTCGAAGAATTGGAGACAACCTGATAGTGGTCGTTACTATCACCCTAATAATTATAAGCATTTCAAAAGAGGATATGGTAATAGAGGTTATTCCTGCCGAAGACCTCAGAATCAAACAAATAGATGTTCGCATCAATGTGAACATGATAGTAATCGTGGAAACTGGAATTCGAACCAGTATAACAATTACAATAGAGACAATAATAACTGCAGAGATAATAATAACTCTGATAACTTCAGAGGTAATAATAGTCGGGGTAGATCTCAACACAAAAAAAAGAGATATCAGCAGGCTAATGCTGTACAACAGGAAACTGAGGGAGCCTGTAATCATGTTGTTGATAGTAAAAACTTTGACGCTGTCACTAGTTCTGCTTTTGACTTTGAAAGAGCAAACAAATGCCCCCAATGCAGTACTTTATTCGAACCGGGTACCATAACTACTTTGAGTTGTGGTCACCCACTTCCCGCTCTTCCTGCTGCTGTTGCGCATGACGGGAGGGGTTCTTTAATTCTACATAAGGGTCTTGTTAATGATACTCCGGTCTCACTACTTTTCGATTCCGGATGCACCACTATTGGTGTTAGACAATCGCTTGTAGATCCATCTTGTGCTACAGGAAGGGTTATTAAATGTGTCACATTTGGCGGCACTCTAGAAAAATATCCTACTGCTGTAATTCGCATTGCCACTCCTTTCTTTACTGGAGATGTGCATGCTTGTCTCTTACCTAATCCTATTGCGGACCTTATTATTGGTCGTATTCACGGAGTTAGGGAGTGTACCCCACAGCAGATTGCTGCTTGGGAAGATAATAACATGCAAGCTACAAATGCAGTAGTTACAAGAGCACAAGCTCTACAAACACCCGAAACTTCACTGAATAGTGATAATGAAGTTGATAGCCAAGATAGTCACTTAGTAATTACTCGTGACTCTTTCATAAAATTGCAAGAAGAAGATCCTTCTTTAAAAAAATTCTTCGTTCTTGCGAAGAAAGGTGATCCGAATCAGGATACAAATAGAAAATCTTGGATTGCAATGAGAAACGGCGTACTTGTACGTATGGTACAAGATTCGACTACGTCGGCACATTCGCAAATTCTTGTTCCCAAGAGCATGAGAGTCCAAATATTACAACATGCTCATGACTCGCAATGTGCTGGACATATGGGTTTTGCCCGTACGAAGTCGAGAGTCCTTGCGGCTTTCTTTTGGCCTTTTGTCAATAAGGACATTCGTATTTACTGCCGATCATGCAAGGTATGTCAGGAGGTCAAATCTAGAGGACCACGACATGCTGCGCCTATCCAGGCTGCTGACATTCCTATTCGGCCGTTTCAGAAAATGGCCATAGATATTATTGGCCCTTTTAAGGTCAAGTCGGCCAGAGGACATCAGTTTATCCTTACATGTGTCGATATGTGCACACGTTGGCCAGAGGCTATTCCTCTTAAGAGCATATCTACTACAGATATCGCAGATGCTCTTTGGTTGATATTTTCTCGCTTGGGGTTCCCCAGAGAAATATTGTCAGACCATGGCACTCAACTCATATCTGACACTATGTCACAGGTAATGTCTACCTTACATATTGAACGATCTCTCAGTAGTATCTACCATCCTATGTCTAATGGGTTAGTTGAGCGTCTGAATAGAACGCTCAAGACTTTGCTTGGTAAGATAACTGAAGATCATCCTCAAGATTGGGACAGGGTTTTACCCGCGGCTCTCTTTGCCTATAGAGAAGTCCCTAATGAACACACAGGATTTTCCCCCTTCGAACTTGTCTTTGGCGCGCGTCCACGCGGCCCTATGTCTTTATTACACGATCTCATCACTGCCGATGATATTAGCGATGAAACTCAATCCTCATATGAGTATGTCATTGCTCTTAGACAAAAGATCATTGAGGCATGTAAGCTAGCAACTGCTTCATCAGAAATTGCTAAAGAGAAGGCAAGGCAGTTTGCTAACAAGAATAGATGTCTACGACAACTTTGTCCAGGTGACAAAGCATTCGTCCTACTCCCCAGTAGGGAAAATAGACTTCTTATTGCATGGAAAGGTCCGTATGCAATAGTCTCTCGGATTTCCGATGTTGACTATGTGGTCGGTATTGATGGAAAGCTTAAAACTTTCCACATAAACATGCTTTCGGAATTTCACGAACGTCCGGACTATTTGCTGCCTATTTTCCAGGCAACGGATGATGCTCCTGCACCTCACGGTCATTATTCATCCCTGTCTGTCATTCAGGATGAGGAAGCTACCTTCTCTGATGTCAACCTTCCCCTTCCAGTGGTTCCATTACATTCCACGGAATCTTGGAAAAACGTTTCTGTTTCTCCTAATCTTTCTGGTGACGAACATCGACGAGACTTGTCGATGTTACAAACATTTCAGGATGTTCTCACTGACATTCCTGGACACACAGATGTCATAGAACATGACATAATTCTTACCGACAATAATCCAATTAGGGTTAGGCCGTATCCTATTCCTATACACTTTCAGTCGCAAGTGGAAAAGGAATTGGATGAAATGATTCAATTAAATATAATTGAACCATCGACTTCACCATATTCTTCTTCCATGGTTATTGTCCGGAAGAAGGATAAGAACATACGAATTTGCGTTGATTATCGCAAATTGAATCAGGTCACAAAGTTCGACGCTGAACCGATGCCTTTGTTAGAAGATCTACTGATTAGACTTTCTAATTCTAGATTCTTCACTAAACTTGACTTGTCTAAAGGTTATTGGCAAGTGCCTTTAGCAGAGCATGCCAAACCTCTTACTGCTTTTTCTACACCTAGGGGTCTATTTCAATGGAATGTTATGCCTTTTGGTCTCATGAACGCCCCTGCCACTTTCGTTCGCATGATGCGTCGAATTCTGTCACATCGTTCGGATGTCATCGCATACTTAGATGACATCTGTCTCTTCAGTGATACCTGGGAAGATCACTATTTAGGGTTATATGACTTACTGTCCACTCTACGTGAGAATAATTTGACAGCAAAACCTTCTAAAGCTTTTGTTGGTTTTGGTGAAATCTCTTTCCTGGGTCATCGTGTTGGTCATGGTCTCTTGAAGACAGAAGACCACAATACTTCCAAAATACTGAACATCTCTGTTCCTAAAACGAAGAAACAAGTTAGGAGTCTCTTAGGTTTAATTCAATTTTATGGGAGATTTATTCCAAATTTATCTTCGATCATGGCACCTCTCTCAACATTGTTGAAGAAAGGTTCGCCTAATCTGGTCCGTTGGTCTGAAGAATGCCAATCTTCACTAGACCAAATCAAGAATATATTTTCTTCTCCTCCCATCTTAAGATTACCTACTCTTGATAGGACTTTTGTTCTTCGGAGTGATGCTTCATCCACTGGGATTGGAGCAGCACTGATGCAAGAATATGCAAATACTCNGCATTCTGTTATGTACATTTCTAGAAAAACTAAATGCGGCAGAGAGGAACTACTCGGTTTTAGACCGTGAGTTGTTAGCGATGGTTTGGTCAATTCTAAAGCTACAAAGATTCCTCCTGGGCGCACATTTCATTCTAGAGACTGATCAGAAAGCTCTTACAGCTATTCAGACTAAGAATTTGAAGAGTTCGAGATCCACTCGATATGCTATAGCTCTTCAACCTTTTCACTTCACGGTACGAGCTATCCGTGGTGCGGATAATGTGATGGCTGACATTTTGTCTAGATGCCCACATGACTCCAACTAATACTTCTGTCCTATATTTCTATATATTACAGAGTCATAACACACCTATATTTCTACAATAGATTAGCACATCTGTACTTACTTTATATGTACACACTATCGTGCTTTGTTGTCATCTTCTTCTGTTCGTTTTTTAAAATGATAGAGGAGGACTGAGTAGTTAATATAAGGGCCGTTAGTTTACTAAACAGCCACAATTATTAATAATGTATTGTACCTTATGAAGCATATTAGTTATTAATTAGCATTATATTGCTTGTACTTTCTCAGAATGTCATTGTTGAGCTGAGGACTTACCTTACGAGTTCTAGATTGTGTACTTACCCTCGGAATACCAGAGCATATGTCCTGGATCGTCATGTAGTTTAACTTTGCTATGTACTTATGTCATTACATGTCAAAGAATGTACTATTTAAATTTTCCTATCAGATTTGTACATCCATTTTTAAAGACAATATTAGAGTATGCTGTTTAATGATGATTATAGTAACTTGCATACGTATATTGTGTTTACATGCTAACGTGATGTGTGTTGGTGACACCTCCCCGATGTGAATATTTTTTTGAGACATATTTATCGCTTGCTCTTTGATATTGAAAAAAAAATATGTTCCACATTTTTTTTTTTATCGGGAGGAGGTGGTGATATGTTGCGTGATAAATTCTCGCAACATCGTTTTATTTCAATATCTGTTTTATAACGCAAGGGCAACAACTGCTTGAAATCTATAGTCACTTTTCTCGGTAAGCATTTGTCTTCTCGCGTTAGTATCGAATGCAGTTAACTTTTGAGCTGTGGTCATTTTTGCGCTGGACTGCGCATGACTTGTCTTGTTGTTTGGTCGATCGGTTTCCGCCCACCACTAGTGGGAGTGAGCGATTTGGAATGGCGAAAGAGATGCCTCGTTGAAGAGGGGATCTCCGCTATTTTTTTGTTCTGTCAGGGATGTGTAGTCCTCTTATGGATATTTCGTTTAGTCGAGATAATACCTCTAGTGTTTTCCCACATGTCGGGAGGCGTGATATTTCTGTGTATTTCATGAAAGCAAGGTAAATTGACTTTTTCATTAACTCTATTGATTTTGGGTCGTGAGCGATTTCGATTCATAGCCTGTCTGCGAAAGTCGTCGTCACGAGATGTTCTTTCCCAGCTCACATGTCGCTGCATTGTACTGCATCGGTTGATGCAGGTTCCAAGGACCATTACTTGCTACTTTGTTAAATGAACTAGGTTTAGAAAACCTTTATTATCTAGAGGATATTCTTGAGGACATTATTTATACTTCGGCAGACGTGTCTGTCTTGCTGAAGTCAAACTAAGGAGAGTGAACTGATCTCATACATCTGGTTATCTCCTGGCTGTTATAGAAAAGGATGGAGTTGTTCACCTGACTACATTTACAGCACTTTGAAATATAACATGCATCTGACTCATCATTGTAATGCTGTCTACCGTTTATTGCTGTATTGAATGTTGCTGTGATAATGACTGTTTGATGTGCCTACACATTTGCGTAACCATTTTGTCACTGTGGCGTCCACAATAAATAATGAAGAAAAACGTCAACGGCTGTTTCAAGACTCATTGACTTTATACGTCGTGAGTTTACTGACGTCCTATGTGGATTGCCCTGTTATTGTTGCATGAACATTGTTTTGACTGAACACATCTACACACTACACAAAACCAGACATGCGGATGCCATCCATCATCATATGGCATCACGCATCAGGAGTGTACCCCACAGCAGATTGCTGCTTGGGAAGATAATAACATGCAAGCTACAAATGCAGTAGTTACAAGAGCACAAGCTCTACAAACACCCGAAACATCACTGAATAGTGATAATGAAGTTGATAGCCAAGATAGTCACTTAGTAATCACTCGTGACTCTTTCATAAAATTGCAAGAAGAAGATCCTTCTTTAAAAAAATTCTTCGTTCTTGCGAAGAAAGGTGATCCGAATCAGGATACAAATAGAAAATCTTGGATTGCAATGAGAAACGGCGTACTTGTACGTATGGTACAAGATTCGACTACGTCGGCACATTCGCAAATTCTTGTTCCCAAGAGCATGAGAGTGCAAATATTACAACATGCTCATGACTCGCAGTGTGCTGGACATATGGGTTTTTCCCGTACGAAGTCGAGAGTCCTTGCGGCTTTCTTTTGGCCTTTTGTCAATAAGGACATTCGTATTTACTGCCGATCATGCAAGGTATGTCAGGAGGTCAAATCTAGAGGACCACGACATGCTGCGCCTATCCAGGCTGCTGACATTCCTATTCGGCCGTTTCAGAAAATGGCCATAGATATTATTGGCCCTTTTAAGGTCAAGTCGGCCAGAGGACATCAGTTTATCCTTACATGTGTCGATATGTGCACACGTTGGCCAGAGGCTATTCCTCTTAAGAGCATATCTACTACAGATATCGCAGATGCTCTTTGGTTGATATTTTCTCGCTTGGGGTTCCCCAGAGAAATATTATCAGACCATGGCACTCAACTCATATCTGACACTATGTCACAGGTAATGTCTACCTTACATATTGAACGATCTCTCAGTAGTATCTACCATCCTATGTCTAATGGGTTAGTTGAGCGTCTGAATAGAACGCTCAAGACTTTGCTTGGTAAGATAACTGAAGATCATCCTCAAGATTGGGACAGGGTTTTACCCGCGGCTCTCTTTGCCTATAGAGAAGTCCCTAATGAACACACAGGATTTTCTCCCTTCGAACTTGTCTTTGGCGCGCGTCCGCGTGGCCCTATGTCTTTATTACACGATCTCATCACTGCCGATGATATTAGCGATGAAACTCAATCCTCATATGAGTATGTCATTGCTCTTAGACAAAAGATCATTGAGGCATGTAAGCTAGCAACTGCTTCATCAGAAATTGCTAAAGAGAAGGCAAGACAGTTTGCTAACAAGAATAGATGTCTACGACAACTTTGTCCAGGTGACAAAGCATTCGTCCTACTCCCCAGTAGGGAAAATAGACTTCTTATTGCATGGAAAGGTCCGTATGCAATAGTCTCTCGGATTTCCGATGTTGACTATGTGGTAGATATTGATGGAAAGCATAAAACTTTCCACATAAACATGCTTTCGGAATTTCACGAACGTCCGGACTATTTGCTGCCTATTTTCCAGGCAACGGATGATGCTCCTGCACCTCACGGTCATTATTCATCCCTGTCTGTCATACAGGATGAGGAAGCTACCTTCTCTGATGTCAATCTTCCCCTTCCGGTGGTTCCATTACATTCCACGGAATCTTGGAAAAACGTTTCTGTTTCTCCTAATCTTTCTGGTGACGAACATCGACAAGTCTCGTCGATGTTACAAACATTTCAGGATGTTCTCACTGACATTCCTGGACACACAGATGTCATAGAACATGACATAATTCTTACCGACAATAATCCAATTAGGGTTAGGCCGTATCCTATTCCTATACACTTTCAGTCGCAGGTGGAAAAGGAATTGGATGAAATGATTCAATTAAATATAATTGAACCATCGACTTCACCATATTCTTCTTCCATGGTTATTGTCCGGAAGAAGGATAAGAACATACGAATTTGCGTTGATTATCGCAAATTGAATCAGGTCACAAAGTTCGATGCTGAACCGATGCCTTTGTTAGAAGATCTACTGATTAGACTTTCTAATTCTAGATTCTTCACTAAACTTGACTTGTCTAAAGGTTATTGGCAAGTGCCTTTAGCAGAGCACGCCAAACCTCTTACTGCTTTTTCTACACCTAGGGGTCTATTTCAATGGAATGTTATGCCTTTTGGTCTCATGAACGCCCCTGCCACTTTCGTTCGCATGATGCGTCGAATTCTGTCACATCGTTCGGATGTCATCGCATACTTAGATGACATCTGTCTCTTCAGTGATACCTGGGAAGATCACTATTTAGGGTTATATGACTTACTGTCCACTCTACGTGAGAATAATTTGACAGCAAAACCTTCTAAAGCTTTTGTTGGTTTTGGTGAAATCTCTTTCCTGGGTCATCGTGTTGGTCATGGTCTCTTGAAGACAGAAGACCACAATACTTCCAAAATACTGAACATCTCTGTTCCTAAAACGAAGAAACAAGTTAGGAGTCTCTTAGGTTTAATTCAATTTTATGGGAGATTTATTCCAAATTTATCTTCGATCATGGCACCTCTCTCAACATTGTTGAAGAAAGGTTCGCCTAATCTGGTCCGTTGGTCTGAAGAATGCCAATCTTCATTAGACCAAATCAAGAATATATTTTCTTCTCCTCCCATCTTAAGATTACCTACTCTTGATAGGACTTTTGTTCTTCGGAGTGATGCTTCATCCACTGGGATTGGAGCAGCACTGATGCAAGAATATGCAAATACTCTGCATCCTGTTATGTACATTTCTAGAAAACTAAATGCGGCAGAGAGGAACTACTCGGTTTAGACCGTGAGTTGTTAGCGATGGTTTGGTCAATTCTAAAACTACAAAGATTCCTCCTGGGCGCACATTTCATTCTAGAGACTGATCAGAAAGCTCTTACAGCTATTCAGACTAAGAATTTGAAGAGTTCGAGATCCACTCGATATGCTATAGCTCTTCAACCTTTCACTTCACGGTACGAGCTATCCGTGGTGCGGATAATGTGATGGCTGACATTTTGTCTAGATGCCCACATGACTCCAACTAATACTTCTGTCCTATATTTCCATATATTACAGAGTCATAACACACCTATATTACTACAATAGATTAGCACATCTGTACTCACTTTATATGTACACACTATCGTGCTTTGTTGTCATCTTCTTCTGTTCGTTTTTTAAGATGATAGAGGAGGACTGAGTAGTTAATATAAGGGCCGTTAGTTTACTAAACAGCCACAATTATTAATAATGTATTGTACCTTATGAAGCATATTAGTTATTAATTAGCATTATATTGCTTGTACTTTCTCAGAATGTCATTGTTGAGCTGAGAGCTTACCTTACTAGTATCAAGCATGACGAGTTCTAGATTGTGTACTTACCCTCGGAATACCAGAGCATATGTCCTGGATCGTCATGTAGTTTAACTTTACTATGTACTTATGTCATTACATGTCAAAGAATGTACTATTTAAATTTTCCTATCAGATTTGTACATCCATTTTTAAAGACAATATTAGAGTATGCTGTTTAATGATGATTATAGTAACTTGCATACGTATATTGTGTTTACATGCTAACGTGATGTGTGTTGGTGACACCTCCCCGATGTGAATATGTTTTGAGACATATTTATTTTTCTGTTGAGGTATATCCTCACCAGACACTCTATAATTAGCCTCATGTTAGGCAATTTAATTAATTATCAGCGCATAATTCGTGCGTTTTGAGCCGCTTATCGCATGCTCTTTGATATTTAAAAAAAAAAAAATATGTTCCACATTTTTTTTTTATCGGGAGGAGGTGGTGATATGTTGCGTGATAAATTCTCGCAACATCGTTTTATTACAATATCTATTTTATAACGCAAGGGCAACAACTGCTTGAAATTTATAGTTACTTTTCTCGGTAAGCATTTGTCTTCTCGCGTTGGTATCGAATGCAGTTGAGTTTGAGCTGTGGTCATTTTGCGCTGGACTGCGCATGACTTGTCTTGCTTCTTGGTCGATCGGTTTCCGCCCACCACTAGTGGAGTGAGCGATTTGGAATGGCGAAAGAGATGCCTCGTTGAAGAGGGGATCTCCGCTATTTTTTGTTCTGTCAGGGATGTGTAGTCCTCTTAATGGATATTTCGTTTATTCGAGATAATACCTCTAGTGTATTTGCACATGCCGGGAGGCATAATATTTCTGTGTATTTCCGGAAGGCAAGGTAAATTAACATTTTCATTAACTCTATCGATTTTTGGTCGTGAACGATTTCTGGTTCATAGCCTGTCTTCGAAAGTCGTCGTCACGAGATGTTTTCCTAGCTCACATGTCGCTGTATTGTACTGCATCGGTTGATGCATGTACCAAGGACCATTACTTGATTACCTGAACTAGGTTTGAAAAACCTTTATTATCTAGAGGATATTTTTGAGGACATTATTTATACTTCGGCAGACGTGTCTGTCTTGCTGAAGTCAGACTAAGGAGAGTGAACTGATCTCATACATCTGGTTATCTCCTGGCTGTTATAGAAAGGATGGAGTTTTTCACCTGACTACATTTACAGCACTTTGAAATATAACATGCATCTGACTCATCATTGTAATGCTGTCTACCGTCTATTGCTGTATTGAATGTTGCTGTGATAATGACTGTTTGATGTGTCTACATATTCGCGTAACCATTTTGTCACTGTGGCGTCCACAATAAATAATGAAGAAAAACGTCAACGGCTGTTTCAAGAATCATTGACTTTATACGTCGTGAGTTTACTGACGTCCTATGTGGATTGCCCTGTTATTTTTGTATGAACATTGTTTTGACTGAACACATCTGCACACCACACAAAACCAGACATGCGGATACCATCCATCATCATATGGCATCACGCATCACCATTCCATGCCGTTTTACTTTCCTCCGACACCTTCTGTTCAGGCTGGAGCATTATAGGCTTTACATCATGTTTGCTACTGAACTACACATATATACAGGCATAAATTAACAATTCACATTCAATTTTCATTAAAAGATACTGAATGTTTCAAGCTTACCACAATTCATAGAATAAACACAGATACGTTGACTAGCAATGAATTCTGGCACAAATACTGGCACAAATTCCCATCTGCTTATGTTCCAGGCTTTTATTTAGCAAAAATATGAGCTGGCTTCAACGCACTGTTGCTTTATCAAGCTTATTTGAACTAGTGGTCTCGAACTAACGCTCCTAAGTGATTATATCAGCGAGTCTGGCCAATGGAGCCACGTTTCGACAAGTGTTTGAAAAAATTTTACCTTCCTACGTCTCCCCTAACAACCAAAGATAGTATTTATAGTCCGACCAATCGTGTTTAGTCTTATATTTGTTGCGCTCCAATCAATTTGGAGTTTACATGGTAGGCTATTTCTGTACGTAAGGTTTAAAAAATCTACCACTGAGCGATTCTGATTTTGGGGTGTTGTCTGACAGCACCATCATTTTATTTTGGCTATAACTTGTTAATTCCTAGACTATTTGCGTAACGTTTTATATATTCTTTGTCAGCAAGCCCTAAGGAACCCAAATATACAAATTTAAAAGAGCTAAGTGGCTGCGTTCAAAATATGCAATTTCTTCTACCTCCTGTTTCGAAGATGTGCTGTCTGGGTACTGTAATGTTTTCAAACGTAAACCCATCTATTGTTATCTTTTCTAATAAGCGTTTTTCGTGATTTTAAAACCTAACTCTGGGAAGGTTAGTGTTTTTATCACTGTCCGTCCGAAAAAGTTAGTGCATGTGGCCTTACACGCGTGATAGTAGTAATTGTGTATCGCGTTACGCTTGTTGGGGTGGCATTAATAGCGAGACGCGTGTTTAATTTTGCATGCGTTCGGCTTTCTGCCTCTCCCTTCTCTCTATCCTGCTTTATCTGTCTTTTAGTTACGCTGTGTATAAAATGGAATGAATGAAATATTAAAATTAGGTCATTGTTCAGCTTGCGTATCTCAA
Organism: Oreohelix idahoensis; assembly: GCA_024509875.1. Lineage (NCBI taxonomy): Eukaryota > Metazoa > Mollusca > Gastropoda > Stylommatophora > Oreohelicidae > Oreohelix > Oreohelix idahoensis. Next base: position 672,292 of record JAMPIV010017846.1, on the reverse strand, counting down.
ATGTTTTTTCCAAGAAATACAGCACACGTTTCATTGAAGAAAGCGGGTAATAATATAGTAGGCTTTTACTATCAACGTGAAAGCGTTACAATTTGCAGACGAAGCATAAAACAAGGGGGATTTCGAGTACAGTTATTGTGACAGCACCGTTATTTTACCATTGCTCTTTTCTTTATTAGAATTTATTTGTTAGGCTTTATATTTACCTGATAATTTATATATGTGGATTAGAATATTTCACGACACCTCCCCTCTTAAAACAGACATTATATGTCAGTCCTTTATTCTATATACACATAGAGAAATTTATTATTATTTCTGGGGTTTACGGTGATTCTCATCACACGGATGGCGGCTTAAAAAATCCGCTCCCAAATTTGTTTTTCCCGATATATACTCAATTGTGTACAACATCAGCAGTTATGGGCTATTATGAAAAATATGGGATTTCCAAACCACCTTATACAACTCATCGCACTGCTGTACCAAGAACAACAGGCAGCCGTAAGAATAGAGGGGGAAACATCAGAATGGTTTGAAGTACAGAAAGGAGTAAGACAAGGCTGTACCCTTTCCCCTTACCTGTTTAACATTTATGCCGAGAATAACATGAGAAACGTAAGAGATGACCAAGAACACACAGAGTTTGACTCATTTAACATCGGCGGGTACCAGATCCCGGAAATCAGATATGCTGACGACACAGTCCTCCTATCGACCAACCCAGAAGGACTTGAACAATTAATTCTGTCCACCAAAAAACACAGCGAGGCCCAGAATCTATACCTAAACACCAAGAAGACCAAAGTATTGACAACAGACAAAGTAAAGACCAAACCAGAAATTGAAATTGATAACGAAGAACTGGAAAGTGTCAATGAATTCGAATACTTAGGATCAATCATTAACAGCTCTGGCGACTATGCAGTAGAAATTAAAAGAAGACTTGCAATTGCTTCACATAAGCTAATACAGATGAAAAACCTATGGCAAGGCACAAGCAAAGAAACAAAGTTACAACTGATCAGAGCATGTATATTCCCAGTAGCAACATACGGCTGCGAGACTTGGACACTCAATAAAACAGTTGCAAAAAAGATTACATCATTCGAAATGAAATGCTACAGAAGGATGTTGAGAATACCCTGGACAGAAAAAAAAGACCAACAGAGAAGTACTGCACTCACTAAATGTACAGGAACATTGGCTCCTAAATACCATCGCAATAAGGAAGCTAAAATTTTTCGGTCATATAAAAAGACATAATAGTCTGGAAAAAACAGTGATGGAAGGCATGGTCCCTGGAAAAAGGGGAAGGGGTCGACCTAGACGACGGTGGACCCAGGACATCACAGAGAGTCTGAACTTGTCTTTGGCTGATGCAGGTCGACTTGCCCAGAATCGTGATGCGTTCAGAGCAGCTGTAATGGAGACAACGTTCTGGAAAGAATACGTCACATGATGATGATATATACTCAATGCTAAAATTATATGGAGCCAAAAGTAAAGACCATCGGAGTAACCTGGAGTTCTCATGCCTAGCCTGTGCTAGAAACGATAAAGGTTTGTGGTCAGTTTGCAACTTAAAGGCCTTCCCATACAGATAAATATTGAATTTCTTTATTGCCCATATTACTGCAAGACATTCTTTTTCGCTAGTTGAGTAATTGATTTCAGCTTTATTCAATTTTCTGCTAGCATATGCCACTGGGCTTAATTCCCCATCCAATGCATCTGATTTCTGTAGTAGAGTTGCACCTAACCCAATATTACTTGCATCCGTCCTTACTATGAATTCTTGACTTAAGTCAGGTAATTTCAAAATGGGTTTACTTGTGAGCTTTTCCTTCAATTCTTGGTAAGTCATTTCACACTGTGGTGTCCATGTAATGCGATCTGGATGTCCTTTACGTGTCAAATCAGTTAACGGTGCACATATGGAATTAAAGTTTTTGATATACTTCTGGTAGAAACCACATAATGAGACAAAGGATCTCACGTCCTTCTTGGTTTGTGGTCTCGGGGCTTTCTGTAGTTTCTCTAAATTCTTTGGGTCAGGGGTCATGTTTCCCTGATAAACTGTGTGTCCCAAAAATTCCAATTCTTTACATCCAACGCAACATTTGGTTGGTCGGGCTGTTAAATTTGCCTCCCTAAGTCGATTAAACAGCATGTTCAGAGAGTCAATGTGTTCCTCAAATGTTTCTGTTGCTATCAGGATATCATCCATGAAATTTGTTATACATGGATTATTCAGAGGGTCCAATAATTTTCTCATCATTCTAGAGAAGACACTAGGCGCATTTTTCAATCCAAATGGCAATCTATTAAACTCATAGTGTCCTTCTGAGGTACTAAAAGCTAGGTATGGTCTAACCTCAGGCTTTACTGGAATCTGATAGTATCCTTTACTCAGATCCACTTTTGAGAAATATTTAGCTTTATTTAGTCTGGCAAACAGCTGATTTGTATCCGGCAATGGATCCACCTGTCCTTCTGTAATCTATACAGAGTCTATGTTCTCCAGAGGGCTTCCTTAAGAGTACAACACCGGAACTATATGAGGATTCACTGTGTGAAATAATTCCCTCCTTCAATAGATAGTCTATCTCTTCCTTCAAAGCTTTCTCCTTAGCAAACGGAATCGAATATGGTTTCATACAGACAGGTGTGGGGTCTATCAGTTTCATATCATATTCCAATAGGTTTGTATGCCCTGGTCGGTCTGTTAACACCTCTGCATGATTATTTAGAACCTGTTGCACTCTCTCTTTCTGAGTTTTCGTTAAATGTGTACTGATTTTCACCTGTGCTGCTGTCTCACAGGGGTGTAATGGATATTCAAATGATGAAAGTGGTTCCTTTTTCATCTCCATGGCGATGGACAAGGTCAACAAGTGTGTCTCTTCCTGATGTTCTCTTTCCAAATATTTCTTCAGGAGATTCACATGATAGATTTTTTCTTTCCCCTTCTTATCTATCTTATAATTTGTTCTAGACACCTTCTCTAGAACTGTATATGGACCCTGCCATCCAATTTGTAACTTATTCTGACTCCCGGGCAAAAGAAGCAGTACTTTCTCTCCCACAGCCAAATTTCTGTCTTTCGCCTTCCTGTTATAATAGGCAGCATGTTTCTTCCTGGCTTGTTTCAAATTTTCATTGGCAAGTTTCCAGCCAGTTTTTAAACGAGTGGTCAGCTCATTCACATATTGGTATGAAGTTGTAATGTTTTCCTCTGCCTTTTCATCAGTCCACGTTCTTAACAAAGCTACATATGGACCTTTAATTGTGTGGACCTATTTGTCCATGCACCGGTATGGTCTCTTCCACTCGAAGCTTTATAGTGATGATTTTTCCTCCCAGAATTATCATTCACAAAACGACCGCTACCAATTCTTTTCCTGGGGCTTTCTCCCCACTTAAAATTCTTGATGAGAGATTTCCTCTCTACATCTTCTTCCTCCAGTTTGTCTAAGTCCGATTGAGGGATTTTCGGCTTATCCTGGGGTAAGACATCTCTTTGCACTCTCCGCATAGTGGCCATTGTAAAACAGTTAAGTGAAGCTTGTCCGTGAAAAGGGGCTTCCCATTCCATTTGGTCCACTTTATCAAATCTATTTCTCTTTGTATTTTCAGGCCTACCTTTGCCCCGTGGCGTGTCCAGGTCCTGATCTAGGCTCCTTATTAAGTCTGTCCTATATCTTTTAGGAAGTACCAGCTGTCCCTGACCTTTGGATCTAGCTCCAGTCTTCCTATACATCAACTTGTTTTTCATGTAAAAATCTCCCTTGCCTGGAGTTATACGACAAGTTGACAATTTCCTGAAACAAGGCTTGAGTGTTTTATCCCCAGCCTGTGCCTTCCTCATCTCTTCTGGAGTGGTATCCAACATAATATCCTCCTCCTGTCTTGAGGTCGACCTGACCTGAAGGGTTGCCATATACACAGGTTTCCTTCTGCAACGGTCAGTGTCATGATTGTCCATCTGACAATTTTTACACCACCTTTTTCCTTGGTTGAAAGATTTTCTTTCATCATATTTCCTTTCATCGAATTGTGGGAATTTATTTTTATTTTCATACCGTGGCCTATCAAACTGGTGCTTACCTTTGTTTTGATCCCTAGGATCAAATTTATTAAAGTCCTGTGGTGCCCTAAAGTTATCCACTTGTTTCTTTTTATTACCTGTTACCTCTGCTTGAGCTGCTTGATACCTTTCAGCAACATTTAGCAACTCACCCAGCCTCTCTGCACCTTGTTCCATGAGAAACTTTCTCAGGTCTGGAGCCATGGACTCTCTTAGTTGCTCTATAAGGACCATTTCCTTAAGATCTTGGGTTTTCCCCAGAGAAGTCCATTTCTCCAAGTATGTCTCTATTCGTGCAGAGAACTGGTGATAGGTTTCACCTGACAGTAGTTTTGCATTCCTAAATTTTTTCCTATAAAATTCTGCATTCTTTTCATATCTTAACAAAAGAGCCTGCTTTAGCATGTCATAATTTTCCTGATCACCTCTGCTCATTTTTGCAAAAACTTCATAAGCTGCCCCACGAAGTCCCTGAGATAACTTTAAGCTCCACCTTTCTCTCTCTAACCCATACGTGGTAGCTAATAGTTCATACCTATTTAGGTAGCTCTCTATATCATCGTCTTTCTCAACAAAATGATCTAAATGAAAATTCATAGCTGAGGTTGAGACTCCTTGGCTAGCAGTGGCATCAGAGGCACAGGGACTGGCACCATTTTCAGGAGCATGGCCTTGAAACTCAAACTCCCTTAGTCGTAACTCATGTTCCCTTTGTAATCTTTTATCTTCTGCTTCCCTTTCTGCAGCTAATTTCTTCTCTTCCCTTTCTGCAGTCAATCTTCTTTCTTCTGCTTCCCTTTCTGCAGCTAATTTCTTCTCTTCCCTTTCTGCAGCCTGTCTTCTTTCCTCGGCTTCCAATGCTTTAGCCTCTTTGTCAGCCTCAATCTGCAACCTCTTAGTCTCAGCCTCAGCCTCAAATTGTAACTTCTTAATTTCCCTTTCAGCCTCTAACTTTCTTTCGGCTTCAAACCTTCTTTCTTCGCGTTCAATAAATTTGTCACATTCCGTAGTGACATAGGCAACCATAACTTGCCCATCTAATCCTAACTCTTTTGCAGTCTGAACAGCAGCAGATCGAAACTTGGCCAGGTCCGCCATTGTCTATCAGGTAAGTTTATACAATGTCTAACCAACAATTCAATCTCTAAACATATATCTAATGGACAACACAGGCACCGTGAGCTCAACCTTATTTAATTCCACCCAAGGATACCTTTTAATTCTTATATTCCCTGAAGTGAATTACCCCCAATATTTGTAATAGGGAAAGATTCAAAATCCCAAGAGCGAGACCCCAATATATGTGGTGAAGTGGGATGTTTTAAATATTTATAGGGGACTTAGTGTACTGACTGAGATCAGCTGTGAAGGTATATATATCTAATAAGAGTAGTGTATTATATATAACCTTACTTGCTGCCACATATATATATATATATATATCTCAGTCAGAATTATTCTGGAATAGTGTGATGACTACGTTGTATGTCTAGGGTATGTGTATGATGAAGTGTAAGTCATAACAACAACAGACAGATAAACAATTTAATTTATTCCACCACACTTGACAACACTGTGACACTCACATACATAAAACACTCTACAAGGATATCTTAAAGGAGTCACTGATAACTTTTCAAATAACAATATGTATTCATTGCTGTCATGAATGTATATGTGTCCTGATTCAAATACAAAGGAACCAGGAGTCACAATCAATTTTAATTACAAGTTATATGTACAGAATTTATCAATATGAATATTGTAGTGACATATATTATTAAAAGTATCCTATGTGTGTCAGTTGTGTAGTAGTAATATGAGGTAATACTGGTTTGGTTTTGTTCAAGCTCTGTTGGTATTTGTCATCATGACTTCAATAGTTTGTCTTTATTGGAACTAGTATTGGAGATGTTCTCAGTTCCTGATATTAAAACAATTTAATTCCCCTCTTAATGTTATTTTTACAATATCGTTTTAAGATGGGGTACATAATTTTGAGCGCCGTTTTACTTTCCTCCGACACCTTCTGTTCAGGCTGGAGCATTATAGGCTTTACATCATGTTTGCTACTGAACTACACATATATACAGGCATAAATTAACAATTCACATTCAATTTTCATTAAAAGATACTGAATGTTTCAAGCTTACCACAATTCATAGAATAAACACAGATACGTTGACTAGCAATGAATTCTGGCACAAATACTGGCACAAATTCCCATCTGCTTATGTTCCAGGCTTTTATTTAGCAAAAATATGAGCTGGCTTCAACGCACTGTTGCTTTATCAAGCTTATTTGAACTAGTGGTCTCGAACTAACGCTCCTAAGTGATTATATCAGCGAGTCTGGCCAATGGAGCCACGTTTCGACAAGTGTTTGAAAAAATTTTACCTTCCTACGTCTCCCCTAACAACCAAAGATAGTATTTATAGTCCGACCAATCGTGTTTAGTCTTATATTTTGTTGCGCTCCAATCAATTTGGAGTTTACATGGTAGGCTATTTCCGTACGTAAGGTTCAAAAAATCTACCACTGAGCGATTCTGATTTTGGGGTGTTGTCTGACAGCACCATCATTTTATTTTGGCTATAACTTGTTAATTCCTAGACTATTTGCGTAACGTTTTACATATTCTTTGTCAGCAAGCCCTAAGGAACCCAAATATACAAATTTAAAAGAGCTAAGTGGCTGCGTTCAAAATATGCAATTTCTTCTACCTCCTGTTTCGAAGATGTGCTGTCTGGGTACTGTAATGTTTTCAAACGTAAACCCATCTATTGTTATCTTTTCTAATAAGCGTTTTTCGTGATTTTAAAACCTAACTCTGGGAAGGTTAGTGTTTTTATCACTGTCCGTCCGAAAAAGTTAGTGCATGTGGCCTTACACGCTTGATAGTAGTAATTGTGTATCGCGTTACGCTTGTTGGGGTGGCATTAATAGCGAGACGCGTGTTTAATTTTGCATGCGTTCGGCTTTCTGCCTCTCCCTTCTCTCTATCCTGCTTTATCTGTCTTTTAGTTACGCTGTGTATAAAATGGAATGAATGAAATATTAAAATTAGGTCATTGTTCAGCTTGCGTATCTCAAATGTTTTTCCAAGAAATACAGCACACGTTTCATTGAAGAAAGCGGGTAATAATATAGTAGGCTTTTACTATCAACGTGAAAGCGTTACAATTTGCAGACGAAGCATAAAACAAGGGGGATTTCGAGTACAGTTATTGTGACAGCACCGTTATTTTACCATTGCTCTTTTCTTTATTAGAATTTATTTGTTAGGCTTTATATTTACCTGATAATTTATATATGTGGATTAGAATATTTCACGACAGTCATGCAAGTTTCAAGAAATAGTTATCGTGATGTAAAGTGTCCTTGTTTCAAAACTGGCCATTTTATTGATTGGGGTGGGGCGGGAGGGATGCTCTTCAAATTTGTTTGCTATATTGTAGTTGGCTGTGTAGTTTTTATCTTTAGCTTTGTTTTTGTTTCCATCATCGTGCATTTGTTGTAGTTTCCATATTTTTAATTCAGTCGTAGATCAACACAGGCAAAGTTTATTAATTAATATGTATTACAGTGTGATCAAGAATGAGCATACTATGCAAACTATAGTACAGTATACATTCGAAAATAATATAGTGCGGCAATTAATAGCACGCCCTGTGTAGTCCCGGGGGGTCTCTGGGAAGACAACGAAAGAATAACACCACTGTTACATCAGCCATGTTGTTTGTGGCGACTTATATGAGGTTGCGCATGACGCTAGCAACTTTCATCACTTAAAATTAATTGCTACACAAACCAAGGCTGTAGAACTCCATAAGGACCGAAAAGGGAAATATACTAGCCGCCATTAAAAACGCATCGAAATCGTGACATGTTTTCATTATTGAAATGTTTATGCAAGTGAGCGATTTTCAAACCCCGAAAGTGTGCAAGTGATGAAGTTCATGTATTCCCACTTTACTGTCGATGTGATGTTTACTTCAAATTTTGCCTGCTTCACGTGCAAAACAAGGTTTTTGATAAATTCTGGCTTTATTAAAAGTCGAATCACATTGAAATTTGGCACACGCATTAGTCAAGTTTCAGCGAGTAAAAAGCCATTACTGTATCTGTTTTCATCGAAAGAAAGTCTGTTAATGTTTTTGTCATGCCTCGACTATCGTCACAAGAGCGATGGCAAGCTGTTGGTATGCTCAGCAGTGGAATGGCGACCAGAGAAGTTGCCAGACATTTCAATTGTGACCAGTCCACTATAGTGAGGCTGAACCAGCGATTTCGGGCGACAGGTACCACCAATGACCGTCCCAGGCTTGGTCAACCTCGTGTAACAACACTAGCTCAAGATGACAGTGAGTGCGACTTTTGTTTTTACACCTAGGGTTGACAGCTGCTTAGAAGCCGGTTCTGAATTGTCTCATGTTTAATAATAGGCCTACAGCAAATTTGGGTTAGTAAATGGATCAGAAATGTAAAATCAGTGGTTTCATGTATTTTAAATTTAGCACAACGAGTGTGGTTCATAAACTAATGCGATGCGTTTTTAATGGCGGCTAGTATAATAATAATGATGATGAATAAATATCACGTTGGTCTAATACGAGACATTCAAAGTTTGTGAAACGTATCTATCTTCGAAGCCAGGTAAACAGATATAGTGCTGTAACACATTACATTCGGCCGAAGATTGCAATTGCAGTTCAGCCATCATTATATCAATAATGTTAAAAGTATGAACACGCAATTAAAATTGCGAGACCACGTATGTATGAACCCAACGCACAAAGCTACATATGCGAAGACAACTATTCAAATGTGAAATCAATCGCACAGATACAAACAACCAAACATATAAATATGAACAAACATTCGTAAAATAATTTGAGCACAAAGGCCTTGCAAACAGAACTTTACAAAGATGAAAATACAGCGATAAAAACGTGAACATCCAGTCATACAGCATGAACACATTATTTTCCATTACGCTCCTGATCAGCATGGAACCACCACTGCGCATGTCCCCTTGCAGGAAGTCTGCTCCTAGAAGTCACCTGCAGGGGTGGTTTCTATAGCATTTGGTTTGACATGATGAGGTTGCCAGCCTCATGCACAACCTCAAATCAGTTACCTAGTACGACATGCATGAGAGTACAATCGTCCTATTCTTTCTGTTTCTCATCAGAGTCCCATGGAAACTACACGAGGCAACATGAACACAGCTGTACAAACATGAACATGGAAATATGAGCACAACACACAAACATACAAACACATACTATATAAACAAGAACACAACATCAAACAGAGATAACAATCGATCTGTATTTTGCTGAAATATTAATACGCTCATTTCTCTTTCTCGTTCCCCCCCCCCTTTTTCTTCCCTTTTGCACGCACACAAATGTTACACTCACCGGAATATTAGTCACCTTTTTCATGTTAATAAACACTTCTGGTGATAACACGAAGAGGGTGAATTTACACGAAATATATTGATTTTTTGGGGGGAGTGTTTTTTTGGCAATTTTCTACCATTATGAGCGTCCGATTGCCAGAGCGCTGGCATCTCGCGGCAAAGATACCAGGTTTGAAGCACAGTCTACCCAGCTGTAAATGGCTAGATGACTGTTTTTGAGTTAGGGAAAGCAAAAGCAGATTGGAAGGGAACTTGTTTGACCTACTCTTGGGACCCAAAGATGCAGCAATAGAGAATGCAGTCAGCGACCCATAGCTTGACTGCTTGCGTCAGGGTCAGCGAACCAGAGCTGACCAAGACCCTACTCCACCTCCACGTGGTGGTCCTGGAAACAGGCTGCATCACTGCAGTCTGGCTGAGAGAGTAGGGATCAAAGAGGGAAGGAAGAAGGATCTACACTTGACTTCCCTACGGCAGTATATGCTATAGGACTGACTACCTTTTTTCTACCATCTTATTCAAAACACCCCCCCCCCCCCCCCCCCCCCCCAGTACATGCGCACAAACACGCATGCAAACATAGCCTACATACAAGGTTTAAAACTTATAATACAAAGCTGAGATACTGAGATACAAAGCAAAATCCATGATGAAGGTCTTTTATTTTTGGCCTTGCGTCCTAATATAACCTATGGATTTTGTGACTAGTTGAACACAGTGTGCATCGCCAAAACTTCATTACCAAAAAAAAAAACCCCAAAACAATCCATGATCACAATATCATCATTTTCCTTTTGTAGCCTGTGGGGCGGGGAGCTACCACTGTAGCTAGTCCACCTTGCAGGAAGCGCCTGCATCAATCCTTCACATGATTTTTTTTTCAGCGGTGGTTTCTATAGCAACTTGTTGTATGTGATGTGGTTGCCAGCCCCATACACAACTTCATATTAGTCACCTTGTACAAGATGTCTGAGGAAGCAATAAGCCTAGTCTTTCTTTGTCTAATCAGAGACCAACGGGAACTACACAAGGCTTCTTACTTTATACTTGATCTAAGTAAGCAGATTAAAAAAAAAATATCAAGTATAGCTAAATTAATCATTTATTTTTGTGTCAGAAGGTAGAGAAGAAAACAGGAAGTAATATCTTGGCTAAATATGAGCCTTCACACGAGCACATAGAACAAGTTTTAATAGCAACACCGGCCGTTTGTTTTTTTAAAAAAGTTAAAATAGCCAGGGTTTAATTTTATTCTGTTTCGTACAAATGTGGGTGCTAGTAATTGGCGCATACATTTTGGTCTGTTTGTTTGTTCTTGTGACGTATAATGGAAATATATCCTGCAGTAATCCGACAGCCTCTGTAATCCCGTTAGCGTTTTAGGATTTGCTAGCAAAACCACGCATTTTTCTGCCTGTCTTACTCACACAAGCTTATCGCGAGCTGATCTGTCAATCATCGGACATCTGACAAACCGCACGTGGAAAACACCGGACCTTTTTGAAGTAGTCGCTCGGGCAAAAATATTTCCCCGAGTACCCTTTGAAGTTCGTACACAGAAGGGAGTTAACTCTTTGATCTTCAGATAGGGGCAAAATCTCCGAGAACCCCGTTACACGGTTTTAAGTCTCTGATGTCGATTAGCAGCGCCCGACAGAGCGACCGTGAAAACTTTCATCTGGGGGACGCATGCTTCTGATTCTCTGCTACGCACCATAGTGAAAAGTAGCATCATCTATAGATCAGAGCAACCATGACGATATATAAACTGTGTCTTCCGAAACCCACTATCAGTTGTCACTCAGAATTTTTCGGATACTCTAAGCACGCAGTAGCTAGAACCATTTCGCTAAATGTGTTAATAGCATTCGTGGGGATCATTTCATTCTGATGTTCTGGTAATAGAAAGTAGTGCTTACATGTTAAAGTGTTAAAGCTTTTACCATTATAATTCACTTAGAGTTCTAGCTGTTAAAACCAGTGAAATAAGATAACGCGTAGCTATTTTATACCAGTTGTTCAGTAAAATGTTAATTTTACCTCCCGCTTTTAGTTGACTGAATATATGCTAGGCGCGACTGATAGTGGCGGAAGAGAATTCACGTTATATTTCATTTTGTGTAGTTATAGTAAGTGACTATTATTTAATAACATACGATGACCAACAGATGCCGACAATTTAATAGCTATTAACGACAGGCGATATTTATGTAAGTGCGCGTATGGACAATTACATAATAATTGACATTGTACACTGATCGTTAACGCGCGCGTAATGGGCGGGGAGGGTTGCATACCTTCATCCGACCTGAAATCGCCATGCTAGCGAAAAGCTGACCGTATATGTGTAAAGAAAGTCACCGTGTGCCTTTTAACTTTAATCAGGACTGACGGAGTGGATAAGAGATCGTCTTGTCCCCGTCCGTGTGCATATATGTAGCTATATAGGATAGTAGCATTTTTTTCTCATAAATGTTCTTTATTCCACGCAGACCTGATCACAAGAGCGGCCAGCGGTCTTTTCGGTCCTTTTTTCATAATTTACTGAATGGTTAATGTTGTCTTTTTCTTGGCTTGCGCGTCCCCAAGTTCATTTGTGAACAGGATTGGCCAAAGAGACGAAGAAACATTTTAACTATAAGTTTAACTGGACTTACAAAACCCAGAAATATTTTGTTCAATTTTATCAGCCCACTGGGGTGTGAAACCAATAACATTACTCCCGACTTTTGACAGTCGTATCCAAGTGGATTTTTATCCAGAAGAGTTACGCTGTTTCAGAATCGGCACTCACCATTGAGCCAGTCGATAGGATTACCATTATTTATCAATTGTAAGTTTTTTTTTTTTATCAACCAGATGTTTCCCAATACTGGAAGTATTTTCCTCTGCTTACTGTGAACCCAAGATTTCGGGTTTTTTTTCCTACACTAACTATTCGAAGTGACATTTGTCCATCCAGGAATATTTGAGGATGGACTGGGGCCAATTTGGGAAATACACCTGACAATTTGTATATTCAGGAACCATTGTAATTCCAAGGGATATCATCAAGATTAGTTAAGCGCGATTGAGTGGCCACTGTATGTCAGAGAGAGAGCGAATATTTTTCTTTCTTACAGGATCATAGTAACCTGGATTTTTTGCTTAAAATTGTTTACTTTACTGGGTAGCATTTAGTAGGAACTTTGTTTTTCTTTACTGTCTATTCTGTAACATAGTGCTAACCTTTGGGTTATTAACTTTTTGGGTTCTTTTCTCAATAAGGGGAGGGCACATTAATTCTTGTTATTTCCTATGTATCAATCAATCAATCAGTACCCGTTAGCTCCCCAAGGAGCGTAGGCCTTCAACAAACACATGCCAAGTCTTCCTGTCCTGTGCCATCCGCTCAAGTTCTTTCCATGTTTTCCTCATCATTTTCACCTCTGTTTCCAGTTCTCTTCTCCATGTGTTTTTTGGTCTACCTCTGCCTCTCTTTCCCTGTGGATTCCAGAACAAGGACTGCCTTGTAATGCTATCAACAGGTTTCCTCAATGTGTGTCATATCTATCGCCACCGTCTTCTTCTGCAGTTGAAGTTAGATCTTAAATCTATTCGGACATGGCATGGGTCCTTGTTCAGGAAATATAACACGTGGCCGGTACTATCGCGTGCGGTTGATGTTAGATCTAAATCTGTTCGGACATGGCGTGGGTCCTTGTTCAGGAAATATAACACGTGGCCGGTACTAGAACTGGCATATTCAGTTATTACATTTGTGTAAATGAAATTTAACGGTTAAGTATTTCCATATTGTTTGGGGTTAAGGAAACCTTCTATGATCTTAGGTAAATCCGACACGTAGTCGGTTTGAATAATATTTAATTCGTTTATTTTAGTGTGGCGAGTACTGCAATTTATTATGTTACAGCTTACTAGAATAAAGTCCTGTGCTTCTTCAGTAATGTTAGACTGATAATGTGGTGTAAGTATTAGTAAGATCGGATATAGCTAATTGGTGTTAGCTTTCTTAGTTTCATAGTCTTTTATACAGTGTAAAATCTCTATTGGTTATCTGTACCGCTTTAAATAGCTTTGCTAAGCCATTATTTCTATAATATTTAGTATTATAATGTAAGGTTACTATAGAATGTACAACCACGCAGCTTAGCCGGGTTGTTAGCGTGGCTGTATGCTGTTCTCGCAAGATGGCGTAACCATAAGGGCACGTGGTATGAATGGGTACCTGTAGCTGATTGATCATGGCTGACTGTGGTGGGCGCATGTTTTCTGTATGGTAAGTGTTATTATTTATGCTATTGATTTTCACTTAGACATTGTTTTTATATATTGTTTTTCAGAAAGTCTACGAACACTGTCTGGGTGTTCGGCAGTATTAAATGTTGATCTGTAAAAGGCTTTGTGTTGCTTGAATTGCTAAGCCTGCTGCTGAGAGGGTTGCAAGCAACCAATAATTGCAACCCCTGTCAAACGATCCTTAATAAAATTTTCTTAGTGCATGGGTCTTGGGTGTGAGGTAGCCACATCGACATAAGTTCGCCTCAACCACACCTAGCCCCTGTCACAATAGGACTGACTTCACATTTGAGTTGAAGATTCTTATTTTTGTGTTGGACTCGATTTCTCTTGTTCTTCATATGTTTCCCAATGCAATGAAAGCTCCTCTTGCTTTTTGTATTCTTATTTTGATATCACTGTCTGTCCCTCCAAATTTGTCTATATTACTTCCAAGATATGTGTAAGATTCTACATCTTTTAGTGGTGTTTCTTCAAGTTCAACCTTGTATGTATGTAAATCTGATTTTATTTGATCTTTCTTTAGATATTTGGTGTTTTCAAGTTTAATGATAATAGAAACTTAACTTTATGTGTTGGTCAGACCCATACCCAATTAACCGTAGTTTTTTTCACGTGTGTGTGTCTTGTTGTCACATAGCTGTGTGTGTGTGTGTGTGTGTGTGTGTGTGTGTGTGTGTGTGTGTGTGTGTGTAGTTAAACTCATATTTATATGTATGGGGAGGGAAAGATTGTCTTGTACTAAATTATAGTCGTATAGATAGGCTGGACTAGAGACACTTACTCATTCCAGAGACAGATCTTCTCCTTAAACTATTCACCCGTGAAATCTATTTCTCACACCTATATTTCTCACGTACTTATCACCATCCACCCTGCTCAAACGGGACCATAAATAACTTCCAAACCTATCGGTACGACAGTTCTTTATCTCTTTCTCTCTGGTCTTTCTACACATTTGCAGGGCACAATTTTACACATAATGGAGATTACTAAGCCGGCCGGAGCAATGGAGACATTTTTTTTTTAATTGGTGGGGGAAGGGAGAATGTGACATCAACAAACGACCTTCGGTGTTTCTGAAGTTAAAGAACAATAAAGTGAATGTGAAATAATGAAGAATCAAACTGATCTTACAGGGCATGTTCTCTCATACAATGAACGTTTTTTTCTTCAGCTAGTGCTCTAATATAACCAATGCATTTAAGTGTAGGTTGAAAGAAACGTGCCTCACAAGAAGAAATCAAAACAGGCAAAGAAAAAAAGTAACGTTTTTTCTTTCTTTTATTGTAAAAGTAGCAGTGACAGCCACTTACCTACGTGATGAATTAATGATGTGTACAGGGTAGCATCATAAAATTGACCATAAGAAAAAAATAAACGGAAATGATAGGACACACACTCTATCCACACAACAATCAGTGGAGTCCACAAACCAAAGACAATGCATATCTGTAAATAAATAGTATGGCAGCTCATTTCAGCAGGAGGTACAAAAAAGGTTTTCAAGTGGTATGCAAAAACCTTAGTATTATTTTAAAAGTGGTATTTAAATTAATTTCTGTCTTCAAAGCCTTTTGTTATACTGACGTGAAGATAAAGTGTAAATCATTTTCATTAAAATTTAATAAGTAATTTTTAATTCATCTAATTATAAAAGTAGAAGCTGCATTTTATTAGTGTTTTCAGCACATGATAGTATAGGAAGTTTTTTTTTTTTTTTTTTAAATTAAGCTGAAGTAGGTTGAAAAGCAATGCAGAGTTGGTCACAATTTTATGACGATGGTTCATGAAATCTGCTATTTTCTTTACACCATTATTTTCTGGCAGAGCTTCTGTATGTGGAGCTGTAACTGTTAATATTACTTTGAAACAAGTGAAATCGTCTGCAAAACTCAATGCGCAATCCACACAAAGTTGTTGTTTTCCCTCAACTTTATGTACACAGTCCTGCACATGTGGAGAGGCCGTATATACAAGGCGCTGTAGAACATCCCATCACACACAATTTTAGGGATGATAGGCCAGATTACCATAAACATGAAGGCAATAAGCAAGTGTACTCCATATCTAGTACAAATTTGAATGACATCCCTGAAAATAAACATTTTTGGAAATATATGTTAAAAGTAATAATCAGCATTTTATTTATTTTTTTAAATGAACATTGCCTTTTTTTGGTGAGGGACACCATTCAACCTAGACATAAAGTATGTCAGTTATATTAAGACCCATTAAGACGCATGTTCATATATAAAAGATCGTTTGGTCTCGTTATGTAACAATACTTAAGACTATTTTTAGACTTATCTCTACAGGTTGATACCTGTGCTAAGCATTCTTATTTTTTTTTCCCAAATACTACGCTGACTGATACAGATGGTTATATCTCTTCACAGTTTCATGTCAATTATGCTCTTCAGTCAGTTTTGGCGGTTACTGACTTCCTCACATGATTTTGAACTATCTAGAATCGTCTCACTTTGCTATCAAGTCAGCTAAACCACAAGGTCTCTTATATTTAGACATGCACTATAATATAACTGATAAAACCCAGTGTCTAGACTGAACAAAGCATACCTCGCCAAAAAAAAAATTTTTTTTTAAACTTTACTATCCTGTCTCTTTTTCTCATCAACTTGGCTTGATGTGAACTTAAGTTTCAAATGCATTTCTGAGTGGGTGACAAGTGATAAAACAACATTCTCAGTAAACATTTGCAACAAACAGGAATGCAGTAGAAAAACTTGACCCACTTGTTGAGACCTCTCTGCAGGGTAAATGTGCAAAATTTATTTAACTTGACTAAAACCGATGCCAATAAACAACACATGCAAGTAACACTTAGGGTAAAAAGCTTTATATATGCGTATGTACAAGGGGATTGACATAAGTCTTGGGCCTGACCATGAAGGAGTCACAGGAGGAAGATGAAACTTGGCGTATTTAAAGTTCATCATATTTGCACCGAATGTGTAAAGTACGCGTTTGTTTCTTCAATGGGTTTTCCCGCTACGGTGCACGGCGCAATGTACCCTATTGACCGGATCTGCTGCTCCAAAGATTTGACAAAACGATGGAAAAGAAGGAGGCCAGAGCTGTGATAAAATTTCTGATGTTTCAGGGAAAAACATCTACAGAAAGGGGGCAAAGTCTTTACAGACAGGGGGTATGATGTGCTGGTGTTGTGGGTAGTGGGTTTCCCCCCCCTTGCTTCACCCTAGGCCTAGTGAATTCTTGTTCATGAAAGGAGCGACCATTGCGGTGTTAGTCTCTTGGCCTAGCAAAACCTCTCATACCCCAAGATCGTTGTGCGTGGTGAAGAGCCACACCCTCCTCGAGGTAGTCCTGGTAACTGAGGGTGCGAATCCTCAGGCTAAACACAACGGATCTAGAGGAGCAAACCTCGATAATAAAACCGGTGTACTACACCGTACACGCCCTCTGTGGGTGGGAAGGAGCCAGATGGATACTGAACAAGTCTTGGGAGTGGGAACGAGCGTGGACTGCTCCCTGAAGATCGGAACCCATCGTACAGGCACAGAGACTCAGGACTTGACGATCCTATTGCCTTCAACTCTTGGTCACATGCCTAGAGCTCGGAGAACTCGGCGTAACCAGCAGGCAATTTGGTGGCGGGGAAAGAGCACTGTGAGCCCTACCTTGGCTACGTATCACAAGGAGACGCAGAAACACCCCCTTTATCTCCCCCAGAGCTGGCACAGTACACTTCTGGCTTCTACCCGGGGCGGTAGGAAATCCACATCAAACCTGGCAGAGCAAGTCCTCCATCAGATGCGGCCGATGCTGGGCCCACTGGCGCGTGGACACGTCCCGATCCCCATCGAGACTTGCCCGGGGAGCCCACCCCGGCTCAAAAAAGCAGAGAAGGCCACTCTCCAAACCTCCGATGTCTTGCGGGCAGTGTTAGGATGTGCAAGAACATGGACAGGAAGACTCCACAACTTCCCCACTGAAGACACGCCCACGGCGACCGTTGCCTCAATTGGCTGTGTGTGGTGTACCCGGAAACGGGGCCTCCCAGTACTGAGGCACAGTTAAGTCCCCGATGTCACTTATCGGTGCAGAGTTGAGAGAGATGGCTGAGCATCACAATCCCCCCTGTGTTGCAGCATGATGAGAACCCAGCATTGCACACTGAGCTTGGGGGGATCACTTGGGCACCAGACTTAATACTGGCTCTTGACTGGATGGCCGCATGCAGGAGATTTCTACAATGGAGGGTTGGCAGGTGGTGGGTATCTGGAAGTGGCTCTGTGCAGGACGTGAGGATTCCTTGGGAGAGCCCAGAACCAGAGCACAGCATTATGCAAGCTCTGCATAGTTGGAGAGCCCCCTGGATGACGGGGAATGCACAGTGTGCTACCCCACCTATCCCCAACTGCTAACTTAGAACCAGAAGTGGGGTCCTCTGTATGCGTGCCAGGCCAGGATAAAATGCCTGGGAAAGAGACTGGAGCTCAGAACTCCCTAACTCAAAGTTGCAGGATGGCAGAAAAGCCATGGGAAAGACAGGGCTATTTTGAAGATAACGCAACCATATTTTCACCATACGAGCTCGGACGCCGCCTCGGTAAACAAGGTCCGCGCAGAGCAGTGACACCCCCAGGCTGCTTGCGAATAGTCTACTACTGGGAACATAAACAGATTAGGGATGAGCCCACTCTCCCGTTGAACAGGTGCTAAAGTCATAGATACTGGGCCAGAAGGCGCACCGGAAACCACAGTATCACGCAACTCGCTTTTTTTTTTCTATGGAGAGTACACCGTCAAATAAATCTCGTACTGGTGCTCGCCCTGTGGAGCTCCACCAGGCAGGTGCAGTGCCGGGCTCTGAGCCTCGACAGAGCCCACCCTCAGCTACTGGAGGACCCTCTAGACCGTCTTGTGGAGTCAGCAGACGGCGGAGGAGAACTACTGACCAAAACAAAACAGAAAAAGAGAAACCCAGAGTGCCACTTGTCATGATGCACTGGAATGCAGAGGGAGTGAACAGCAAGCAGGCTGGATACAGCAAAAAGACAGAGCTGGAAAACATCTTGTATGAGAAGCAAGTCAGTGTTTGCTGTATCCAAGAGACTCACTTGAAAGCAGATCAAACCTTTAAAATAAGGGGATATCAATGCTTCAGATCCGACAGAAAAGATAGACGAAAAGGAGGAGTACTTACTCTTGTAAGGAATAACATTCCTGCACACGAAAGGAAAACCTACATGGATGGAGCAGAATATCAGCTGTTGCAGATAAAGGTAGACAAGATGGAAATAGAACTCCTGAACTATTACTGTCCGAACAACAAACCCCTGAGTCTCAGCTCTATACAGGTACCAGCCACCAACTTTATAGCAGTTGGAGACTTTAATAACCACTCCCAGAGCTGGGGCTATAACCATCTGGATCACAGAGGTGAAGAGGTTGAAACTTGGCAAGATGATCACTCCCTAATCCTAGTCAATAATGCCACAGATACTCCTACCTTCTACTCCAGAGGATAGAAACACAACTTCAACACCAGATCTTGCCTTCTCCACACCAGATATAGCTGGATCTATTAGTAGAGAAGTAGGAGACCAACTAGGGGAAGCGACCATCGCCCAATCTTTCTTACTGTCCAGAGTGCAACTCTCAGTACAGGCCCAGCCATTACAAGATGGAACTACAAAAAAGCCAACTGGGGTTTATTCAGGCATCAGGTGAACACGCTGCTGTCTACCCTCAAGGTACAGAACAGAGACATTAATGAAGTGGTAAAAGACTTCAACAGATGCATACTACAAGCTGCAAAAGAAACCATTCCCAAAGGATGCCGGCGTAACTACATACCATACTGGTCCAGCACACTCCAAGAACGCCAGGAAGCTATGGACAGGGCTAGAAAGGACGCAGAGTCTCAGCCTTCACTTGAAACTCACAACAAATGGAAAAAGGCTGTAGCAGAGTTTCAGAGAACAAAGCTAGAAGAAAAACGGAAAAGCTGGAGAACTAAAACGGCATCGCTGAACCCTGAGAAAGACGGCAGGAAACTTTGGAGATTAGTCAAGTCTCTAAATGAAGAGCGTTCCTCACCTAGGCAGACTATCACATTGGATGAAGGTGGCAAACTTTTCAGAGGCAAACAAGCTGCAGACTTGTTTGCTAGAAGATACAGTTCAGAAAGCAACTTACCCATTAACATAGATCATCAGAGAGAGATAAGAAAAGAAATACTGGCAACCATGGGACAGACAGATACTCCTGCCCCAATGAGGGAACCCATCACACTAGGAGAACTACAGAAGGCTATTTCCAAGCTTAAGTTTCAAAAGTCACCCGGCCCAGACAAAATCAGCAACGAAATGCTAGTAAATCTGAGCTCAGCAGCAAAGACAAAACTGCTTGAGATATTCAACCACAGCTGGTTGAAAGGAACGGTACCCCAAGTATGGAGAGAAGCCATCACAATACCCATACTAAAGAAAGGGAAATGTAAGACCGAGGCTGCAAGTTACCGGCCAATCAGTCTCACAAGCTGTGTTGGGAAGACTATGGAGCGAATAGTCAACCACAGATTGAAATGGTATTTAGAGTCTGAGCAGATCCTGGTGCCGGAACAAGCTGGATTTAGAGAATGCTACACTATAGAAGACCAAGTTACTTACTTGTCTCAAGCAATAGAAGATGCCTTCCAGGAGAAGAAAAAGGTCCTAACGATCTGGGTCGACTTCAAGCAGGCCTTTGACAAGGTGTGGAAAGATGGCCTCATTGCAAAACTTAGGAGAAGTGGAATCCAAGGCAACATGATGAAATGGATCCAGTCATACTTGCATAACAGGAGAACTAGAGTCACTCTTGACGGTCTGCAGAGCAGAAAAGTGTTGCTCCATCAGGGGGTACCTCAAGGAGGAGTAATTTCCCCAACACTCTTCCTTGTTTACATCAATGACCTGGTGAAAGATCTCCCTTCAGGAGTTAAAGCTGCCTTATATGCAGATGACCTAGTACTCTGGTGCGCTGATGAAAATGTCACCACAGCAAATTATAGAATGCAGCGGGCAGCAGACATGCTAGTGTCATGGGCAGAGAAATGGCTTATCACAATAAACATAGACAAAACCTCCACAACACTGTTCTCCCTCGCCCCCAAGGACAAATCAGCTAACATACACCTAGGGACAACCGTGATCAAGGAAGAAAGCTACCCCACCTATCTTGGGGTGACATTTGACCAAAGGCTTACATGGAATAAGCATATTGAAAATGCAGAAGGAAAGGCCCGAAGACGACTAGGCATACTCAGAAAATTAGCAGGTACCAACTGGGGAGCAAATGAACGAAATCTAAAGAAGATTTATAATGGAGTAATAAGACCACACTTAGAGTTTAGCTCAGCAGCATGGTCATCAGCTGCTAACTCACATCTGCAGTCTTTGGACAAGGTGCAAAATCAAGCTCTCAGGCTCATTACAGGAGCCATGAAAACTACACCAATAACAGAGATGCAGAAGGTTGCTGGATTACAGACATTGTCCCATAGAAGAGACACAAAAACCATGATCCAGATGGAAAAGTACAACAGTATGCAAATGCACCCAATGAAGGCAAGACTAGATGATCTGGCATTGGGACGTCTAAAGCGTAGCAGCTTTGTGCATCGGGGGAAAAGACTTATAAGACAGCATCAAGAAGACCTATCCATGAAGACAACACCACTGAAGCCCACCCTATACCCTGTACCATGGGAGCAGGCCAGCAGTGCCCTCCAAATTAATACATCAGTCAGTGGTCTCACAAGTGGATGTGAGTATAATGATCTGCAAAAACGAACTGCTACATTGAGTATGATCCAAGAAAGCTATCCCAATCAATCATGGATACATGCCTATACAGATGGATCAGCAACTAATGCTGTTAGGAATGGAGGTGCCGGTATCTTTATCTCATATCCTGACAACCACTATGAGACTAGGCACATTCCCACTGGGTAAATTCTGGTCCAACGATACAGCTGCGGTTCAAGCTCTAGACCAAGCGGCAAATATGATTTATAACACCAACGCTTACTGCCACCAGGTAGTCATCCTCACAGATGCACTGTCTGTCCTGCAAGCTCTCAAGGGTGGTAAACTCCCGCATCTGAGAAATGAACTAAACAAGGTAGCTGCCAAAAAGAGAACCATACTTCAGTGGGTACCATCTCATTGTGGTGTACCCGGAAATGAAAAGGCAGATAAACTTGCAAAAAAGGGAGGAGAATGTGAACAAGAAGATAATGAAGTCACATACTTTGAGAAAAAGAGAGCTATCCAGACTATCAGAAGAGAACAGAACCAACCCAAAGACGACTATCACACTCTCGACCGGCAGGGACAGATAACTATTTTTCGACTCAGGACAGGGCATAACAAACTGAATAAACACATGCACAAGCTACGATTGTCTGCTTCACCACTGTGCACATGTGGATTAAGCGAACAAACTGCTGAGCATGTTCTACAGGACTGTCCTCTGTATGACCAGTTAAGAAAGATATACTGGCCCAATGACTCAACACTAAACTCAAAGCTATATGGAGTTAAAGAGGAACTTCAAACAACAGTCGAATTCATCATGAGAACTCGTCTGACGGTGTAATCATCAAAGATGCGATCGCAAGAAGAAGAAGAATCTACAGAAATTGCAACAAGAGTGAAGAAAATCATTGACCAGGATTGAAAAATGACAATTGTGGAGATACCTAGTAGAGTAAAACTTAATGAAAGAACAGTTTATAGAATTATTCACAACAGACTGAACATGAGAAAAGTGTGTGCACGCTGGATTCCGCGACTGTTGACACGTGAACAGAAGCAAACGAGGGTAAATTGCTGTCAACAGTTGCTCAAAAAGTGTCAGTCAAAAAATGTTTTGGAGACCATGGTGACAGTAGATGAGACTTGGGTACACCATTATGGCCCCGAATCCAAAATTGCCAGCATGCAATGGAAAACCCCGGGCTCCCCAACACGTGTCAAGCCGAGGGCGCAGAAATCTGCAGGAAAAGTGATGCTGACTGTTTTTTGGGACGGCAAAGGTGTCCTTTTGAAAGATTATCTGCCTCGTGGCAACACAGCTAATTGACAGTACTATGCAGATCTTCTCACAAAACTAAGAAAGGTTGTGACGAGGAAACGAGGGATAACGCGCACTCAAAATCTTCCTTTGCTTCAAGACAACGCGCCCTCTCACAACGCACGGCTTGTACAGCTAGCAGCCAACGATTTGAATATTGAAATTCTTCCACACCCACCATATTCTCCAGATTTGGCTCCATCAGACTTTTTTCTATTCCCAAATCTTAAAAAACAGCTAAAAGGAAATCATTTTGACAGCGATGAAGAGGTTATACTGGCATGTGACGACTGATTTAGTTTGAAAAATAGGGTGTTCTACTCCCAAGGTCTTTTCAAGGTCAAGCAGAGATGGCAGAAGTGTGTCAATTCAGACGGTGGCTATATTGAAAAGGAATAAACACTATACAAAATTTCAGATCTCTGTGACATGTCCTTCATGGTCAGGCCCAAGACTTATGTCAATCCCCTTGTATATGCATGTGTGTGTACAAGATATCTGAGATATCTAAAGGCTAAGAACTACAACTCTCGAAAAAAAATCAATACATCTGTTGCAGTAGTTACTGCATGAATAATGTGTCAGACTGAGTTTGACCACTGTGTTGCAGATCGTGTCTGACAGTGTTTTTATTTGGTTTTATTTTCAAACCAATTTCATACAAACTTTTACAAAATGAGAGAAACGGATTAAGAGCAAGGTTCAGGGGCTCAGCAAAATATATAGCCCTTGGCTCATTGCACCTCTCCATGGCCCTGCAGCTAGTTGGCCTATGGAGGCAGATTTTCATTCCTCTCTCTCTTGTGAGATATACAGGCATTTTTACACGCTTTTCTTTAACTTGCCTTGTATGTCCCTTTCATGTTACCTTCAAATCTTGCAATCGATTTTTCAATCACTTCCAGATGAGCAATAGCTCTGAAACTTGGCATAGTTGTGTAATCACGACGACAATACAATTATACCCAGTCGTAAAAATAATAAAGTGAATAAAATTAAAATTAATAATCATTTTTCTTTTGTTTTATATCAGCACGGAAATGGGCGATAACTGCAAATAATATAGGTGTATTCTTTCCAACAAGATTGTCTCTCTTGAGAGAAATGTTGAAACTTCTTTCCCCCCCCCCCCCCGCCCCATATCCCCTTCCACACACACACACACTATCGCACGCGCGTGCAGACACACAGACATACACACAACTGACAAATACATTTTAAAAAATGTAATTTACAACTCTTATCAAAATAATAAAAAAATTAAACCCCCCAAAAAATATTAACTTTCCGTGTAATATACTGAATAATGAAGTCCGCCTCCTGTGCTCTGGCCTCGTTTATCGCAAACTGATGATGTCATTATCGGATCCATTATATCTGACTTAAATTTAAAAAAACAATAAAAAATAACACTAAAAAGAAGAAAATAAAAAATATTTTAAACACACGCTTTTAATGCACAAAAAAGCCACAAAATAATTGTTCAAGGAGTTTATAGCTTGCAGTGAAAAAATGTAACATCAAATTGACAAAGAGCGTGAGGCGCTGATTCTGCATGAAATTAACTTCTCTTTATACTTCATTAGACACTTATGGATAAAATATTTGATAAGGCTTAATCGCCCCACGCTTTTTGTCAATTTGATGTTACATTTTTTCACTGCAAGCTATAAACTGTTTGAAAAATTATTTGTGGCTTTTTAGTGCATTAAAAGCGTGTGTTTAAAATATTTTTAAAAATATTTTTTATTCATCGTGATTTCTTTCTCAGCTACTTCTAGAGCATCAAATATTGACAAATTAATCAACTTTGTTGTGTGAGACAGCCCAGTTCCTACCCCATCTATTATGCTTTTATTTGCTCATTCTCAAAGGGTTTTCTCCCCAGGACTGGTCTTTTCTCATTTCACTGAATGGTTGGTTTCATTTCAGGTAATGTAAGGCTTTGCTCATAGTTTAGTTCAGTCCATTCTCTGTTATTGCCAAACCACATCATTCTCCTGGGTTTTTGTAATTATGTAGTCTTATATTTGCCTTTCCAGCTAAAAAGTCTGAAAACCACTAATTTTATATCTATTTTACATACAGCAGATAACCATTTACACCGGGTAACAAGAGAACAACATAACTGCAATTTAAGATTATATCATTATAACTCATTTGGCAATTTGTCTAAAAAAATTTATTTGACAAGCTCTTGTTTACATCTCCGCCTGCATGAGTAACCTACATCTATCAGACTTTTCTAATGCTAGATTTCAGCATTTTTGTTTATATTGATGGAGAAAGACATGCTGTTCAACCCCGATGTGTTATAAGAAGGATAAAATAGTGTCTATATTGTTAGATAGTATATTCAACTGCCGCTATTTGCTTATGGCATTATCTCTCCTTCACCCGTGTGTTACCAGGGCCCGAAAGGGTAGCAAAGAATAGTAACACTGTACCCTACCATGCATGTCGTAAAAAGCGACTAAGGGGGGTTGGGCATTGGGCTGGTTATCCCATCCCGTAAACAACATTTTACCCCCCCCAAAAAACTTCAACAAACATGGACGAGTCAAATACAGAATATAAATCAACTCAGCCTCGCAAGACAGAAGAAGGTCCTCTGGAAAGGAGGCGCATGAAGCAACCCAGAGAAAGCCGAAAGGAGTCTGGGTTACCGACTAACCTTATTTCGTCTAGGACAATCTCCAGGATTGGCACCTGGAATGTTCGCACTCTATGTGAACAAGGGAAAACTGCACAGGTAGCAGCAGAAATTGAAAATTACATGATTGATATCCTGGGTCTCTGCGAGACACGGTTGAAGGGCATAGACAGGAGGAGATTGATCACAGGAGAAATGTTGTCCTCAGGACATGAGGAGGAAAGAGCCCACCACAGTGAAGGGGTGGCTATAATTCTGTCTAGGGAAGCACAGAAGGCTCATAGAATGGGAAGCAATGGGACCCCGAATTACATCAGCAAGGTTTAAATCAGCCAAAAACAAAATAAATATAAACATCATCCAGTGTTATGCACCAACAAACTATAAAGAAGAATCTGAGAAAGAAGACTTTTACACCAGACTACAAAATGTCTTGGACAAAAAGAAAGGAAAGGGCATCACAATTTTGATGGGGGAACCAACCGCGAAGATAGGAACAAACAACACCGGCTTTGAAGAAATCATGGGAAAGCATGGATTAGGTATGAGGAACGAGAATGGGGAACTATTAGCTAACTTCTGTGCTTCAAATCAACTAGCTATAGGAGGAAGCATATTTCCACATAAAAGAATACATAAAGCAGCATGGATATCACCAGACCACAAAACTGAGAATCAGATTGATCACATATGCATAAGTAAGAAGTATGTAGAGGATCAGATGTGGTACCAGACCACCATCTTCTGTTGGCTAAAACAAATCTAAAACTCAAGAAATTTACAACAGTATATATCTATAGACAACAGTATAATGTGGGATATCAAAGAAATCAGGAAATAAGAGAACAATTTTCAATCACAGTATTCAACAAATACCAAGTACTCCAACAGCTGGAAGATGAAGCAGATACGGAAGACCACTGGCAACAAGTAACAAATATATGGAACGAGATATGTGAAGAAGTACTGAGAAAAAGAGAACATCAGCACAAAGCATGGATAACAACAGAAACCATTAGTAAGATAGAAGACAGGAAAAACAAGAAAGCAGGTTTAAACAGAAGCAAAACTAGAAGCTCCAAAGCCAAGGTTAATGAAGTGTACACAGAAGCAAACAAAGAAGTATGATGAAAAAGAGACAAGATGAAATATATTGATGATTTGGCAAGGGAAGCAGAGGAAGCTGCAGCCAAAGGAAATATGAGGGATAAACATTTATAACACATAAGGAAGGGAAACCCGAGGCCTGTAAACAGTAAATAAATATTTACCTAATTACCTAAAATGTTTACCTCAGTCTTATTTACCCAGCTCCTGGATAAGCCACTCACGTCTGTTGTTTTTCTGTTGTCTAGTGTTCTACTTCTTTATTTCTTACAAGTGCCTGAATTATGAGGGACCTGTACAACAACATAAAGAAGCTAACAGGGAAATATAAGCAAACAAATGGCCGCATAAAAGATAAGAATGGAAAATTGCATAGTAATATACAAGAACAAATGAAGAGATGGACAGAACATTTTGAAGAATTTCTCAATAGACCAGCTCCAACTTATCCCCCAGACATCCAACAAGCAGAAGATGAGCTACTAATCAGCTGTGAACGACCAAGTAGTGAAGAAATAAAGAAAGCCATAAAGCTTCTGAAAGATGGAAAAGCAGCTGGTCCAGATGGCATTCCAGCAGAGGCCATCAAAACAGATATTGATTCCTCTACAGAGATATTATACAAACTACTTGGCAAAGTCTGGGAGAGAGAGGAAATACCAGCAGAATGGAAGGAAGGTTATCTGGTCAAGGTGCCTAAGAAGGGAAATTTACAAGATTACACAAATTATAGAGGAATAATGTTACTATCATTGCCAGGAAAAGTATTAAACAGAATCATCCTTGAGAGATTAAAAGAGTCCATAGACAAGCAACTGAGAGATGAAGAAGCAGGTTTTCGACAAAACACATCCTGTACAGACCAGATAGCTACATTGAGAATAATAGTTGAACAAAGTCTTGAATGGAATTCACCGCTATACATCGGATTCGTGGATTATGAAAAGGCATTTGACAGTGTAGACAGAGAATCGCTTTGGAAATTGATGAGGCATTATGGAGTTCTCATGAAGATCATTAGCTTAATAAGGAAGACCTATGAAGACATGACATGCAGAGTTCTTCATGAAGGACAACTTACAGAACCGTTTAGGATTAGAACGGGGGTGAGACAGGGATGCCTCTCGTCTCCATTTCTTTTCTTACTAGCAATAGATTGGGTTATGAAAACATCGACATCACACAACAGAAATGAAATCCAGTGGAATCTGACTAAACATCTTGATAATCTGGATTTTGCAGATGACTTGACTCTTCTGTCCCATAACCATAATCAGATGCAAGAGAAAATGAAAATTCTCGATGAGAGTTCACAACAAGTGGGCCTGAACAGGGAAAAGACAAAGATTATGAGAATAAATACAAGAAATGATAACAATGTTGAACTTGAAGAAACACTACTAAAGGATGTAGAATCGTACACATATCTTGGCAGTAATATAGACAGAGATGGAGGGACAGACAATGATATCAAAATAGGAATTCAAAAAGCAAGAAGAGCTTTCATTGCATTGGGAAACATATGGAGAACAAGAGAAATCAAGTCCAACACGAAAATAAGAATCTTCAACTCAAATGTGAAGTCAATCCTATTGTATGGATCCGAGACATGGAGAGCAACAAAACCAACAACCAAAAAGCTACAGACTTTTATAAACGGGTGCTTGTATTTATACAGAATTAAACATTCTGCTAGTTCTATTAGATACACAGTCTAATATATTAATTTACTTTGGCATTCAAAGCCAGGCTTAATCAGCCCTACATATTCTAACTGCGTTTTCGCATTATCACGACTTACGTTAATAATAAATTATTGCGGCTAATATTGCCGTCTTATATTTTCAGACTCAAGGGTCCTTATACATTCTTTATTTCTGCTTTAAATATAACTTTCTAGTTATGCACTTTCACATTTGAGAGGCTATACCACATCTTTAAAACACTTTGGCTAAGTGGCATCCCACACATTTTGAAACACTGCCATTTGGCTTGAAGGCCCCACAACGACTGTCGTAACTATGTCTAACGCGTCATGCATCGATATACGCGATCTATTTCATTTATTTATTCAGCCGAGGTGTTACATGGTGCAACCATCCGAATCGAGCTCAAACCCAGATGCTTGCAAACCATGCAACAATCCTCAACATGCTTCTCGGAGAGCTAAAGAGTATTGATTGATTGATTGATTATCTCTCCTTGTCATTTATTGTATTTAGGGCAAATGAAATTAAACTTTTAATTTTGTGTGTGTCTGTGCGTGCGTGCGTGCGTGCGTGCGCGTGTATGTGTCCCCATATAATAAGTAATAGTAGATTCATATTTTTTACGTTGTTTATTTTTGGTTTTATAAAAGAGGGAGAGAAAGGTGAAAACTGTGGGTATGTAGTATTGTATTTAATTGCATGCTACTAAAATACAACTTTAGGTAGACTGAGTTTTTCGTTTAGTATGGTACAATATTTTTGTTAATTTTTAACTGTTTAAATTCCTATTCACTTTATTTTAATTGTTTATTTACTACCATTGCTCTATTACATTTTTCTCTGTTTTACTTACTAAAAACAGATGCTGATTTTTGCTACTAATAAGCTGAAATATTACATTGAAAAGATGTCAACTCATGCCTCAAGTGGTTCTCAGGGGTTTATGGGGAGACACAAAATAAAATGACCTCCACCTTAACTAGTCCCATCATCGGATATGACCTAATTGATCTTTATAGTTTTATATATCAGCATTGCAATGATAAAGCAGACAGACTAGCAAAACTAGGAGCAAGCATGGTTCAAACAAACACTCCGGCAAACATGCAGACAGCTAAATGAATACTCCAAAACAACTTCAAAGAGGAATGGTTGAACCGATGGGCAAAATGGTCTACTGGACGTGACTTGTATAAAGAAATGGCCTATTCCAACAAAAATGACAACATTAATAACTACGGTATATGTCTTCTTCTTCTTCTTTGATCCTTAGCCGCCGACCGTCAAAGCAGTCAGTGGCCATCACGCCTAGTGGCGTCTTGTAGGACAACAACAAATTGATTCCACTTTGCTCGGTCGGTGGCCATCCTTCGTACAGTGCCCCAACTCTGGTTCATTCTTTGCATCTCAGCTTCCACAGTCCTCCGCCAAGTTGTTTTTGGTCGGCCTCTCTTTCGTTTTCCTTCAGGGGTCCATAGCATAGCTGTTCTTGTGATGGCATCGGGGTCTCTTCTGAGGACATGGCCAACCCAGCTCCAGCGTCTGCCAGCTATGATGGTGTGCATGTCCTCTTGCTTGCTCCGAGTAAGCAGATCTTGGTTGGTGATGGTATTCGGCCAAAAGATTCGGTGAATTTTTCTTAGGCATGTTGTGTGAAAAGAGGACAATTTCGACGTTTCCTTCTCTGTAACTCTCCAGCTTTCCGCGCCATAGAGAAGCACAGAAAGCACACAGCTCTGATATAATCTTAATTTTGTGCTTGTGCTGTATTGGGAGGACTTCCAGATGTTGTTTAGGCTAAAAAAGGCTGTTCTTGCTTTGTTCATTCTGATGTTGATGTCTTTGCTTGCCCCGCCGTCTGGTGTTACTATGCATCCTAGGTATGTGAAGGTGTCTGTCTGTACCAGTTGCTGATTCCTTACTGATATGGGCTCAGGGCTGCTCACATTGAGCGTCATGACCTCTGACTTCTTTAAATTGATGTTCAAGCCCACCTGCTGGCTAAACTTATTAAATCTATCCGTTTTTTCCTGGATGTGTTGATGTGAATGTGTTAGCAGTGCAATGTCATCTGCATATTCCAGATCTTCCAATGTAGAAAATGTAGTCCATCTTATTCCTCTTGGACTGCCCTCTGTTGTCTGGCGCATCACCCAGTCTATGACTGTTAAAAATAGAGTGGTTGATAAGGGGCATCCCTGTCGTACTCCTGTCTTCACCTCAAAGGTTACGGTATATGTAGCATTGCACAATCTTCCAACTAAGAACATAACACACCAGATTCAACAAGCACTTACACAAATTAAACCCCATACATGAGCCTAATTGCCGCTACTGTACCCATCCGTATGAAACAGTTCAGCATGTGCTGCTCACTTGCCCTGGACTTCCCACATACAGACGACCAGTGGCGTACTAAGGGGGGTGCGAGGGGGGGGGGGAGGCGGTCCGCCCCGGGTGACAGCCAGGAGGAAGAGTGCCATCGAACACTGTTATATAGTTTTTACTGTTTAAAAACTATTTGCAAGTGTGTTTCTTTGTGGGAAGGGGGTGCAAAATGTAGGATCCGCCCGCAGTGCCAGATACTTTAAGGACGCCCCTGCAGCGACAGCTACTGCCGGGCTCCCCAACAATCACAAACACTCTATACAGCACCACTCAACAGCTACAGAACACATGCAAATTCTTCAGCTTGGCATTGAGTGCTAAAGAGCAACGAGCTCAGCAGCCATAATTAATCAACAACATATATCAGCAATATTTTAAAAGTAGTGCTCTGACAACAGATACGTGTAAAGCTGACAAAAGATTCTGGTCAAAAATTAGCTTGTCGTAGATTTGTGATAGGTGATTAAGACTTAGTTTGGTCCCTTCTGAATAGACATAGAAATAAGTGATAGCTCAGTGAGATGATAAAATAGAAATAGATTTCACGAGTGAGGTGGAGGAAATATAGTAGATTCTGTCTCTGACACTCGAGAAGCTTCTCTCAGTCAGCCTATCATCTACAACAGAGTTAGATTAGTCAGACAAATCTAATATAATATATATTAATATATATGTTCCTCACATACCCACACACATAAGTGACGACAATAGACGCACAAACGTGAAACTATGACAATGGAAATATAGATAATTGGGAACGAACTGACCGCCACACTGATTAAGTTTAATTGAATTTTAATTATCATACTAAAATTCCATCACAACACATATTACATTTAAGCATATACAGATAGTCATAGTCAATGAATTGCTACAAGAATGATAGACCCGTTGGTATGATCTTTTCCCTCGATGTATAGCCCACAGTTCTGTTAGAAGAAAAGTGATAGCCCCAAAGAGTCACGGATACATATACTGAAGTCTTAGATTTCCCTTTAAAGGTATGGACAGACTATGATACTCTAATCTATCCTGAGGAAAATATTGTTTGCACAAACTTGCATAAAGAAATTACAAAGTGGGTGCATATATAAAAAAAACATCACTCAGTCTACTCTCACTCTGTTCTTTCAGCAGGGATCCCTGTCTCACTTTCTTACCTAATGTCTGGATGGTGTTCGCCGTCTGGCGCACTATATGACACACCCAACGTAAATCTGCCTTTCGTTTGATGAAGCGGATACCCAGCTCTGCAGATTTTGGTTTCATCCAATGGGTCCGGGGAGCGTCCTCTTCATGCGATATTTTGTTCAGATTTAGTTATTGTCACTTTACTCAGTTCAGATAAGAATTAGTTTTAGCGGGCCCACAATGTCAGAATCACGAGGTTTCCCGTATTTAGGAAAATGACCGGTTGGTAACTTCTCTCAAAAAAATTATTATTGTTCACACCACCCTTTGTCAAAATCGTCGGAAAGTTAATGTTGGTAATATTTTTCGCCACAGAGGCTGCATGTACTTGATGTTTTATCAGGAAGAAATTAATTTGGCTCTGTAGGCGCAGTTATTCAATTTGTCTTAAAGTTTGTGAAAAAATGGGTACTCTGTCGTTCTGGATGCAAACACAATGCCAGACAGGTTTTACTTTGTACACCCACACGTCTTTAATTAAAAGAATGTTTAGTTCTTCACAGATATTTCTCATCAGTGCTTAAACGCTGGTAGAGTTGGGCTATCCCAGTTTTCACTGAATAAAGAAAAACAAACATATAAAATACTTATAAATAATATTCCTCGGTTATAACTTACATTATAAACTGCAAGCGTGGAGCTTGTTTTTATCGTTTAAATCTCCCGTGATATAAGTTATATTCATAAAATCAATCTTCATGAATTAGAACTACGTATGTATGTCGTCAATACTCAATGATGAATCAGTGCAGTTATAAGTTAGTTTAAAATACACTCGACTAATTACTAGCAATTTAATAAAATTTATTTATAGCTGCATTAGTTTAAGCTAGAAATTATAATTTATTTTGCTATCCACTGAAACACGTCGACCAGAGAATATAACAGACTTATAAATTAATTTCTTCTGCACAAAAATCTAACTAGTAAAATGAAATAAGCGGTTATCACTGAATCACTCAATTTTACTAGATATATATATATTTACCTCCACACAGAACTACAGATTAATACCACGAACTAGAATCCTTCAATATAATGGTAGTCTAGAACTCGGCAAAATGTTGCCAAGAAACTCAGAACTTTGCAATTTACAAGATATTTTCTAGCACGAGTGATCTGTCTACTGCAGATTTTGGAGGACTGAATGAAGTCCCGTTTCAGCTACTGGGTAGATATATGAAACAGACAAAGGATCCCACGTTATTTCGCAAATCCGAAATAGCCTCCCCTTCAAGTCTTAACACTTAACTAGACGCTGCTTCATAACTGCCACAACGCGTCTTGGCATCTACCGCCGACATGTCTCATTTCTGGGCGATGCAGATGGCAGTTTCCATACCTCAGGCCGAGAAACTCAACCGTAGAGCGCCGTATCAGATGAAAATGTTAGACGATATATCTGCCATCCCATGTCTATCGAGACGAATTTCGCAGTATTTCGTCTCGTCCAGTGACTGACACGATTATGCAATACAATGCGTTACCAGTATGAGAAACGAAACGGCAAAGTCAGAATGGGAAAATATATACTTTCGCAAACGAACGAATGCGAAAAACCGGAAAAGGATAAAAGAGCGATAATAAAGTAGAGGACACGGGTAGAAAAAGAAAGGAATATAGAAAATTTATTGATCATAAATCTCTATGCGACACAGCTTAAGCATGCATATTAAAGTCAAGCTAGGCATTACTGACTCTTCAAACTAGGCATTCCATGATCTTTGGAAATACAGTATAAAGATATCAGAACCAAGAAGTGAGAGAGAGAGAAAGAAAGAGAGAGAGAGAGAGAGAGAGAGGGGGGAGAGAGAGAGAGAGAGAGTGAGAGAGAGAGGGAGAGAGAGAGAGAGAGAGAGAGAGAGAGAGAGAGAGAGAGAGAGAGAGAGAGAGAGAGAGAGAGAGAGAGAGAGAGAGAGAGAGAGAGAGAGAGAGAGAGAGAGAGAGGAAAACTATCCACAAAATTTTTTTTTCAAAAAGTTTACCTGTCTTCCCAGTTATCATTTCTGAAGAAAGACATTATCCACAGGATCTCTAGAATCTGAATTAGGACAGCGTTTATGTTGATAATCAGTAAAGCAAAATAATCATGTGACAGCATGTTGTAGGCTGTCATAATCACAAGCCACTGTGGCAACATCACTGCACAACATAGGAAGTTCACCCATTGTGAGGTGCTGATTTCATCTTCCTGAGAACATGTAGGTATATGTAAATCACTGCTTTATTATTATTTATTGTTTGCTTCAGTCTAATGAAGAACTAACCATTTCAGCAAAGTATTTCATAGTTACAGCTTTCCTTTTTAATTGTTTTCTTGCTCAAATAAAAGTTTCATTACGCAAATGAATTTTGAAGAAAGCCTTTGCAAATTAGTCACACAGAATTAGAAATGGGAAATTCTTCATTATTGTTGGTAGGATGGAAAATATTTAGCTTTCTTCCATTTTAGTTTCAATACACTAATTTTATTGGCATTATGATTGATTCACAATCTAACTCAAACAACAACAACAACAAACTTTACATGAAATGAAAGCACAAGTTGCAGTCTAGAAAATAAGAAATGACTTACACTTGTCAGTAAGCTTGAAATGTTATTAGCACTATCAGCCGACCCTGTGGCAGCTTTCACAAAAGGTAGAAACAAATCATCGTAGAAGTAGAGCCATAGGTATAAAATAGTGACTCTAGGAAACTCCTTCAGTCCATAAGCAAGAAATAGACTTCGTCCAGGAAATAAATCCTGCAGAAAATACGTAAATATTGGTATTTAAATTAAAACCATAAGAATGATGATCAGTTGACATTACTAATGAAACTATGCCATTTCCTCACGTCTCAATAAGTATGGTGCCACTACTGTCGTTGGTCTTCATGCTGGAAGTCTGCACCAAAGAACTTCATGTGAGCTAATGATTCAAAATTGGAACCAATAAATGACAGCTTAGTTTTTTTTTTTCATTGTCAATAATATCTTGCTCATAAAATTTGATGAAAACATGAGAAGACTGTTCACATAAGGTGACAGAATGGGCTGAAAATAGGAACAATATGCCAACGTCTAATAATAGCTTACAATCTGATATCCTTATTAACGCACTGACATATCTATAGGACACAAAACAGCTGATAAATAGCAGACTCATACCGATGCTGTGCTGTTACTGCTAAATTT
Source organism: Oreohelix idahoensis (assembly GCA_024509875.1). NCBI lineage: Eukaryota > Metazoa > Mollusca > Gastropoda > Stylommatophora > Oreohelicidae > Oreohelix > Oreohelix idahoensis. Next base: position 637,141 of record JAMPIV010017846.1, on the reverse strand, counting down.
GGTCACTAATTACAGCATAGGAGAAGTAGATCACAAATCATGTGTCACCATAATGGATGGAATGAGACATTAAGAAATAAAGGAAATTAGCTGAATGCTAGTCAAGAAAACAGACAATCGACCTGATGAAAAGTGGTCTGATGTTAGCCAAGAAGTTGAAGACGTCACATCTTGCACAAGAAGAAACAATGCATCTTCTATGACACATAAAGGCAGAAATGGAAGAATATATTAAAATACACTAAATATGTTATTTACTAGCAATAACCCGTCAAACTTGACGGGTTTTTAATTATAGTGTGCTGTTTCCGTTCCCGGATGAGCAGACAGAAGTACATTCTTACAGTGTTTTTGATTTCTTTCCATTATACAGTGTAATCAAACTGTTCATGAACACCGTCATTTGAACGCTTTTCTTTGTTGATTGTAACTATTTTCTGGAGAGTAACGTACACACGGCGAGAATTATGTCATTTTAGATTCAATTTAAAAATTCTTTGATGACAACATTTCGTGTGAAAGTGCGTGGATTGTTCTCAAAGAGTGTTCCCTGATAATAAGTGGTTTTAACAAAAACTTTTAAGTTTTCATGATTTGTACATCTCATGCACATCAATTTTTACGCACTTTTTCTTTGTCGAGCGCTACTAATTTCGTGAAAGAATAAAAAAATAAATAAAAAATAAAACCAAAGTATTTGTTTTATACAACACTCACCCCGTGCAAGTTGCACACCGTGCGTTGCGCACTTTTTTTTCTGGCGCGAGTTACTATTTTGAGTGAGACCGACCGACGTAACATACATCGGTAATTATGTTAGTTGTAATGGGATTGTACTGTTTTATGTGTAAGTCCTACAGACCAAGGAATCAAAAGGCTAAAAAGACGAAAATATCAAGCAGACACTGAGAAACATTTACCTTGTACTTCCATAGTGTTGAAGGCATCTTCATTTCATGTTCCTTAAGCATGGCAACCACTGACAAAAGGGACTTTTGATGCTCAGGTTCTGACACATTAAAAAGCTGAAGCAGTGACTCTTCGTCCATGGCTAGTATTGTGTTACCTTCTGTAATCAATTAAAGATGAGATACACTGAAGAAACCTCAAAACCCAGAAGCGGGGAGAGGAGGAAATAGATTACGAAAAAAATTAGCAATATAGAGTTGGAGGAGCAGACAGTGATATAAAAATAAGGATACAGAAGGCAAGGAAAGCTTTCATTGCATTGAGAAATATATGGAAATCAAAGTAAATCAAGTCAAACACAAAGATTAGACTCTGTAACTTAAATGTCACGTCAATCCTTTTGTATGACTCTGAAACATGGAGAACAATAAAAACAACAACCAAAAAGCTACAGATGTTCATAAAAGAGTGCTTGCCTAGAATAAAAGCATTGAAATGGAATGACCAGATCAGTAATGTGAAACAGATGACAAAAAATTAGGCAATGCCAGTGGAGGAAGAGATGAGAAGAAGATGCTGGCGATGGATAGGACACACACCGAGGAAACTAGTTGATAGCATTACCATGCAGTTATTGTTCTGGAATCCCAGGGAAAGAGAAGTTACAGGATTGAAAAACATAATGGACAAGAGAACTGAAGACAAAGGAAAATGAAGAGGAAGAAAGACCTTGCGCTCATGGCGTGCAACAGGAGAACTTGGTATGCAACAGGAGAACTTGGTATACAACAGGAGAACTTGGTATGCACCAGGAGAACTTGGCATGCAACAGGAGAACTTGGTATGCACCAGGAGAACTTGATATGCACCAGGAGAACTTGGCATGCAACAGGAGAACTTGGTATGCACCAGGAGAACTTGGCATGCAACAGGAGAACTTGGCATGCAACAGGAGAACTTGGCATGGAAAAGGAGAACTTGGTATGCAACAGGAGAACTTGGCATACAACAGGAGAACTTGGTATGCAACAGGAGAACTTGGCATGCAACAGGAGAACTTGGTATGCATCTGTTGAAGGTCTATGCTCCTTGGAGAGCTGAAGGGTAATGAATGAACGACCTTAAATTGTTCAAGAAAAAGATTATTAGAATTAAATACATGTGATCCATCACATAAGTAAGGTAGACAGCGAAATCCAAGAAGAACAGTTTGGTTTTAGACGGAACAGCGGAACAAGAGAGGCAATATTTTGCCTAAGAATATTAGCAGAAAAATATACAGAGGTCCAAAAAAGTATGTACATGTGCTTCATTGACTATAAGAAGGCTTTTGACAGAGTCCATCATGAGAGAATAATTGAATGCCTCGAAGACATAGGTATTGATGGAAAAGATATAAGAATACTCAGTAACCTTTATTGGGAGCAAACTGCCACAGTAAGATCTGGAAGGAATTATTCACCATACACTGACATAAAAAGAGGTGTCAGACAAGGTTGAGTGCTGTCCCCCTGCCTATTTAATCTGTACACCGAAAAATTTTTCAAACAGATACAGGAAATACCAGGACTGAACATCAGTGGAAGGTCAATAAACAACCTTAGATATGCAGATGATACCGTGTTGTTAGCTGAAAGCGAACAGGAGTTACAAGAACTAGTGAAGTAAGTGAACAGTATAAGTCATGAATATGGATTGGACATTAATATTGAGAAAACAAAAACTATGATAATTAGCAAAACAGACGATAAGCCCACATTAAAGATACGCATAAATGGGAAAATCCTGGAACAAGTCAAGAGCTACGTATATCTTGGTCATATAATAACAGAAGATGGCAGATGTGAAACAGAAATCAAGAAGAGAATAGGAATGGCCAAAGCTACATTCAACAACATGAAACATATACTGACATCTAAACAGTTATCTCACAGTTTAAAACTGAGAATCATAAAGTGTTATATACTGAAGCACATTAAAAACGCACCACTATTATATATACTGATGCCGAGAAGCTGGAAAAAAAAGTGTGGGAATGGATTTTCCCCGTGTTTGTCATGAGGTAGAGAGCGAATGGCTGCTGGAATGGAAAGTGCATGATTCAACCCACGGGTTTGTGTACAGACTACATGAAAACAATGAAAGTTACACGTGCAACACGATTCCAAACAGCTTTGACCCTGAAAATGCTTACGCGTTGTGGCAGTATACTCGGTATAAAAAGGCCGTTGAGACAAAACACCCAGTACATGTGCTTGAAATGCCACGACTATCTGAAAACGACCGCCAACGAGCCATTGGTATGTTGGAGACCGGAATGAGCTCGCGGGCCATTGCCAGAAGGATGAATTGCCACCACAGCACTATTGTACGTCTCAATGAACGTTACGGAACCACTGGCAGTGCCCGGGATATAATTCGGAGTGGCCAACCACGAGTTATTACCCCTGCGCAAGATCGTCATATTGTGCTGAGTCACCTAAGGAATCGTTCTCTCCCGGCAAGTCAAACAGCAAGAGCAATAGTGGGTAAACGTAGGAAAGTCTCTCGAATGACAGTCATACGACGACTCAGAGAAACAGGCCTTACTGCAAGACGACCTTATGTTGGGCCAAACTTGACTCACAGACATCGTCAGCAGCGCCTGCAATGGGCAGAGCAACATGTCAGATGGACTAGACTGCAGTGGAATGCTGTCCTACTCACAGACGAGAGCAGATTCAACATATCCTTTGCTGATGGACGTATGCGGATTTGGCTACGGTGTGGAGAGCGCTTTGCAGATTGTTGTGTTCGTCAGCACAACCGATTTGGAGGTGGCAGTATTCACATTTGGGGAGGATTCAGTTTTCACCATCGCTTGCCTCTTCACGTCTTCCGTGGAAATGTTAATGCTGTGACATATCGAGATGAGGTTCTGGATGCATTGGTTGCTCCTGCGTTCACAAATTATCCAGACTTGCAGCTTCTCCAGCAGGATAACGCACGTGCGCACACCGCATGCATTACGCAGCAATATCTACAGCAGCAGAACATTGTGACGATTGATTGGCCTGCCCTATCACCAGAAATGTCCCCTACAGAACATCTGTGGGACGAGCTTGGACGCAGAGTCTACAGGCAAGGTTTTCCATCTAATCTGCAACAGCTCGAAGCTGCTCTTACACGTGTGTCACGAAAGGTTTGAGATGTTATAAGACTGTAAGACATCCTGGACAAAAAGATGTATCAGATGATACCAGGATAGTGCCAGATAAGAGACTGGTCTTACAAGAAATACCCCCTTTTCTGAAAAGAATAGGGTGTATCCACATCAAAGGTTAGAATCCAGCTGTATAAACCTCCAGGTGTTGAAAGGATATGTCCTGAAAATCTATTTGCCCCTTTCGTAGATTCTCCTTTGATATTATGTGTTATTATTTATTATGTATATTTGTTTATGTTGTGTATGTTGACAAGTTGTTCTAGGGGTATTAAATATGGTCTAACTCTCAATCTAAAATAAGTATCAATCAAACTTGATAACTTTAATGCTAATAATTTCAACAAGTCTGATGGTACTATTTACAATTTATTTAACCTAAACCGGATCTCTTCCCGGTTAGGTAACTTAGGAAAACTCAAAGGTATTTACAGCATAAAATAAATAAACATAGAAACTTCAATTATCAAACATAATCTAGTACTGTAGTTTCTATTATCTTCTACACTGATGAATAATTTTAGTTTACTAAAATGTCACTGATTTTGACTGTGAAGATAGGGTGGATTCATACTGTCCTTAAACTCATCCTTCACTATAATGTTAGCAATATATTTATAGTTTGTGGTAGTGCTATCTTTTATTGAACACGCTGATCAGTGGCTATGTAATGCCACTTAACTGTCAAATCGAGAAAATCCTACACTCTCCTGCCGTGGTCGAACACCTCTGTGACTTGCCAGGCAGTGGAACAATGGTGGCTGCCTACAATGATCTCACGAGCACTTGCACCTCAGAGTCCAAAACGAGTTAAGGGAAATCATATACTTCGGGTCGTTTGCAGGATAAAACCTTCAGGCAAAACACACAGGCTGTTAATGGCTTCTATGGTATGCGCAACAGATGCGGTTGGCAAAGGTACAATACGATTACAGTTTACCGCTTCTTTCTGGGCAGCTTGTGGTTTGAATTTGTTAGTGGCGTCAAATAGCCACGGGCAAGGTCTTTTATAGTCACGCATCCGGCCTTCGGATGACAGGGTAAGGAAGGGTGTTAAAATTCTCAAATTGAGACAAAATTTTGCTCTCTGTTCAATGTATAAAATCTAGTTTTTCAATTATTTTCCTTATTTATGGGGCGATTTTAGTCATTTAAAGTTTAATTTATACTGTGAATTATTTAGTATCGATCTATCTATAAATTAGTTAGTTTGCAAAATGCATTTAAATATATGCATGCTTTAACTAGCTAAGTTGGACTAATCCTGATGTAACACAGCTCTTTTATTCGTTATTTCTATCTTACTAGAATATTATTCGATAAAGTTTTTACACCTACCTCTAAAGTAACATTCCCGTTGATGAATTAAATAATCCTCCCCAGTGATACTTCTTTATTCTTTCTACAATTAAATATTATCGTACTATCGGTTACACAAAACTGGTCTCTAGGTTTAGCATAGTACATTTCCTACCACAATAATAATAAAGGTACGTTTTCATTGGTTATTGTATCAGAGAGTTCCCTAACTATGGCGTGCGGTATGGTCAGATTAGAAAACCTTGTTGTGAGACAGACTTAAATCACGACAACGTGAATGGGACTTGATTCCCCGGAATTTCCTTCAGAGACTTGTGCGTTCCATGCGGAGCCGCTGCCAAGCTTGTTTGCAAGCACACGGTGGACATACCAGATACTGAGGATAGTGTGAATGAATTTTTTTTTAGGTTGCATTTTTGGTTTTCTTCCTTGCCTGCTCAGAATGCAATGAATTTCATAACAATCAAATGTACAAATTAATGATCAGCATGGATTCATAGGAAAATTAATAAAGATTCCAAATATGTAAACTTGTAAACACTTATATTTACATTTCACACTCTGTTCCTGGATTATACAGGTGGTGCAATTTTAATGTGCTTCAGTATATATATTCTGCATTACTGTATGGTGTAGAAACTCCACCTAGGCCGGTCCCAAGCCCGGCTGAAAATGGAGGATGGCGGCCTGCATGGATGCCGTAAGGAGGCAGCCCCTCCACCATGCAAAGGCACAACAGGCCAATCACCTGTTTGCTTTAAACTTTTGATTACGAGAACTACAAGAGAGAAAACCGGACTGATTCTAAAGGCGACGAACTTGAACGGACTACGACTTATGGAACTTGGAACGCAAGAAGTATAAATGGGAAAGAAGAGGAGCTGGTGGAAGAGATGAGGAAAGCAAAATTAGAAATCCTGGCTATAACGGAAACAAAGAAAAAGGGACAAGGAGTCATGGATCTCGATGGCAACATGTGTACCCACATCTGAAAGAGCTAAAGGGGGCGTGGGTTGCATTGTGGCCAAAAACCAAAAAGATAGTATCAAGGGATGGAACTTTGTCTCGGAGCGCATTATGGTTGTGAAACTAAAAGAAGCAGAAACCATAGTCAACCTGGTCATAGTGTATGGGCCAAATGAGGATGAGAGAGCAGAGGTCAAGGAGGAATTATTCGAGCTGCTTCAAAGGACAGTGGATGACTGCCTAGATGAAATTATCATGCTCGGAGATTTTAATGCCAGAGTTGGAATTGACCATGCTAGATGGGGTGGAGTTATCGGAAGATATGGAGAAGATACTCTCAATGACAATGGAAGCGACTCCTTAGATTCTGCAGTGAGCAGAATCTGATCATTACAAACACAAAGTTCCCCAATAAGCGCATACATGCATACACTAGATGTGAACCAACAAAGAATGAGAAGTCAGTGATCGACTTTGCCATAGTTAGGAGGAGCTCATTCAAATATGTCCGGGATGCTAGAGTCTGGAGGGGGCCAGAGATTGGAAGTAATCACTACCTGCTTACAATCAAAAGAACAACTAAAATAGTTGCTCAGCCTAGGAGCTGCCCAACATCACAAGAAACCAAGTAAACAAACGGAAGAAATGAGCATTAAGACCTACAAGCTGAGAGAGCCAAAATTAAGACCAGGTATCAGGGGCTTATTCCAACAGCGGTGAGAAACACAGAAGAGCAACCTGATGACTTGGAAACCCTCTGGCTTAAATTCAAGGACAGCATAAAGACAGCTGCTGCAGAAGCATGTGGTGAAGTCCGACTTGGGAACAAGAGAAAGAGGACACCTTGGTGGACAGAGGAAGTCAAAGAGAAAATAAGAGAGAAGAAAATGGCATGGAAACAATACTTAGGAGCTAAAAACACAGCAGGACAAATAGAGAAATATAGAGAATATGTGATACTCAGTACAGAAGCAAAGAACAAGGTGCTAGCAGCAAAACAGAAGTCCTGGGAAGAATTTGGAGAAAAGCTTGAAAAAGATGCGCAAGAAAACCAGAAATTGTTCTATAAGACCCTAAAGAACATGAGGAAGGAAAAACAATGCCGTCTCAAATTTATAAAGGACAAGCAAGGCAAATTGCTTACTGCCCCGAAGGAAGTAATGGAAAGATGGAAAGAATATTTCTCAGAACTCCTGGATGGTGAGCAGGGTCAAGCATCAGAAATGATAACCACTAGCACAGAAGAGGAAACCAATGGTGATGAAGATGACATAAAGATGGAAGAACTGAAGGCAGTACTGGAGAAAATCAAGATGGGCAAAGCAGCAGGGCATGATGGTATAACACCAGAAATGGTTAAGTACATGGGAGCATCAGGAGACCTATTACTCTTAAGGATCCTACAGGCAGCGTGGTGCAACAAGACCATACCAAAGGATTGGGAGATTCATAACACCAATTTTCAAAAAGGGTGACAATCGACAATGTGGAAACCATAGAGGCATATCCCTTCTCAGTGACCCTGGTAAAATCTACTCTAGAATCCTAGAGCAGAGACTCCGACGCCTAGCTGAGCCACAATTGGATAAGGTCCAGTGCGGATTCCGAGCAAATCGAAGTACTCAAGACTTAATCTTCACACTCAGACAGCTGAGTGAAAAGGCCCTTGAGTATAAGAGTGAGGTCCATCTTTGTTTCATAGGTCTGGAAAAGGCGTTTGACACGGTCCCCTAGAGCAAACTTTGGGACTGTTTGGCAAGGAAGAACATTCCAGCACCTCTGATTCATGCTACACCGAGCTTCTACAAGTCTTGCAGAAATTATGTGAGGACAGCAAACCATAAGTCAGAAGAGTTCAGGATCACCACTGGTGTAAGACAAGGTGATATCGTGTCACCTTATCTTTTCATACTCCTCATGGACGATGTTATCAAGGCATGTAAGGAGAGAACAAGAAAGTATTCAGTGGGGTACTGGAAGATGAGACAGGTCTGTATTTCAGAGCTGGCATTTGCTGATGATGTTGCCCTGATTGCTAAATCAGAGGCACATCTCCAATCCAACCTGCAAGTCTGGAAGGAAGAGCTGGAGAAGAGAGGGATGGTCATAAGCAGCTCTAAAACAAAATCCATGGTGATATCACGAGAAGAAAGAAGACACCAGATTAAGCTGAGAGAACAGGTTCTGGAGCAGGTCGACCACTTTAAATATCTCGGAGCTATTATAGACCGAAAGGGAGGCATCAAAGAAGAGTTGGCCGCTCGAAAAGCAGCAGCTGGGAGACTTTTTCAGGCCATAAATCGAGGATTCCTCAGCAAGAGAGAGGTTGGTAAGAAAACGAAGATGGCTGTATACCGCTCCACCTATGTCCCAGTCTTGACATGTGGATGCGAGTCATGGGCAATGACTACAACCCACAAAAGCCAGATCCAAACCTCAGAAATGAGGTATCTGAGGAATAGTGGTTGAAGTAAAAAGGAGAGACATGGTCCGCAACCAGATGATACGTCAAGGCCTAAAATCCCACCCCCTGCAGACCCAAGTAGAACAGTCCCAACTAAGATGGTTTGGCCATGTCTTAGAAAGGGAGAAGATCGGCTACCACGACAAGCATGGGAAACAAAGAGCCAGGGATCCAGACCCCCAGGACGACCCAGAGTCCGTTGGGAGGACAACATTAGACAATCTTTGAAGGACCGAGAACTAGAATGGAACCAGGCCAGGAGGAAGACAGCCGATAGGAAAGTCTGGCACTCTCTCTCTTCCAAACCTCTACACCTCACGCTAGAAGTGGAACGACTAAGTAAGTAGAAACATGGACGATGAATAAGCAATTGGAAGAAAGAATTGAGGCTCTTGAAATGTGGATATATAGAAGAATGGGGCGTATCTCATGGAAAGAGAAGAAAATAAATAAGGAAGTCCTAGAAAATCTAGGTATGAAAAGAGAACTAAGGAGGGAGATCAAAGTTCAGCAGCTAAAATACTTTGGCCACATAAAAAGGTATAACTCCTTGCAGAAGGGAGCGTTGAAGGTAAACGTGCAAGGGGAAGACGGCGCTATAAGTGGGAAGATAACATCAAGAGATGGACAGGAGGGAGTCTATCAGAGTTCACCTCTAAGACAAGAGACAGAAGATGTTGGAGATCCATTACAGCCAACCTTCGTTGTGGAGATGGCAGCTGATGATGATGATGAGGATGATGATCCATCACACACAAATTGTATCTTACTTGCACAGTGCCCTCTGATAAGTTTGTAAGTACATCCATTCTTTCTACTGCATTAAGGTTTGGTTTGGGCGAAGAGAGGCTCACACAAGAAGCAGAGGTGAGGAGAAAACGTCGAAAGGAGCACCAGGAAAATAAGCAGCTGAGGGCTGCCACCTCAGGGGCGCATTCCCATAGTCAGTTATGACTGAAGGGGCTATTATTATTATTATTATTATAAGGTTTGGTTTGGTTTGGCTTTAAGGGCCATCTCCATTGCACACTCGGACAGTTCCATCAGTTCTCCAATCTCATCCCTTAGATCACACAAGGAGGATCTCAGCACAGTGCACAAACTCTGTAACACCGGCGAGGATCCCAATGTGTGTATACAGGAATCACACATTCTATAAATATTTTTGTGGCGGGTATGTTTTTCTTAATATTGTAAATTTTGTCAGGGCAGTGGCCCTATAGCCTATTCTTTACAATTTCCAACTGCCGAGGGATTTTTAACGTGCGCAACTTGCACACCTCCTATGTTGTCACCCTTTTCTGAGAAGGCTAGGCATCTGATCTCACTAACCAGGGAGATTTGGGGGGGGCATCATTAGGACCCACCGGTTCTGATGAAATTTCAATCAAATATAATCCCTGTACTGGGAACCAAACGTGGTACCCTTAGAATTATAGGCGGATGCCATACTTCTTAGCCAGTCCGACCCCAAAACAGCATGTAGGTTATTTATTTGCTCTTAAACTATAAATGTTCTTTACTTCACATTACAATGGCCTTATATAGATATACTTTCTACTGTCCTCCATTCAACTTATAGTTAATATACATATACTGACTTCAACTGCCATCAATGGTACCTATACCTTGTAGCGGTATGGCAGCTTGTGTACCCTGACAATCCCCAGAGCTATGCCAGTGGGAGATTTACTCCTGGTAGGTTCAACCAAGCTGGACTGGTCTGCGTGGGTAGGGGTCAGACAAAAGCTGGTACTCTGGTCCTCCAGGTTGGGGGTTTTAGCACAGGGCCGACACCCCTGTCTATGTAAAAAAAAATCGCACGTTACGGAAACAACAATAAATGGAAAAACTTTGCTGTGGGACGGACATCCGGAGTCTCAGGCTCGTATGACTGACAGTGGTGAAAGCCGAAAGGAAGCCACTGGCATGAAAACGGATGCCCCGACCGCAAAACACGAAACCAGAATTGGTTTTTGGAAAGTCAGAACTATGAATGAGGCAGGAAAGCTGAGACAAATCACAGCAGAGATGAGGAACTACAAGATACATATCCTGGGAATAAGCGAGAGCAGATGGACAGGTAGGGGGAGAATAAAAACAGCTACAGGGGAAACAGTACTTTATTCTGGCAGAGAGGATGGTCAGCACAACGAAGGTGTAGCCATTATCCTGAAGAAAGGAATGGAAAGGTCTTTACTGGAATGGAAACCCATCAACAACAGACTGATAAGAGCAAGACTAAGAGGGAGGTTCACCAACACCACAATTATACAATGCTATGCACCAACAAACGACAGCGACGAAGAGATCAAGGACGAATTCTATCAACAGGTACAAAAAGAAATGGAAACTACACCCAGGTACGATCTCATTATAGTAATGGGAGACCTAAATGCGAAAGTGGGAGCACACAATAATTATAACGAAAGAGTAATGGGGAAATGCGGCAGTGGAACAGTAAATGAGAATGGGGACAAATTAATAAGCTTCTGCAGTATTAACAACCTGGTCATTGGAGGAACACTTTTTCCACACAAGGAAGTGCACAAGTTAACATGGGAATCACCAAACGGACGAGACAAAAACCAGATAGATCACATAATGATCAATGGCAGATGGAGACATGCACTACAAGACGTGAAAGTAAGAAGAGGCGCAGATGTGGGAAATGATCATCACCTAGTAGTAGCAAGACTGAAAGTGAAACTCAGAGCTGCTGGACCAGTTGCAGTCAAACAGAAAAGATACAACATCACGAAACTGAAGGATCCCCTCACCAGAAAAGCTTTCGTGGTCGACGTAAAGAGAAGATATGAGATTATCAAAAGCCAGGAAAGAACAGAGACCGATGATGTTGACCAGAGATTCAACACCATCTCAACAATATACAAGGAAAGCAGCAAGTCATGCTTGGGATTCCAGGAAAGAAAGAGCCAAGACTGGATAACACCAGATACGCTAAACACCATAGCGAAGAGAAAGGAAATGAAAAGAAAGAAAACAGAAGCTAAGTCTCCCAGATTAAAGGCAATATATAGTGAACAGTACAATCAGCTGGACAAGGAAGTTAAACGTCAAACCTGTGCTAACAAAAGGACATTTCTGGATGACCTTGCAAGACAGGCAGAAGAGGCAGCACTGAGAAATGAACAAAGCACAGTATACAAAATAACTAAAATCATCAGTGGAAAACGAGGTGCAAACAATATTACATTAGTAAGAGATAAGCAAGGAAATCTCATCACAACAGTAGAGGGACAGGAAACAAGATGGACAGAGCATTTCAGAGAAACTCTGAATAAGGAACCACCAGAGACACAATTGAATGTTCCTGAGGCTGAAAATGATCTAGATGTTAATACAGACATCCCACGAAAAGAAGAAATCATCACAGCAATCAAAGGGTTAAAGAATGGAAAAGCTCCTGGTCATGATAACTTAAATGCAGAGTTATTTAAGACAGACCTAGAGCTAGCAGCAGAACTATTAGAACCACTATTTGCACAAGTCTGGAAAACAGGGACAACACCAACAGAGTGGAAAAAAGGAATAATTGTCAAATTGCCCAAGAAGGGAGATCATGCAGACTGCAATAATTGGAGAGGAATAACTCTTCTCTCAGTTCCCAGCAAAATACTAGGCAGGATAATTATACAGAGAATCTCAAAAGCAGTAGACACAAACTGAGGAAAGAACAAGCAGGATTTAGAAAGAACAGAAGATGTGTAGATCATATATTTACCCTCAGGAACATTATAGAGCAGTGCTCAGAATGGCAAAGACAGTTGTACATTAATTTCGTTGATTTTGAAAAGGCTTTTGACAGTATACATAGGGACAGTTTATGGAAAATACTGAGGGGCTTATGGAATTCCAAGCTGCATAGTGTCAATCATAAAAAGCCTTTATGCCAACTTTACGTGCAGCATTGGGCAGAGCAACCTAACCTTTGAAGTGAAGACAGGAGTACGACAGGGATGCCCCTTATCAACCACTCTATTTTTAACAGTCATAGACTGGGTGATGCGCCAGACAACAGAGGGAAATCCAAGAGGAATAAGATGGACTACATTTTCTACATTGGAAGATCTGGAATATGCAGATGACATTGCACTGCTAGCACATTCACATCAACACATCCAGGAAAAAACGGTTAGACTTAATAAGTATAGCCAGCAGGTAGGCTTGAACATCAACCTAAAGAAGACAGAGGTCATGACGCTCAATGTGAGCAACCCTGAGCCCATATCAGTAAGGAATCAGCAACTGGAACAGACAGATGCCTTCACATACCTAGGATGCATAGTAACACCAGACGGCGGAGCAAGCAGAGACCGCAACAACAGAATGAACAAAGCAAGAACAGCCTTTTTTAGTCTAAACAACATCTGGAAGTCCTCTCAGTACAGCACAAGCACAAAATTAGGATTATATCAGAGCGGTGTGCTTTCTGTGCTTCTCTATGGCGCGGAGAGCTGGAGAGTTACAGAGAAGGAAATGTCGAAATTGTCCTCTTTTCACACAACATGCCTAAGAAAAATTCTCCGAATCTTTTGGCCGAATATCATCACCAACCAAGATCTGCTTACTCGGAGCAAGCAAGAGGACATGCACACCATCATAGCTGGCAGACGCTGGAGCTGGGTTGGCCATGTCCTCAGAAGAGACCCCGATGCCATCACAAGAACAGCTATGCTATGGACCCATGAAGGAAAACGAAAGAGAGGCCGACCAAAAACAACTTGGCGGAGGACTGTGGAGGCTGAGATGCAAAGAATGAACCAGAGTTGGGGCACTGTACGAAGGATGGCCGCCGACCGAGCAAAGTGGAATCAATTTGTTGTTGCCCTACAAGACGCCACCAGGCGTAATGGCCACTGACTGCTTTGACGGTCGGCGGCTAAGGATCAAAGAAGAAAAGACTGACTTCAAAATGTTCACTGTAACCGGATATTTGTTTAGGTTATACAATTCAATATTTTCATTCACCTTTGCCAGAGGAGTTACTTTGGTGAGCTTAAATATATTTGGACACCTGTTCTAATTTCAAAACATGTTAGCAGTGCATGCATCATTTGATTAGTAAGCCATGCTCATAAGTCACTAAACCACATAAGATTGCTGTTATGATGCAAGATATAATAAATTATTTTATTTTATCAGTAAAGAATGAGAATAAAACTTTTTCATTTTTAAAATCACCTAAATAAAATTCACTAATACCAAATGTTTTCATGCATTTAAAAGTTTTATAGGCCACAAATGTTATCAAGAATACTGACAATGATAAGTAAGTTTAATTATGTAGACTGATGTTCACTAGTAAGTCTCGTTAATCTAAAATAATTTGGTCAGAAGCACTTTAGTCTAAAGAAACCCTACTTATATGTTAATCACACCTTTCTATAACAATAATAAAGAGTCACTATAAAATTATTATCTTCCACTGACCTATGGTATTTTCAGTGTCCTTATTTGCATATTCAGTGGCCCAGGTTATGTTCTTTATCCATGCTTTCACAGCCTGGGGCTTCAAAAATAGTTGAGGTTTAATAACGACTGCATTTCTTTCACTTAACAGCCAGTACCATGTAAGATATGCAGCCTGAGCAAATTATGAGTAGGTTATGTCAAGCAAAATGCTAGAAGTGTGCATCAATGATATTTTAAGATTTAAAATTGTAATTATAGTTTGTAATTAATAAAGTAATTACTATTTCCTGATTGTACTGGCAATGTTAAAAGAAACAGCAGAGAGAGAACTGAAAACATGCAGTGTGTAATATTAATTATAATGTTAATTGTATTTAACTTTATTCACTAAAATCCAATAGAATGTATCATTGTGGTTGTCTTTGCCACAAAATAATTGCCTACAACATACGAATTTTATTCCAATTAAAATAAAAGTAACCTAAAAAATAATGTAACATAGGGTAATCATATTTCAAAACCAAATCTCATGTATTCACAAATACAAATGTAACATTTGTTTTATTTTTTATTTGTTTGGTTATTTTTTTTAAAGCAGTAAATAAATGTAATGTCATCAATGCATAATTAGTGAACAGATTATTGCGAAGCAGAAACGCAAAAATACTTACAATTAAACCCAATAAAGTAGAAATGATTCCCTGACAAAATGCTATACTCTTAATTCTCTTCTGTGGTATTTCATCAGCATGCTTTTCTTCAAACCTCTTTAAAATGGCAATGTCATTCTATGCTCATTTTCAAAATCTTCTCTCGTTCCTTCAGCTGTGTAGGGCATAGTTTTGCTATCATGTTCCTGACAATAAGAAAAGACTCTTAGGAACCAAGCAGCACTTAATAAAGAATTATTCATGTCAATGTGTATAGAATTGTCTTCATCGAGACCCTTCAGCTCCCTGTAGAGTATAGGCCTTCAATAATGTATATGTCTAACCCTCCTATTCTGTGTCATCCTTAAAGTTCTTCACTATCCTGTTTTATGTATGTCTCTGGTTCTCTTTACATGTGTTTTTGGGGCCACTGTTTCTTTAACCTTGCACATTCCAGAACGAGAACTACCTTATAATGCTTGTTTTTTTTTCTGTGTGTTTCCTATCCAAAGACAAAGCCTTTTTTTCACCTCTGTTCCCACTGATATTTGTCTGGTTCTTTTCATCAGTTTCATTTAAGAAATATTTAGATATCGTCTATTCTTCACAAGTATCCTTTAATGAAAGTGGGTTTTTTTTTGGTTTTTTTTTTGGTTTTTTTTTTAATTGTGGAGACTGCCTTGATATTTGTGTTGAAAATTTTTCTTTTTGAGTTCTACTTGATTTGTTTTTATTTCAGTATATTTCCAAATTATGTTAGACCTTATTGCTTGCTGTTTATTCTGATATCACTGTTCAATCCTCCAACTATGTCTGTTGCTGACAACAAATATGCCTTGTTCACTCCTGACTGAAGTTTTAGTGGCTTAAGTATCTGAAGAATGGAGTTGATGGCCCCATGTCCTATTTTCCTAAGTCACTTCTCATTATATACCTGGTATGTCAAAGTGTCATTATTCTTTCTTCTTTCTATCGAATCCAGTCTTCGCATGCATGGGTAGGCAGACCCTAACTCACAGAAGGTTTATAACCAGTCGGCTACCCTCACCTGGTTTAGCTGGCCTGGATTCAATATAATGCGTGGAAGAAACCTCCTGCTGGTTCAACGGGCGTGACGGCGATTACCAGCTACGCGCTGTGTAGCGTAAGGAGCACGGCGAGGCATGTAGAAAGCCCTGGTCATCCACTGAACCAGACTTCATCTCCAGTCGTCTTGACTTGTCTTGCCACTGGATTCAGATGGACCCAGGCGAGAGAGTGAGGTCGGCAAATTGCGAAATTCTTCCTCACTTTAAACCAAATCACTGCGCAAGTCACTCTTTCATCCACTCATCCATCCACTCACAAGTCATGTGGCGATGGGCGAGCGGCGAAGCGGCAGGCGTGGGTACGCTGGCAGTCGTAGTCGCAGACTACACACTGGCGGCTCAGACCATATGGTATTCTTCCACTGATCGGAGCAGCAGTGGGATTCGGCAGCCCCCTGAGTGTCTGAGCAGCCTTCTTCAGGAAAGCACTGCTTACCTCCATGGCACGAGGAAGGGGCTAGAAAAGGTGCCCTAAACATTCCCTGCTCCACCATTATCAAACCAGCTTACCGCGGTTGGTGGGTACCCTACTTTAACGGGCGACACATAGGAAAAAGAAAGGAAAGATTTTTCCCCCTCATTCTAGGCGCATGGAATATGACGATGGTCTTTTACCTGAAAGTCAGTGTGGATTCCGGAAACAACGTGGAACCACCGATATGGTGTTCGCTGCAAGACAGCTACAAGAAAAATGCCAAGAACAACACTGTGACCTGTACACAGCTTTCATCGACTTGACAAAGGCGTTTGACACGGTCAGTAGAGAGGGTCTATGGAAGATCACGGCAAAATACGGCTGCCCAAAGAAATTTATCACAATTGTGTAGCAACTGAATGATGGAATGCAAGCTAGAGTTCAGGAAAACGGTGAGCTATCGAGGCCCTTCCCCGTCTCAAATGGAGTTAAACAAGGCTGTGTACTTGCACCGACTCTGTTCAGTATCATGTTCTCTGCTATACTGACTGATGTTTTCAGAGACGGGGACATAGAAATCAACATCATATATCGTACTGATGGAAAATTGTTTAACCTTAAGAGGCTTCAAGCAAAAACCAAGGTCAAATCACACACCATCAGAGATCTTCTGTTTGCTGACGATAGTGCTCTCAAAGCTGGCTCAGAGGCTGATCTGCAGAATAGCGTGGATAGATTCTCCGAAGCCTGTTCCAACTTTGGGCTTACCATCAACACGGAAAAAACAGAAATCATGTACCAACCAGCTCCTGGCACAATTTATACTGAGCCAATCATCGAGGTAAATGGCGAGAATAAAAGATGTGAACAGATTCACATACCTTGGTAGCCCACTATCCCAGAACGTCGCCATTGATGATGAGGTGAACACTAGGATCTCCAAAGCCAGTAGCACATTTGGCAGACTACACACCAACGTCTGGCATCGAAGTGGAATTAGTCTACAGACAAAACTGAAGGTGTACAGAGCTGCGGTGCTTCTAGTGCTGCTGTATGCAAGTGAAACATGGACTGTATACAGACGTCACGTAAAGAAGCTTAACCACTTCCATACAGTCTGTCTCAGAAAGGTAATGAACATCAAATGGCAAGACAAGATCCCGGATACCGTCGTTCTTGACAGAGCTGGTATCCCTAGCATCGATATTATTCTGTTGCAGTCACAGATTCGTTGGGCAGGTCATGTAGTCCGTATGAAAGACCATCAGCTGCCAAAAATACTCTTTTAAGGTGAGTTGCAAAAGGGTAAACGATCCCATGGTGGCCAAAAGAAGCACTTCAAAGACACTCTCAAGACTTCATTAAAAACCTTTGTCATAAACCCTGACACGTGGGAAGCTGCTGCGCTAGACCGAACCGCTTGGCACACATCTCTTCGTAAAGGTGCAGCGGCATGCGAGGCATCCAGAAAAGCAGCAGCGGAACGGCGGAGACAGGCTAGAAAAGCCCGTGAAATAAACTCTTCACTTGAAGTGAACATTCCCTGCCCATACTGTCCAAGATCTTTCCAGGCCCGCATCGGGCTCATCAGTCACCTTCGTACCCGTAGACTAACTTAACATATTCCTAATAGCTGGATGAACAGAGTGGTCTTCATCACCCGTGATGGACGAACAACATTCTTTCTTCTGTCGCTCCTTTCAAGCCCTTGTGCTACAGGAGTGGTGGAATTGCCTTGTCAATATTTAATTGTTATGTTTAACTTAATAATAAATATTTTAAATTTAACATTAATGTGATTTTTAATATGTAATTTGTGTCAACAAATTAATTCTAGAGTACAGCATTACATCATTATCTTAATTCACTCATTTCTACAGATGAATTTATTCCCACTTTTTCACGTTCTATTGTAAAAATTGTAGATATTTTTTTATTCCATTCGCATCTACAGAAAAACTCCCACTTCCCCAAATCTGTGGTTCGTTATTATAATTATCTGAGATAACATTTTAATTCATTCTTAAACTGCACAAAGCAAACACTGCTGTAAAATATATCAAACAATCAATACCCTTTAGCTCCCCGAGGAGCATAGGCCTTCAACAAACACATGCCAAGTCTTCCTGTCCCGAGCCATCCGCTCAAGTTCTTTCCATGTTTTCCTCATCATTTTCACCTCTGTACCCAGCTCTCTTCTCCGTGTGTTTTTTGGGTCTACCTCTGCCTCTCTTTCCCTGTGGATTCCAGAACAAGGACTGCCTTGTAATGCTATCAACAGGTTTCCTCAATGTGTGTCTGTCACGAAGTGGATTTAAGTTTAGAGCTTGTCCGAGCATATAGACAAGACACTATTATGAGAAAGTCTGAGAAGATAGATTTAGATGAGAATACAGTGAGTGTGGAAGGATGAGACTTATAGCTTCGATGGTGAGAACCTAGATTGACTCTCCCTCGCCACTCGCGACTTAGTTAAGAGCTAAAGACTCACCACCTCTGACTACCATAAAGGAGATAAGGTTTCACTAAAAGTCCACAGACACCACTATACAGACAAGCATATACGTACAGTATAGTTATAGAGAAACTGATCCAGTTTACAGTTTATAGTTTATTTACACAACAAAATAAATAACACATCAAAATAAATAACGTGCGAGGTCGCACACCTGAAAAAGAACCAAAACAATTAAAAATGACAGACAATATAACCCAACCCTTTCACCCTCTCTTTCAACCTGCATGGGAAAAAAAGAATTAAGGATTAAACACACTGTACTTGGTGGGGATCTCTAAGTACTAGCCACCACTCCTAACTATCCTATTAATTAATTTTAAATCTATTCCACTGTCCGGCTGCAGACGTAACTAAATGTCTACACAAATCTGAATGAACTATCTAATGTCCTACACAGCTAATCACCAGCACTGATCCACTACCGGACTTCTTCAGTGCAAACGCAGAGGCTGTCCTCTGACTATCTGACTCTATAAATTATGTCTTTCCTCTGGTTCTGCTCAGTGTCTCTCTGACACTCCTGTCTTCTGCTGAGTGGCGTCTCCGTTACGCACCTCCTCTCGATAGCATTCGAAAAAGGAATGATGACCCTCTCTCCTGATCCTGACTACTGCCACTGATGACTTTGGTATCAAGCACGAGGTACTTGACTTGGGATGTATATGCTTCACTGCTGCTGACAATTCTTTAACGGCCGATTTAACCCTCTTAGGGTTTAGGGACAAACAGCATTATTATGGCCGTGTATACATAAAACCAACTTCCAGGCCACGCGCCTCTTTGGAGTGGTATAACGAGCGAAGAGCTCCGGATTTTAAAGATAAACCCGTTCCCATGCTGTAGCATGGGTTTCACTGCAAGAGAACTGCTATCTTTTACTGGTGCAGACGTACTTGGCGCCGGTAAATACCGCGTCACCAGTTCTCTTTCACCTCTGGCGATGCCTCGACCCTTCTACTCCTGAGAAGGCCGAATACCTTGGCAAGTTGTAAGGCAATTTACAACCCTCCCTGTGTGCCGTGAAAATGCTGTAAAACGAAAAAATATACAACACGTCAAAACATTCTCATCCCTAACGTATAACTATCTTAAATTAATAACTCTCCCGTCTTCCCCCTAAATTAACACACACGCGATAACCAAAGATTCCTACCCAAAGGTCAAACAAATTTACAATCTCCTTCCCCGCTCCCACTTACTATCTGTCTGTTATGTGAACTCCCAGACACAGGCTGACCTAAATCTGTTTGGCTAGTCTTGCCTCAGGCGTCAAAACATTTTGCTTCGTTGAAGCGAAACGTTCCCCGGCCCTACTTTCTATTAAAGACTGACCCGGGAAGGTTATCAAATCTATCCAATATAAACACACAGTTGCTACACCAACTCAGTAATATTAATTACACCCCTGTCTCCTGACTACACAACAAATTAATACACAATTAAATAAATTACACAAATACGCTCGTGTATTTACACTGCAAATATCATAATCAAATTGCGATTTTCACAACTACTACTACATACTACAGAGCGCCCGTGTGTCTAAGCGCTTATCCTCACACAATTAATATCTCAAAGCCGCTACACAAATCAAAGATACTACTAGCTTATCATAGAACAAATTATATGCACATCTTACATTGTTATTATTTCTCTAAGATAGCAATTGATGGCACTTCTGTTTAATAAAAATTAAATTAACTCCAAGAAGAAAAACTTTACTTTATCATACTAAGATCTATTATGAAACGAACTATCTACTCGCTAATAAGTTATAGACATACCCAAATTATCGAATATCTCTCGCTGAGCAACTGCTAACTCGCTGAGCAAACGATAGGCGTAGTTTTCACGGCCGCAAAATTTATCTGGACTCACGCGCTAAAACGTTTGACGCCATTATTTATAATTGAAATAACCCAAGCTATGAGTCATCGCGTGGCGTCCCTCTGGGGCCGGACCTGGACCAATAATATTGCTGCATTTTAATAAACTCTGACCTCCGCCAATGTTATCATAAACCAACCCGTGACTCATGTTTATTTCTGCTCACGTGGTACTAATTGCGTCACGTTAGCAAAAATAAATTTGATTGGTTATAGCGTTGGTTCGACGTACCTGGGTCGTGGTTCTACCCCCACCCCCGTCTAAACCCGGGCAGGTGTTCCTAACGTCGGAAAATTTTTACCCAGCATAATAATAACTACGCGCTCAACTGCCTAATAAATAAAACGAACGAAATTACTTACAGAGAGAAAAGAAGACTGGGGCAAAAATGAAATTAAAACCCACAGTACTCCTCATAAATAAACGCAAATAATACATGACGCAAATAATACATGGAGAAGAAAAATGGGGCCCGTTGAAAATAAAATCCCAGTAAATCCTCACAGTGTCCTATCCATCGCCAGCGCCTCCTTCTCAGCTCTTGTTCCACTGGCACTTGTCTGGTTCTTGTCATCAATTCCTCATTTGTGACTTTGTCATACCATTTCAGTCCGTTTATAAAAGTCTGTAGTTTTTTATTTGTTGCTTTTGTTGCTCTTCGTGTCTCAGAGCCATACAATAGTATTGACTTGACATTTGAGTTGAAGATTCTTATTTTCGTGTTGGACTTTATTTCTCTTGACCTCCATATGTTTCCCAATGCTTCAAAGCCAAAGCTCATGAAGTGTACATAGAAACAAACAAAGAAGTAAGAAGAAACATCAAAAGAGACAAGGGGAAGTATATTGAAGAGTTGGCAAGGGAAGCAGAGGAAGCTGCGGTCAAAGGAAATATGAGGGACTTGTACAACAAAACAAAGAAGCTAACAAGGAGATATAAGCAAGCAAATGGCCTCATAAAAGATAAGAATGAAAAATTGCTAAGTAATATATGGGTGGGTTTGAAAAAAAATCGAAAAAAGGTGATTCGTCTTACGAGGACAAAAGACAAAGAAAGTAGTCTACGTTACGGCCACAAGGCCTTCGTCAGGAAAAGAAAGAAAGTGAAGGCTAGATAGGAGACATAAGAACTTAAAGAAATATAAAAATAAAAATAAATAAATATAAATGAAACCTAGGTACTTCCCTGAAGGCGAAGCATGGCTGAAAAGGAAGTGACTTCTGACCCCGGATGTACACAATACATACTAAGAAACTAAAAACTAAAAAACGAAACTGAACAAAAAACTACCCAAATATAATAAAAGTGGGGACTGGAAATAGAAGAGGACAGAATAAGTAGGAGATAAATGAATATGAAATAAAAAATCTAGACAAATTAGAAAACGTGTACATCCATACATATTATGGAGGATGGCATAAAAATAGAAGAATAGGATAAGAGTGGAAAGAGTCCAAATAGAGCAAGAGAGGAAAGGGTGACCTCAGACAAAGGTGTGGAAAGTGTTGAGACCGGCTGGTTTTAGACACCCCATGCGGTGGATAAGACGGTTCTCAAGCTGTTCACGGCTGGCAGTGTCAGAGGAGCAGGATCGGATCGCAGTGACCTGGATGTCGATGGGACCCTCGTGGTCAGGACTATTGAAGTGTGTGGCAACTGGTGTGGACTTTTGCTGAGAGATGTCATTTACGTTCTGGCTGAATCTGTCCCCAAGTCGTTTGCCTGTTTGGCCAATATAGGTTTTGCAGCAACGTTTACATATGATCGTATAAATGACATTACGCGATTCACACGTGAAGCTACTGGTGATGGTGTACAAAGCCTTAGGAAAGGACACCTTCTGGGTTGAGATGACATACTTGCACGTGTTGCATCGTGTCCGACCACAGGGTAGTGTGCCAAAGTGAGTGGCATTCTCCTTAGGGAGACGGCTGTGAACAAGGAGATCCTTCAAGTTCTTGTCGCGTCTATATGCCACCAAAGGTGCTTCACCGAATACTTCTTGGGTCGCAGGCTCTGCTTGGAGGATAGGGAGGTGGCGGAAAAGGATCTGTTTGACAGCAGTGCTGTGAGGGTGATGGGTCAAGATTAATTTGACTCTATCTGAAGTGGATTTATAGTGAGGTATGAGGGCCTCCTGACGAGAGATGGGGAGCATACGTTGGAGAGCAGAGGTGAGAACATGTTCCGGATAAAGTCTGCTACGGAAGAAATCCAACATCTCATTTGCTCGGAAGTGGAAGTCATCGTCGTCTTGGCACAAACGGCGGAGGCGGAGAAGTTGTGAAAAAGGAAGGGAGTCACGACAGGCCCGAGGATGAGAAGAGGTATACAGGAGGTAGCTGTGGGCATCTGTCGGCTTGTAGTATACTGAGGTATTAAGGCCGGAGGGCGTGATAGAAATAGTAATGTCAAGGAAGTTGACAGATACTGTGAAGACGAGGGAGGTGAACTTGATGGTGGGGTGAAAGTGGTTGACACAGTCGATGAAGCGATATAAATCAGTCTCAGACATATCTGTGAGACCTATGCCATCATCGATATATTTGCGGTAAAACCCGGGAAAAGGACCGGAGTATTGTTGCCTAAGTAATATACAAGAACAAATGAAGAGATATACAGAACATTTTGAGGAACTTCTCAAAAGACCAGCTCCAACTAATCCCCCAGACATCCAGCCAGCAGAAGAGGAGCTACAAATCAGCTGTGAACGACCAAGTGAAGAAATAAAGAAAGCCATGAAGCTTCTGAAAGAAGGAAAAGCAGCTGGTCCAGATTGCATTCCAGCAGAGGCCATCAAAACAGATATTGATACCTCTAGAGAGATATTATACAAACTACTGAGCAAAGTCTGGGAGAGAGAGGAAATACCAGCAGAATGGAAGGAAGGTTATCTGGTCAAGTTGCCTAAGAAAGGAAATTTACAAGAGTGCACAAATTATAGAGGAATAATGTTACTATCATTGCCAGCAAAAGTATTAAACAGAATCATCCTTGAGAGATTAAAAGAGTCCATAGACAAGCAACTGAGAGATGAACAAGCAGGTTTTCGACTAAATAGATCCTGTACAGACCAGATAGCCACACTGAGAATAATAGTTGAACAAAGTCTGGAATGGAATTCACCGCTATACATCGGATTCATGGACTATGAAAAGGCATTTGACAGTGTAGACAGAGAATCACTTTGGAAATTAATGAGGCATTATGGAGTTCCCATGAAGATCATTAACTTAATAAAGAAGACCTATGAAGACATGACATGCAGAGTTCTTCATCAAGAACCGTTTAGGATTAGAACGGAAGTGAGACAGGGATGCCTCTTGTCTCCATTTCTTTTCTTACTTGCAATAGATCGGGTTATGAAAACATCGACATCACACAACATAAATGGAATCCAGTGGAATCTGACTAAACAGTTTGATGATCTGGATTTTGCAGATGACTTGGCTCTTCTGTCCCATAACCATAATCAGATGCAAGAAAAAATGAAAATTCTCGATGAGAGATCACAACAAGTGGGTCTGAAAATACACAGGGACAAGACAAAGATTATGAGAATAAATGCAAGAATGCAAAATATATAGTCTGAATTTAAAATTCTTTGTTCTTGATAACCCTCATTTTTTTATTTTTTCATTTTAAGCTCAAACAAACCAAACTCTTCATACTGTTACGAAATGTTTTTTTTCTTTAACATTAGAGTCAGTTATTCAAATAAACAGCTACAACACACAATACTGACTTGATACTAATATTTATCTTTGGGTGTCCCTGATATGCTTGACCACACAATGGGCATTCCTGCTTTTCAGAAGCAAAGTACCATTTTGCAAGACATAACCGGCAAAAAGTATGACCACATATTAGAGATGTTGGATGAACAGCAAGGAAGAAGCATACTGAACA
This sequence comes from Oreohelix idahoensis, assembly GCA_024509875.1. Classification (NCBI taxonomy): domain Eukaryota; kingdom Metazoa; phylum Mollusca; class Gastropoda; order Stylommatophora; family Oreohelicidae; genus Oreohelix; species Oreohelix idahoensis. The sequence goes on along the minus strand of JAMPIV010017846.1, from coordinate 612,377 downwards.
TGCAAAATCTTCCGAAAACTCATTGGAACCTGAAAACACAAGAAGATACATAAACGGATTTAAACGGGACATGAACTTGTTAAAACATAAAAATACATTTCTTTTGAAACAAAATGTAAAAGTTATCATTGTAAAATACATCTTATGAAAGAAATTTGTAGGTCTATTGTAAAGTATATCTAACAAACATTTTTTTTCTTTATAATCAAAACTGATGTCCTAAGAAGCTGTGGCCGTACAGCGGATGATGTTAGTATTGATGGTACTTGTCGTATAGTGGGACTCGTCTCATTGTCCCGTGTGGTGAAGTGGGATGTTATAAATATTTATAGGGGACTTAGTGTACTGACTGAGATCAGCTGTGAAGGTATCTATATCTAATAAGAGTAGTGTATTATAGATACCTTACTTGCTGCCACATATATATATATATCTCAGTCAGAATTATTCTGGAATAGTGTGATGACTACGTTATATGTCTAGGGTATGTGTATGATGAAGTGTAAGTCATAACAACAACAGACAGATAAACAATTTAATTTATTCCACCACACTTGACAACACTGTGACACTCACATACATATAACACTCTAAAGGATATCTTAAAGGAGTCACTGATAACTTTTCAAATAACAATATGTATTCATTGCTGTCATGAATGGATATGTGTCCTGATTCAAATACAAAGGGAACCAGGAATCACAATCAATTTTAATTACAAGTTATATGTACAGAATTTATCAATATGAATATTGTAGTGACATATATTATTAAAAGTATCCTATGTGTGTCAGTTGTGTAGTAGTAATATGAGGTAATACTGGTTTTGTTTTTGTTCAAGCTCTGTTGGTATTTGTCATCATGACTTCAATAGTTTGTCTTTATTGGAACTAGTATTGGAGATGTTCTCAGTTCCTGATATTAAAACAATTTAATTCCCCTCTTAATGTTATTTTTACAAGGTCATTTTAAGATGGGGGTACATAATTTTGAGCTCAGCTGGCCACATCAGCTTATCTTGCGTGATGGCGGCAGGAAAAGACTCCTCTGCTCGATTTCTCCCCTGGGCTCTGGAGACACCTCACTGATAGCTAAATGGACCAAGGAGTATGCTGTCCGACTCTGGATTCAGCAAAGCTCTGACCAGGTGCTGCTCAATACCATCAAGACCACGGTCCCACAATTCATAGAATAAACACAGATACGTTGACTAGCAATGAATTCTGGCACAAATACTGGCACAAATTCCCATCTGCTTATGTTCCAGGCTTTTATTTAGCAAAAATATGAGCTGGCTTCAACGCACTGTTGCTTTATCAAGCTTATTTGAACTAGTGGTCTCGAACTAACGCTCCTAAGTGATTATATCAGCGAGTCTGGCCAATGGAGCCACGTTTCGACAAGTGTTTGAAAAAATTTTACCTTCCTACGTCTCCCCTAACAACCAAAGATAGTATTTATAGTCCGACCAATCGTGTTTAGTCTTATATTTGTTGCGCTCCAATCAATTTGGAGTTTACATGGTAGGCTATTTCCGTACGTAAGGTTTTTTCAAACACGTTATAAAAAAATTTTATGAGCAGAAATGATTTCATGCTGTCAGGCATCCCCACTATTTTATTTTGGTTATAATTTGGTAATTCCTAGACTATTTGCGTAACGTTTTACATATTCTTTGTCAGCAAGCCCTAAGGAACCCAAATATACAAATTTAAAAGAGCTAAGTGGCTGCGTTCAAAATATGCAATTTCTTCTACCTCCTGTTTAGAAGATGTGCTGTCTGGGTACTGTAATGTTTTCAAACGTAAACCCATCTATTGTCATCTTTTCTAATAAGAGTTTTTCAGGATTTAAAAACCTAACTCTGGGAAGGGTAGTGAATTTATCACTGTCCGTCTGAAAAAAAAGTTAGTGCATGTGGCCTTACACGCGTGATAGTAGTAATTGTGTATCGCGCGACGCGTGTTGCATGCGTTCCTGATTTTCAGCCCTCCCTCTCTCTTTCTATTTGAGTCCATCTGTTCGTTCGTTTTGGTAACGCAGTATAATTAATGTTAGGATTAATTTAGGTCATTACGCAGGGTGCCTCTCAATGTTTTTCTTAGAAATGCAATACCCGTTTTAATGTGTTGTGGAAACGCTTGTATTTATGCAGTGGCTTATATTTAACGTGGAAACGTTACAATTTGCAGACGAAGCATAAAACAAAGGGGATTTCGAGTACATTCCTTGTGACAGCACTGTTATTTTACCATTGCTCTTTTCTTTATTAGAATTTATTTGTTAAGCTTTACATTTACCTTTTAATTTATATATGTGGATTAGAATATTTCACGACATCCCGCAGTGGGCAGCTAGGTGTTGATGATGTTATGATAAAACAAATCTTGACGATATAACATCACATGACAGACAGATGATGGGATGGAGAACATCTGGCGAAAAGTACTGCACTCAAACAGCGGTGAACAACAAAGATGATGTTTATTTAAAGCTAGTCATAAAATCCGCTGAAATCATAATTCATGCCCAACCTTTCCTCTGAGGCGGGTCATCTCCCATAATAACAATGTTCATAGGCAACTTTTGAAATAATTCTTCTCTCGCTCCATCTTTTTTTTTTTTTTTTTTTTTTTTTTTTTTTTTTCTTAACCAGCGGCACTCGGGTTTTCAGCCCTTCGGCCCAATGACATGTCATTGCGAGGCTGGGGAACCTGAGGACTTTCCTTCCAACCCGGTCAGGAGCTTCGCTCCTTCCCATCCACAGAGGGTTTATCACAGGAGCCGTTCAGGCTATTCAGTCAAATTTCCGGCGTTTGAACATTTCTTCAAACGCCGCCACCCGGGTTTGAACCATGAACACCTGGTCGCCAGTACAACGCCGAAGCCATTACACCAGCGCGGCTCCCTTTTTTCTTATTTAGTCTGACGCTGTTTCTAAGATTTCTAGCTCATCTACTGTTCTGTTCTTCTGGTTTCCTAACCCTTGACAAGGCCTGTAGGACTGGTGAAACTAATCGATGTATCTTTGATATAAGACTGGTCTAACCACCAGGGCTGTTTATTTGTATCAATAGTCACTTGTTCTACGCTTCCCCCTAGCTACTGTCTATTGTCTCTGCATCAACAAAACATACCTGTTCGTCTTGTAGTCTTGACAAATTGTTAACACAATCTTGAACTGGCGACATTGTCTTTCTTGTCTTTATCTATCATCTATTTAAAGTGGCGTTTGAGCGTCTTGTTGGTTCGGTAAAATAATTTGATACAATACTGTGACCACAAGCAACCAACCACCTTCAGTGGCTTGTTCGCCAGAATGAACCATCAAACATCGCTCGCCACTACACAACTTTAATACATAGCAAACTTGCTATCCTACGCTAAGCGCGTTCCAAATCAGATTGACTTCATCTTATTCCCGATTTAACATTCCCCCGTTCTCTGCTAAAATGTGTTCACCCTCGCAACACTTTCTCGTGCGTGTTTATTTTTGATAGCTCACCAAAACCTTTCAAGGGACGTAATTTAAAGTCATCTCCCTTTGCTGATTAAACTCAAAACCCATACAATCGTCTTTAATCTTATTACTAAACATTACTATGCAGATCAGTTACACCATAATTTAGAACTCACATGAAATACTAAACCAAAACACCAAGCTACATCTCCCTAAAGACGGACATACGGAGTTACCTCCCTTACCTCAAAACACTCAGTGGAAATTCAACAATTCTCTATTACAAAACGAATTTTATATTACTACTATGACAAAACTCATTCAAGATTACACCAACGGAAAATATGGCACAGTACTGGGATTTGCTAAAAAGAACAATTAAAGAAGTAACACAGTCTATTGCAACTCACATACAAAAAAATATTAAAAAACGAAAACAGATGTTAGAAAAAGCACTATTCCTAACCGAAAAATTAGACAGAAACGCCCCACAAATTTTTTCACTACAAGAAGAAATATCAAAGTATGACCAATACACAATTAACGGGGCTCAAGTAAGAACCAGACCATACGTCCCAATACAAGAGATACCGAGTAAACAATTTCTAACAATAGAACAAAACATACAAAAGAGCAGACAAATACACAAAATTGCTGATATAGCAGACATAGAATTAACAACCTCCCCGGAAATAATCAAAGCCTTCCACGAGTTTTATTCGCAATTATATATGTAGGACTCTACACAGTCACCAACAGAACAATTTTCGCCCAGCCTACAGCTCACGGTTAAATGACTATGAGAAAAACATTTTGGATGAGCCTCTCACAATAAACAACCTACGATCCGCCTTTAACACACTAAAAAAAAAAAAAAAACCCTGGTCCTGACGGTCTATCAGTAGAATTCTACTTAAAATTTTTTCACCTACTTGGGCTACTCCTTTTAAAAACACTTCATGAAGCTTTTAATAAAGAAGAACTCCCCGCTAGTTTAAACCAGTCCTTCATAACCTTAATACACAAAATAAACACAGACAAGAAATACATGCAAAATTACAGACCAATTTCTCTCCTTAATACAGATTACAAAATTCTTGCCAAGGCCCTAACATTAAAACTACAACCTTTTATGCATAAACTCATACACCAGGATCAACAATGTGGAGTTAAAAATAGAAACGTAAACAAACATACACATTTCATTCGGGATATTATTCAATACACGCATCACAAAAACACACCTGCAGCAATAATGTCCATAGATCAAGAAAAGGCTTTTGATAGGGTTCCACGTGCATTCTTGCACAAAACTTTACAAGAAAATAATTTCGGCCAATATTTCAGATCTTGGATAAAAATCATATACAAAACACCGGAAAGCAAATTGCTGATAAATCACAATATATCTGAAAAAATTTCTCTCACTCGATCAGTCAGACAAGGTTGCCCAATGTCTCCTTTACTATATGTTCTAGTGTTGGAACCTTTATTAGAGAGCATCAGAAAAAGTACAAGTATTAAAGGCGTTCATGTACCAGGTATAGGTGAAAGGAAACTAATAGCATACTCTGATGACAAAATCTTCTTCCCCTCAAGCAGATTATTATTATTTTTTTATTTATTTTTTTTCTTAACCAGCGGCACTTGGGCTTTCAGCCCTTCGGCCCAATGACATATCATTGCGAGGCTGGGGAACCTGAGGACTTTCCTTCCAACCCGGTCAGGAGCTTCGCTCCTTCCCATCCACAGAGGGTTTATCACAGGAGCCGTTCAGGCTATTCAGTCAAATTTCCGGCCGTAAACATTTCTTCAAACGCCGACGCCCGGGTTTGAACCATGAACACCTGGTCGCCAGTACAACGCCGAAGCCATTACACCAGCGCGGCTCCCTCAAGCAGATTATCAATAATAAATATCCTAGATACCTTCGATAAATTTAGCAAAACTAGCAGTTCAAAGATCAACAATAAAAAATCACAAATAATGGGCATGGGACATTAGGCAAACAAAACAGACTTTCCCCTGCAGCTAGCACAAACTAGTAATATGAAAATATAAGGAATAAATTTCATGCCTATACTATATGAAACAAACAAAGAAATGTGGAAAAATATAACCTTAAAAACTGAAAATAAATTAGAATGTTACAAATATAAAAACGCTACAATCTTCGGTAGGGGCATCATAGTAAACACGTATGTTATCACTAAGCTACTATATATATGCAATATTTTTAACCCTCCAAAAAGAACCATAATAAAAATAAATTCTTTAATCAGACACTTCATCTTCCATCACACAATACATAACATAAAACACAAAACATTAATACAGGATAAAGCAAGAGGAGGAATATCCCTACAAGATAAATCTACCAAAATTCAAGCTATGAGAATCAAATTTATAAGTAGCATAATAAACGAACCACAGTGTTATCCATCAGCACATTACTATATTGGACTATCATTAACAAAATTATGTAAATTTAACAATACAGCACCGGAGTCTTACCAAATTTCTATAAACAATGCGTTGCATGCATACAAGGAAATGAAACAATAATACACCGAACAACCAAAGAGATATATCAAAATTTAGTGTTAGCACAGGAACCTCCGCTTTACCAAAGAATAAAAAGAGGATATAAATATGGCGTATCAGATTACTCGCAGGTTTTCACTCATTTACAAAAAACAAACACATCACCAAGGGTGAAAGAAATAACTTATAGATTATTATTTAACTCAACACCAATCATGTATAGAGAAAGAAAAAAAATTACGGTTTTAATAAAATGTAAACTCTGTAGACTAAACGTCATGGAGACAGAGGAACACATATTCTTTTATTGTGATACAGTGACACAAACTTTGAACACTTTGAAACAGACATTACAAAATCATACAACAACAGAGGTGGATATGTATAAAGCAGTTATGCTCAGCATCATTCCACAGATGACTCCACACATTGAAATACATTTACAAACGCTTTTAGCAGAATATAGACACCTGGTGTGGATTTGTAGGAATAAAGCCCTCTATGAGCAGAGGGTCTTTAATGCAAAACTGTTTCTATATGTATTCACACATAAAACAAAGCATTTAACCCAGCTGACGTAAACTTCAGAAAAGACAAATACCATACATGTTGGCATTTACTACAACATTATGTTATGGAAAATGTATGAGTATGATGTGTGTCTGCATGTAAAGAAAAAAAAAATACTTAATTAAAAAAAAAAAAATTTAAAAAAAAAGAGATCAAAGTGTCTTAGCCAGAGCCGGGATCACACATAATTCACACATTCTACTAAATAAAGTAGACCTCACTTTGAGCCCCAGAAGGGGTATTAAAAAAAAAAAAAAATCCAACGTGCAGAACAGAAATGTGTCCGCACAGAGAAGCCCTGCTTTAAATAATTATAATTAGTTTATTTTTATTTACCTATTATTATTAGACCTATATAATCATTATTTTGAATCTTTATCCTTTTCTTTTTTTGTTCCTTCCATTGTTAATCAACACTATCTTTAAAAAAAAAAAAAATTATGTATGTATGTTGTTATACATATAATAATAATAATAATAAATTCTTTAAGCACCAAACACGGCGCATAAGGCAGAAACCAGTGCTCTCCAGGTTGTTCGCTGTGACGCCACTCCTCCCAGCTCTTGCACACCATTTAGGCCCAACGCTCTTCCCTCTCCCATTATTGTTCCCCTGAGTGTTTCCCCTGGTCTTCCCCTTTTCCTCCCACCCTCAGGAACCCAAGTGAGCGCCTGTATTACACACATTCTTTCCCCATACTAAATAGCGCCTGTAGTGCCTTCCCTCCACCGATGCCCATGAGACCGACACATGACCACCGTCCTTTCCCCATACAGTCGGAGACACACTTCTGCCCAGAGTCTTCTCTCACCTGTCGACCAGTCTTGAATTCCCTCCAACCGATGCCCATGAGTTCTCCAAGACATCCGCCCTCGAATGTATTCAGCCCGTTCTCCAACGATTCTGTTACCTTCCAACTCTCACAGCCGTATGTCAACACTGAGACAACATCTGAATTAAACAGACGAAGCCCGGCATGTATACTCAATGATCGCAATTTCCAAATGTTAGATAATCCATTGAAGGCGCTAGCTGCCAAAGCAATTCTAGTATGGATTTCTCTTGTTGTGTCACCATCCTGAGTCATTTTACTGCCTAAATAATTGAAACTTTCAACTTTCTGTAGTTTTTCCCCGTTCAAGATGATATCAAAGGTCTCGTTAGAAAAGTTCATAGCTTTAGTTTTAGAGGCATTTATTTGGAGACCTATTTTAACCGAGAGATGACACAAATTATTTATTGCTTCTTGGGATTGTCTTGGTGTTGAACTTAAGAATGCTACATCATCTGCGAAATCCAGGTCCCCCAGGAATTTTCCATTTGTCCATTTTATACCCAATTGTTCATTGTGGGTATAGTTTCTCATAACCCAATCAATAGCTATTCCAAAAAGTAGTGGTGACATAATACAGCCTTGTTTAACCCCTGTTTCTACTGTAAACCATTCTGTATTCCCTTTATTTGTTCTAACACAACATCTTGCATTGTCATATAGCGCTTTGATTATATTCACATATTTTGTTGGAAAACCATAGATTGTAAGTATCTTCCACAATGATGGGCGGTGTAGACTATCAAAGGCTTTTTGAAAATCGACGAAGGTGATAATAAGTGGCGATTGCCTTTCCACTGATTCTTCTATAATTGTTCTTAGTGTGAATATTTGATCAATACATGATCGTTTCGGCCTGAAACCCGCTTGTTCTTCTCTGATCTTTTCGTCAGCATGCAATTTAAGTCTTTCTAACATCATGCAACATAATAATTTTCCAGGTACTGATAATAGAGATATACCACGCCAGTTATTACAGTCTGATAGATCACCTTTCTTCGGTAACTTTACAATAATACTGTCTTTCCATTGTTGTGGTGGTTGTTCTTCTCTCCATACTTCATTTATAATATCTAAAATTCTCAAGAGGTTTTTGTCATTAACTGCTTTAATCATTTCCCCTGAAATTTCGTCAACTCCAGCAGCTTTAAAATTTTTTAATCTTTTAACGGCTTGTTTGATCTCGTCCAGCGTGAATTCATCGCAAGTTATTGGCAAGGTGGTTGTGAGTGTTTCATTATTAAAATCAGGTGTTACTGTTGGTGGTGGTCTGTTTAGCACCTCCATGAAGTGCTCAGCCCATCTCTTCATTTGTTCTTTTTCTGTTGGTATTGAATTCCCTAATTTACCTTTAACTACTATTACCAGTTCTTGCAGCATTTTCAGCTTCTACGGCCAGTTCATTGATGAAATGTCTTTTATCTCTTCGAGTTTTTGTCTTCACTTCTTTATTTAACAAGTTATAAGATAGTTTGCAAGATTCAACTGCATTATGTGTACTTGCCGCTAGTAGTTTAAGTTTTGCTGTTTTCCTTTCTTGTATTTTATCCCAAGTATCTTTTCTCATCCATTTTTTCTTTTTATGTACTAGGTATCCGGTGGTCGCTACTGCTGCTTCTGTCATTGCTGTTCTCAGTTGTTCCCATTTAGTATCGATTGTCTTGGTGGTGATATCGTTGTCAATTTTGCCTAAAGCATCGAAATAGTTGTTCATTTTGACATTATATTCCTCCTTTATATCATTTGATTGCAGTCTGTGTACATCTATTCTTCTATTTTTATTCTGTTGGTATAACTTCTTCAGTTTAATTCTCAGTTTAGCTATGCAGAGGTTATGATCGCTTCCGATCTCTGCACCTCTGTATGCTCTGACGTCTTGAACTGATGAGCGAAATTTAGCGCTTATGCAGAAGTGATCTATCTGGTTCTTAGTTCTGCCATCAGGTGAATTCCATGTTATCTTGTGGATATTCTTATGTGGAAAGATGGTGTCTGCCACAACGAGGTTTGATATTTCACAAAGTTCTAGAAGTCTTTCGCCATTTTGATTCATACAGCCTATGGTACTCAATATGTACATCCTGCTTCCTTTTCTTCATATTTTTTCCCCTCGGTTTTATACATATCAAAGCCCTTGGTTTTGAACATATAAACTGGGTGTGCATGTGTACAAAAGTAGTTGTGAGAACAGAGGAGTCTTCATTTGCTATGTAATTTTTTCTCATGTTCCTTGTTGTAAAATGTACATATTATGTTAACTGAAATGGAATGCAAATAAAGACAAAAGAAACCAAAAAAAAAAAATGTGTGAACAGAAAGGTGCACTAGAAGAAAAAAAAAAAAAAAAAACCTCACTTTGAGCCCCAGAAGGGGTATTTTTAAAAAAAAAAAAATCTCGGCCTTTTGGCTAAGATCAAAGTGTTTTAGCCAAGGCCGGGATCACACAATTTTACACATTTAACTCAATAAAGTCAATAGACCTCACTTTGAGCCCCTTCTGGTGTAATTTAAAAAAAAAAAAAAAAAAAAGGTGCAAGCCAGCTGAGCCGCGTATCTTTCTCGGCCTTTTGGCTAAGATCAAAATGTCTTAGCCAGGGCCGGGATCACACATAATTTACACAATTTATTCAATAAAGTCAATGGACCTACCTTTGAGCCCCAGAAGGGGTATTAAAATAAAAAAAAATAAAAAAAGTATCTGCATCAGTAAATGCTGCATCAGCATCTCTTCTCCGACCAACTTCAAACCCTATAAATGCTGTCCAGACAAGAAGCAAATGATTTGAGCACCACTTTTGAGTGCCACTGGATGGCACGGGACTACAAAAGGCGAAAGCTGGTAGAAGAATACTATCCATTCCACCTTCGCTACGTTGCAATAAAAAAAATGTTCAGTTCTGCCAAAAGAATTGCAGGAAGTGGCAGCCCAAGAACTCCATGAATTTCCTCGAGATTCATTTTTTACTCGTCTGAAACCTCGGTGCATCCTCACATCAAGACCTCGATGGGTCATATTAGGTACAGACTCAGCAGAATATCATGGCGACTCCTGGCAGACTATAACAAGTTCAGCAGAGTGTTAAGGGCAACTTGGTAGTTAAACTAAAGTTCAGTACTTCATTTTAGCTTTTATTTTTTTAAGGGATGTATTTATTATGACTGCAGTATTTGACAGAAAGACAGCAGACATTTTATGTTTGAATAATTGATTAAAGTAAAAAGAATACGGTTTTTAAAAAAAAAATAAATAAATAAATAAAAACACTCTTCTGCTCATTTCACTTCCCCTTAACAAAGACATATAGTCTATTAACAACTCTATTTAACTTTTTTGAACCATTTTTCTGTACTCTCTTTCATTCTTAAAGTCCCAAGCAACCGGTCTCAAAGTATTCCAGAGGTCAATCAATGTTAATTCTCTAGATCTAAAGGTTTTTTATAAAGTGTCTTAGCCAGGGCCGGGATCACACACAATTTACACAATTACTCAATAAAGTCAATAGACCTCACTTTGAGCCCCAGAAGGGGTAAAAAAAAAGGTCTTTTATATTTGGACATGCGCCCTAATATAACCGACTATGTTGAACAGGACGCGCCTCGGCAAAACGAGGCAAAATTTTATATTAAAAAAAAAAAAAAGGATTCCATGATGTGAGCCCTATCATAAATAAACTAAATGGTCCATTGAATAAAAAATAAACATTTTTTTTAAGTTTGTTCGATATGAATGTTCTGAAAGAACATACTATCAGTTAAAATCCTGAGCTGCAGATAAGCTTTACATTTCTCCTTGCTGCCTTGACATACGCCTTTATTTAGTTGACAAACCATTAATATTACACCCCAAACAAGTTTTAAAATTAATAATACCAATGCTATAATAATGCTTTTCCATACTTTCTTTCCTTTTGTAAGTTATCTCCTGTTCTGTATTTTTCTCTAGAAAGCTTTGATGAGCTTCTTTCGCAACAGTTTCTTCCTCACCAATCTTTTCAAATTCTGTTTCATCCATCTGAAAAAATGTAATACGTCAACATTCAAATGTTATTAAAATTATATTGTTACCTTCTGTAATACTAACATACAAATTATTTTCTCCTTTTAATTCTAATTACCAATGCCATTAACTGCTTTGTAAAAGAAATCACATTTTATGAAGATTTGTGTGTGTGTTAAATTTAGCTAAAAGAGCAAATGGACTGGATTCCCTGGCAAATAGTTGGAAAAGTGGACCTGCTGACAATTATAGCTGACTTTTGATATAGACCACCCGTGTGTTACCGGGGCCCGAAAGGGGAGCAAAGAATAGTAACACTGTACCCTACCATGCATGTCGTAAAAAGCGACTAAGGAGGGTTGGGAATGGGGCTGGTTACCCCGTCCCGTAAAAAACTTTTTACCACAAAAACTTCAACAAACATGGACAAGTCAAATAAAGAATATAAATCAACTCAGCCGCCCAAGACAGAAGAAGGTCCTCTGGAAAGGAGGCGCATGAAGCAACCTAGAGAAAGCAGAACGGAGTCTGGATTGCCGACTAATATTTTTTCGTCTAGGAAAATCTCCAGGATTGGCACCTGGAATGTTCGCACTCTGCGTGAACAAGGGAAAACTGTACAGGTAGCATCAGAAATGACAAATTACAGGATTGATATCCTGGGTCTCTGCGAGACACGGTGGAAAGGCATAGAGAAGAGGAGATTGATCACAGGAGAAAGGGTGTTGTCCTCGGGACATGAGGAGAAAAGAGCCCAACACAGTGAAGGGGTGGCTCTAATGCTGTCTAAGGAAGCACAGAAGGCACTTATAGAATGGGAAGCAATGGGACCCCGAATTATAACAGCAAGGTTTAAATCAGTCAAAAAGAAAGTAAATATAAACATCATCCAGTGTTATGCACCAAAAAACGATAAAGAAGAATCTGTGAAAGAAGACTTTTACACCAGACTACAAAATGTCTTGGACAATTGTGACGGAGCGGATGAAAATAGAAGCTACCCTTGAAAAGCATCGGGGGCTCTGGATTTTCGTGTAATTTTATCGCTAACGTGGAATCCCCACGCGTGCTGATTAGTATGCATCATTTCCACGTGGATTTTCCCCACGCGGGATAATTAGTATGCAACAGTTATCATGCGGACAGCCAGGACATCGCTTTGTCTTTAATTTTAGTTTAGCCACGCCTACTGTCTACCTCTAGAGCGATGAGCATCAAGCTATTTTCTAGTTCTTTTTCTGCCACCCCTTCAAGAAGGCGTTGCCAAGAGGAAACGGCAAGCGGTCAGTTATCAAAGACGGTTGTAGTCCATAGGAACGAGCAGAACGATTTAACACCTCCGGTTGACACTTTCATACGAACTGGTCAAGAGGGCTGGAAATCGCTGGCGGACGAGACGAACGGGGAAGTGTAGAGCTTGGACTGGCGGCGCAGAAACGAAATAGTTCCCTAAGATCAAGAAAGGCGAGAAACTTCGCATGTGGCTATCATGTCTCTTTCATTAATTATATATTGGTACCACTGAAAAAGGCAGTTATCATTCGCGCCACGAGAGTTGAAGAAGTACCTAGCTTATATTAGAATCTTACAAGATTTCTTTGGATTTCTCTATACTTGGTGGGAACTCATTCTGTGTGCTGCGGTAAAATATATTAGAATTTGAGTGATTCAATTATAGTTTCTTCATTTTATTTCACTGGATTTTGTGTTAATTTAAACCTATTAAATAAACATATAGCATAGTTCTCCAGATGTAAATCGAAGATGTAACTATCCGTTATTTCCCGAGATAATAGATGTGAAACATAAGTTTAAACGCTAGGCGATCGTAATAGTTTAATAACCATATATTTTTATTTCATCTTGCGTAAATTTTGAGTAATTAACTGTTCATATCTAGTGTGAATTAAAACGATACATTAGCTAGTCATTCGTGTAGTCCTTTTAATATAAATAATTAAATACCGGAGTGATTTTACAGGTCTTATATAAAACGCGGGTGTTAGAATTAATTATAGTAGAATTACCTGTTTTATATATTCTCTTTTATACAGGTGGTCATACCTTGACGATCCAACGGTTTTTACTATATAGAGAGTCATGTTCAGATGGCTTATGGCATCCCAAATTATATTTTCATAAACATACAAAAACATTTGTCAATACAAAATCTGAGGTTTCGAGACCCTTCTAAACCCACGAGAGCGGTTAAATAACCAGAACGGTCAATTGTTCAATTGTGTTTAAATATTAAACCGGAACGGGACAATGCCAAAAGATTTTTCTATATTATATTAAATCATATAAAGTTCCCTGGCCTGATGAGGCAGAACCTAAAGCACAAATTTATTTAAGAAAACCCATATGACAGTAAACAGTGTTCCTAACACCAAATATACAGAGAACATCTTCAGCTATTTCATTCAGAGAACAGGCTGGAAGTAACATTCCGATGTGTGATAAATATCTTCACAATTTCACTACGACAGAAACCAAGAGAAAAAAACTTATTTCACCCCCCCCCCCCCCCCCCCCAAAAAAAAAAAAATACCTGCAGTGCGAAAGAGGAATAACCCCATCCAGGAAAACTATAATCAACGCACCACTTCAGCGAAATCTCCGAGAGAAAATAGCAGTTGCCTAGACGGAGTTTCTGGGGCTGAATAGGACAAATAACAGTACATATGATAATATTAAATCCACTGTGTATGATTAAATTCCACGGATGTATGCAGTGTCGGCAGAGGGTAAGTTTGAATGTCGTGAGCTCACGGAATGAATGTAGAGCGTGAAACGGAACGAAATAATTTATTTTCTTAATGTTACTACTAATATAACACCTTCTCTGTTATCTATCTCTCACTAAGTCTGAAGACCCCCGGGATAGTTCAATTAAGGACCTACCTGTTACCCGTCCTGCCTACTCCCCACTCCCATTGTTAATCATTTGTTTGATCTTTTGGGTAAATAACCTCGGGTTGGATCATTCCTAGTTTTTTCATACCAGAGGGAGGGTCCATGAGAGTATATATATATTTTTTATCTTTCTCTTATGTAACGATAATTCATTGATGTAATGATAACGATGTATTTTATGTTGTGATCTATTTTCTTAAAGATATAATAAACTTCATAAGCCTTAAAGCTATTGGTGTCAGTCAAAACCCTTCCCTGATATATAATTATACAGTTAAAAAAAAAAAAAAGAAACGCATAGCTATCCGAGGGCGCGTTTTTATGAGTTTGTAAGTAAAATTTTGTGCTAGGGTATATAAAAACCAGCCACAAATGTTCTTTACAGTGTCAAATGCACGTGTTGACCTGAATTGCGTTCGTTTTTGTAATCGTTACAACGCAGTGGTCAATAGTGTTTATGACGCAATTTTTTACCACAGCTCATGTTGCGCGCACGTGAAAGCAACAAAATTTGGGGTGAACACTATTCACTGACTACGCAACTGAAATCCTATAAAAGGATAACGCTACACACACAAAAATTCAGTTCATTTTCAAGCAAACATTTATGGCGTCTCTTTTGATAAATTTAAGGAACATTGCTATTGACCGACTGCATGCAGGCGAAAGTCAAAGTCAGGTTGCCAGGCATCTAAACGTGCATCAGAGTACCATCAGTCGACTTTGGCAGCGATTCCAAGCCACTGGCTCAGTTGAAGACCGGCATCGCAGTGGACGACCCAGAGTGACAACAGCAGCGGAGGATCGCTTTATTCGGCTTCGTCACCTCAGAGACAGGTTTACAACAGCTTCCTCAACTGCCCAGTCATTGCCTGCAGGACGTCATGTGTCTGATCAAACTGTCCAGAATAGACTGCATGACGCTGGACTTTGGGCACAACGACCTCACCGAGGACCTGTCCTTACGCGCCGCCATCGCCAAAATCGACTTCTTTGGGCCAACCAGCATCGTCCCTGGGCAGCTGACAATCAATGGAGACGTGTCTGGTTTAGTGACGAATCTTTCTTTTTGTTGCAGAGTCATGATAGACGGCGTAGAGTCTGCCGTAGGCGAAATGAACGTTTTGCACAAAATTGCGTTGATGAAACTCCGCCGCACGGTGGTGGAGGTGCAATGGTGTGGGGAATGATCAGTTACAACGGAAGGAGTCAATTGGTGCACATTGAAGGAGGCTTGAATGCGCAACGATACGTCAGTGAAATTCTTCGACCCCATGTCCTTCCACTTTTGGCTGCCCAAAGGTCTGTGTTTCAACAGGACAACGCCAGACCCCATTGTGCACGGTTGACCACACAGTTCCTGACTGCCATCAACATTCTCACCCTTCCCTGGCCATCCCTGTCTCCAGACATGAGTCCTATTGAGCACCTGTGGGATGAGCTGCATAGACGTGTTTGTCGCCGAGACGTTGCTCCAGCCAATCGTCGTGATCTGTTCCAGGCACTCCAGGAAGAGTGGGCAGCCATCCCACAGGCCCACATCAGACGTCTGATCGCATCCATGCCCAGGAGATGCCAGTCGCTGATCGATGCAAGAGGAGGCCACACACCATACTAACGGGAAAGCCCGTGCGCCAAAAAACTCTCGTGACCCAGATGCAAAACAACTGTCAATTAATTGGTTGAACCCTAAGGTATTCTTGTGTGCAATTTAAACAATTAACTCATTAAATTAAAAAAGTTATTGAATGTCAAAATTATGGCTATGTGTGTGCCTTCAGTAGCTATGCGTTTCTGTTTTTTAACAGTATATATGTGACCCCATAGTTTACCTGTTCGTTTCTACGTATGTACGTATTTATGTCACAAAATTGTTTGTGTGCGCGTACGAGAGGATAGTGTATTTAAATCAATATCTAGTGAGAAAATACGTCTCCATTAAAGTGTGTCGTACTAGATAGGTTGGGTGGAGCATTTACTCAATCCAAGACAGTATTTTTTCTCCTACACCTGTACTCCTCGTAAACAGGACTATTTTTCATAACTTTCTCTCACCTAGATCTCACCATCTCACCTCTGCTCGATCGGGACCATAAAAATATAAGGCCTATCTATAAAACTTCTTTTTCTTTGATCCTTAGCCGCCGACCGTCAAAGCAGTCAGTGGCCATTACGCCTGGTGGCGTCTTGTAGGGCAACAACAAATTGATTCCACTTTGCACGGTCGGCGGCCATCTTTCGTACAGTGCCCCAACTCTGGTTCATTCTTTGCATCTCAGCCTCCACAGTCCTCCGCCAAGTTGTTTTTGGTCGGCCTCTCTTTCGTTTTCCTTCAGGGGTCCATAGCATAGCTGTTCTTGTGATGGCATCGGGGTCTCTTCTGAGGACATGGCCAACCCAGCTCCAGCGTCTGCCAGCTATGATGGTGTGCATGTCCTCTTGCTTGCTCCGAGTAAGCAGATCTTGGTTGGTGATGATATTCGGCCAAAAGATTCGGAGAATTTTTCTTAGGCATGTTGCGTGAAAAGAGGACAATTTCGACTTTTCACACAACATGCCTAAGAAAAATTCTCCGAATCTTTTGGCCGAATATCATCACCAACCAAGATCTGCTTACTCGGAGCAAGCAAGAGGACATGCACACCATCATAGCTGGCAGACGCTGGAGCTGGGTTGGCCATGTCCTCAAAAGAGACCCCGATGCCATATAAAACTTACGACAACAATAAAAAAAGAAAGGACATCACAATTTTGATGGGGGACCTAAATGCGAAACAGACAACACTGGCTTTAAAGAAATCATGGGAAAGCATGGATTAGGTATGATGAACGAGAATGGGGAACTATTGGCAAACTTCTGTGCTTCAAATCAACTAGCTATAGGAGGTCGCATATTTCCACATAAAAGAATACATAAAGCAACATGGATATCACCAGACCACAGAACTGAGAATCAGATTGATCACATATGCATAAGTAAGAGGTTTAGGTCATCATTGCATGATGTGAAAGTATTAGAGGAGCAGATGTTGTATCAGACCACCATCTTCTGTTGGCTAAAACAAAATTAAAATTCAAGAAATTTACAACAGCATATAGCTATAGACAACAGTACAATGCGAGATATCTAAGAAATCAGGAAATAAGAGACAAGTTTGCTATCACTGTATTCAACAAATACCAAGTACTCCAACAGCTGGAAGATGAAACAGATACGGAAGACCACTGGCAACAAGTAAAAAATATATGGAACGAGACACGTAAAGAAGGACTGAGAAAAAGAGAACATCAGCACAAATCATGGATAAAACAGAAACCATTAGAAGGTAGAAAACAGGAAAAACAAGAAAACAGATTTAAACAGAAGCAAAACCAGAAGCTCCGAAGCCAAGGCTCATGAAGTGTACATAGAAGCGAACAAAGAAGTAAGATGAAAAAGAGACAAGATGAAATATATTGATGATTTGGCAAGGGAAGCAGAGGAAGCTGCAGCCAAAGGAAATATGAGGGACCTGTACAACAACACAAAGAAGCTAACAGGGAAATATAAGCTAGCAAATGGCCTCATAAAAGATAAGAATGGAAAATTGATTAGTGTGACAGATGAAAATTGAAGCTACACTTTAATCTCACCGGTACCCCTCATTTTGTTGAAATCAAAATCGCCAACGTGGGTTCCACGTGCTTCCCTAATTAGCATGTCCAAGTGAGCGCGCTGTAAGCCATGTCATTCGCCCTCTGTCTTAATTTTAATTTAGCCACGCCTACGGTCTTCTCTCACTAGCCATTATAATTAGCAATCTCTGGATCTCTTACTGTCATTCCTTCACAGAGGCGGGCCAGAGGCGGCACCAGCGGTCAGTTATCGACGTCTTTTGTAGTCACTAAGAGAGAGCGAGTTCTGTACACCTCCTATTAACACCAGAACGTAGAACTGATGACAGGAACTAGACAAGTGCCAGTGGAACAAGAGATGAGAAGAGGACGATGGCGATGGATGGGACACGCGCTGAGGAAACCTGTTGATAGCATTACAAGGCAGTCCTTGTTCTGGAGCCCGCAGGGCAAGAGAGGCAGAGGAAGACCAAGAAGTACATGGAGAAGAGAGTTGGAAACAGAGGTGAAAATGATGAGGAGAACATGGAAAGAACTTGAGATGATGGCACGTGACAGGAGGACTTGGCATGTGTTTGTTGAATTCCTATGCTCCTTTGGGAGTGGAGGGTTATGAATGAATGAATGAAGAGAGAGCGAGTTCTGTACACCTCCTATTAACACCAGAACGAGAACTGTCTACGCGGGGAAGAAATCTCTGCAGGAACGGCGGAGCCTGGCGGCGAAGTTGTGAAAAATAGCTTTGATTCACGGTTCGACCGCAAACGTTCCCGAGAATCAGGCAGAGATGAAAAATCTCGCATGTAGCTAACTATTTCTATTCATTTAATATATAGGCATCTCTTAAAAATTCAGTTATCAATAGCGCCAGAGATTTGAAGAAAGTACGTAGCTCATATATGAGAGCCAAACAAGAATTTTGGATTTCTTTTAAACGTGGAGATTAATTCATTCTTTGTGCAGCGGTAATAATATATTAGAGTTTTGAGTGATTTAATCGTTAAAGTTTCTTCATTATATTTCACTGGGATTTTGTGTTAAGCTGAATAACGTATTAAATAAACTTATAGCTAAATTTTCTCCAGCCGTAAACGTAATTTAATTTCTTGCTATTCCCCAGTAGGAGAGGCTTAAAATATTATAGACGCTAGACGATCGATAATTTGTTTGATACCATTTATTTCTATTTTCATCATGTGTAAATTTTAAGTGACTAGTGTTCATAACTCGTGGTTTTTTTATATATAGATAATTAAATACCGGAGTGATTTATAGGTCTTACCTAAAACGCGGGTGTTAGAATATAATTATAGTATGATTACCTGTTATCTATTCTCTTTTTTACAGGTAGATCATACCTTTGCGATCCAGCGGTTCCTATAGAGATGTATGGCCAGATGGCTTATGGCATTCCAATTATATGTTCCTAAACATACAAACATTGTCGGTGAAAATCTGATGTTGGAGACCCTTCGCGGTCCACCTTCTCCATCCATGAGAGTGGTTAAATAACCAGAACACTTCAGTGTAAAATTTTTTAATGTTAAACTGGAACGGGACTATGCCAGAAGATTTTTCCATCTTATCCATATAAATATTACTGGCCTGATGTGGCAGAACTTACAGCACTAATTTTCTTTAAAAACCATATGACAGTATTCTACAGAGCGAATTCACGGGTCATACTCGGCTATTTCCTTCCGATAACAGCCTGGGAGTAACATTCTGTTGTTTTTTTTACACATTCACTACGACAGAGAGAGTCACAGCCACTGGAGGCTAGACCACTCCGGGAAAAAAAACAACTATATTAACTTATAAAATTCCAGGACAGTGCCACCACCTAGAAAAACTTATCCCAAACCAATACCTGCAGTACGAAGAGGAATACCCAGGAAAAAAATATAATCAACGCACCAATTCAGCGACTCTCCGGGAAAAATAGCAGTTGCCTAAACGGAGAGTCTGGTGCTGAACTGGACAAATAATAGGACTCATAATAGTCTTAAATACAATGTGTTTGATAAATTCCATGGAATGTATGCAGCGTCGGCAGAGGGTTAAGCATAACGGAAGTGAGCTCACTGTATGTGTGTAGAAAGTGAAACAGAACGAAAGAACTTATTTCTTAAGTTACTACTAATATAACATCTTCTTTTTATTTATCTCTTACTAATCTGAATGCCCACGGGATAGTTAAATCAAGGACTTATTCTTTAACCGTCCTGACTGCCCCCTACTCCCATTGTTAATTATTTGATCTTTTTGGGTATATTACCTCGGGTGGGATCTTTCTAAATTTTCCTATACAAGAGGGAAGGCCATTAGATTTATATTTTCATTTCTCTGATGTAACTAAAATGTATTGACCAATGCTTGTCTTGATGTTGTGATATTTAGCGAAAATAAATTTAATAAACCTTACTCTATAGTGTCGGTCAAACCCCTGATTGATATATATATATATATATATATATATATCTATGTATATATATATATATATATATAGATATATAGATATATATATATATGTATATTTATATATATATATATATATATATATATATATATACAGTACTTTGCAAAAAAAATGGCAGTCATCTTTTTGCAACGCAGCACACTCATAGAAGCAAATAATAATAAAAACTGTATGTACAGAGGAAGATTGGTATCTCCCCTATCTATTAACAGCGGTTTCAGTACAATATAATGTTGCCTTCTCCAGCAAGGCAAGCCTGGATGCGGCGAGGCATACTTCCCACAAATGTTTGTAGGTAATTGTGAGTCAGACTGTCCCAGTATTTTTCAGCTACCTTCTTCAATTGTTCAACGTCTCTGAGTCCACTCTTTTTTAAATGATTCTTGAGTAGTGCCCAAACGTTTTCAATTGGGTTTAGATCGGGACTGTTGCTGGGCCACTTCAGCACTATCACATTCTTCTCTTGCAGCCATGCTTTGGTGGTATGAGCTGTATGATTTGGGTCATTGTCATGTTGAAATGTGCACCCATCGGGGTACATGACCTGCTTAAATGGCAGAAGGTGTCCCTCTAGTATGTCGATGTATCTTTCTTTCGTGAGAATTCCTGTTAAAACACACAGTGGGGTGGCACCTCTTGCTGACACCCCTCCCCAAAGATGGAATTTCTAGGTATGTTTCGGTCGCTGGTACACAGGCGTTAACGAGCCTTTCGTCCAAATATTTATTTGAGTAGGATAAGACCAAACAGAACATTCATCTGAAAAAATCACATTGTCCCATGACAAATTTTGGTGTTCGTGGCACCAGTTCAAGCGCATCTGTTTGTGAGTCTCTGTGAGCAATGGTGACGAAATTACCCGCTTTTTTGTGTAATTCATCTTGTGTAGCTCCCGGTTGACAGTAGCATTAGATAACTCTGGGCTTCCCAACTCGATCATGCGCTGCCGTATGTTTTCTACACTCTTCATTGGCCCAGCCCGAACGATTTGGGCGAGACGCCGATGGTCCTTTGTGTCCAAAATTCTTGGCCTCCCACTACGTTCTTTTCGCTCGATTCCATTACCTGCTTTTAATTTACTCACAACTCTGTAGACAGTCCGCTCAGGAATGTTCAAGGTTTTAGAAATGTTGGAACATGTTTGATTTCCTTCATTCCAAAGCTGTGAAATTAACATACACTTTGACTTTGTATCCATTTTCTGCCACTAGCATTAGAAATTGTCGTCTGCTCTATTATCAAGGGACGTTACTCTACGCTAATTTTTTTTAAACTTTTGGTAGTGTTTGCTCACTTCAGTGGAGTGCAAATTTGGGGCAGAACATGCATATTTAATTATATTTCAGCTTATTTAGCTGAGCAATATGACTGCCATTTTTTTTGCAAAGTACTGTATATATATATATATATATATATATATATATATATATATATATATATATATACATATATATATATATATATATATATATATATATATATATATATATATATATATATATATATATATATATATATATATATATATATATATATATATATATATATATGTTATTCATAGTTTGTTTTCACGTCTGTACGTAGTAGTTATATGTCACAGAAGTTTGTGTACTTAAGTGTTGTGTACCTTGTATGTTGTACAAGGAGAGTAAGGGCGTCTGAAAGTAAATAGAGTCGTAAGATAGGCTGGATTAGAGTAATTACTCAATCCAAGACTGCCTTTTTCTCTCTACACTATCACCTTTTCCCTACACGTTTACCCCTCCTCGTGAAACAATACTATTTCTACCACCTTCCTTTCACATAGCTGTCACTATCACCTCTGCTTCAGCGAGACCATAAATATCTCAGTCCTATCTTCTCACAATTTACGACACTTAGTAATATACAAGAACAAATGAAGAGATATACAGAACATTTTGAGGAACTTCTCAATAGACCATCTCCAACTAATCCCCCAGACATCCAGCCAGCAGAAGAGGAGCTACAAATCAGCTGTGAACGATCAAGTAGAGAATAAATAGAAAGCCATAAAGCTTCTGAAAGATGGAAAAGCAGCTGGTCCAGATTGCATTCCAGCAGATGCCATCAAAACAGATATTGATACCTCTACAGAGATATTATACAAACTACTGAGCAAAGTCTGGGAGAGAGAGGAAATACCAGCAGAATGGAAGGAAGGTTATCTGCTCAAGTTGCCTAAGAAAAGAAATTTACAAGAGTTCTTCATGAAAGACAACATACAAAACCGTTTAGGATTAGAATGGGAGTGAGATAGGGATGCCTCTTGTCTCCATTTCTCTTCTTACTAGCAATAGATTGGGTTATGAAAACATCGACATCACACCACAGAAATGGAATCCAGTGGAGTCTGACTAAACAGCTTGATGATCTGGATTTTGCAGATGACTTGGCTCTTCTGTCCCATAACCATAATCAGATGCAAGAGAAAATGAAAATTCTCGATGAGAGATCACAACAAGTGGGCCTGAAAATACACAGGGAAAAGACAAAGATTATGAGAATAAATGCAAGAAATGATAACAAGGTTGAACTTGAAGAAACACCACTAAAAGATGTAGAATCGTACACATATCTTGGAAGTAATACAGACAAAGTTGGAGGGACAATGATAACAAAATAAGAATACAAAAAGCAAGAAGAGCTTTCATTGCATTGGGAAACATATGGAGAACAAGAGAAATCAAGTCCAACATGAAAATAAGAATCTTCAACTCAAATGTGAAGTCAGTCCTATTGTATGGCTCTGAGACATGGAGAGCAACAAAAACAACAACCAAAAAGGTACAGACTTTTATAAACGGGTGCTTGCGTAGAATAGAAGGACTGAAATGGTATGACAAAGTCACAAATGTGGAATTGATGACAAGAACCAGACAAGTACCAGTGGAACAAGAGTTGAGAAGAAGACGCTGGCGATGGATAGGACACACATTGAGGAAACCTGTTGATAGCATTACAAGGCAGTCCTTGTTCTGGAATCCACAGGGAAAGAGAGGCAGAGGACGACCAAAAACACATGGAGAAGAGAACTGGAAACAGAGGTGAAAATGATGAGGAAAACATGGAAAGAACTTGAGCGCATGGCACAGGACAAGAAGACTTGGCATGTGTTTGTTGAAGGCCTATGCTCCTTGGGGAGCTAAAGGGTATTGATTGATTGATTTGATATAGACGCCATATTCCCAATATGCCTCAGTGGGTGTGTAACGGGATCCCTTACCTTACCTTACCTTCGATATAGACCTCAAAAAAAGAGAGATTTTGAGATTGCCTCAAGAAATAAGTTTTTAATTTAAGAGTTTTTGTCTCAGTCCCATACATCCAAAGCATCATCTAATGGATGATTCTTAAAATTTATAACTGTTATTATAAATCTGCCTTAATCAATTATTTCATTTATAAATACAAGGCATACAAGTGTTACGATGGTGTCTTTAGATGCATAACACCCACCGTATGCCCAAGTTCATGGACTCTACTAGGGTAAACTTGAACACAGTACACACTGATACTTGCATATGTGTAAGTCATCAAATAACACGCTGTGTACAACAGTACCACAATTTATTTGACAAAACAAGTGATGAGATTCACAGTACATCAACAGCAACAATAATCTCCTCTGGTCGATCAAACATAAACCAGAAACACATGGGTGGTGTATTCCCCCCTCTACACCCTCGCCCATACTCCAAAATTTCTCACAGCTCTCATATATCTCTAGAGCATCATCATCATCATCATGTAGCATGTCCTTTGCAGAACGTAGCTCTCATCACAGCCCGCCTGAAAGACTCTCGGTCTCTAGCCAGCCCTCCTGCCTCCTCCAATGTCATGTTCAAGGTGTCTTCAATGTCCTGTGTCCACCGACGTCTTGGTCGGCCCCTGCCTCGCCTTCCAGGTACCATACCCTCCATCACTGCTCTCTCTAAGCCACTATGGCGTTTAATGTGGCCAAAATATTTCAGTTTCCGGGACATGATATTGTTTATGAGCCAGTTTTCCTCGATGTTCAGGTCGTGTAGGATGTCTATATTTTTCTTCTTCTTTGTCCACGATATTCTGAGAATTTTTCTGTAACACTTTGCTTCGAAAGATTCGATTTTTTTCTTTAATGTTTGAGTAATGGTCCATGAATCACATCCATATGTTGCTACCGGAAAGATGCACGTTCGCAGAAGTTTTACTTTTATTAATTTTGTATTAAGTGCTCTAGAGCACTTAATCTAAATCACAGAACTCACCGAATCACACAAAAACGGTGGCTGTCAACAATCTTCACAACTCTCCTTGCAAAAACACATCTCGACACTTCAACATCTCGCGGCCGACTTCACCAAACTCAGGCTATCCCAGCCAACTCACTGTTAGCTCACGAGAACAGTGACCATACCTCTCTCTGCCAAACATCAAGCATAAATCCTTCACATCAGTCAACACAACAAACTCACAACAATAAATAACCCATACTCCTTCCTATTCCCTACCCACAATATTCCCAATTACTACTGTTACATGGAGCCGCGCTAGCGTAGTGGTTACAACACCGCTCTGGCGACCAAGTGATTCACGATCAAACCCGGGCGACGGCATTTGAGGATTTTTCGTCGACCGGGAATTGGACTGGATTAACTCAAGACCTGGCGAGGACATTTGAAGGAGTATCGTCGACCAGGGATTGGCGGCTCCTGAGCCGACCCAGCTCTAATGGGTACCTCCGAAATCGGCGAGTATCTGCCTGAATGGCGAGGGACACCTGTCTCTGTACAAGAAAAAAGGGATACTCACGTAAAATCAATGTCAGGTTAGACATTAACAATAACCTGAGATTTCGCCTCGAGTATTAGCGGGCGTACGAAAAAAAAAAAAAAAAAAAAACTACTGTTACACAACAACAAGTAAACATAATTGATGTGGAGTTTTATACTGTGAACGGCAGTTTAGTTTTCAATTAATGTTCTTTTTTTTTAATGTACAGCTTCTTTAACTTTCTTTTTTAAAATTATTTACATTTTAAAAATGCATGTGTATATTTTCTGTTAAAATATATTTGTTTATTTATTTATTTGTCTTTTAAAGAACTATTTGTTCTGATGAACCTGTGGTGATGAATAGTAGTGGTAGATTACCCGTGTGTGTCTGTTGAACCGACACAAGTACCATTTTGATTTTTGTATTCTATCCTTATATCAATTCTACTGTTATATATTCTATGATAACGAGCAAGTAACCCGTCAAATCATTACGTTTCCCCCCCCCCCCCCAAAGAGGGGGGGGGGGGGGGGGAAATTATATTGTGCTCTTTCTGCTGCATATCCTGATGACGTCACTAATTCAACTAGTCATTTCATTGCTTTCCTTTCAACTTCGAATTCATTTGATTTTTTAAGTCAAACATATCGTAACTTGTGGGCCATAGTCAACGCATTATGAACAAATTGAAAGGTTGGGTGCTCTTGTAATGAGTGTTCAATTTATCATTCACGGTGCAATGCACGCCGTTTCCGTAGTTTCCCGAAACTTATTGCATTTTAGAAGTTGCACTTAGACAATCTTTTTTGTGTGTGCAGGTTTTGCCTCCTTGTGGCGAGGCACGTTCTGTTCAGCCAAAACTTAAGTTATTTGATTATATTGGAGCGCAAATTTGCCATTTAAAAAAAAAAAAAGTGAACTCTGTTAACTGAAGCTCTGTGTTGATAAACTCTAAGTCCTGAAAAGGACTAACAATATCCATCTGCTAGCATAAAGTAGTACCAATAAGGTGGTAATTATACATATTAAAATAAGTGAACAAGCACTGATCATACAACGTAATTTTTCCAACATATTGCTGTTTTCTTCTTCAAGTAACAAGCCTGGTTGACATAAGCGATCCCGTTTTTTTTTTTTTTTTTTGGTTAAAAAATATTAATGATCACGTGATTTTATTATTTTTTAAAATTACATCTGATATTCATTTAAATAATTCGAAACCACCCTGGAAACTTCCCCATTTGATATCATATTAAAGTATAATATAGTTTAGTTCAATTTTTCTCTTTTGCAAGAAAAATAATAAAAACGAAGTAGGAAAATTAGTTGGGAGAACAATGGGACGTCTTTTTCGATGTCATTCTTGTAAGTCGCGAACGTCTTTAGAGCTAAGATTAAAGTTTTGGTTCAGGGTTAGGTTTAGGATTTTTAACCCTTATCCCTTATTTGTCGGCGTCTGTGGCCTAATGGATATGAACGCAGTTTCATAATCCAGATATACCAGGTTCGAAACCTGCTGCAGGCGGTTCGGTAGCAGATCGATTTGTGTGGATTTTTAACAATGGTATAAGCGCCGTACCGTTCAGAAAGTAATGGCAAACTACTGAATGAAAAAAATTGCCTAGAAAAATCAAAAACAGCCAATAAAAGCTGGGGTTGATTGCCACGTCCTGTAAAGGATAAGCAACTAACTTTATCCCTTATTAATGTGTCCTATCTAACACAGGACTTCCAAGTTTGTTAGTCATAGGTAAGCACAGAAATAGACTAAATTCTTCTTCCTCGTTCGTCCTGAAAAGGACGTTGGTTGCGTTGTGTCTGTTTACAGCGGAGCTGAGATATCTGCGCCTTTCGGCCGGCACATCCGACTTCAGCACGGCATTTTTTGGGACCGGGTTTGCCTTCCCTCTTCAATCCCTACTCTCTCAGCCAGACTGCAGTGATGCAGCCTGTTTTCAGGACCACCACGTGGAGGTGGAGTAGGGTCTTGGTCAGCTCTGGTTCGCTGACCCTGACGCAAGCAGTCAAGCTATGGGTCGCTGACTGCATTCTCTATTGCTGCGTCTTTGGGTCCCTAAATGATGACATGATCACATCATTTTTAGTGTAAAATAAACTCAGACACTTGTTGTTCGGGTTTTAAACAAATGAAGACCTGCTTAAAGCCGCATGTCGCAATTATAATGCAGCCCACAGTAATTGAAAAAACTGTTAGCCTACACGAATTAGCTCTTTTGATACGTGTTTTCGGTCTTTGTACAGGTTTTTCATATCCGAGGGTTGGCATGTATGCCATTTTACGTATGCCATTTTGTAATGAAGGTTAAGGATCTGCTTTTTGACTCCCTGTCATTATTGTATCAATCATTTAGTGCAACTCCTTTTCACATTATGCTATTAAGACCGTACCACCAGCTTAACTCAAGTTGTTTATATCATGTCCACTAAATTATATTCCTGATATGTCATCTATGGATCTCATTGTATTTTCGTAGCGTTGCACAAATTAGGTGACAGCACGTATCCTTGTCTGAAATCTTTTTTTTTTTTTTTTAACCACTGAAAGTTACTATTTGGTTGCTAATTCTTATAGCTGCTGTTTGTTGCTAGTACATGTTCTTTATTATTCTCAGGTTATATTTGGACATGTGCCCTAATATAATCAACGGGCCCTGTCTCTACGCTGAAAGCAACGCGCCTCGCCAAAGCAAGGCAAAGTTGTATTAAAAAAATTAAAAATTCTCAAGTCTTTACCCTCGATACTACTGTAAATTTTCAAGTTAAAAAATTAGCCAGAAAATGTGATTAGTTACGCTATACACGGTCTTACTCTCCATACATGAGCTTAGATTCCTATGAACAGTATATAACAAGATACCTTGTTCTGGAAGTGATAACGTGTTCCAAAACTAAAAATGGTTGTGAATCGGCAAGCGACAGTAACGTTACGTGTTTATCCCGTCTGACGTAATGAGTGAAAGGTCGTGCAGACAACCATCCTATGTGAACTCAGGGTAAACTACTGCGCACAAAGGCAGTAGATTAATAATACAGCTCTAAAATCAAGCTGCTGCTACACCAAATGAACATCAGCTTTGCCCTAGACATTTTGCCACTGGATCCATCACTAGACACCATACGGCCATTCACTCGAGCAATAAAGTTCGTTATTTCTGTTATGTGGCGAATCTGGTTATTGATCGGACATATAAGCTGGCAAACATTTGCGTACGCGAAGTGACATAATAAAGACACACCCTAATTGTGATCACATGCGAGTGAGGCCAGCGGACAATATATATACCGGTATTTTTTTTCTTTCAAACACTCCGCAAGATCTTAGCGAATCTTTTCAACATAGGGTTATATAGGGTTAGGAGATAACACCATATTTTGATATCAGAAATCAAAATTAGTATCCTGAATGAACTATACTATATATCTTAATTATAATCCACCAAGAGTTGAACTGGATTTTTTTTTTTAAAATACTCCACATAATTTTTATTTTATTTTAATTAAGACAGAAAGATTGCATTAGCAATAGTTCAAAATTATGTTTTGATAAATCTAAGAAATGTTTCACACCAAATAAATTAATACCGTGTTTCCCCGAAAATAAGACCTACCCCGAAAATAAGCCCTAGCACGATTTTTCAGGATGCTTTTAATATAAGCCCTACCCCGAAAATAAGCCCTAGTGCCCTACCCCGAAAATAAGCGCTAGTGCATTTCCCCGAAAATAAGCCCTAGTGCATTTCGTCAGCTAGAATGAGAGACTTGTTGCCGAATGGCCAGTCGGAGTACAGACGCCACTAGTGCGCACTTGATAATGAACGGATGTGGTTCATAATTCAATACGTCACTCGTGTGAAATAAAGAAGCAGAATTTTGGCGCCAGCAATTTCTCGTCGCTTTTGTGTGTGTCATCGTTCTTAAGTCTCATAATTTTTGTTGCCACACCTGTCTCGTAAGTCTTCAATTAACACTTGATTTAATGGTAGACTTAAGGGAATAATATTTTGACACCCAGACAAGATGAGTGCAAAGAGCTATTCCGTCGATTACAAGAAAGGAATCGTTGAAGACTCCCGGAACAAGAATCTTACGGCTTTCTGTAAAGAGAAGAAGCTTGATCTCCGAATGGTCCGAAAATGGCGAGCAGAGTACGATAACCTCAGTCAACAGGTGGAAGAAGGAAATGCTAAGAAGCGCAAGTGTGGATCAGGTCGGCAACCATTATTTTCTGAACTGGAAGACATCATCTGTGAATGGATTGCTGACAGGAGAGCAAAGAATTTGGTTGTGCGCAGGGCTGATATTCAAGCATTTGCCCTTGCAATGGCACCACATTTAGAAATATCCCCAGAAGAATTCAAAGCATCACAACACTGGCTGGATGGCTTCCTTCAGCGATATAAACTGTCTCTAAGAAAATCGACAACACTGTTCAAGCTGGAAGATACTGAAGTTATTAAACGTACACTTGCATTCAAGTACTTTGTTGATGGCATCGACTTTTCTAAATACCAACTCTCCAACATGATTGCCATGGATGAAACTGCAGTGTTTATGGGCCTAGGATCTCAAACGACAATTGATCAGACGAGTGCCTCGTCAATCTACATTTCGTCCACTGGTTACGAAAGTGCATGTGTTACCTGTATTGTGGCAGTTTATCTGGATGGAAGGAAAGCCCCACCTCTAATCATCACTAAGGGCAAGAAAGATAACACTGAATGTGTTTCAGGCATTTATGTTCTTGAAACCGAAAAAGCCTGGTGCACACAAGCAGTTATAAGGAAGTGGGTCGATTAAATGCTGCCTCTTGTTTTGCGAGGTGGTCAACGAGGTCTGCTAGTCTGGGATTCAGCCAGCACTCACCGCGCTAAAGACATGAAGAACTTCCTTGCAGAGAGAAGAATAGATCAAATAATGATTCCCGCAGGAATGACTTCTTATCTCCAGACTCTTGATATTGCAATAAACAAGCCATTCAAGGACCATTTGCGCATAGAAATCAACGACTACATTGAAAATAGAATGGAGAGAAATCAGCGTGGAAACTTTGTGAAGCCTAGTTTGCAGGAGGTCGTGACTTGGGTGAAGAATTCATGGGATAAAATCACTGACAGCTGTGTTACCAATGCACTACGAGCAGGCTACATGGACAAGAAATGCTCATTTAAGGAAAGCTTTATTGCTGGACATGAGAGAATGGGGCCAATGGTTCTACAGGAAATGGAGTCGCTAGAAATTCAGGCCGGAATTCGGGATTTGGAGAGTTATGACGATGTTCCAGAAGAAGATGACATGACTGTATTTGAATAAATGTAGAATTTTGTACATGAATAAATGTAGATTTTTGTATCTTTTAATATAAGCCCTACCCCGAAAATAAGCCCTAGTGCATTTTTTTAAGCAAAAATTAATATAAGACCCGGTCTTATTTTCGGGGAAACACGGTACTTTGAGCCAAAGTGGCTGACAGATGACGAAATAATTCAGAATACGACCTTTAGCCAGATAACACATTTTTTTTTTTAAATTTGTGGAGTGGGGGTCCCGTTCAACCTCTGATGGGTTATAATTAGGATATATAGTGTCGCTAATTCCAAATAATAATTTTTATTGCCTTTACCTGATCATGGCTTCAAAACATCTTACCAATCAATGTATATATATTAAATTAAAAAGTGTCAACTTAAGTGGATGTGCGTGTTTTACACTGTCCCAAAATGGTAGTCTGTCATACCTATCCGGTTGTTAATAGGGGATGAGGGTGGGAAACCCAGGGGTGTCTGATGACTCCCACTTCACTATTCGTCTATCATCATCAATATGCATTACTTATAAATCACAAGACCCCTACATTCTCGTCTTATCCTCACTTGTCCTCTCACCAGTTTCCGTGATGAACATAGAAACAAACGAGGGAAGCCTAGGGCCCGTAAACAGTTCTTCTTCCTCTTCGTACACTCTCAGACGTCAACTTGAATATGTTCATCTTCGTACACTCTCAGACGTCAACTTGAATATGTTCATCTTCGTACACTCTCAGACGTCAACTTGAATATGTTCATCTTCGTATACTCTCAGACGTCAACTTGAATATGTTCAAAGAAAGCAGTGGTCTGCTTGAGGCTATCTCTATCTCCACTGAGCTTTTCCGGGAATGGTACTGGTGATAGACAAATGATGACGCCGTAAACAGTTAATAAGAACCATAACTGGGTATGGAGCCGCGGTAGCATAGTGGTTGGTGCACTGGCTTCCTAGCTCAGTGGTCCATGGTTTGATCCCCAGATGAGGTGGGACTTTTTTTAGGCCGCAAACGGCTCCTGGGTCGACCCAGCCCCAATTGGGTACCAGAGCAACTCTGGGAAGGTTATGGCAGCCGGCGTGATGCTGACTACATCACCCCTAGAGTGCCGATGGTCGAGAAAATATGGGCCTAACACCATATTCCCAATATGCCTCAATGGGCGTGTAACGGGATCCTTTACCTTTTTTATAACTGGGTATGTTGCAGGCACTCGTAAGAAATAAAGAAGTAAAAACTAGACAACAGAAAAGTAAAAGAAGTTATATGTTTACCTGGGAATCGAACCCATGACCATCCCTATGGCACCATCGCCTCGCTAGGGGAGTGAAGTGATTAGTGACTTAAAACACTACCATTATTTCTTACGAGTGCCTTCAACATTGCTGATATGCACAAATAGTAGGCTATTTTCTATGCTTGAAAAACAGCGTGCATTGTCAAAGAACTTGAATTACCTATCTGTGCGGATGAGTTTCTTTGAGAATACCCTAGGTTAGATATAACAGAAGCATACCACTCTTTCCAAGAAGAGGACAATTTTCAAACTGAGAACTGACCTTTGCAAACTCAAATAAATAAATGAATTAAAGCAATTAACAGGCACTAGTTGGACAAACACTAAAGGATAACACCAGACTACAGAAAAGGAAATATAAGTGATAAGCTTTTTTCCCCCCCCCCCCCCCTTAAAACAAAGTATCCCGTTCAACCCTTGATGGGTTATAATTAGGATATATGGTGTAATAAATTCAAGATAATAAAATCTGAATTCTTTTATCTAAATATTGTTTCTTCTCCTAACCCCACCCCCACCCTCTTTTCCACTCAGTCCAAATATAGTAATTCAAAACTGTAAAATTGTGTGAATGTATGTATGTGTTCCCTCCCCTCTCCAAAAAAAACCCCCATTAAAATAGAAAACAAATACCAACAAAAATAATAATAAATAAAGTATCTTATAACTGCCCTGTTGTTAACAAAAGTGATAAAGCCCAATTATCTGCCAATATCCACACGAGCACCCCATCAGATTACCCCTTATTCTCATACAATCATTGATCCTTATATATTAATTTTATTTCTCGTTATATATTGCTTTACTAAATTGTGCAATTCTCTAGGTCTATCTATTCTCAACACCTGTTTCACAGTTATAGATGAATTGCATCCCTGTAAATAATCTAATATTGGTTTTCTCTGTTGTTCATACTTCCTACATTGTAAATATAAATAAACAAATAAAAAGGTATTATATCAGTTTTACAAATTAACGGTTCACAAGAAACACGGGACGTTTCGGGTTTCACCCTTCGTCATCCACATTTACAAATAAACAACAAGAACAAGAAATATAGACAGGTTAAAGAAATATACTATAGAGTAAGACATTACACAACACAAGGCACTAACATTTTTTCTCCACCAGCGTACTGATCTTACTATTAGTACAGATGCTCTTCTTCGCCTTGCTGAGTTAGTTCTTAATCTTAACTCTTCTGAATTAAAAAATTAGGCCAATTTTTTAACCATGTCAGTGGCGTAGCTATGGGTACTAAATTGGGCCCTAGTTGTGCTTGCCTGTTCATGGGCCACTTTGAGTATTTGGTCTTTCAAAGTTACGATGGACTGATACCTGAGTTTAACCGCCCCTATATTGATGATGAGATTCGCATTACTGACATGTCTGAGGTTGACCTCCGTCGATTTATTGACTATGTTGGTAATTTCAATCCTGCCATCAAATTCACTTCTCAAATTTCTACGACATCAGTGAACTTTCTTGACCTCACTGTGAATATTAGCCCTACTGGTCTTACAACTTCTGTCTATTATAAGCTTACCGACGCTCATGGTTTCCCTTCTTTATACTTCGTCTCACCCTCTTAATTGTAAAAATTCCATTCCCTTTTCTCAACTTCTACGCTTGCGTCGGTTATGTCTGGATGACGATGGTTTTCATGAGCGAGCTCAAGAGATGCTGGAGTTTTTTCGCCGACGTCCTTTATCCTGAACGTGCTTTATCTGATGCTCTTAATCGTATCACACACGTCACTCGTCAGATGGCACTCACAACTAAACCTTCTGCTAAATCTGACAGACTCAAACTTGTTTTAACTTTCCATCCCCACAGTTTGGCGGTGAAAAGAATTCTATTTCGTCATCTTCCTATTCTCAACTCTGATCCTTTTACTAGTGAGTTGTTCCGTGATCCCCCTCTGGTAGCATATCGCAGGGATAAGAATTTCAAGGACATTCGTGTACACATCCGCTTGATGAATACTAGCCCTCCATATTTTGGTACACAGTCTTATCACCGCCCCAGATGTCGTACTCGTGCGCATGTGCTCCAGACTCAGACTGTTTCATTTCCGAAGGGCAATTTTACTATTAGAGAGTCATTTACATGTTAATCTAAGAATCTTATTTATGCCATTAAAAGGTGCAACATTACCTATATTGGTGAAACTTGCAGACGTTTGATAGATAGATTCCGTGAGCACTTAAATGAGATTTATCACAGGGAACCTAAACATGTGGCCCTTCATTTTAATAGCCCAGATCATTCTGGTTCCCTTGATGCCCTGGTGATTGGTTTACGAGCCTGCTTCTGTGATGACCGTACTCGGTTTTCTCTAGAGAATCGTCTCATTTTCGAAATGGGTTGTCTTTCTCCTCATGGTTTGAATAAGCAACGTCGTTTTTCTTAACTCTGTTATTTATTGGCTGTCCACTGTTTTAGACTTCTTTATTTTATCCATCGCTTTTTCACGATCTTTCTTTTGTAAGTGTTTCGTCTCCTGTTTCATTTGTGCACTTTTATGACGTCATATTTATTTTGCCATTGTATTTACCGCTTCTCCGTATCTTTTGCCGATAGTCATTTCAGGGCTTGTTGTTTTGTTATTCCATTTACTGCTTTTGATTTTCGTTGATTGTTGAATTAATTGTCATTATATTTTTTCGGTTTTTGTATTTTCCTTGCTTTATTATTGCTCTTCACATGTGTTGTTATATTTCATATCAATAATTGTATACACATTAGGTGTTGTGTAGTGTCTATAGTAATTTTTTTTTTAACCTGTCTATATTTCTTGTCCTTGTTGTTTATTTGTAACTGTGGCTGACGAAGGGTAAAACCCAAAACGTTCCGTGTTTCTTGTGTACCGTTAATTTGTAAAACTGATCTAATACCTTTTTATTTGTTTATTTATATTTGTGACGACACGTCTGTACGTGTCCTTTTGTGTGATCTCTCACACCTTCAACCCTCTGACAGTATCCTTTCTTATGGTGATACTGTTACAGAGAACTGGGAGCACCTACGGAACACCATTCAAAGTACTGCACTTGCCACCTTTGGTAAGAAAACAGCGAAGTCAAATGACTGGCTCGATGCTTCATCAGATGTGATTACACCTGTCATTGAAGCTAAGCGTCGTGCTGTGAATGAATACAAACGTTCACCGTGTGTTAGAACCCTACAGATCCTGAAGGCTAAGAGAAGCAAAGTTCAACAAACTGCTCGACGCTGTGCAAATGACTGTTACCTCCAGCTCAGTGAGAGCATCCAGACCGCAGCGCAAACAGGCAACATTAGACAAATGTATGACGATATAAAGAAAGCCCTTGGTCCCCAAAAAAGCAAGACGGCACCGCTAAAAACCATCAGCGGAGAGAAGCTAACCGATAAGGGTAAGCAGATGGAGAGGTGGGTCGAGCACTACTCTGAGATTTAAGCAAGAGAAAATACCGTTACGCCTGCAGCCCTTGATGCTGTCAAATGCCTGCCTACTATGGAGGAGCTGGATGCCGAACCAACATTAGAGGAACTCAGCAAGGCCATTGATAGCTTGGCCTCTGGCAAAGCACCAGGCAGTGATGGGATTCCTCCTGATCTAATCAAATGCTGTAAGAGCACGCTATTACATCCCCTGCATAGGGTGCTGTGCCAGTGCTGGGAAGAGACAACTTTTCCTCAATAAATGCGAGATGCCAAGATTGTAACACTGTACTGTATACAAATCAAGCAGACAGAAATGATTGCAATAACTACAGATGCATCTCTCTCCTTAGTATTGTCGGTAAGGTTTATGCCAGAGTCATCTTAATGCGACTACACAAGTTAGCTAAGCGCATACATCCAGAGTCTCAGTGTGGATTCCGAGCTGGCAGATCAACAACAGACATGATCTTTTCTCTCCGCCAGCTTCAGGAAAAATCAAGAGAGCAGAAAAGGCCCTTATATATCGCCTCTATAGATCTCACAAAAGCATTTGACCTGGTTATTAGGCGTGGACTCTTCAAAATCCTTCTGAAAATAGGCTGCCCTGCTAAATTGCTGGAAATGATAGTCATCCATGACGACATGAAGGGAACAGTCCAATATGCTGGAAGCACATCACAACCCTTTGACATACGAAGTGGCATTAAAAAAGGCTGTGTTCTGGCTCTGACCCTCTTCGGGATCTTCTTTGCCTTACTCCTGAAACATGCATTCAGAGATGCAGCTGGAGGAATATGACTTCACACTAGGTCAGATGGCCGTCTGTTTAATCCTTCAAGGCTGAAGGCAAAAACAAAAATCAGAAGGGTCACCATAAGGGACTTGTTGTTCGCTGATGACGCAGCACTTGTCACTCAAAGCCAACAGGAGCTTCAGAGCTTGATGAATCGCTTCACCCAAGCATGCAAGGACTTTGGCCTCACAATAAGTCTAAAGAAAACGAATGTGCTGAGTCAGGATGCGGGTGCTGCACCAGTTATCACTATCAATGACTATGAATTGGCAGTGGTGCACCACTTCACATACCTGGTAGCATCAATGACAAACTCTCACTGGACACAGAAATTGACAGCCGCATTGGCAAAGCTGCAGCTACCTTTGCCCGACTCACTTCGCGTGTTTGGAGAAACTCCAAACTTACAACGAAGACCAAGGCTGCGGTATATAACGCCTGCGTCACCAGCACTCTCCTATATGGCAGTGAGACTTGGACAACCTATGCTAAGCAAGAAAGAAGGCTCAATACCTTCCATTTACGGTGTCTACGCCACATCCTCGGCATTTCGTGGAAAGATAAAATGACAAATGCGAGGTATTGTCACGCGCATGCCTTCAAAGCATGTATTCACTGCTTAGACGGCGCAGACTACGCTGGCTTGACCATGTCCGTCGCATGGAAGATGGTCGCATTCCAAAAGATATCTTCTACGGGCAATAAGCAGATGGCAAAAGAACAGTTGGGCGACCACAGCTGAGGTTCAAAGATGTATGCAAGAGAGATATGAGTACACTGGACATAAATCCAGCAACTTGGGAGGATGAAGCTGCCGATCGCACCAAGTGGCGATTCTATTTACGGCGCCACCCTAGATTGGGCGAAAAGAAGCTCAGACAACAAGCCGAATGTTACGACACGTTTAATGATGTTGGCCACTACAATTGTGAGCACTTTAAAGTTACGCGTTAATATATTGGTATGCTATAAATATAATATGTTTTGCGCTTAAAAATAATTTATTGAACGCGAATTTGTACGGTTGTCTAGGGTTAGACATGACGTGATTAGTTGTTAAGCTACCGCATGGTAACGATCTATATACACCCTTCTTAGTCTGAACTTCGTTCAAGTCGGACGCGTTATGCTTTGCTAGATCGTGCAGAGAGTCTCTTTAACTACTATGAGCCAAGGGGTCGGCTTTTTATTATATATGGATGCAGGATCAATTCATCCCATGTTGATGTGTAGTCTTCGCTTCAGAAATAATACAGGGAGTATTATTAATTAAATGTCAGAATATTTACGTCGCCAAATCTATGGCTGTTCGTTACCGGATAACCGACATACGGCATCGCGTGTAAACAGTCAGACCTTTTGACGATAGAGGAAAATATATAGGAGACTGTATTGGACTACACGGACCCAATGTAATTGATTGATGCCATGAATGTATTTGAACGTCTCTTGTAAATAAACCGTATATGTATATTGTGGACTCAACCCACACATTGTTATCGAATTAATCAAGTTGGATTGGATTATAATTTCCCCAATTCGCGCATACCAACATCAGTACGATAATCAACCAAAATCAAGAACAATGATAATAAAAAGGCAGAAAAAGAAACAAATGATTAAAAGAATCCTTTTTCGCCAAGCCGAGCTTAACAGCGGAAGGTACAGCTAACCAGATTGTAACAGTGGTGGCCAGTGTGGGGACCGATTTTTTCTAAGACATAACACGAACGATATTCCAGAATAAAGTTGTTAATAATCAGCAACCTTCGGATTTTCCCTATGCGTGACAACTATAGATAACAATTCAACGCACTACGCAAATACACCAGAATGGACTATGACGTCATGACCTTTCCAAGATCAATCGTGTGGGCCATTTGAAATTTCATTCAACAATGTCAACTCGAACTATCAACGTAGTAAAACTAAGAAGCACTTCCATCAAAGCATGAACGACATTGCAGGCCATCAACTTAGTACAACGGTGCATGCCAGCACTGTGCGGATAATATTACTTATTCACGAAAGCTAAGTACCCGTTTGTGGTTTTAGGTCAATTCTAGTCCATTTTATTAATTGCTAGCATGTCTATCCGCTTACTTATTTCTATGTACGTTGTAAAGTTATGTATTAATATATATTGTTCATATCAGCGGGAGGTTGGCAAGGGAACTTCAAATATCCGTTATGTTTCTTCGGATGACCTCGGATATTTGAAGTCGTTCTTTTAAGGCAGTTGACTATTTTCGACCTACGAAAAATCCATTGGAAAAAATTTCGTGGCATACTTTGTTCGTTCTCGAATTCAGTCAACATTATTTGTTTAGTTGTAAAGTTTTGTATATACCTGTCGTATTATAACTGTCCTCAGTTTTATTTTACTTAGTTTTGTCAGTTGTTTGTCATCTATAACGTTAGTCTAATCTAACTATCTTTCAGCTCTACACGTAAAATTGTGACGTCATATATATAGAGTCCATGTTTTGTGCAAATTTTTTTTAGATTTCTTTGTGGTCTGACCAATTTTAATGTTAGTATACTTTGTCACTTCCGTAATGTTTATTCAGTTCTTCATATCGTTTTAATGTTGGTAAATCGTAATTGTGATGTAAAATTGTATTTATAATTCTTTTGTTTATTGTACGGTATATGTTGTACTTCTTCATTAACATTAATAAGTTTATAATATAATACTATAATACTAATAATATGATATTTATAAATATATAAATGAAATATATCAGATGACTGAAATAATTTCAGCATTTTGGCACTAGAAGTTCAAGTAACTACTAGTTGTTTATGATGATTATGGCCTAATATTATAAAATAAAAATATAATGATATAATAATGGAAGGATAATACCAATAGTTATTTAAGTGAAAATATTGGATGCCTGAATTATTTTCAGCATCTTACACTAGTAGGTCATGTAACCACTAGTTGTTTAGCCTGAGTAAGGCATGGTGATATAAAATATTAGGTAAAAATAATATTTGAACTTACATTTAATATTGTAAGGCATGTGATAGGTATTTGCTTGACTACAGCGAGTCACCATACCATATTGGTTATTTAGTTTGCATATATATATATATATATATATATATATATATATATATATATATATATATATATATATATATATATATATATATATATATATATATATATATATATATATATATATATATAATATATATATATATATATATATATAGACTAAGTAGGTACTTTAATTATTTAACATGGCGACTTTGGAATATTTTGTTAAAATTGGTAAAGAATTTGCTTTAACAGGAGAAGCACTCCGTGATTATGCAGTGGTGGAACTAGCCAAGGCGGAAGCCAAAGAAGCAGAACGTGAAGCTAAAGAAGAAAAGAGGAAGGCTGAATTGAAACAAGAGGAAGCTGATAGAAAACGACAATTAGAGGAACAAAAAGCAATAGCAAAGCAAGAAGAGGCAGAACGTGAAGCCAAAGAGGAGAAAAGGATGGCAAGAGATGAAATGAAACGTATTGAAGAAGAAAATAAAATCAAACAAGAAAAAGAGTTAATGCAGATGCGTTTGGATGAATTAAAATTGAAAGCACAACTTGCTGCAAATAGCAATAATGATGATTCACATAAATCTCCTTCATTCAACCAGACCAGAAGCAATTACATGTTTAAACTCATCATCTCATCTCAACCCATAACCCGTCATGGGTCGTAGGGGTGCCATGGTGGAAGCATCAGCAGACATGGTCCTCCACTGCTCTCTATTCTCAGCAATACGTACAAGTGTGGAAAAACCGTGTCCTGCCCATTCTTTGATGTTATCAGCCCAGGATTTTCTCTGCCTTCCTCTTCTCCGTTTACCTTCGACTGTTCCCTGGAGGATCGTTTTCGAAAGGGAGTCATGACGAGTTACATGCCCAAACCAGGCAAGCTTTCGACGTTTCACTATTGACAAAAGTGGTTCTTGGTGGCCTGCATAGGTGTTTATCTTCTCTCTAACATAGACATTTGTTT
This sequence comes from Oreohelix idahoensis, assembly GCA_024509875.1. Taxonomy (NCBI): domain Eukaryota; kingdom Metazoa; phylum Mollusca; class Gastropoda; order Stylommatophora; family Oreohelicidae; genus Oreohelix; species Oreohelix idahoensis. The sequence goes on along the minus strand of JAMPIV010017846.1, from coordinate 572,326 downwards.
TGTGCTCTTTATAGCAAATGCGCAAAATTCTTCTATAACATTTATGCTCGAAAGCCTGAATCCTTCGCTCCGTATCTGCAGTGAGTGTCTAGCCCTCACACCCATACAAGTGAATAGATAATACAAGTGATTTGTATAATTTGATCTTCACAGGAAAACTGATGTTACTTTTCCAGATCACATTCTTGTCCCTATCTCGAATAGGTCTTTATTCTTTCTTAACGAGCCAATTTCTAGAGACCTTATATCTAATATCTCATAGACTATTCCTGGCAAAAACTACTGTCGTAGTTGCCCCAGTACTCACCACATGACAATTGGGGGCTCGTCCGGGATTAGTGAACCCGGACTTAGAAGTGTGATAAATCACATTTTCATCCCTGCTATACAGTTGCGATAATTGCAAAATTTGTTGGCATTTTGAGGGATTACCTTCTAGACTGACTCTTACTATAATTTGTATATTTCATAGGGGGGATAATTTATATCTCTAAAGCACGAGTGATACTTTTAAAATTGAGTATCAAACGGACAGAGTAAGCACTTTTTGAGAACAGAAGATACTGTAGGGAACTGATTTTTAAAAATCTTCTTCTGTAATTGCTGGGAAAATTTTTATCATAAATATTTAGCAAATTTTTCATAGAAACTTCGAGATAATCTGTTATATAATTTTCAGAATATGCTGAGGGAGTGATTTTTTTTTAAAGAACTATTTGAACTTGATTACTAATTTAAACCTAGAAGGTTTTAAGAGATAATTACTTGTGCGAGTCAAACAATTTGCTTGGAGGTCACTGCCAATTTTTCCCTTCGTGAACCCATACTGCATATCATGGCAGATGCCGCAAAAATTAGAACTAGTTTAATGGAGGCAGGGCGTGAATACGGGTTAAGTGGAAAAGATCTGATGAAATTTGTGAGTGAGGAGACTGATAAACTCCATGCAAGAGAGATGGAAGTGCAGAAACTTGCAATGGAGAAGGAGAAAGCCACAGCAGAAGCAGCGGAGCAGAAGGAGAAAGCCGCAGCAGAAGCAGCGGAGCGGAAAGCCGCAGCAGAAGCAGCGGAGCGGAAAGAAGCAGCGGAGCGTAAAGAGAAAGCCGCAGCAGAGCATGCACTTAACATGAAGCAACTGGAAATCCAGGGACAGACCAATCAGATAGAGCTGGCAAAAAAGTGCAGCGGCTTCCAACTTTGATGGAGGGCACTCACCCCACTCAGATTGTGTGCCTACTTCGCAACCTGCACCACCCAATGCCATGAACTTTCCGCTGGAACCTTTTTCAGAAAGGAACGATACCATAGACGCCTTTTTAGACCGCTTCGAACGCTGTGCAACAGGGTTTGGACTTGAAGAACGGAAGTGGAACTTGAAACTTTCCCAGGGCCTAAGAGGAGCCGCCTACGAAGTTTTTAATAACTTCCGGCCGGAGAGCAAGATGACTATCAGGCATTGAAAAAAGCTCTCTTGGTGAGGTACGAGCTTCATTCAGAGGCTTACCGAAAAAAATTTCGAGGTTCTAGGAAGGAGGCCGGAGAGACTTTCTCACAGTTCGCAGCTCGTATTGAAGACTACCTAGTGAAGTGGTGTACACTGGGAAACTTTACCGAGAACTATGACGGGTTGAAAGAGCTGATTGTGATAGAGCAACTAAAAGAGTCTATGTCGGTGGAAATGCGTAGATTTCTCACTGAAAACGGCGCTGACCGGTTAGAAAATATTCTTACACTGGCAGAGTGATTCCAAAATGCTCTCATGGAGTCTCAAGGAGCCAGAAAGAAGTTTTTGGATCAGGCGCCAATGCAACCTGCTCGCTCCCAACCAGACCAACAAAGCAAAGGACCACACATCTCGCATAAACAGCACGCAAAACAAGATAACTACAAAGAGCAAAACAAGAAAAATGCTGCGCCACACCAGAGACAGGGAGATAAATGGTGCAAGTACTGTCGCTTGAACAATCACAACACTAATGAGTGCAAGCGCAGACCTCCTCCCCAACATGCTGCCTGTCTGCAGACAAAATCGTCACCCCGGAAGGAACAGAGGACCGGAAACGTTTCTCATCCTCCCGTCATCGAATCAGTCCTCGTAAACGGACAATCTGTGGAGTGCCTTTATGACACAGGACTTGCTTTCGATGCGGTGGTCAGGGCATCTCTTGTCACCCCTGACCAGATAACAGAAGAGAGTGTCGACATCCAAGGTCCGACGAAGGATGTTGCACCCATGACACTGCCAATTGCACTTATCAGAGTGGAATCTCGTTATGTGACAGGAGAGATTTGTGCAGCTATAATGGAAGAACCAATCTACTCTTTAATCTTGGGATGTAGATATGTGTTCCTTGGAGAACCTACTCAACCACTAGTCATAGCGGCCGTACAGACTAGAGGACAGTCAAAAAAAGAGGAACCTCCTACCAATATCCTCCCCGAGGAATTGAAGAGGGCCCAAATGGAAGATTCCACACTGGCGCCCTGTTTTAAAAAATTACCTAGGACACACAACCCACCTACCAAGGGAGACTTCTTTATGAAAAATGGATTGATGTATCGCCGAGCTGGAAACGAAGGACAGGAACACAACCAATTAGTAGTTCCTGCAACCTATAGGAACCAGGTGCTTGAGATGGGCCACTCTATCCCATTTAGTGGACACATGGGAATGAGCACCACGCCTCAAAGGATCGCCTGCCACTATTATTGGCCAGGGATCACCGGCGACATTGAACGTTTCATCAAGTCTTGTCCTCAGTGCCAGAAAGTTGCACCAAAACACTGGACGGCACCCGCAACCCTTGGGGAGATGCCAATCTTGGGCACCCCATTTGAAAGAGTGGCCGTGGATATAATTGGAAATCTGCTGAGAACTAAGAAGAGGAACTCCCATATCCTTACCTTAGTGGACACCAGTTCCATGTGGGGCGAAGCATGCGACTCAGTGCATGTAGCTGACGCTTTACTGAATATCTTTACTAGATTGGGCTTCCCGCATGAAATTCTCACAGACAACGGGTCACAATTTAGAGGCAAGTTGACAGAGGAGGTGCTTAGAATATTCAAGACTAGGCATATCCATACTTCGCCCTATCACCCCCAAAGTAACGGGCAAGTAGAGCGGTTTAACGGGACGCTCACCTCTATTCTTCGGAAGTTGGCACAGGAGAAGCCAGAAACTTGGGATCAGTATCTTCCTGCCGCATTATTTGCTTATAGGGAAGTACCGCAACTCCGCCAATGCCGGTCCCAAGCCCGGATGAAAAAGGAGGAGGGCGGCCTGCATGGAGGCCGTAAGGAGGCAGCCCCTCCACCATGCAAAGGCACAACAGGCCAATCACCTGTTTGCTTTAAACCACGATTACGAGTAACAAAAGAGAGAAAACCGGACTGATTCTAAAGGCGACGAACTGGAACGGACTACGGACTACGACTTATGGAACATGGAACACAAGAAGTATAAATGGGAAGGAAGAGGAGCTGGTGGAAGAGATGAGGAAAGCAAAACTAGAAATCCTGGCTATTACGGAAACAAAGAAAAAAGGACAAGGAGTCATGGATCTCAATGGCAACACGCTGCTCTACAGTGGTGTACCCATATCCGAAAGAGCTAAAGGGGGTGTGGGTTGCATTGTGGCCCAAAATCAAAAAGATAGTATCAAGGGGTGGAACTTTGTCTCAGAGCGCATTATGGTTGTGAAACTAAAAGAAGGAGAAACCATAGTCAACCTGGTCATAGTGTATGGGCCAAATGAGGATGAGAGAGCAGAGGTCAAGGAGGAATTCGAGCTGCTTCAAAGGACAGTGGATGACTGCCTAGATGAAGTTATCATGCTCGGAGATTTTAATGCCAGAGTTGGAAATGACCATGCTAGATGGAGTGGAGTTATCGGAAGATATGGAGAAGATACTCTCAATGACAATGGAAAGCGACTCCTTAGATTCTGCAGTGAGCAGAATCTGATCATTACAAACACAAAGTTCCCCCATAAGCGCATACATGCATACACTAGATGTGAACCAACAAAGAATGAGAAGTCAGTGATCGACTATGCCATTGTTCGGAGAAGCTCATTCAAATATGTCCGAGATGCAAGAGTCTGGAGGGGGCCAGAGATTGGAAGTGATCACTACCTGCTAACAATCAAACGAACAACTGAAAGAGTTGCTCAGCCTAGGAACTGCTCAACATCACGCAAGAAACCAAGTAAACGAGCAGGAGAAATGAGCATTAGGACCTACAAGCTGAGAGAGCCAGAAATTAAGACCAGATATCAGGGGCTTATTGCTGCAGCGGTGAGCAACACAGAAGAACACCTGATGACTTGGAAACCCTCTGGATTAAATTCAAGGATATCATAAAGACAGCTGCTGCAGAAGCATGTGGTGAAGTCCGACTTGGGAACTAGAGAAAGAGGACACCTTGGTGGACAGAGGAAGTCAAAGAGAAAATAAGAGAGAAGAAAATGGCATGGAAACAATACTTAGGAGCTAAAAACACAACAGGACAAATGGAAAAATATAGAGAATATGTGACACTCAGAACAGAAGTAAAGAACAAAGTGCTAGCAGCAAAACAGAAGTCCTGGGAAGAATTTGGAGAAAAGCTAGAAAAAGATGCACAAGAAAACCAGAAATTGTTCTATAAGACCCTAAAGAACATGAGGAAGGAAAAACAATGCCCTCTCAAATTTATAAAGGACAAGCAAGGCAAATTGCTTACTGCCCCGAAGGAAGTAATGGAAAGATGGAAAGAATATCTCTCAGAACTCCTTGATGGTGAGCAAGGTCAAACATCAGAAATGATAACCACTAGCACAGAAGAGGAAACCAATGGTGATGAAGATGACATAAAGATGGAAGAACTGAAGGCAGCACTGGAGAAAATCAAGATGGGCAAAGCAGCAGGGCATGATGGTATAACACCAGAAATGGTTAAGTACATGGGAGCATCAGGCGACCTGTTACTCCTAAGGGTCCTACAGGCAGCATGGTGCAACAAGACCATACCAAAGGATTGGGAGATCGCCATCATAACACCAATTTTCAAAAAGGGTGACAATCGACAGTGTGGAAACCATAGAGGCATATCCCTTCTCAGTGTCCCTGGAAAAATCTACTCTAGAATCCTAGAGCAGAGACTCCGACGCCTAGCTGAGCCACAATTGGATGAGGTCCAGTGCGGATTCCGAACAAACCGAAGTACTCAAGACCTAATCTTCACACTCAGACAGCTGAGTGAAAAGGCCCTTGAGTATAAGAGAGAGATCCATCTTTGTTTCATAGATCTGGAAAAGGCGTTTGACAGGGTCCCTTGGAGCAAACTTTGGGACTGTTTGGCAAGGAAGAATATTCCAGCACCTCTGATTCATGGTATACAGAGCTTCTACAAGTCTTGCAGAAATTATGTGAGGACAGCAAACCATAAGTCAGAAGAGTTCAGGACCACCACTGGTGTAAGACAAGGTGATATCCTATCACCTTACCTCTTCATACTCCTTATGGACGATGTCATCAAGGCATGTAAGGAGAGAACAAGAAAGTATTCAGTGGGGTACTGGAAGATGAGACAGGTCTATATTTCAGAGCTGGCATTTGCTGATGATGTTGCCCTGATTGCTAAATCAGAGGCACATCTCCAATCCAACCTGCAAGTCTGGAAGGAAGAGCTGGAGAAGAGAGGGATGGTCATAAGCAGCTCTAAAACAAAATCCATGGTGATATCACGAGAAGAAAGAAGACATCAGATTAAGCTGGAGAACAGGTCCTGGAGCAGGTCGACCACTTTAAATACCTCGGAGCTATTATAGACCGAAAGGGAGGCATCAAAGAAGAGTTTGGCCACTCGAAAAGCAGGAGCTGGGAGACTTTTTCAGGCCATAAATCGAGGATTCCTCAGCAAGAGAGAGGTTGGTAAGAAAACGAAGATGGCTGTATACCGCTCCACATATGTCCCAGTCTTGACAGGTAGATGCGAGTCATGGGCAATGACTACAACCCACAAAAGCCAGATCCAAACCTCAGAAATGAGGTATCTGAGGAAGGTGGTTGAAGTAACAAGAAGAGACATGGTACGCAACCAGACGATACGTCAAGGCCTAAAATGCCACCCCCTACAGACCCAAGTAGAACAGTCCCAACTAAGATGGTTTGGCCATGTCTGCAGAATGGGAGAAGATCGGCTACCACGACAAGCATGGGAAACAAAGAGCCAAGGATCCAGACCCCGAGGACGACCCAGAGTCCGCTGGGAGGACAACATTAGACAATCTTTGAAGGACCGAGGACTAGAATGGAACCAGGCCAGGAGGAAGACAGCCGATAGAATAGTCTGGCGCTCTCTCTTCCAAACCTCTACACCTCACGGTAGAAGGGGAACGACTAAGTAAGTAAGTAAGAAGCACCGCATGCGTCAACTGGAGTTCCTCCGGCCACATTACTCTTCGGAAGACCTATTAAAGGTCCATTAGAAGCATTACTAAGAACATGGACAGATGCCAAGGCAGACGACACTGTCACATCAGCCTTCCAGTACGTCACAGACTTGAAACAACGCCTGAAGACTGGCTGGGAATTAGCCACAGCGAAAGTACGGGAGGCTAGGCGGAAACATGCCAAATATTACAATCGCAATGTGAAGGACCGAGAACTAGCAGTAGGAGAGAAGGTGCTACTTCTTCTGCCAAGTAGCAGTAATAAATTGCAGATTTGCTGGAGGGGACCCTACAAAGTGGTGGAAAAGATTTCTCGCACCAACTATAAAATCGCCGTGAACGGAAAGCAGAAAATTTACCACTTAAATCTGCTTAAGAAGTTTTACGAGTGAGCCCCTGCTGAACCAGCGCACCTCATGACTATGGCCATTGCTATGCAAATGGAAGAAGAGCCATTATCATCCATAGAGTACCCGGTGATACAGGAGGAATCACATTTAGATGTGAAAATAAGCTCCACCTTAACGGAAGCCCAGCAAGAAAAAGTAAGGAGATTGATGGAAAACCACGCCGACTCTCTGACAAACCGGGCCGGACAAACCTGATGGAGTTTGACATGGAAGTCACTGATCCTACGCCCGTCCGAATGAGAACCTATCCGACTCCGTATGCCAAGGCGACGGCATTAAAGCAAGAAATTGATTACTTACTTAAGGAAGGCATAATTTCGAAGTCGGAGTCCCCTTACAGTGCGGGGGTGGTGCTGTTACGCAAACCCAGTGGAGAACACCGCCTGTGCATCGACTACCGACAGCTGAATGCGTTAACACAGTTCCAGCCAGAACCGTTACCGGACCAGAACCAGCTATTTACTAAGCTGAGCAGGGCTCGCTATTTTTCAAAGATCGACCTCAGTAAAGGGTACTATCAAATACCGGTCAATGCTGAGGTGAGGAACCTGTTAGCCTTCAGTACTCCAGATGGACACTTCGAGTTTAATGTGATGCCATTTGGACTGAACAATGCTCCTAGTGTCTTCACAAGGATGATGCGAAAGTTATTGGATCCTTTGAATCATCCCGCCATCAGCAATTTTTTTGGATGATATCCTAGTAGCTACTGAATCGTTTGAAGAACATATATCAGCGCTATCCTTGCTGTTTAACAGACTCAGAGAAGCGGGACTAACCGCCCGCCCAACCAAATGTCAAATTGGGTGTGAACAGCTAGAGTTCCTGTGACATACTATATCCCATGGGACCATGTTCCCCGAGACTCAAAACGTTGAGAAGCTGAGAAATGCACCGAGACCGTCCACAAAAAGGGATGTCCGGTCATTTGTATCTCTCTGTGGATTCTACCAGAGATATATAAAGGATTTTAATAGCCTCTGTTCGCCGCTTACATCGCTAACCAAGAAAGGAAACCCAGATAAAGTGACATGGTCAGCAGAATGTGAACATGCATATGCACTCTTAAAAGAGAAACTCACCACAAAACCTATTTTACGGCTTCCGGATTTAACTAGAAAATTCATCTTGCGCACAGATGCCAGTAACATTGGAATCGGGGCTACATTACTACAGCCAGACGACAGAAGCCCACCAAATCTATTTCCGGTCGCATACGCGAGTCAGAAATTAAACCGAGCAGAACAAAACTATTCCACAATCGAAAAGGAATGTTTGTCCCTCGTATGGGGAATACAAAAATTTCAAGCATACCTGTACGGAAGGAAATTTACAATCCAGAGTGATCACCAACCTCTGACCTTCCTCGCCAATTCAAAGAATTTGAATGCTAGACTGATGAGGTGGTCGCTTGTTCTACAACCTTACACGTTCCAAGTGGACTATATCCAAGGAAAACATAACGTAGGAGCGGATTTTTTAAGCCGTCATCCTATGAGGCAGGACGGAGAGCACAGACAAGTAGAGGAAAGGGTGGAAACCGGAGAGAAAAACGAAGATGAGGAAAAGGATTAAGGAATCCCGAGCAAGAAGGCTAAGCTCTCCTGAGTACGATTGACATCACTTTTGAGGAGACGCTGGTGTGATAAACGAGCACAAAGGCCTTTTTGCTCCATATTTTCCTACATTTTTCATATTGTATTTTCTCCGACATTTGCTCTTTCATCCCATATTTGCGACTCACATTTGCTATTTCATCGTTGTGATTACTCGCGACCGGTATCTAGAGAACCACATTTGTTCTTTCATCGGGGGAAATAAAAGTCCTTTGATTGAGTCCCCATGCCTGACATTATTGTTTGAAGCCCACATTGCATCGTGATAAATCTGGTAAAAACACATCTGGTCATCCTAACCAAACATCTGGGCATGCTGTAATTTCTGTGACACCACATTGGACGCCCAGATTGGCCAGGGGAAAACGTCTTATGCTGTAATGGTGTTATCTTTGGTCGGCCGCGGTTCAGACAAGCGTTGGTTTACCACATTGGACGCCCAGCTTGGCCAGGTGACTTTCAGAAATATATAATACCGCATAATCTACTAGAGTGAAGCAGTCCAGTTTTTTACCTTGTGAGGAAGAGATTAAACCCAAAAACGCATAGCCTAATACACGTGTTTATTCAGAGTGGATGATAATTCAGTTCTGTGATTAATTGTGTTCTTAAAGGATTTTGCGAAGGGAAAAGAAGGTTAGTAGATCTTATACTTATTAATACATTTTCTTATTTTTGTTTATTTTAAACTCACAGCTAAAATGTGCGAAAGATAAAGTTTCAAATAATTCTTGGCATAACTGATTAATAAAATCAGAAGATTTTCCTAGAAGATGATAAGAGGTAATTAATAGTTCATCATCATCACAGTCTCCCATGCGCACACACTCTCATGCACAAGATATTTAACATCATTAGAATTGAACTCAGAGAGAGAGAGAGAGATGAATAATGAGCAGTAGTTTAAATGCAAGTCAACCAGTGATGTTAAATGTGAAAAACTTACGAAGACTTTTGTGTGTCTTCAGTTCATCAGAAGTCTGAGTCTACACGCAACGTGTCTGACGTCTAACCAGAAATAATTTATCAAAAACGGACATTTGGCTAGCAGAATTCACCATAGGACATCTTTCATTCCTCAATTAAAAAGGAATATTGTCTCACCCACAAGTCAGAAGGTGGACGCAGCATTTTTCGTCACCATATACTGCTTGTTCACAAGTTCAATACAGAGTTATCCCAAGTTCAATACAGAGTCATCATAAATTCAAATCACTCGAAAGATCATTATTATCTGAAAGTCAAGCAAAAGAGCTCAAAAGAGGAATCGCATATTTATAGCAAGTGCAACACCCTCTTAAGCGCATTCTATGAAGCAGACTATATATATATATATTATTCTTCTTCTTGCGATCGCATCTTTGATGATTACACCGTCAGACGAGTTCTCATGATGAATTCGACTGTTGTTTGAAGTTCCTCTTTAACTCCATATAGCTTTGAATTTAGTGTTGAGTCATTGGGCCAGTATATCTTTCTTAACTGGTCATACAGAGGACAGTCCTGTAGAACATGCTCAGCAGTTTGTTCGTTTAATCCACATGTGCACAGTGGTGAAGCAGACAATCGTAACTTGTGCATGTGTTTATTCAGTTTGTTATGCCCTGTCCTGAGTCGAAAAATAGTTATCTGTCCCTGCCGGTCGAGAGTGTGATAGTCGTCTTTGGGTTGGTTCTGTTCTCTTCTTATAGTCTGGATAGCTCTCTTTTTCTCAAAGTATGTGACTTCATTATCTTCTTGTTCACATTCTCCTCCCTTTTTTGCAAGTTTATCTGCCTTTTCATTTCCGGGTACACCACAATGAGATGGTACCCACTGAAGTATGGTTCTCTTTTTGGCAGCTACCTTGTTTAGTTCATTTCTCAGATGCGGGAGTTTACCACCCTTGAGAGCTTGCAGGACAGACAGTGCATCTGTGAGGATGACTACCTGGTGGCAGTCAGAGTTGGTGTTATAAATCATATTTGCAGCTTGCTCTAGAGCTTGAACCTCAGCTGTATAGTTGGAACAGAATTTACCAGTGGGAATGTGCCTAGTCTCATAGTGGTTGTCAGGATATGAGATAAAGATACCGGCACCTCCATTCCTAACAGCATTAGTTGCTGATCCATCTGTATAGGCATGTATCCATGATTGATCGGGATAGCTTTCTTGGATCATACTCAATGTAGCAGTTCGTTTTTGCAGATCATTATACTCACATCCACTTGTGAGACCACTGACCGACGTATTAATTTGGAGGGCACTGCTGGCCTGCTCCCATGGTACACGACTACATATGCAAGGTTATGAGTCTACATATCACTAACATTTCGTGAAGATATCCAGTCTGACCAGTACCCTCAGGAGATTAGACAACAGACTTTTTGTTCATATGACAGCTATTAACTGTTGATCAACACTACAGAGGTATACTCAAACAGTGAAGGAATATACATAGATATCTCGTCAGCGTTCTCCGTACGACAACAGTTCTCATCAGAACGTCCTCAGCTTAGAGATACCCCACTCGACATAACGTATAACAACTTGGGACAGTGTATGCATACATGTGAATCGTCATATCAATGCGAAGCATTTAGAGACACATGGACTGTGTAGATTACTCACCAATGTGGTAACACGTATCATATCACATCATCATTTACACCAGTTCATTCTTAATTAACTATTACTTAATTAACTGCAATTTTATTATCTCATCTGTGTGTTTTGTGTGAATCGTCTTTCACCATCATCACGTTCTAACCATTACTAACCCTATATGTGTGGATATTTCATTAATAAACCCAACGATCGTTTGATCATTATCTAGTTTGTTAATGTATCACTCGTGCTGTCGGTGTTACATAGTCACCTATAGGAACCTTTCTCTACTCAGATGAGGTTGGGGGCTTTTTCTTTACGGGATCTAAGGGCAGAAGCTAAGGTCGTGGGGAAACAGAACTCTTTCCATAATTAATTATAAAACACTGTCTAGTGAAAAGCATTCGCATTCCTGTCTTCTTGTCCCTATCTCGAATAGGTCTTTATTCTTTCTTAACGAGCCAATTTCTAGAGACCTTATATCTAATATCTCATAGACTATTCCTGGCAAAAACTACTGTCGTAGTTGCCCCAGTACTCACCACACGACAATGTATATTGTGGACTCAACCCACACATTGTTATCGCATTAATCAAGTTGGATTGGATTATAATTTCCCCCATTCGCGCATACCAACATCAGTACGATAATCAATCAAAATCAAGAACAATGATAATAAAAAGGCAGAAAAAGAAACAAATGATTAAAAGAATCCTTTTTTCGCCAAGTCGAGCTTAACAGCGGAAGGTACAGCTAATCAGATTGTAACACCGAAGAGAGGAGAAAACGTTGAAAGGAGCATCAGGAAAATAAGCAGCTGAGGACTGTCACCTTAGGGGTGCATTCCCATAGTCAGTTATGACTGAAGGGGCTATTATATAGTTACTTACTTACTTAGTCGTTCCCCTTCTACCGTGAGGTGTAGAGGTTTGGAAGAGAGAGCGCCAGACCATTCTATCAGCTGTCTTCTTCCTGGCCTGGTTCCATTCTAGTCCTCGGTCTTTCAAAGATTGTCTAATGTTGTCCTTCTAGCGGACTCTAGGTCGTCCTGGATCCCTGGCTCTTTGTTTCCCATGCTTGTCGTGGTAGCCGATCTTCTCCCATTCTGCAGACATGGCCAAACCATCTTAGTTGGGACTGTTCTATTTGGGTCTGCAGCGGATTGGATTTTAGGCCTTGACGGATCGTCTGGTTGCGGACCATGTCTCTTCTTGTTACTTCAACCACTTTCCTCAGATACCTCATTTCTGAGGTTTGGATCTGGCTTTTGTGGGTTGTAGTCATTGCTCACGACTCGCATCCATATGTCAAGACTGGGACATAGGTGGAGCGGTATACAGCCATCTTCGTTTTCTTACCAACCTCTTTCTTGCTGAGGAATCCACGATTTATGGCCTGAAAAAGTCTCCCAGCCGCTGCTTTTCGAGTGGCCAACTCTTCTTTGATGCCTCCCTTTCGGTCTATAATAGACCCGAGATATTTAAAGTGGTCGACCTGCTCCAGGACCTGTTCTCCCAACTTAATCTGATGTTTTCTTTCTTCTCGTGATATCACCATGGATTTTGTTTTAGAGCTGCTTATGACCATCCCTCTCTTCTCCAGCTCTTCCTTCCAGACTTGCAGGTTGGATTGGAGATGTGCCTCTGATTTAGCAATCAGGGCAACATCATCAGCAAATGCCAGCTCCGAAATATAGACCTGTCTCATCTTCCAGTACCCCACTGAATACTTTCTTGTTCTCTCCTTACATGCCTTGATGACATCGTCCATAAGGAGTATGAAGAGGTAAGGTGATAGGATATCACCTTGTCTTACACCAGTGGTGGTCCTGAACTCTTCTGACTTATGGTTTGCTGTCCTCACATAATTTCTGCAAGACTTGTAGAAGCTCTGTATAGCTCTGTATAGCATGAATCAGAGGTGCTGGAATATTCTTCCTTGCCAAACAGTCCCAAAGTTTGCTCCAGGGGACCCTGTCAAACGCCTTTTCCAGATCTATGAAACAAAGATGGATCTCACTCTTATACTCAAGGGCCTTTTCACTCAGCTGTCTGAGTGTGAAGATTAGGTCTTGAGTACTTCCGTTTGCTCGGAATCCGCACTGGACCTCATCCAATTGTGGCTCAGCTAGGCGTCGGTTATATAGTTACTTTACATTTAAATGAAACGGTTAATGGTATAGGTAGAATATGTTTACGTTAACAACAACATCTACACTGATTAAAAAGTGTTCACAATATAGATTGAATATATTTTCATTTACATCTACACTGGTTGAAAAGCTTTGAAACTTTCATTAATTTTTAAAGTGAATATGTTTACATTATATTATAATTAGATTGCACATTATTTCTTTCATCTTTCCCTCCCTGCTCCATATGGGACTACCTATGCTTTTAGTTAACTAACAATAAAGCAGTCAAAAATCCCTTGCAGTGGTGGTTCATGAAATCATCATTCTATATGCTGAAGTTGCCAGCCTCAAATGACTTGGACATCCACTTGCACTTTTCACATATTAATATTCACATGGCAATATAATAGCCCCATTACACGTGTTCTTGTGGGTCGTTATTTTAACACTAGATTCCCTCTATGACTATGTGTTTTCAGTTTCATCAGATCCCGGTTGCTTATTAAATTATAGAGATTTCCTGGGCTGTTTAAGTCCTTCAAAATACTCCAACAAAAGTCTGGTCTGAAAAATGGAATTCTGAATTCTAACTTCTGGAAGTCTGGTTTCGTCTTGGCAAGCGATCTCCACAGTGTCTTAAAACTGTGAAAAAGGTCAGATTATATGGCCCTTCCTCCCCCGAAATTGTTTTGTTACGATGCTAAAATAGCTCCAATCATTTCAAACGTGCGTGTTGTGTGGGGTACCGGTAATTTCAAAATTATTTCCGCCTGAAATAATTTGCGTGATGCAAAATGTCACGTCTTCCATATATGGAATGAAAACATCCGATCCTCTCTCGGCCATGTTTACAAATAACATTATTTCTTTAATATAAAGTAATGTCTTTGTAACAACATGTGCCGGAAACGATGATGTCTGTCCAAAATGTGTCGCACAGACGAGTAATCTCGCAATCTGTCGCTTGAGCACACAAAATCCATCTCTTTTACCATCTTGGCAAAGAACGAACCCTGGCTGTATCAGCAATTAAAGAAATGCGCTGGGCGATTTTAGTGTTAATCTGTAGTCTGATGTCGGCCACACCAGAGATTAACCAACAAAGTTCTCGATTGGAGGGACGGGTGACAGAGAGACATATCACTGAGGAGGGAAGTGTAAGAATGTTTGAAAATACAAAATATCTGCTGCATAGCAGAGAAAGAAAACATGTGCTGACCACTGAGAAGCACGCAATTAGTCAGTACAACAAATGTAACTGATTACTTCCAGAATGAAGTAAAGATCGACCCAAATAATGTCACAGTACATAATGTTCCTTTTTCCATAAAATGAAAATAAAAAACACACAAACAGTGATTCGTTTTACTGGGAGAAAGGACAAGAAAAAACCTACATTGCGGCCACAAGGCCTTCGTCAGGGACAGACAAATGAAAAAGAGAAGGGAAAGAAAGTGAGAAATAAATTGTCTGCCACTGAACCGGAAACTAAATTCAAAGCATAAATAAAAAATAATGAAAACAAGGACTGGAAAACTGAGTGAGGAAAAAGTATTATTAATAATATTTTTAAAAAAAACAGAGGAATAAATAAGGAGAGAGAAGATGAAGAAAAAGTAATATTAATTTTTTTTTTAAATTGTCACGGGTGATCGCAATCATGATACAAATATGACTAGATAGAAAAGGACGCCTCAGACAAAATAATGCTGGGTATTCAAACCTTGTGATGTTTGGGCTCTGATTTATTGTATGCAACCTTCTTATTTATTGCCATTGATATTAACTCTTGTATTTATATTTGGAATACACTGCTGTAATGTTTTGAAATTTACTACACTTTTGTAGTGAGTGTCATTTATGTATTTTGTTTTAATTTATTTAAACTTTTCCTTTGCTCTGGTACTTCATTCATTCATAACCCTCCACTCCCATAGGAGCATAGGCCTTCAACAAACACATGCCAAGTCCTCCTGTCACGTGCCATCATCTCAAGTTCTTTCCACGTTCTCATCATTTTCACATCTGTTTTCAGCTCTCTTCTCCATGTGCTTCTTGGTCTACCTCTGCCTCTAGGTACCACAAAGTGATTTTTGTTTGCACAGAAACACCAGAGAAAACAATGCAGTTTGGAAGCTCTTGAAAAACCATGAAATTGGGTACTTAATTTTTTAAAATCGGACAAAAAATAAATATGTTACGGCATTTTAAAAAGTGTATGTACTTTCGCAAAGTTAAAAAAGTTACATCACACCAACTTCAGAGTGCTCCCGTTTTCTTAAATATAATCTTAGAACCTTCTCTGATAAACAGCCTACAGTCTGCAATACACTGATCACATAAAGAAATCTATAGGGCTATATCATGAATAATTATCAATATATACTTACTTACTTAGTCGTTCCCCTTCTACCGTGAGGTGTAGAGGTTTGGAAGAGAGAGCGCCAGACCATTCTATCAGCTATTATCAATATATTTTAGACCAAATATTGCAAATCATTACCAAAAAATGTAGTATTTTGCATGAACATCAATTTTCACAACATCATATTTCAAAAAATATAAAAGGTACAAGCTTTAAATTTGTACATATTAATCTGCATACTAAACAAATATAACCCAATTTTTTTCAGAGGATTTGAACATCTGTTTGTTCTTGTATAATTTTTTAAAATATGTCCAGAGGCCAATTTGTCGCAGGGGAAGAAAAAATGGAAAAATTAAGAATTTTTTTTTTTTTAAAATACTGTCCATATTTCAATTAAAAAATCATTTGTAGGCAATAATTAACAACATGTAAACAATAATTAACAATATCTAAATGCTATTTTTTGATAAAACAACTGGTTACTAGCATTAAAAAATGTTTTTTTTTTTAATACCATCGTATTATGAGTCATATGCAACAGTAAAATTCCAGAAGTGAGTTTTCTTTACATGTATAGAGCATTACACGTACCATTATTATATCATACATGTAGTGCATTGAAAATCACGACGAACCTTAAAACTTGAAAAGTGTACAGCAAGCTTAAATTAAAATGTATATTAATTAACATGAATACGCGAGTCTGAACTATTTAAAGTGCATTTCATGAAAGCTGTTTATACCCGGTACATATTTATGTTCGAGGTAAGACTATCAACTAGTGCCTGCTAGTCCGGACATTTCAGTACACCGTCAGCAACTAAGTTATGGTATTTTTCCGGTTTCCTAGCCTTGTCTCAATACGTCGACCATTGGCATTTGGTTTTGCGATATCATTCGCGTTTGAGATCATAATTCACCCTATTATGTTGCAAAAGAAACCTTCATTTAATTACCAATTAATCAAAACATGCATTTTTTATTCAAATTGGTAACTTTCTTATCTTTTCAAGCTCTTGAAAAAATTAGATTGATGTGCGAATGTCTGAAGCGGTGATAACAATTCAATCCACGTTGTTACTGTGCGATCATGTTAAATTGCTAAATAATATTAAAACTATTGTAAATTTTACATTTGAGGTTCAAAACATTGTTAATAAGTGATATACTTACGTATAGTCAACCTCAAATCAGAAGATGTGATGATGTTTGCACATGAGCAAATAAAAGTGGCGTCTCGATCTTGATGACATCGGGAGTTATCACGGCCAATGGAACAGCCTCGCTATTTTTCGCTAAAATTCTATGCCTAACTTGAGCGATACAGAACTTACTCAAAGTCAATTAGCTCCACCAACAAATACCAGAAGTCTTTAAAATTTCACACGAATAAAGGAAAATGGCTCCCAAATCTTCTCATATATTGCAAACAATTATAACAACATTTAAAATGTCACATCTTGTAAAATTTCAACTTCAATTTGAGAAATCGACGTCTTCCACGACGTTGTTTTCTACAGCTTGCAATATACGAAATTAAAGATATGCATCTTCCCATCATAATGGTGAAAACAGTATGCAAATCAGACATTTGCTGGTCAAGCGAAACCCGTTTGAATGAAGCGGGGTGAGGCAAATAAAAACGCCGAGATTTGGCCGTGAAATATAAGCTTATCTATTCGTAACACAACCATTTTGGGGGTCAGAGTGGTGAAGAGGGATGGCGTCTGGCGTCCTCCTCGAATTCTTAAGGTACCTTGTTTGATTACCAGCAGAAGGAATATAAATTATGGAATTTTTTTCATAATCAGTAGTCCTAATGATGTCATACTCACTACTGGTCTCCTGGATAGTGAGATCAGATGCCTAGCCTTCTTGGATTAGGGTGAAAAAATAGGAAGTCCCATGTGCAAGTTGTGCACGTTAAAAATCCCTCGGCAGTTGGAAATCGTAGAGAGTAAACTATAAGTCCACTATCCTGGCAAAATTTAAAAATTTGGAACCTACCCTCCATAAAAAGTTATAGAATGTGTGATTCTTATATACGCACATTGGGATTCTCGCCGGTGCTAGAGTTCGTGCACTGTGCTGAGATCCTCCTTATGCGATCTAAGGGAGGAGATCGGAGCACTGATGGAGTTTTCTGTGTGCAGTGAAGAGTCCTTAAAAACCAACAACATACCAAGAAGACAGCAATTACAAGGGGAGTTTACTAAAATACACATAAAGAGAACATTAACCACAAATTATAATGTTCATGTCATTGCTAATACTTTCAACTTGCTAAACTTCTGTCTCACCAGACTCTTGTCAGGGTGGTGTTAACCATGAAAAAAATGTATTTACATTAATGACATGAGTTTAATGAAAATATAATGTTTCATAAACAAGACAACACTGGATAGAGATGATAACAAAAATTACTACAAAAACCCGAATGCTGGCAACAAGTCACTGGTGCCAATGCTCATTTATTAAAGAGCAGCTTAAATCAGCAGACGCTCTATGTTTCGCTGAATAGCCTGAATCTGGTTCTTCAGCTGTGACCCTTCCTTTTGTATGACTGAACATGCAATCACTGGTCGAGACACTCCACAAGCTCTGCCTAAAGCTGGGAAGGTAAAAAGTAATAGTGTAAAATCACATTATTATTCACAAAGAATGTTTGAGGTGGACAGAGGGAAAAAAAATAGAAGTGAGAATACATTAGTGTCACCATGAAATGTCAAATGCAGCTAAAGCAGAAAGTTAGCTTAAAAATCATGTTAGTGGTTGTATTGAAATTTCTGATCACTGGATTTCAACAAAAAAAAAACAAACCTACCCACGAAAAAATATTAGCCCATTTAACATGACCACTCGTAAAATTGGTCCTAAAATTATTTGTATATTGCTTTTTCTATTAGGTACTCCAAACCACCCGTATTTACTGCTTATGGCACAAAATTCTAATTTTGTCTATAACTTCAACCAAGGAGTGCAATTGTATTTCATATAGCATTTAAATAAAACTGGTTTTCTTATTGTCTATATGGGTGCAAACATACTTTGAAATGTTATGAGTTTGTCTTTTAAGGGTTTAATAAGTATGTGTAAACGGGTTTCGTGCAGTCCTGAAACAGGGTTTTTTTTTTTTAAAACCCTTTTCAAATCGCCAGCAATGCACCAGCCTGCTTTAAATAGTTATAGAACAACGATAAGATTGTAAAAATACGGATTTTATGACCCCAAAAAAAAACCTATATTTTCAGCGGAAAACGGTCGATTTTCATGTGACCTATGGTAAACGCAAACA
This sequence comes from Oreohelix idahoensis, assembly GCA_024509875.1. Classification (NCBI taxonomy): domain Eukaryota; kingdom Metazoa; phylum Mollusca; class Gastropoda; order Stylommatophora; family Oreohelicidae; genus Oreohelix; species Oreohelix idahoensis. Next base: position 553,479 of record JAMPIV010017846.1, on the reverse strand, counting down.
CACACACCCCCCTTCGCAGGAGGGCCCCAAACAGGTTCAGCAGAAGTCGCCTATACGGTGGATGCTAAGACAGGGGTGAACTTGTCTTTGTTACCAGGACAGTTAAACACATGACCCTGGGGTCAGGTGTATAAGTGGAATATATAGATTGACTTGTCTCGCTTAGATGCATTAATATTTGTGTTGCAGAGAAAACTTCATAACGTTGCAATTCAACAGGAAAAGTCTTCAACGAAACAAGTTCAATGTAACTTGACACAGTCAGGACCAGATCTTGTTCGGGTCTTTAGCCTTGACGTATCGCCAGGTTGCGGACCATGTCTCTTCTTGTTACTTCAACCACCTTCCTCAGAAACCTCATTTCTGAGGTTTGGATCTGGCTTTTGTGGGTCGTAGTCATTGCCTATGACTCGCATCCATATGTCAAGACTGGGACATAGGTGGAGCGGTATACAGCCATCTTCGTTTTTTTTACCAACCTCTCTCTTGCTGAGGAATCCTCGATTTATGGCCTGAAAAGTCTCCCAGCTGCTGCTTTTCGGGTGGCCAACTCTTCTTTGATGCCCCCCTTTCAGTCTATAATAGCTCCGGAGGTATTTAAAGTGGTCGGCCTGTTCTCACAGCTGAATCTGATGTATTCTTTCGTGATATCACCATGGTTTTTGTTTTAGAGCTGCTTATGACCATCCCTCTCTTCTCCAGCTCTTCCTTCTAGACTTGCAGGTCTGAAATACAGACCCGTCTCATCTTCCAGTACCCCACTGAATACTTTATTGTTCTCTCCTTACATGCCTTGATGACATCGTCCATGAGGAGTATGAAAAGATAAGGTGACAGGATATCACCTTGTCTTACACCAGTGGTGGTCCTGAACTCTTCTGACTTATGGTTTGCTGTCCTCACATAATTTCTGCAAGACTTGTAGAAGCTCTGTATAGCATGAATCAGAGGTGCTGGAATGTTCTTCGTTGCCAAACAGTCCCAAAATTTGCTCCAGGGGACCCTGTCAAACGCCTTTTCCAGATTTATGAAACAAAGATGGATCTCACTCTTATACTCAAGGGCCTTTTCACTCAGCTGTCTGAGTGTGAAGATTAGGTCTTGAGTACTTCGGTTAGCTCGGAATCCGCACTGGACCTCATCCAATTGTGGCTCAGCTAGCCATCGGAGTTTCTGCTCTAGGATTCTAGAGTAGATTTTACCAGGGACACTGAGAAGGGATAAGCCTCTATGGGTCGATTGTCACCCTTTTTGAAAATTGGAGTTATGATGGCAATCTCCCAATCCTTTGGTATGGTCTTGTTGCACCACGCTGCCCGCAGGACCCTTAACACTTTGCTGACCAGCGATCCGGAGCATTAATGTCTCCCATTACCAAGGGTGTTTGCAGATTTCTTTAAAAATAACTTGTTTTTTTTTTTAAATTCATAAAAAATTGAAAAACAGACATAGGGTTTTGAAATTTTCAGAGCGCCATTATGAATGGTTGCTACATCTATAAAAATATATTTTATGCAAATTGGTCACATGATCATGGCGGCCATCTTGAATTTGTGTGGCTATTTATAGAAATTTCAGGAGATGTTTTAAAACCATGATATTTTTCCAGTGTTTAGTGAATTTGTTTGATGTCAGTGCAATAAAATGTTAGGGACATTGATGGCAATGAAGAAAATAATCTTAATTGACGTACTGATTTAACGATAAACCAGCAATCCAGTGCGTTAATGTCTCCCATTAACAAGTTTGTTTGCCGATTTCTTTAAAAATAACTGGTTTTGTTTTAAATTCATAAAAAATTGAAAAACAGACATAGGGTTTTGAAATTTTCAGAGCGCCATTATGAATGGTTGCTACATCTATAAAAATATATTTTATGCAAATTGGTCACATGATCATGGCGGCCATCTTGAATTTGTGTGGCTATTTATAGAAATTTCAGGAGATGTTTTAAAACCATGATATTTTTCGTGTTTAGTGAATTTGTTTGATGTCAGTGCAATAAAATGTTAGGGACATTGATGGCAATGAAGAAAATAATCTTAATTGACGTACTGATTTAACGATGAACTAGCAATCCAGTGCATTAATGTCTCCCATTAACAAGTTTGTTTGCCGATTTCTTTAAAAATAACTGGTTTTGTTTTAAATTCATAAAAAATTGAAAAACAGACATAGGGTTTTGAAATTTTCAGAGCGCCATTATGAATGGTTGCTACATCTTTAAAAATATATTTTATGAAAAATGGTCACATGATCATGGCGGCCATCTTGAATTTGTGTGGCTATTTATAGAAATTTCAGGAGATGTTTTAAAACCATGATATTTTTTCCAGTGTTTAGTGAATTTGTTTGATGTCAGTGCAATAAAATGTTAGGGACATTGATGGCAATGAAGAAAATAATCTTAATTGACGTACTGATTTATTAATAACCATGTATTTCAACATAAAAGGCTCATAAAAATTGTGAATAAAATGCAAAGAAAATTTAATTTTTATATTGTCTTTTTTGAGTGTATTCTGTGTCTGCGGCATCTGACAATAAGTGTTTGTGAATGTTTTGAATAGTTACATACCTCTAGTTGGAGTCTGAGCTGCTTCCTTCATTAACTGGGGTTGAAGTTGTAGCTGTAGGCCTCTGCAAGAGTCTTTGTCTGGATCGTTGATAATCCTCGACTGTGTGGTATAATTTGAAGCACGGTATCGTGCATAGAGGTACATTGCAATCTGGGCAGTACATGACAGTCTGGCTTCTTTTCCCTGCAGCCTTACACACTTTACAGTCTGGTTTGTACCTTGCCCTTTCATATTTATCAATGAAGTGGCGCTCAGTAAGTCGTGTTGTTGTGACTTGTGGTTTTGAAGGTGTCACAGTGCGTCGAAGAATAGCAGGTTCAATAAGAGCGAGACTGACATCCTGCCTGAACTTCTTTGCTGTGATCTTTTTTGTAGAGTTGGCAGTGTTGTAGGTTATGTGCCCATTAACCAGGGCAGTTTCAACTAAGAAATGATATAATGGCAGGTACCATTTATATGATCTGTGTGGGTAGGGATAGCTTGCACCCAGTTGGCCGAAGTGGTCGACACCTCCCATACTTTTGTTGTATTTTTCTGCTAGCACTGGCTTCTGAATTGTTCTGCCCTCAGGTATTCCTCCTTTTCTAACTGTCTTGTCCATAACATCATTGGAGTGAACAGTAGATAAAAGATTAACTCTTTTTGTGTCATGCCAGGTAACTGCCAACATGCCTTTATCTTCTGTGGCACAAAACACAGGATGATCTGCCTTTTTCAATTTGAGTTGCTTTTTCTTCAGTGCTTCAGGAAAATGCTTCCTATTCTCAGCTACTGTTCCACATGCACCAATCTGAATTTCTTTCAGCTCTTGAAATAAAGCTGGGGCTGAATAAAAGCTGTCGCAGTAGAGAATATGTCCTTTGTTGCCATATCCATCAAGAAGATCTTTCACAACCCTGGAAGTTGCCCCAACAGAACCTTCATCATTTGCCTTACCAGTATAAATTTTCAATTTCAGGCAGTATTGTGTTTTAGCATCAGTGAGTACAAATACTTTTATTCCCCACTTTGTGGGTTTTGCTGGCAGGTATTGCTTGAAATATATTCTACCCTTGAACCTCACCATCGATTCATCTATTGACAACTCCCGCCCAGGTGTGTAGTGTTGCTTATATGTAGGCAAAATAATATCCAGTAAGGGTCTGAGCTTGAAGAGGGGGTCATACCCAGGCTGCCCCCTCTCAATTCTGTTATCATTATTATTAAAATGGAGATTTCTGTGGAGCTGTTGGTACCTGTTCCGACTCATGACCCTCGAATATGGTGTATCATTCAACCAAAAATTCTTACACCAGTAGTCTGAGACTGCTGGTTTGCAACACATTCCCATACCAATCTGAAGGCCTATGAATGCAGAAATTTCAACTGCATCAGTTTTATCCCAAGTACGTTTCTTGTACTTAGCATTTCCTGTGTACTGAGAGAGGTGATTTTCTCCGTACCTATTCACTTCGTCAGTGATCAGATCTATGGCAGTGTCGGGGGAAAAAAGTTTGAAAAAATCAATTGACTTAAAGGCAGTTGTGTCTGCCGTGACACCTTGTTGTTTTTCATATGAAGGAAGCATGTCAAGCTCAACAAGTTCGTTTTGAGCAAGCTTTCTCCATCTCCACAGATTATTTTGATGTGCAGTCTTGCTGTGGTCTCTTGTGCCACGCCCATCTCCTGCTTCAGATGTACCTACATCACCTTCATCTAATCCAAATTCGTTATCGCTGCTATCAGTTGCATTTCGATTGAGTGAAACATCTCTACTTAGCCATGAGATATCACTTTCGGCCCCAGATTCGCTGCCAGAGTCAGAATCATCTCTGTTATAAGTCTGGTTTTCATCATCACACATGATGAAAACAAAGAATGGGCTCTTGTACTAAAAATAATGAAATTTTAATCAAAACTCGGCTTTTAAACAGCGATTCACGATATCATTCATGGGCGCAGCCATTTTGGAATGTTAAAAATACCCGGATGAGGCTTGTTTCGTAAAACTATCGATACGGCTGTCTGTTGCGTTGGTAGACTTACTAATTCGACTTTCGTCGAATCTGGTCAGCAAAGGTTTCAACCGGAAATTCGACTATCGTCGAATTTGGTCAGCAAAGTGTTAAGAGTAATAGGACGCCTGATGCTCCCATGTACTTAACCATTTCTGGTGTTATGCCATCATGCCCTGCTGCTTTGCCCATCTTGATTTTCTCCAGTGCTGCCTTCATTTTTTCCATCTTTATGTCATCTTCATCACCATTGGTTTCCTCTTCTGTGCTAGTGGTTATCATTTCTGATGCTTGACCTTGCTCACAATCAAGGAGTTCTGAGAAATAATCTTTCCATTACTTCCTTCGTGGCCGTAAGCAATTTGCCTTGCTTGTCCTTTATAAATTTGAGAGGGCATTGTTTTTCCTTCCTCGTGTTCTTTAGGATCTTATAGAACAATTCTGGTTTTCTTGCGCATCTTTTTCTAGTTTTTCTCCAAATTTTTCCCAGGACTTCTGTTTTTCTGCTAGCACCTTGTTCTTTGCTTCTGTTCTGAGTATCACATATTCTCTATATTTCTCTATTTGCCCAGCTGTGTTTTACGCTCTTAAGTATTGTTTCCATACCATTTTCTTCTCTCTTATTTTCTCTTTGATTTCCTCTGTCCACCAAGGTGTCCTCTTTCTCTTGTTCCAAAGTCGGACTTCATCACATGCTTCTGCATCAGCTGTCTTTATGATGTCCTTGAATTTAAGCCAGAGGGTTTCCAAGTCATCAGGTTGTTCTCACCAATGTAGCAATAAGCCCCTGATATCTGGTCTTAATTTCTGGCTCTCTCAGCTTGTAGGTCTTAATGCTCATTTCTCCCGTTCGTTTACTTGGTTTCTTGCGTGATGTTGGGCAGTTCCTAGGCTGAGCAACTCTTTCAGTGATCACTTCCAATCTCTGGCCCCCTCCAGACTCTAGCATCCTGGACATATTTGAATGAGCTCCTCCTAACAATGGCATTGTCGATCACTGACTTCTCATTTTATGTTGGTTCACATCTAGTGTATGCGCTTATGGGGGAACTTTGTGTTTGTAATGATCAGATTCTGCTCACTGCAGAATCTAAGGAGTCGCTTTCCATGATAATTTCATCTAGGCAGTCATCCACTGTCCTTTGAAGCAGCTCGAAGAATTCCTCCTTGACCTCTGCTCTCTCATCCTCATTTGGCCCATACACTATGACTATGGTTTCTCCTTCTTTTAGATTTACAACCATAATGCCCCCCGAGACAAAGTTCCATCCCTTGATACTATCTTTTTGGTTTTTGGCCACAATGCAACCCACGCCCCCTTTAGCTCTTTCAGATGTGGGTACAAACAGGTGATTGGCCTGTTGTGCCTTTGCATGATGGAGGGGCTACCTCCATGCAGGCCACCCTCTTGTAGTTCGTGTAATCATGATTTAAAGCAAACAGGTGATTGGCCTGTTGTGCCTTTGCATGGTGGAAGGGCCGCCCTTCTCCTTTTTCAGCCGGGCTTTGGACTGGCCCAGGCGGAGTTATATTAAATATATACCATTATTAAAAATACTGCAGACAGTATATGATTCAATTGTGTGTATTTAAAATAACTATTTGAAACTAATCTGCAATTTAATTCATGAATCCTACTTAACTTTACGGTAGTTAAAAGTAAAAATTACCTTGTTTTGACCTCACAAAAATATATGGCACATTCTGTTAAAAGAGAAAATATAAATATTAGACACCCCATGGTTAAAAGTAAAAGTAAATGACAATTAATGATGACACTAACAGTAATGCTCCATGTTCACATAAAAACATACAATGCCTTTTATTTCTTCTTTCACCTTTCAACTCCCCAAGGAGCACAGGCCTTCAACACACTTTTGCAAAATCTTCCTGTTCCATGCCATCAGCTCACGGTTTTTCTGTGTCTTCTTCATGTCTGTCTCAAGTCTTCTCTGTGTTCTTTGGTATTCCTCTACCTCTTATCTTGGGGATTCTAGAGCAAGGACTGCCTGGCAAGGCTATCAACAGGTTTTCTCAATGTGTGTCCTATCTGATCTCTAGTTCTACTGGCACTTGTCTGGTTCATGTCATCAGTTCCACATTAGTGGTCTTGTCATACCACTTCAATCATATTTTACGCAAGCATCCATTTATTGGTTGTTCTCCAAGTTTCATAGTCATACAGCAGGACTGGTGTCATTTGAAAAAAGTGTTACGGGGCCCAAAACGAAAGCAAAGAATAGCAACACTGTGATCAACCATGCATGTCTTAAAGGGGACTAAGGAGGGTTGGGCATGGGGCTGTTCATCCCATCCTGTAGAAATTGAAACCACAAACATATGGCCCTTTATTTAACACATTAAAAATTCAAATTCTCAAAATCTTAGTGACATATCAATATGGTGCACCAAGTACAGAGTCCCCCTATAATTGTAACCACTGCAGTCAATTTAATCATTACTAAAGTTATCATTTGCTTTCATTTCTTTAACCTTTAGCACGCTGCAGTCGCATTATTGCGACAGAAGTATGCTATGCTCTGCCAGCTGGAGGCGCATTATTGCGACTGCGGATATCTTCGTTTTTTTAGCATTAGGACTTGTGTACACGTGATTTCAGCCCCGGATGTTAAGTTGTAATGTTATTTGCAAGAGAGTTAGCTTCCGTTTCCAATCTTAAAAAAGTGATGGGTGTATCCGCGTTTATTTTTTGTAAATTTTTTTAATCGAAATGAATCGGCATCAACACGCGGCCATATTCGCTCTAATTTTATTGGATTCTGACGCCATGCGGTGGGGATGAGATTTTTGTCTTTATAAGCGCTGATATCGGTTCTCAGAATATGTTTGATGGCTGAGATGGAAACGAAAGTAAAATGGCATTTCTAGTATGTATAATTTTCGGGGTTAGGATTAGGAATATCGGAAAGGTTTAATTTACGGCCGAATGTCACTGCTGGCTAGGGAGTTTGTTGCTTTGCTACTGATGATGGGTGTAACGAAAAGATCGTTATTTCATTTGTATTGGTCAAATGACTTTCATTGAGATGCAAGGGATATGGACTCTTCGTTTGTTGGTTATCTTTTTTAAATTTTAAAATTTAAAAAAAAAAAAATTTTTTATTTTTTTTTCGTTTTCATCTTTCCTTTCCTTTCTTCCTATCACATCTAACATGTACACAAACAAATTTTATATCATCAGATTCATCATTCATTCATTTCTATACAGTCTAAAAATTAGAGCAATTGACCAAAAAAACTATAGAATTTACAAGTCACCCACTATAAAAATGGGGGGTTGTGAAAAAGAATGCATGGTTGGGCAAGTTTTCTGAATTTTTATGCAGCGTGCTAAAGGTTAAACATTCATTTTTAGACTACTTTGTTTGCTCAAATATTTAACTGTTATTCAGAGAAAATGTAACAAACCTTGTCTTCACACAGCAAGGGCAAATGCAGCAAAATCTCAATCGGTTCTGCATCTGCAGTTAAAACAATGAACTCAGCAAGTCCACGGTTCAGTGTTTTAGTAGCTGGGAAAAAAAAGATATATATTTTAATTACATATTCAGGCTTAAGTTAAAATGCTCTGCGAATGAAGCTGCATGATGTGATAATTTTTTTCCCCCACAGTATCCTAGATTGTATCCTAGGAGTGCTAAATCTGATGATAGAAAGTGAACGAAGATTTCATAATAACATTACTGCATCAATAATTCTTATGCTTTTTGAACTCACCTTCATTAGCTCCTTTTTTGAGCTGTTTGTAATTGGATGCTTGCTGGACCAACTCCAAAATCTGCTCTGTAAGAGTCTGATCAGCTAATGGGTAGGCTTTACTGTTGACTTCTTCAGTACCAGCCTAGGAAGTAAACAACAGTATCGTAAACAGAAACAGAACACTGCACGTGTAAGCCAATGACAGCAAAGGAAACATATGAAATATTGTCACTGTCATACTATTATACTGATGAAAAGGCATCCATAAAACACATAACAGCTTTACAAAAATTAAAACCAACACATGATTGGATACTTGCTTATATTCACATATGCTTATTAAACATATTCATTTCCTATTCTGTGTAGCACGAACACGGTCTTTTTGCAGGAAGCGTGCACCAAAATGTGTATGTGTTCTTGCAGCAGTGGCTTATGTAGTTTTTAATGATGAGGTTGCCAGTACAATGCACCTCATATTAGTTTCTTATGAAACGCTTGAGGGAGTAGACCTATTTTTCTGTCTTTTCAGACACCCCAGGGAACTACATGGGGCTATTAAACTTAATTACTCTGTCGTACCTCTTCTACCATAGGGTGTATGGGTGGACTATTAAACACAGGCCTATTTGGGTTATAATTATGTTATGAACAATAATAATATCTCAGATTTTTGTTGCCTTTTAACTTAGTGTGGCAGAAGGTTTTATAAGTGTGATGATAGTAATAGAGTAGAATCCGAATTCTCTCCAGAATGTGTGAGGTCCCAGTGACAGAGACGTACACTGGTATCATTAGACAGTCACGGCTGTGAAAGTATCTGAAGTTGAAAAGTATTCCCAGAACAATCAGACCTTACTGCCTTGTAACTTAACTATCTGTGATAATGCAATTCAACAATACTCAAATTCAACAATATGGAATGAATAAAGCTGTTGCCGTGGTAGCATAGTGGTTAGTGCACTGGCTTCCTAGCTCAGTGGTCTATGGTTAGATCCCCAGATGAGGTGGGATTTTTTTTAGGCCGCAAACGGCTCCTGGGTCGACCCAGCCCCAACTGGGTACCAGAGCAACTCTGGGAAGGTTAAGGCAGCCGGCGTGATGTTGACCACGTCACCCCTATTGTGCAGATGGTCAAGAAAATATGGGCCTAACACCATATTCCCAATATGCCTCAATGGGCGTGTAACAGGATCCTTTCCATCCCAAAGCTGTTGAAATACAATTATATTTCTCTTTATTTACATCTATCCATGTGTGATGAGTGTGTGCCTGTGTATGAAATAGATGAAGATTTATATTTACAAAACCAACTTGGGTAACCAATTAACATTTAACTAGTTAATATTAACAATGTCTTGGTAGACTGGAATCAATTAACCGTTAACAAGTTAATATTAAAATATGTCCTTGTAGACTCTTCCAACTTAGATATTTGACTTCCTGTCTTATTCAGTGTAACAAAGTCTCAGTTAAGATATCATGTTTCTTTTTCCATCACTAAACAATTTTGACTGTTCTCACAGCAGGGTGCACAATTGTCATATAAATATACGTAACTTCCTTGTGTTGATGTGACAGGTACAGCTTTTCAGATAGGTTGGGTTTCTATCCATTTAGACACTGCTGGGGCGAATAGCCTTGATCTTGAACAATTCTTGATCACTGACTAAGTGACAAGTATGAACCCTCGTAGGATCTAAAATCAGTAAAGACTGGCTTTGAGGAGTAATAGAACTGCCCGGCTGCAAATAATAAGATATTAGCCTTTACACGCGTCTCTCTCTCCAGCCGTTGTCCTTCTGTCTCTCGCTGTACAAGTGATTTTGAACAATTTGCGCTCTCCTTATATTGACTGAGATCGGGAAGCCAAGATCCATAACTCTGATTTACTTTCCTAAAATGCCTTTCAAGGAGATTTGTGCTAGAAGTGGTTCAAACCTCAGTCCCGTGCATCGTACGTTCTAGTTAAAGCCTTCTGAACAACATTTTCCCATTCTCAGTAAGTTTATCTTTCCATCCATATGTTGTTTTCTTATATCGGTCATGTTAACGATTTTATCTTGAATTATGAATAGGAAAAACACAGGATTTCTCAATGCACTGACACTTTTTCTTGCAAAATTCTTCACAACTACTTATTCCCTCCAAATTTCCTTGTACCTACACATAAATGAAGATATCCCAGTCAAAAGGTGGCCATTTTCATCCTTGTCTGTCATTTCGTTCTCCTTCCAGATCTCCAATTCTAACTGTTTTGTACGATTTATCCTCCATAATAAAACTGTCGTAGCGTATTGCTCGGGTTTTGTGAGCTATTTTCTGATTGGCTGGCCTCAACCTGACTTCGAAAAATACTACAAAGCATCGGCTTGTATACACATGCCCTACTTTCCTGCATTAACTATGCTTGTTTCTTTTTCATTCATTAACTAGTAATAACCAAGCGTGTTTTTACAACTCGCTAGGCCTACACTTAGCTAAATTTGTAATGTATCACTCTGCTTCTTTTTGTTTGTGGTATGGGTTGAATATGAAGTATAGTGAGACATGTTCTCAAAAGTGATCAAAAAGTCATAGGCCTACATGTTGTTAGGGTTAGGATTCCTAAATCTAACCCAACCCTTAATACTGCATTTGGCCATTGTGAATGACAGTAGATTGGAGTCTGCAATTCTGGTCAATAATAAGCATTTCCACTTTGTTTTTTGTTTTTTTACATTTAATTTTTAAAATGGCCTCAGTTTTTGTCAGCTGTTATTAATTTTGACACAGCTCAAAACAGGGTTGGTAGTAGGTTAATGTTAACTCTTTGACAAAGCTAGAAACAGGGTTGGGGTTAAGTTATGGCTAGACGTTAAGGCAGTTGGGAATATCAGTAGGCTAAACCACTTTGGTCTAATCTGGTCAAGTGACAATTGTGTACAATGTATATAGGGCCTAACTGTGGTGTCATATAGTTATGTACGAGACGATATATGTAAAAACGAAGGTAGGCTATATATCTGCAGGACTCTGATGACATTTTTTTAGGGATGGGGGTTTAGAGTTTATGGTGCAGGCTTATGCCTAGGCCTACATGTTATCAATCGATAAACTAGGTCGTGTCTCCATGCGGTATCATTTCAACGCCAGGTTTCTGAATGTAACAGACATTGATTTATTATGAAATTAGAAATGAAAGGCATTAGGCTATAGGCCCTATATTCTAACTGTGACCTATTAGAGGTTGAACAGGATATTTTTCCTTCATTTAAAAAAAGTGTAGGCTAGGCCCCAAATGAGTTGCAAAGCAATACAGTTAGGCCCTATGTGTCGATTTCAGTAGTGTTTGGGGCAAAATGGCAGACCTTGTTCTACTGACGTCGTCTTCTACCACGTTAATGATAATATGGATAGCTAGTCAGGCACCAAAGTGGACATTGTCAACTTTTACCCTGCATTTCCGATTTTTTTATTAAATCAAGGACTCTTATCGAACATGTGCCCAACTGTTGGTGCGTGCTTGATTTTTTTTTTTTTTTTAATGTACAGCGCCTCATGGTTTCTGAGAAAAGGCTCGAAATATGTAGGCTACATATGTAGGCTACAGTTAACTTTTAATAAGTGCAAGCAACACTGCCTATTAGCGATAGGCAGTTGGTTGACATGGCGGCATGTGATTCTACCAAAATGTTATCGAGATAGCCTACCTTACAAAACTATCATATTACTTTTTATTCTTTACGCATTTAACATGAGACCTAGACAATAAACCACGTAGAATCAATGTAATAAAATTATCACCAGCAACAAAACGTTCATAACATTGCAAATGTAGCATAAATTAGCACGATAGGCCTACAAAAACAAATGAAACAGTAGGCTACAGATTGGTAATAAATAAAACTTTTAAACTTACCATTATACAATATATTTCAAAGGGTGAAGCAGGTCGATAATATGATTAAAAATATTAATAAGAACCTCTCTGCGAAGAACCTTCGCTTCACGGAGGACAAAATGAAACGAAGTGTAAGTTTTCGGTATTGCAAACCACGCCTGTTTACTACGTTCGGGAACCGGAAGTGAAATATTCTTGTAGATTCTGAAAGGAGGATAAATATTCAAAATTTATTTCCGCTTCCTGTTTAGCATACGACAAATTTGGAACCAATGCATCGTCACTAATATACTACATACAGATTCATTAAACAAAAATAATTGTTTAAGTATAACTACGAAAGGACGCAGTAATTAAAAGAAAATTTGTTTATACATTAAGCGCATCAAAAATACAGTTTTTATAAAGAAGGTTTTACACTAATCAGGGTAAAGTCTTTAAAATTATCAAAAATTGGCAGGTTGTTAATTATAGTGTTGTTTCTGCTACATGTATTACAGACGGTACTATCTCTACTGTGGTCATGTCATTGCAGACGACCGTCTTTAGATATTTGTAGTGAAAATTATATAGATGAATTAAATATGAAGACATGAGTAACCCAACCTAAATGACATGTAGAGCAGTGATAATGGACCGTAAATTGACTAAACTAACATTTCTTTTATGACAGCATGTCACGTAATTGTTCGTGCATCTTTTAAAATCTTGCCCCGGTCGACTTACCGCCTCTGAGAACAACGTTTGAAGTTTGATGAAACCCCAGTTCATGTACTGTTTATCAATCGCGTTGTTAGCTTCTTTCCATAGTCAAACTGTTCATGCACACTTTCATTTGCGTTTTTTTTTATATTTTCGTGAGAGTACATTATAAGGGGAAACAAAACAATTATTGTCTAACTTTCACCCGCAGTTGCACCCCCTTAGCTGTGATTGAAAGTTAATGCACTCCCTCGAAAATAGAAAAAAAGTGCGCAAATGACGGTGTGCAAAATGTGACTGACCGACTGACCAAGTACTTACGGCGGGAATTATGTATTTTGATGATGATTACACCTGTGTATTCCCCGGGGTCTCTGAAGAGACAGGAAAAATAAGTCTACTGCCCCCTCAGGCGTGTCGTACACGGAGACCAACACGAGGTTGTGTATAGGGCTGGCAACCTATAAGAGCATGTGAATGCCTGGTGCTGGATTCCTGAAAGATAGAATAGCTGCGGTTGTGGTCTTCATGCTCCGTAAGGAGCGCAAAGGAAATAATGATATTACAATTAGTCCCGCCCCAACAAATAAATAGTGATTTGGGTGTCAGACCAAACACCCCAGGCTTTCTGACAATCCTCCCTCTTACCGTTGTTATTTATCTAGGTCTGCTGAGCATCTCGCTCTTTTGCAGCCAATACCAAGTTGAAGACTCCTTGGTATGATTTACACTATAGATCTAGGCTTTTCCTGTGGTTTTTCTGCCATTATGAAACATGTGGAGTTGAAGTCATGGGCTTCAGTTTCTCCAACTTCTTCTTCTTTGATCCATAACCGTCAAAGCAGTCAGTGGCCATCACACCTGGTGGCATCTTGTAGGGCAGCAACACATTGATTCCACTTTGCTCGGTCGATGGCTATCCTTTGTACAGTGCCCCAACTCTGGTTCATTCTTTGCATCTCGGCCTCCACAGTTCTCCGCCAAGTTGTTTTTGGTTGGCCTCTCCTTCGCTTTCCCTCGGGGGTCCACAGCATAGCTGTTCTTGTGATGGTATCAGGGTCCCTTCTGAGGGCGTGGCCAACCCAACTCCAGTATCTGCCAGCTATGATGGTCTGCATGTCCTCCTGGTTACTCCGAATAAGTAGTTCTAGGTTACTGATTGTGTTTGGCCAAAAGATTCGGAGAACTTTCCTTAGGCAGATTGTGTGGAAGGAGGACAGTTTCGACATTTCCTTCTCTGTTACTCTGCAGCATTCCACACCATAGAGAAGCACAGAAAGTACACAGCTCTCATACAGTCTTAATTTGGTGTTCGTGCTGTACTGGGAAGACTTCCAAATGTTGTTGAGACTAGCAAAGGCTGTTCTCGCTTTATTCATTCTGTTGTTAATGTCCTTGCTTGTTCTGCGGTCAGGTGTTACTATGCATCCTAGGTGAGTAAATGTGTCTGTCTGTTCTAACTTCTGGTTCCTCACTGTTATTGCCCACATTTAGTGTCATGACCTCTGTCTTCTTCAGATTGATGTTCAGGCCAACCTGCTGGCCATACTTATTCAGTCTTTCGGTTTTTTCTTGGATCTGTTGATGTGAATGCGCGAGTAGTGCAATGTCATCTGCATATTCCAGGTCTTCCAGTGTAGATGTCAGTGTAGTTGAAGTCATGGGCTTCAGTTTCTCCAACTTGGCTTGCATTTAAAGAATCATCACATCTGGTCCAAAACTAAGTAGAAGCATGATGTACACCCCCCCCCTCCAATTAAAGGGTGCTGTACCTCTTATTTAAACAGTGATGTGTATGTCATTTTAGGACAAAGGAAAACAGACATCCACACAATTTGACACTCTGTCTACGCTAATTGGAAGGGCGAAATTATACCATAATTAGGTATCTGTAATTAAAATTATTATCTTGAATTAGAAACACTATATATCCTAATTAAATCCCATCAGATATTGAAGAGGATATTTAGTAAACTTTGGACAAGTGTAAACTTAATCTTGAGTGATATTAAATTGTGGAGCACTCTGTTACAGATATGTGGAGTAAATTTTTAAAAATGCCCAATACATAGAAACTGACAGTAATTTCTTCTTTGATCCTTAGCCGCCGACCGTCGAAGCAGTCAGTGGCCATTACGCCTGGTGGCGTCTTGTAGGGCAACAACAAATTGATTTCACTTTGCTCGGTCGGTGGCCATCCTTCGTACAGTGCCCCAACTCTGGTTCATTCTTTGCATCTCAGCCTCCACAGTCCTCCGCCAAGTTGTTTTTGGTCGGCCTCTCTTTCGTCTTGTAGTTCCTCATCTCTGCTGTGATTTGTCTCAGCTTTACTGCCTCATTCATAGTTCTGACGTTCCAAAAACCAATTCTGGTTTCGTGTTTTGCGGTCGGGGCATCCGTTTTCATGCCAGTGGCTTCCTTTTGGCTTTCACCACTATCAGTCATACGAGCCTGAGACTCCGGATGTCCATCCCGCAGCAAAGTTTTTCCATTTATTGTTGTTTCCGTAACATGTGCGATTTGTTACATAGACAGGGGTGTCGGTCCTGTGCTAAAACCCCCAACCTGGAGGACCAGAGTACCAGCTTTTGTCTGACCCCTACCCACGCAGACCAGTCCAGCTTGGTTGAACCTACCAGGAGTAAATCTCCCACTGGCATAGCTCTGGGGATTGTCAGGGTACACAAGCTGCCATACCGCTACAAGGTATAGGTACCATTGATGGCAGTGACAGTAATTACTCCAATAATAATACCAGAAAAAATATGGACATGATGCCAGTTCATACAGACCAATTGTTTTAACTTCCCATTTAGGTCAAGTGGTAGAAACCATAGCAAAAAATAGACTGCAGTTTTATTTTGAAAAGATAGGCTATATAGCTAGACTCATTCCAGATTAGGGAAGACAGTGGGAGTCCAGTATCAAGAAGACAGTTCATATGACACTTATCCATACCTGTCAACCTCCTGAGACAAAAATCTGTACGCCGGACCAAACAAATTTGTACAAACACCCAAAAATCCTTATGCGAAAAATATATTAAAAAATTATGCGCAATACAGTTTTAAAATGAGAAATGACATATACAAATTTATTAGCATTTGAATTATTGTGATATAAAACATGCTAATAGTCTCATGCTGTTCTTTACATATAAAAAACTTAGTGATCATGAGGTACACTATTCTTTCGATGTACAGTGTTTTGTATTATAATCAACACATGCACTTTTAGCACTTTGCAGAATTGCATTTGTGGGCTTAAAGTCTGCACAGCATGTATCCAATGTTGATCTTACACTGTAAAATAGAAGTGAGTGTGTCCGCATTCATGGACCTCCTGCAGTCTGTGTGGATTTTTTTCATCATTGAAAATGATCTTTTGCAGTCAGCTTTTGTTTCTTTGAATTAGGCTCAGCCATCATTCAGTGGATGACATATTTCAACTAATAATCTTTGTAGACAAAGAGAATGATTAAAAAATACAACGAACAAAGCAAACGGCTAACAGCAACAACAACAACAAAATAAACAAAATTATGAACAGAATATCAAATCTAGGAAGAAAAAAATGTACCACCAAAAATTTACAAAATTATTATTTAAGAGTTGGGTGATAGACCAGTGATAACAGATTGCCACTTTATTAAAAAATAAAGCAGCGAATCTCGAGGGCTGGCATAAAGTAGGCCTACTCAACGCAAACAAACTATTTTTTTCTAGTTATGTAGGGCCTACACATAATATTATGACAATTTATCGGAAATATAATGAAGGGCAAGATATAGGCCTAACTGGAAAGATTAAGGCAGCAATTAAATTGCAACAAAGCAAAACAACAGCAATATTTAACCAAGTTATAAGTACTTAGCTTTTTTAAACAAAATGGTGTCGAAGTGTGGTGGCAAGCAAGCGTCGTCGTTGATAACAGGTAACTTTAAAAATACGTCATGTCACGCTGAAAACTGAAAGCGTATGAGGCCGAATTCAAAGTGTTTGCTGAATTGTTGGGTATGAAAGGATTTGATTGGTTGCTGGGAGTAACCTCAGTTTAAAAACGAACGCCGAGATTTCCGGAATCAAAAATAAAAAAAATTGGTTAAAAAAAGACCTGGGCTAGAAAATATTTTCTGATTTAAAATTTTAAAAAACTTGGCGTAGGAAAATATTTTTAGAATTAAATTTAAAAAATTTTTTTTTTTTTATTTGGGGAGGGGGGAGAAAATCCGTACAACGAGTCTGTACGGCCGCACACTGCTAAAAGTATCAAAAATCCATACATGGTACGAAAAATTCGTACAGGTTGACAGGTAGGCCTATGCTTACCAGCATTTAGTCACTGTGGGTCTGAAGACTAAGAAACAGTAAATTGTCAATAGCTTGAATGCCACTTGGCTCTTTGTATTTCTGTGAAGACTTGAGTTCTAGCATGAATTCAGACCTTTTGGAAACTGAGAATATTCAGTTCTTTAAGAATTGCAAAATGATGCAGTATGGCCAATTTACATGTGGACTTTAGTGATGACATTCAGCATGCTTGTGCTTTATGTAACATCCAAGACATAACTTGAACTTGCTGGCTGCCTTGAATTTAACCGACAAATCTGCCGAATTTAGTGATCTTGATGTCATCTTCTTGTATATTGGCTACATCTGTTTGCTGGTAATTGTAATAGGCTCATTTTCATTCAGTGAATAGTTAACTGTGGTCTTGTAATGTGCAGCAGTTTGAGCCATCTTTTCAATTGAAGGATTTTCATCAGCTAATCCTGTCTCATGAATTGATTCATGTGGCTTATCATGCAATAGCATATTTCTTACATTTTCTTACTTACTTAGTTGTTCCTCTTCTACTGTGAGGTGTGGGGGTTTGTAACAGAGAGCGCCATACTATTCTATCGGCTGTCTTCCTCCTGGCTTGGTTCCATTCTAGTCCTCGGTCCTTCAAAGATTGTCTAATGTTGTCCTCCCAGCGGACTTTGGGTCGTCCTGGAGGTCTGGATTTCTGGCTCTTAGTTTCCCATGCTTGCCATGGAAGCCAATCTTCTCCCATTCTGCAGACATGGCCAAACCATCTCATTTGGGACTTCTACTTGGGTCTGCAGGGGTTGGGTTTTTAGGCCTTGATGTATCGTCTGGTTGCGGACCATGCCTCTTCTTGTTACTTCAACCACCTTCCTCAGATACCTCATTTCTGAGGTTTCTTTCTAGTTCGTCACTTTTAGAATCAGTCCGATTTTCTCTTTTATGTTTCGTGTAATCTTACATTTTCATTTACCAAAAACTGTCAGCAGCCTTGCCTGGAGCAGGCTAAAAGACAGTCTAGTGCTAAGCCTCTCAAGTCTGCAATCCATTCATCATATATTTACTCAGGCTTCATGACTGCCAGAGATTGCGTCGTGCTAAGATGAAATGATTGATTGAAATGCATAGACAGTTACAGAGTAAAGTCTGGTTATAAAAAACTTTGCAAGTTATAATTTCTAAGTAGTTTCTGTAACTCTGTATAGATATGTGCCATTCCCTGAAAGAAAATAGCTGCATTTAAGTTTTTTATCTGAAAGACTACAAGCATCAAAATAATGTGATAAACGTTTTGAGGTCCTCATTAATCCTTCTGTGCTAAATTCTGGAAATGATGGTATAGTGCACTTAGGAACTGCTATAGACGCTGATGCCGCAGAAATAGTTGATTTTGCACACGATAAACTCTTTTACTAAATTTAACTGTCTTGATGGCTTTTCTGTTCATTCTTGAAATTGCTTTTGCATTTGCTATTGTTAATTTTTAATTTGTTCTTGAAGTAACTTTAAAATCTAAGTCATTGTTGACTGTATGGTTTTAAGTTCCATAACTTCTGACATGGTTAATCTGCTACTCATTGTCAAATAAAATGTTATGATGTAATAATAATAATAATAGCCCCTTCAGTCATAACTGACTATGGGAATGCGCCCCTGAGGTGACAGCCCTCAACTGCTTATTTTCCTGGTGCTCCTTTCGACATTTTCTCCCCACTTCTGCTTGTTGTGTGAGCCTCTCTTCGCCCAATCTGAGGTGGTGCCGTAAATAGCATCGCCACTTTGTGCGATCGGCAGCTTCATCCTCCCATGTTGCTGGATCCATGTCCAGTGCCCTCATATCTCTCTTGCACACATCTTTGAACCTCAGCTGTGGTCGCCCAACTGTTCTCTTGCCATCTGCTAATTGTCCGTAGAAGATATCTTTTGGGATGCGACCATCTTCCATGCGGCGAACATGGCCAAGCCAGCGAAGTCTGCGCTGTCTAAGCAGCGTATACATACTTTGAAGGCCAGCACGTGACAACACCTCGACATTTGTCACTTTATCTTTCCACGAGATGCCGAGGATGCGGCGTAGACACCGCAAATGGAAGGTATTGAGCCTTCTTTCTTGCTTAGCATAGGTCGTCCAGGTCTCGCTGCCATATAGGAGTGTGCTGGTGACGCAGGCATTATATACCGCAGCTTTGGTCTTCATTGTGAGTTTAGAGTTTCCCCAAACACGCGATGTGAGGCGGGCAAAGGTAGCTGCAGCTTTGCCAATGCGGCTGTCGATTTCTGTATCCAGTGAGAGTTTGTCATTGATGGTAGACCCTAGGTATGTGAAGTGGTGCACCACTGCCAATTCATAGTTATCGATAGTGATAACTGGTGCAGCACCCACATCCTGACTCAGCACATTCGTTTTCTTTAGACTTATTGTGAGGCCAAAGTCCTTGCATGCTTTAGTGAAGCGATTCATCAAGCTCTGAAGCTCCTCTTGGCTTTGAGTGACGACTGCAGCATCATCAGCGAACAACAAGTCTCTTATAGTGACCCTTCTGATTTTTGTTTTTGCCTTCAGCCTTGAAAGATTAAACAGACGGCCATCTGACCTAGTGTGAAGGCATATTCCTTCAGTTGCATCTCTGAATGCATGTTTCAAGAGTAAGGCAAAGAAGATTCCGAAGAGGGTCGGAGCCAGAACACAGCCTTGTTTAACGCCACTTCATATATCAAAGGGCTGTGACGTGCTTCCAGCATATTGGACTGTTCCCTTCATGTCGTCATGGAATGACTTTATCATTTCCAGCATTTTAGAAGGGCAGCCTATTTTCAGGAGGATTTTAAAGAGTCCATCCCTACTAACCAGGTCGAATGCTTTTGTGAGGTCTATAAAGGCGATATATAGTGGTCTTTTCTGCTCTCTTGATTTTTCCTGAAGCTGGCGGAGAGAGAAGATCATGTCTGTTGTTGATCTGCCAGCTCGGAATCCACACTGTGCCTCTGGATATATGCGCTCAGCTAACTTGTGTAGTCGCATTAAGATGACTTTGGCAAAAACCTTACCAACAATACTAAGAAGAGAGATGCCTCTGTAGTTATTGCAATCACTTCTGTCTCCTTTATTTTTATACAGTGTTACAATCTTGGCATCTCGCATGTCTTGAGGAATAGTTGTCTCTTCCCAGCACTGGCACAGCATCCTATGCAGGGGATGTAATAGCGTGCTCTTACAGCATTTGATTAAATCAGGAGGAATCCCATCACTGCCTGGTGCTTTGCCAGAGGCCAAGCTATCAATGGCCTTACTGAGTTCCTCTAATGTTGGTTCGGCATCCAGCTCCTCCATAGTTGGCAGACTATTGACAGCATCAAGGGCTGCAGGCGTAACGGTATTGTCTCTAGCGTAAAGCTCAGAGTAGTGCTCGACCCACCTCTCCATCTGCTTACCCTTATCGGTTAGCTTCTCTCCGCTGATGGTTTTTAGCGGTGCCATCTTACTTTTATGGGGGCCAAGTGCTTTCTTTATACCGTCATACATTTGTCTAATGTTGCCTGTTTGCGCTGCGATCTGGATGCTCTCACTGAGCTGGAGCCAATAGTCATTTGCACAGCGTCGAGCAGTTTGTTGAACTTTGCTTCTCGTAGCCCTCAGGATCTGTAGGGTTCTGGCACTCGGTGAACGTTTGTATTCATTCATAGCACTGCGCTTAGCTTCAATAACAGGGGCCATCACATCTGATGAAGCGTCAAACCAGTCATTTGACTTTGCTGTTTTCTTACCAAAGGTGGCAAGTGCAGTACTTTGAATGGTGTTCCGTAGATGCTCCCAGTTCTCTGTAATAGTATCACCTTGCTGAGGGCTACTGAGCACTTTCTTGACATAGCAGTATTAAGTGTGCTGGTGCTCTGTAATGTCTAATCACCGATTGGGTGTTTTCCGACTGAATGAAAAGTTGCAAAAATATCTGCTGAAACTTTAATAAGTTTGTGAGAGGTCACTGTAGGTTAAAATATTTAACAGTCAGAAACATTAAGGATAAAACAAAATCATAAGGAAAATGCAGAGTGAACACTTTAAAGCCATGCAGTACTGTATGAATTACTAATATCTGACTGTCTTTGTTAGTTTAGGGAGGAAACTAACATAGCGCATCCAGAAATATCATTTTCCCTGGGAACATTTGCTAATGTACAAGGAACTAGCCGCACAGTGGCTTGTAATAAACACATGTGTATCTTGCGACATTTTAAGATAATTCAAGATCATGAACCGCAGTTCTTAAAGTAATCCTAACAAGTTCTGTTTGAACAACCAATGGCTTCATTCAGTTTGACATAACATTACATTAGTTTAACCCCTGATTTTAGAATGTGAACCTGAAGAGCATTCACTTATTTTTTAAAGGACCCATTTATGATCCAGTGTGCATTAATATGTGTTCTATTATAAATTTTAATTTAGGGTCATATAAAGGGGTTAAATCCACGACCTGATCAGATTATATATGTCCTTATATGACTCATTCTCAAAAGGTGGAGAGCTTAATGTAGTGACCTTTTTTACCTATTTAAGAAAGACGAATTAAAAAAAATTGAAATACGTTCATATTCCAGAATGTTGTGCTATGAATGACGGTGTACTCATCCATAAAAAAAAAGCGAGTTGCGTGATACTGTGGTTTCCGGTGCGCCTTCTGGCCCAGTATCTACGACTTTAGCACCTCTTCAACGGGAGAGTGGGCTCATCCCTAATCTGTTTATGTTCCCAGTAGTAGACTATTCGCAAGCAGCCTGGGGGTGTCACTGCTCTGCGCGGACCTTGTTTACCGAGGCGGCGTCCGAGCTCGTATGGTGAAAATATGGTTGCGTTATCTTCAAAATAGACCTGTCTTTCCCGTGGCTTTTCTGCCATCCTGCAACTTTGAGTTAGGGAGTTCTGAGCTCCAGTCTCTTTCCCAGGCATTTTATCCTGGCCTGGCACGCATACAGAGGACCCCACTTCTGGTTCTAAGTTAGCAGTTGGGGATAGGTGGGGTGGCACACTGTGCATTCCCCGTCATCCAGGGGGGCTCTCCAACTATGCAGAGCTTGCACAATGCTGTGCTCTGGTTCTGGGCTCTCCCAAGGAATCCTCACGTCCTGCACAGAGCCACTTCCAGATACCCACCACCTGCCATCTCTCCATTGTAGAAATCTCCTGCATGCGGCCATCCAGTCAAGAGCCAGTATTAAGTCTGGTGCCCAAGTGATCCCCCCAAGCTCAGTGTGCAATGCTGGGTTCTCATCATGCTGCAACACAGGGGGGATTGTGATGCTCAGCCATCTCTCTCAACTCTGCACCGAGTGACATCAGGGACTTAACTGTGCCTCAGTACTGGGAGGCCCCGTTTCCGGGTACACCACACACAGCCAATTGAGGCAACGGTCGTTGTGGGCGTGTGCTATGAATGAATAGATATATAATACAGCTGTATATACTTGCATTGTTTACTGTTGTAAAACCTGGCAAAGGGGCGACCGACCCCAACCAGGCGCGTCCACGGGTGGCGGATAGTGGAACGACCTCCAGATATGGTGTGTCAGCTGCGAATTAAGTCAGCATAGCTGGACGAATAAGCAGTCGCGGACCAAACGGCGATGTCCTCCCAGCAGGACGGGGAGGGGTAACAGGTGGCACTGATACCCCCACTGAAATCCCCCATATGTCCTATGACGGGTGCATCAAGCGAGTAAGAGTCGCTATAAGCTCTAGCCACGGGGAAGGTAAACCTCGGTAAACAAACCAATCTGCTGCCTTGCAGCTACCACCGGGAGATGGAAAGGCTATGGGAGACAACCCTGAACAACAAACACAACCCGGCCTGCCGAAGACGAAGTGTGTTAGCTACGGCGCAGACACCGGGAAAAATTAGGACACACACGCTTTTGCGGTATGGAGTCATGCAACAATCTCGACTTACGTCATGGCGTCGCTCCTATCAGCTACAACCGGGGAGGAGCGGAGCCGGGCCCCTAGCCTCGAAAGGGCCCACCCAAGCAACCGGTGCCTTTGCCAACCAAATGGTCGGGGGAAGGCAAAGTAGAGCAACTGACCAACCAACCCACTATCTTACAGTGGCTCAATGGAATGCAGAAGGAGTGAGGAACAAGAAACCGGAGTTACAAGAATTCCTCAGGGAAAATAACATTGTTATAATCTGCATCCAAGAAACTCACCTAAAAGATACCCAACGATTCTTTGTACGTGGATACCAATCCTTCCGCCAAGACAGGAAAAAAAGAACTAAGGGAGGAATCCTCACACTGATTAAAACCTCAGTCCCAGCAGTAGAGACACACAGATCTGGTGAGGACGAACTTGAATACATAACAGTCCAACTACTGCTGCCCAGTGGAGACTTAATGATCACAAACTGCTACAGCCCTCCAACCACAACTCTGGAGCTACACAAAGTGAAGCTTGCAGCATCGAGACACCTCATTATGGGTGACTTCAATAGCCACTCACCCAGCTGGGGCTATAACGCAACAGATCCAAGAGGAGAAGAGTGGAAGATTGGATGGTAGAGAATAAACTAATTCTAATAAACCAACCAGAGGATAAGCCCACGTTCTATTCCAGAGTATGGAAAACAACGAGCACACCAGATCTTGCTATGGCTACAGATGACATACATCGACTCACCACCAGAACAGTAAATACTCAACTTGGGGGTAGCGACCATGTACCAGTCACATTTACAGATATCTGAGATAAGAAGTGCAGGAGAAATCAATATGTCTCCTAGCTGGAATTTCAAAAAAGCAAACTGGGGATTTTTTAAAGAACAAGCTGACAATTTCTGTCAGAACATTGCCCACTCAAATAACATCAATAAAAACATCTCCATCATCAGTGAGGCAATCATCCAAGCAGCAAAGAAGTCAATTCCACGAGGTAAACGACGAGACTACAAACCATACTGGAGTGACAACCTGGGAAAACTCCATAGTGAATTAAATAAAGCACGGGAAACTATGGAGCAAAATCCCACATTAGAGAACACACAGAGGCACAACAGCATAAAACAAGCTTTCAATGAACAAAAGAAAGCTGAAATCCAAAGGAGCTGGCACCAGAAGACTAGCAGTCTCAACATGGAAAAGGACTCAAGCAAACTATGGAATCTGACAAGAGTGCTAAATGAAGAAACAACAACCAGCTACTGTAAGACTGTCATCAAGGAAAATGAAAAATACCACACAGGAAAGATGGCAGCAAACATCCTGGCAGATTTCTACAAGGAAGAAAGCACCACATCACTTTCACATGCACGGATCCAAGAAGTACGTAAGGAAGTAAAAGAAAAACTGAAGCACCAAAACCCAGATATCTGCATGAAGTCACCCCTTACTATGAGAGAACTCAGTGCTGCCATAACAAAACTAAAGAACAGAAAAGCTCCAGGAAAAGATGGCATCACAAATGATATGATCAAGAACCTTGGACCTGTAGCCAGGCACAAGCTCCTCCTAATCTTCAATCAGTCATGGAGTACTGGAAAATTTCCAGATCAATGGCGAGAAGCAATCATTGTTCCCATCAGAAAACAAACGGATAGAACAAGCGAGTCCAGCTCCCGGCCAGTTAGCCCACTGAGCAGTCTGGGTTAGGTAATGGAAACAATGGTGACCTCAAGATTACTGAAACATCTGGAAAAAAAAACCATCTGCTTGATAACACACAGTCAGCATTTAGGAAAAATCGCAGCACCGAAGACCAACTAGTATATCTAGCCCAGGAAGTAGAAAATGCCTTTCAGGAGAAAAAGAAAGTGCTGGCAGTTTTTGTAGACTTGACAAAAGCCTTTGATAAGGTATGGAAAGAAGGACTCCTCCTTAAGATGCTCAACAGCAAAATTGAAGGGAGAATGTTCAACTGGATACGGGACTTTCTTCGATACCGCACAGCAAGAGTAAAACTTGACGGGAAACTGAGCCATCGCGTCACTCTACAACAGGGTGTGCCACAAGGAGGAGTTATCTCCCCCACACTTTTATCATATATATAAATGATATTGCAGAGAAACTGTCCGGGCATATCTCCAGGGCTCTTCATGCTGACGATTTTGCTGCCTGGTGTGCTGCTGAACATTTGCCTACTGCGAAGTTCAGGTGCAAGCAGCGCTAAATACCATCGGTAAATGGGCATCAGATTGGGGAGTACAGATAAACCTCTCCAAGACAGTAGCAACCTGCTTCTCTCTGTCAAATCACCGAGAAACGATTAAACTGCAGCTAAATGGAAGTGAACTTCCAATCGAGGAAAACCCAACATACCTAGGAGTCAAGTTGGATAAGAGACTCACCTGGAAGCCGCACATAAAAGCAGTAGAACAGAGAGCAATAAGAAAGCTCTCTATTATGAAGAAACTGGCTGGCACAAGTTGGGGGGGCAAATACCAACATACTAAAAAAAAGTCTATACAGGCACAGTCAGACCTGTACTTGAATATAGCATGTCAGCCTGGGCCACAGCATCTAAAACAAACACAGAATGTCTAGGGAAAGTGCAAAATTCAGGCCTTAGACTAATCACTGGAGGGATGAAGACTTCTCCAATCCAGGCAATGGAGCGATACACCAACATCCGCTCTCTTGATGACAGACGTGAGGAAAAGGTATTCACTCACAGTGAGAAGCTTCTACGAATGCCAAGACATCCAATGCATGCCAAACTCCATAGTGTGACAAAGAACAGGCTGAAAAGAACCAGCTTCCTAAACATCTCCAAACATCTGCATCGATGCCATGAAGACCTCCTCCCAAATCGATCTACTGAGATTGAAATGTTAATTGATTACGAGGAGCCAGACGACTGCCATGGAAATATATCTATCATCACAGAAGTCCCTGAAATAAAAAAGAAAGGCCACCTGCCCCCTCAACAACTAAAAACTTTGGCTCAAGAAATGATTGAAGAAAAGTACAACCCGAAGGAGTGGACACATGCATACACAGATGGATCTGCTGAGGGGGCAGTAAAGAACGTTGGAGGAGGCATTTTTATAAGATGCCTAAAGAGAAAGATCATCCGAAAGGCCTTCCCAACTGAAAAGTTCTCCACCAAATGTAGGGCAGAACCTATGGCACTACTGCAAGCCCTGAAGATCCTCACCAGACCTGAACAGCAGCCACAAGCTAAGATAGTAATCTTCACTGACTGCAGATCATTACTTGAATCAATACAAAACACCAGAAATGATAACATGATGAATGAGATCAGATCTGAGCTTAACATCATCCAAAGGTCATCAACCATTGCCCTTCAGTGGTTACCTGCCCATTGTGGAATCGCTGGTAATGAGAAAGCAGATGCTCTATCAAGAAGTGGCAGTAAAATGGAACAATACAGCCACCCATTGCCCTATCGGGAAGCAAAAACCATCATCCACAACAAGTACAAAAAATCAGTGGAAGGAGGAAGGGGATATATACAGCAGAGATGACCAAATCCACCACCTAAACAGACACCAACAGACGACAATTTTCCGCCTGAGAACTGGTCACTGCAGATTACTTGGACATCTCTATCGCCTCAAGATATCCCACACGAATGAATGCCCTTGTGGAACCGATATCCAGACTCCAGAACACATTCTCCAGAACTGTCCAACCCATGATAAATTGCGACGTGCGACCTGGCCAAAAGGTGATGAGCTCCAGCAGAAGCTATGGGGCTGCCGCGCCGACCTGGAAAAGACTGTGGACTTCATCCTGGCGACAGGCCTGCAGATTTAGCATGACTACAAACCGAACGCAGAAGAAGAAGAAGACTGTTGTAAAAAATATTTTGTGCTAATGTGAATGAATAAATGTGACAAAAAATTACAAGTAAAAATGTGGCGTGTACAGCAAAGTTCAACAAATCACTTAAAAATAATTCTTTCCTGCACTGTATTGCTGCATTAAATTTTTTCCCATAAAGCAGAGAAGTCATATTTTATTCTTATAGTCTAGATGGCTCAGAAATATTTGATCATATATGATGCTTGTTGTCATTAAAAACGTGATTTAAAAAATATATAGGCTAACTGACATTTTTTCAACTTGAGAGCCTGCTAAATTAATCAAATTAGTAAGTGATTGGGCAGAAATTGCCTTGCTTTGAAAATAGTTCCAGTCATTTATTTACGTACAATATGTTATCATGATGTAAGATTTTGATATTCCAATTGTTCTCACTTTTATAGGCCTCTGTTCTAACAGAATATAACTAAGTGTCTTCTCGGTCAATATTTTAAAACAAACCAGTAACATATTGGTCCTAAAGTGTAAAAATCTGGTTTCATTACATTTTGAAATGTTGACCTGATTGTCAGGTTTCACACTTCACCATCAGGGAGTTGGCCAAACTAATTTTTAACAAATTCCTATCTACACAAGCTGCCAAGGCTTTCTACCAAGTTCCAAACATCACTTCCACCTTACTTTTCTTCCCCAAACCCATATCATTCATCCCATGCCTGTCATCACTTTGTTTGCATTTAATGACATTAATTCCAAAAATATTGTCAGCTTTTTTCCTTTGTGCTTATCTTTGTATTTATTACATACTTTGTTTTATAAACATCAGACCACAAGGTTTTATAAATTTGGACATTCACCCTCATATAACCGATGTACTTTGTGTCTAGGTAGAAAAATGAGGCAAAACTCACATTTTAAAAACAAAAGACATAATTCAAGATCACTTAAATAAAAGCAAATCTAAAAGACAGAAAACTAGCACATGGTTTTACTGGAGTTTTTTTTGTTGTTAAGGTAAAAAAGCATAGAAAGCTTCTTTGTGTTTATTTGTCGTAAGAATAAAATTTACTGGAAAATCTAGCTTATTACATTCAATTTGAGAGCAGACCTTAATTTGGTTTATGTTTGTCTCTTTAAATGTGTAAAAGGAACTTCTGCTGATGACAATGGCCTCAGGAGACCAAGTAGTTTCACAGCAGGCAGTTGATCTGAATGTGGATGAAGAAGTGAGTAGGACACTTTGGTTATCAAAGACTTTCTTTACTGAATATATCTTATTTTCCAATGTATGTGATGAATTATTTTCAAATATTTTCACTTCAGATTAATGTGTTTCATTTCAGTGCAGTACATTAAATAATAACAACAAAATTAAATTTGCAATAGTGTTCTTCTACATCAGTGTGACAAACTGACTGTTATTTTTATTTTCAACCCGCCCCGTTCTTTTTTATTGTTATGGTAGTTTCTTTTTCTCTTCTATTTTTATCAGGTTTTCTCATTTTTGGATGTTTTCATTTCTTGTCATGGTTCTGGTGATAGCTGGAACACCACCACCACCCCTTTCTTTCCGGGGTGGGAGTAACCTCTACCGGCATTTTGCTTGATCTAATTTGTTTCATTCTTAGCAGGGATAGTGCAGGAAGATGGTCAGTAAATTGATGTAACATTAGGTAAACACACAGCGGTAATCGGCTTTGTTTCGTCCTGGCCTTCATTATACATGTATAGCGGGACTTGTAAGTGGTCTGTGATGAGGTGATTTTACGTAAGTAACATCTGGTGTTTGCTGTATCGGAGCAAACCTTCTTCGTGTTTGCTCACGGAACTAGTCCTTTAATCTCCGATTTCAGGAGAGAGAGAGAGAGCTCGTTCGCTGGCGATTGGTAGCGGCTTTCTGTGGTAACTGTTGTCAGATGTTAAGATAATGTTATGCTGTTTCAGGGAAACCCTTACAATTGTTTTTGATTTTAATTTGGGTAGTAGTCCTGTTATTATGTCAACTTGGAGGTAGTTGCATCTGGTGGGAGATAATTCTAGATCTATTACGTATCGCTTCTGTCTTCTCATAAGGAGCCGCGGTAGCATAGTGGTTAGTGCACTGGCTTCCTAGCGCAGTGGTCTATGGTTCGATCCCCAGATGAGGCGGAAAATTTTTAGGCCACAAACGGCTCCTGGGTCGACCCAGCCCCCAAATGGGTACCAGAGCTACTCTGGGAAGGTTAAGGCGGCCGGCGTGATGCCGACCACATCACCCCTCGTGTGCCGACGGTCAAGATAATATGGGCCTAACACCATATTCCCAATATGCCTCAATGGGCGTGTAACGGGTTCCTTTACCTTTTTTTTTTTTTTTTTTTCTGTCTTCTCATGCATGTGTTCCTAAGTTGCATCAGAGAGTTGTTATTATAAAACAGGTCCTGGTCGGTTAGTTGTCTCTCAGTCCTGGAATTTTGTTGCCGTGAATAGTGTCAGACATAAATTCAGTTTGCCTGAAGGGATATTCTGAAGTCTTGCGATTCACGGCATTGTAGGCAACCCATAAGCCTGCAACGGACTTTGCCTTCTCAGAGAGGGGGGCAAAAGACATCATTGTAATTGAAAGCTGGGTACGCGCAAAGTAATGGGGGCCGCTAGTTACGTCTGCAAGACGGAGAGGCATTAGGGATTCTCCTGACGTGGGGAAACATATACCTCAGCGTGGAATTGCCTAGAAATTAGAGTGCTCGGCTCCCATGGCCCAATACACAACAGGCTATGTTGCCTTGTATTGTTTACATACTGCCACAATAAAGCAGTAAGCCAAAACCTGAAGCAGTTGAATTCGCCGTTTGTGTGAAGAATTGAGTGCCATCATCATTGCTAGATCTACAGCCAGATGCAAAAATATATATATATAGTCACCTACGGCCCCTTCATCAGTTATTCTGGGGAGGAGAGAGGGAGATCATGCCTCTCTTATATTAACGGGAGGAGGTACCCTACGAAGGGTAATGCATCTGAGCCTCAGACGAAGAAATAGCGACAGGAAGGCACAGAACCGAAGGAGAGGGGAGAGAGTGGAGTTAGTTGTTTGCGGGAACTGAAGAGTTAGATAGATAATACTTGGAGGTGAGCTTCTGAGTTAGTTCTGCAGAGCTCAGTGGTGTAGAATTTAGTTGTGTAGAAGGCAGTTGTGTAGGACAGCTGGGAGTGCATTGAGTCATTTTAGTCAGATTAGTTAATAATTTTTCCTCTGACTGGTTAAACGGGACAGAGTTAAAAACTAGTGGAGTATAGCCTTGTGGTGTGTGGGACTCCACAGTGTATTTAGTTAGTAATAGTAGTGTTCAGTTGGTGGTGGCTCTAACATAGAGACACCCCCCCCTTCCCGGCTTAATTTTTTTAACCTTACTTGTTTCGTGTAGATGTGTAAGAGAGCGTTGCAATTTGATATTTGTGTCATTCATTTATTTGTTCTTTTTTCCAGTTGTGTGAACTCGCACGTTATTGTTGTATTTCGCTGTGGTAAAGATTTTTTTTTAAAATAAACTTAAAAATATGCACTGGATCAGTTTGTCTTTCACTATACTGTACCTGTATTCTTTAACTGTACAGTTGTGTCTGTGGATAGTAATTAGTGCAAACTTTATCTCAGCTGAGCAAGAGGTGGAGAGTCAGTAGCTATAAAAACAAGTCACAAGTGGCGAGGGAGAGTCAATCTAGGTTCTTACCATTGAAGCTATAAGTCTCATCCTCCACAGTCACTTTAATTCTCATCTTAATCTATCTTCTCAGACTTTCCTCAGAAGTGGTGTCTTGTCTCTTTACTTAGACAGCCTCTTATATAAGCCATTTTGTGACAATCAGTTATTAGAAATGTCACTCATAGCGCATCATTAATGAGCAGTACACATAAATTTATAGTGGATTAGATACTACAGTTTAGGTCACATTCAAACTTGTAAAGTGTGAGATTGAGTTTGAAGTGTTGTACTTTCTGTTACAGCATAACCCAGTCTTTGACAATAAAACTTACTGATTTAATAACTGAGACAGAGATGGAAATTTTTAACGTGTTACGGGTCTTTATATGATTATTATAGTCGGAGTAGACGTCTTGCTACTCTGGCCAATATTACCTAGAGGTAGAAATGGTAGACCCCGAACACAGCTATCCAACTTCAAATACTCAACATCACCACCAAGGCCGAGTGGACAGTCAAACAAAGTTTATTGTACAAAACACAGCTCCACAGGTATCACCTTGACAGCCATTACAGCGTATGGCATAAAATGTATCGTCATGTAAAGATCTGTAGCGTCAGTCGCTAGTAACACTGTCCCCGACAGTTTCCATGTATTTATTCACTCAGTTCAAAGAACTATATACTTTCTTGCACATGCAGATTTCTAGTACCCCTCACAAAAGATCTTGAAGTACAGAAATTGGTATCATATATGAATCAAGCACACAGTCATAAATATCTCAGGAGCTCAAACACAATATGTCCACTCGGCATGAAAAACACAATAGCTATCCTGCCCCTTCTCTCCCACCAGTAACCTGTCGCACGAGACCCCGCCAAGCATAACGGCTTAATTAAGCTCACCCGTCTTTTTCAGTGACCCGTGTAAGAATAAACAAACACAGAGCCACGCTGAGCTAAGCTATCAAATACACACCTGTTATGAATTTTAATCATAACAAACGTCTTGCCAAGAGTGAAAGCGGGTCGTTTGTGGCCAACATTTGTAAGTTAGGGAAAGCAGCAGTGTCACATTTAAAACAGAAAATTATGAAATTGGTATTTAGAGGATAGTTTCAAGAACAAGAAAACTGAGAAATTCAGCTGATGCAGTTTGGAGGAACCAATATCAGAACCATTTCTTGTTTGAATAGGCATTTAAACCATACATAAATATATCTGGTTCTTTTAGTTTTAAGGCTAGTACAAGTTGACTGTACTTGATGAGAGATCACAGCAGCTGGGACTAAAAATACACTTGGAAAAGACTATGAGAATAAATGCAGCAAATGATAGCCAGACTGCACATCACTACAGGATGTTGAGTCAAACATATATTTTGGCAGCAACGTAGACAAAGTTGGAAGAATGGACACTTAAAAATAAGAATATAGAATGCAGTATATGGAAATAAAAAGAAATGTCTAATGCAAAGTAAGAATTTTCAAAGAAATAAAAAGAAATGAGGTCTTATGCAAAGTAGGAATTTTCATCTCAGATGTTACGATGGTCATACTGTATGGCCCTAAATCATGGAGAAAATCAAAATAAACAACCAAGAAGTTACAGAGTGTCATAAATGGGCGCTTGGATAGAACAGAAGGACTGAAATGGTATGACAAGATCACCAATGTGGAACTGGTAGCAAGAACCGTGCAAGTGCTAGTGGAGAAAGAGGTGAGAAGAAGATTCTGCGGTTTCATAGGACACACATTGTAGAAACTTTTGGAAGCACTACAAGACAGTTCTTATTCTGGAATCCCCAGGGTAACATATAAAGAGGGAGACCAATAACACATGATTAGCGTAATTAGATGTAATCAGCTATTTATTTTATTTTTGCAAGGTTTCTGCTGGTTTCTAATTTCCTATCTTTCTTTTGCCATCATATTTACAAAACACATTTAAATCTCATTGACACTGTAGATAAGTAAAATTTAAAATTTATGATGTATGTACACGTTAAACACATGTTTTAGGTCATGACAACAGGATAAGTTATGGAACGATAGTCCTTATTTGTCTTTGCCTCCTCAGAGACCACCCACACACACACCCTCCCCGTGAACTACACAATGCAATAGATAAAGGTCTGAAGAATAATCCTGAATGTACTAGTCATCACATTGATAGATTTTGTTCCTGATCATCTGCCATCCATGATTTCTTAAGCACCAGATTATACATTAATAAAGTATAGAAGTAATTATGAGGTGTTTGTTATTATTATTATGCACCTGTAAATTGCATAGTGTTGATAATCAGTTTTATGAATTTTTTATAGTGATCAGTTTTCGTTGTCTATATTACCATGAAATTTTTTTATTGTTCATATGCTGTTTCAGAATGTAGCAGATATAAAAAAGTTGAAGCAAGCGGGCATTTGTACAATAAAGGTGACTTTATAATTTATAGGATTAGCAAAGTGTCTGTCAGCATCATGTTCTTTCTCCTCTCTGGAGGATTGTATTCACATATTTACATTGGTTTATCTATCTCTGACTAATCTCTTCTAGAATGTTGTTCATAAATAGCCCTCTTTATTCTGTTATATTCTCTGTCTTCTCTTAAATTTCTTTTATTCCATCAACAATTATTGTCCATATTGTCCGAACAAATGTTCAGAGTATGAACTTTTTATCCAGGTTGCTGAATGCTGCACACAATTATGGTGTGAGCATTGATGATGATGGCCTGTGGTTTAATGAAAACAATTTTAATATTGCACTTAAAACAGGTATATGTGTCATATACAAACAGACTAATATAATGTACTATGACAGTGAGCTAAGAAAGTTGCCTTTATAATGGCACAGAAGTGGAACGGTGTGTTTTCAGCTAAAGCAGATAACTGGAATGAGGAATCACTTGCAATGGTTGGAAAAAGCATTTATTTGTAGCAAAAACTCTAATAATATTACAGATCATCTATTGCTCCAGTCTTATCATATTTCAAGAAAAATATTAACATATTGAATGTTTTTATCAGGGAGTTCAAATGACCACAAGAAGAAAGCTGTGCACTATTAAAGGAATCTCTGAGGCAAAAATGGAAAAGATTAAAGAAGCAGCATCAAAGATTTGTGGGGTAACAGTATTTTTTCTTTCTCTAAATTCTAGTAGGATTTCTTTCATTATATTGCATTTAAGTATGCAGTTGGAAATTTTGTGTAATGTTGCCTTGTACTGATGGTTTGATTTATATAGTTTTCAAACTAGGATTTTGTCTGACATTAGCATCGATGAAACCAGGCACATACAATATTGGTAGTTTTATTTTAACATTTTGCGTAATCTAAATTTGTGTGCTGGACCTGGTGCTTTGCTTTCTTTTGTCGATCGGTTTCCGCCCACCACTTGGGAGTGAGCGATGAGCGAGAATGCCTCGTTGAAGAGGGGATCTCCGCTATTTTGTTCTGTCAGGGATGTGTAGTCCTGTATTTCGCGAAATAAAACCTCGTCCCATATGTCGGGAGGCGTGATGTTTTTCCATAAATAGCTCTCTTTCATTAACTCTATTGATTTTGGGTCGCGATTTCGATTCATTGTCTGCGAAAGTCGTCGTCACGAGATGTTTTCCTAGCTCACATGTCGCTGCATTGTACTGCATCGGTTTGATGCAGGTACCAAGGACCATTACTTGCTACTTTGTTAAATGAACTAGGTTTGGAAAACCTTTATTATCTAGAGGATATTTTTGAGGACATTATTTATACTTCGGCAGACGTGTCTGTCTTGCTGAAGTCAAACTAAGGAGAGTGAACTGATCTCATACATCTGGTTATCTCCTGGCTGTTATAGAAAAGGATGGAGTTTTCCACCTGACTACATTTACAGCACTATGAAATATAACATGCATCTGACTCATCATTGTAATGCTGTCTACCGTTCATTGCTGTATTGAATGTTGCTGTGATAATGACTGTTTGATGTGCCTACACATTTGCGTAACCATTTTGTCACTGTGGCGTCCACAATAAATAATGAAGAAAAACGTCAACGGCTGTTTCAAGACTCATTGACTTTATACGTCGTGAGTTTACTGACGTCCTATGTGGATTGCCCTGTTATTGTTGCATGAACATTGTTTTGACTGAACACATCTACACACTACACAAAACCAGACATGCGGATGCCATCCATCATCATATGGCATCACGCATCATTTGGTGGCCAGTGTGGGGATGTGTTCAGTCAAAACAATGTTCATGCAACAATAACAGGGCAATCCACATAGGACGTCAGTAAACTCACGACGTATAAAGTCAATGAGTCTTGAAACAGCCGTTGACGTTTTTCTTCATGAACGTAAACCTAAAACAATAAAAGAAATGGAAGATTTCTGTTGCCAATACGTAACTGCGCACCCACACATAACCATGGGTAACTCTAAGGTGAAAGAAGGTTTACCAGTTGCTTCGGCAGCTCCGTATGGTCAAAACTTTGCTCGTAGATCCCAACAAAATTTTGATAGAAAGAGTAGCGGTAATTTCTGTCAAAATCATGGAAATCAATTTCATGGTGATTCTTCTTCGAAGAATTGGAGACAACCTGATAGTACTCGTTACTATCACCCTAATAATTATAAGCATTTCAAAAGAGGATATGGTAATAGAGGTTATTCCTGCCGAAGACCTCAAAACCAAACAAATAGATGTTCGCATCAATGTGAACATGATAGTAATCGTGGAAACTGGAATTCGAACCAGTATAACAATTACAATAGAGACAATAATAACTGCAGAGATAATAATAACTCTGATAACTTCAGAGGTAATAATAGTCGGGGTAGATCTCAACACAAAAAAAAAGAGATATCAGCAGGCTAATGCTGTACAACAGGAAACTGAGGCAGCCTGTAATCATGTTGTTGATAGTAAAAACTTTGACGCTGTCACTAGTTCTGCTTTTGACTTTGAGAGAGCAAACAAATGCCCCCAATGCAGTACTTTATTCGAACCGGGTACCATACTACTTTGAGTTGTGGTCACCCACTTCCCGCTCTTCCTGCTGCTGTTGCGCATGACGGGAGGGGTTCTTTAATTCTACATAAGGGTCTTGTTAATGATACTCCGGTCTCACTACTTTTCGATTCCGGATGCACCACTATTGGTGTTAGAAGACAATCGCTTGTAGATCCATCTTGTGCTACAGGAAGGGTTATTAAATGTGTCACATTTGGCGGCACTCTAGAAAAATATCCTACTGCTGTAATTCGCATTGCCACTCCTTTCTTTACTGGAGATGTGCATGCTTGTCTCTTACCTAATCCTATTGCGGACCTTATTATTGGTCGTATTCACGGAGTTAGGGAGCGTACCCCACAGCAGATTGCTGCTTGGGAAGATAATAACATGCAAGCTACAAATGCAGTAGTTACAAGAGCACAAGCTCTACAAACACCCGAAACTTCACTGAATAGTGATAATGAAGTTGATAGCCAAGATAGTCACTTAGTAATCACACGTGACTCTTTCATAAAATTGCAAGAAGAAGATCCTTCTTTAAAAAAATTCTTCGTTCTTGCGAAGAAAGGTGATCCGAATCAGGATACAAATAGAAAATCTTGGATTGCAATGAGAAACGGCGTACTTGTACGTATGGTACAAGATTCGGCTACGTCGGCACATTCGCAAATTCTTGTTCCCAAGAGCATGAGAGTCCAAATATTGCAACATGCTCATGACTCGCAATGTGCTGGACATATGGGTTTTTCCCGTACGAAGTCGAGAGTCCTTGCGGCTTTCTTTTGGCCTTTTGTCAATAAGGACATTCGTATTTACTGCCGATCATGCAAGGTATGTCAGGAGGTCAAATCTAGAGGACCACGACATGCTGCGCCTATCCAGGCTGCTGACATTCCTATTCGACCGTTTCAGAAAATGGCCATAGATATTATTGGCCCTTTTAAGGTCAAGTCGGCCAGAGGACATCAGTTTATCCTTACATGTGTCGATATGTGCACACGTTGGCCAGAGGCTATTCCTCTTAAGAGCATATCTACTACAGATATAGCAGATGCTCTTTGGTTGATATTTTCTCGCTTGGGGTTCCCCAGAGAAATATTGTCAGACCATGGCACTCAACTCATATCTGACACTATGTCACAGGTAATGTCTACCTTACGTATTGAACGATCTCTCAGTAGTATCTACCATCCTATGTCTAATGGGTTAGTTGAGCGTCTGAATAGAACGCTCAAGACTTTGCTTGGTAAGATAACTGAAGATCATCCTCAAGATTGGGACAGGGTTTTACCCGCGGCTCTCTTTGCCTATAGAGAAGTCCGTAATGAACACACAGGATTTTCTCCCTTCGAACTTGTCTTTGGCGCGCGTCCACGCGGCCCTATGTCTTTATTACACGATCTCATCACTGCCGATGATATTAGCGATGAAACTCAATCCTCATATGAGTATGTCATTGCTCTAGACAAAAGATCATTGAGGCATGTAAGCTAGCAACTGCTTCATCAGAAATTGCTAAAGAGAAGGCAAGGCAGTTTGCTAACAAGAATAGATGTCTACGACAACTTTGTCCAGGTGACAAAGCATTCGTCCTACTCCCCAGTAGGGAAAATAGACTTCTTATTGCATGGAAAGGTCCGTATGCAATAGTCACCTCGGATTTCCCGATGTTGACTATGTGGTCGATATTGATGGAAAGCATAAAACTTTCCACATAAACATGCTTTCGGAATTTCACGAACGTCCGGACTATTTGCTGCCTATTTTCCAGGCAACGGATGATGCTCCTGCACCTCACGGTCATTATTCATCCCTGTCTGTCATTCAGGATGAGGAAGCTACCTTCTCTGATGTCAACCTTCCCCTTCCAGTGGTTCCATTACATTCCACGGAATCTTGGAAAAACGTTTCTGTTTCTCCTAATCTTTCTGGTGACGAACATCGAAAAGTCTCGTCGATGTTACAAACATTTCAGGATGTTCTCACTGACATTCCTGGACACACAGATGTCATAGAACATGACATAATTCTTACCGACAATAATCCAATTAGGGTTAGACCGTATCCTATTCCTATACACTTTCAGTCGCAAGTGGAAAAGGAATTGGATGAAATGATTCAATTAAATATAATTGAACCATCGACTTCACCATATTCTTCTTCCATGGTTATTGTCCGGAAGAAGGATAAGAACATACGAATTTGCGTTGATTATCGCAAATTGAATCAGGTCACAAAGTTCGACGCTGAACCGATGCCTTTGTTAGAAGATCTACTGTTAGACTTTCTAATTCTAGATTCTTCACTAAACTTGACTTGTCTAAAGGTTATTGGCAAGTGCCTTTAGCAGAGCATGCCAAACCTCTTACTGCTTTTTCTACACCTAGGGGTCTATTTCAATGGAATGTTATGCCTTTTGGTCTCATGAACGCCCCCTGCCACTTTCGTTCGCATGATGCGTCGAATTCTGTCACATCGTTCGGATGTCATCGCATACTTAGATGACATCTGTCTCTTCAGTGATACCTGGGAAGATCACTATTTAGGGTTATATGACTTACTGTCCACTCTACGTGAGAATAATTTGACAGCAAAACCTTCTAAAGCTTTTGTTGGTTTTGGTGAAATCTCTTTCCTGGTCATCGTGTTGGTCATGGTCTCTTGAAGACAGAAGACCACAATACTTCCAAAATACTGAACATCTCTGTTCCTAAAACGAAGAAACAAGTTAGGAGTCTCTTAGGTTTAATTCAATTTTATGGGAGATTTATTCCAAATTTATCTTCGATCATGGCACCTCTATCAACATTGTTGAAGAAAGGTTCGCCTAATCTGGTCCGTTGGTCTGAAGAATGCCAATCTTCACTAGACCAAATCAAGAATATATTTTCTTCTCCTCCCATCTTAAGATTACCTACTCTTGATAGGACTTTTGTTCTTCGGAGTGATGCTTCATCCACTGGGATTGGAGCAGCACTGATGCAAGAATATGCAAATACTCTGCATCCTGTTATGTACATTTCTAGAAAACTAAATGCGGCAGAGAGGACCTACTCGGTTTTAGACCGTGAGTTGTTAGCGATGGTTTGGTCAATTCTAAAGCTACAAAGATTCCTCCTGGGCGCACATTTCATTCTAGAGACTGATCAGAAAGCTCTTACAGCTATTCAGACTAAGAATTTGAAGAGTTCGAGATCCACTCGATATGCTATAGCTCTTCAACCTTTTCACTTCACGGTACGAGCTATCCGTGTGCGGATAATGTGATGGCTGACATTTTGTCTAGATGCCCACATGACTCCAACTAATACTTCTGTCCTATATTTCCATATATTACAGAGTCATAACACACCTATATTTCTACAATAGATTAGCACATCTGTACTTACTTTATATGTACACACTATCGTGCTTTGTTGTCATCTTCTTCTGTTCGTTTTTTAAGATGATAGAGGAGGACTGAGTAGTTAATATAAGGGCCGTTAGTTTACTAAACAGCCACAATTATTAATAATGTATTGTACCTTATGAAGCATATTAGTTATTAATTAGCATTATATTGCTTGTACTTTCTCAGAATGTCATTGTTGAGCTGAGGACTTACCTTACGAGTTCTAGATTGTGTACTTACCCTCGGAATACCAGAGCATATGTCCTGGATCGTCATGTAGTTTAACTTTACTATGTACTTATGTCATTACATGTCAAAGAATGTACTATTTAAATTTTCCTATCAGATTTGTACATCCATTTTTAAAGACAATATTAGAGTATGCTGTTTAATGATGATTATAGTAACTTGCATACGTATATTGTGTTTACATGCTAACGTGATGTGTGTTGGTGACACCTCCCCGATGTGAATATTTTTTGAGACATATTTATTTTTCTGTTGAGGTATATCCTCACCAGACACTCTATAATTAGCCTATTGTTTGGCAATTTAGTTAATTATCAGCGCATAATTCGTGCGTTTTGAGCCGCTTATCGCTTGCTCTTTGATATTGGAAAAAAAAAATATGTTCCACATTTTTTTTTATCGGGAGGAGGTGGTGATATGTTGCGTGATAAATTCTCGCAACATCGTTTTATTTCAATATCTGTTTTATAACGCAAGGGCAACAACTGCTTGGAATTTATAGTCACTTTTCTCGGTAAGCATTTGTCTTCTCGCGTTGGTATCGAATGCAGTTAAGTTTGAGCTGCGGTCGTTTTGCGCTGGACTGCGCATGACTTGTCTTGCTTCTTTGTCGATCGGTTTCCGCCCACCACTAGTGGGAGTGAGCGATTTGGAATGGCGAAAGAGATGCCTCGTTGAAGAGGGGATCTCCGCTATTTTTGTTCTGTCAGGGATGTGTAGTCCTCTTAATGGATATTTCGTTTATTCGAGATAATACCTCTAGTGTTTCCCACATGTCGGGAGGCGTGATATTTCTGTGTATTTCATGAAAGCAAGGTAAATTGACTCTTTCATTAACTCTATTGATTTTGGGTCGTGAGCGATTTCGATTCATAGCCTGTCTGCGAAAGTCGTCGTCACGAGATGTTTTCCTAGCTCACATGTCGCTGCATTGTACTGCATCGGTTGATGCAGGTACCAAGGACCATTACTTGCTACTTTGTTAAATGAACTAGGTTTGGAAAACCTTTATTATCTAGAGGATATTTTTGAGGACATTATTTATACTTCGGCAGACGTGTCTGTCTTGCTGAAGTCAAACTAAGGAGAGTGAACTGATCTCATACATCTGGTTATCTCCTGGCTGTTATAGAAAAGGATGGAGTTTTCCACCTGACTACATTTACAGCACTATGAAATATAACATGCATCTGACTCATCATTGTAATGCTGTCTACCGTTCATTGCTGTATTGAATGTTGCTGTGATAATGACTGTTTGATGTGCCTACACATTTGCGTAACCATTTTGTCACTGTGGCGTCCACAATAAATAATGAAGAAAAACGTCAACGGCTGTTTCAAGACTCATTGACTTTATACGTCGTGAGTTTACTGACGTCCTATGTGGATTGCCCTGTTAATGGCATCACGCATCAATATCCTTCTTTCTTGAGGGCATTTTTTAAACTTCTTTATTTTTTGTCATACTGTGAACACCATACCACTGCATCATAACATTTCATGTCATTTTCATAGTTATACTATTATTATGAAAAAAGGCTAATATTTATAACACATCATTAATTTTTAATATGTTTTACAGGGGTCAGCATTTGTAACAGCCCTAGAATATGCAGACAAGCGAAAACAGGTGTTCAAAGTATCAACAGGCAGTCAAGAACTAGAGTAAGTTTTGTGAAAAATGGAATCAACAGCCACAATTGTAGATATTTAAAACCAATATGTAGAGGAAAGAACAACTCATATGGTGCTGGGAAACATCTGGAAATACTGAAAGATCAAGGGAAATTATAAAATTTGAAATTTTGACATAAATATTAACACTGCTCAGTTTGATGGAGTTTAAAAATAAAGAATGAAAAACTACATTAAAAATTTTTTAAACATTAATAAACATATTAAGTAATTAGTAATTAATTTTTAATATAATTAGTAAGAAGGGTCATGGAAAACAGCCCTAGCTATTTCAAGATCAGGCCTCATGCACAGCTTAAAGCAGTCTTCTACAGTATTAAAATAACATTTTGAAACAAAAACAAGTTATTAAACTCTATTTTGATATCTCTCTTATAGCAAACTTCTGGGTGGTGGCATCGAGAGTATGGCTATTACAGAAGCATTTGGGGAATTCAGAACTGGCAAAACACAGCTCTCTCATACATTGTGTGGTTGGTATTTTATGTAGTGTATTTTTTTCATTTTTAAATTTGTGGAATCATTTTTTTAAATACAAATTTCTCTCTCACCACCCCAACCACCATCTTTTTTCCCCCACTTCCTTCCCATTTGTGCAGAGAAACAGCCATGTACATACTCAATCTTTCACTTTCTTACTCTGAAAAATGAAAGTCAACAATTTCAGAATGCATTTTTCATGTTTTTTTCATTATCAGTAACATCACAGCTTCCAGGAGCAAATGGATATGGTGGAGGGAAAGTGGTTTTCATTGACACTGAAAATACCTTGTATCCTTTAAAGTTATGGTTTTATATGAGGGTGAATCTCAAACATCTCTTTTGTGTCTCTTGTTAATTATTGTGGCTGATGAAGGAGTTTTTCCAGGTAAAAGTCTCTTTAGCTAGTCTGTTGTTCCTTTGTAAAACTGACATTCAAACTGTTCTCACAGTAGAAGAGAAGTTGTGAATAACAACTTTCAATAAATTTTTTGAGCTAGATGTTTTACTGATTAAGTTCTGCAAATGGACTGAATAAAAAATGTAACAAAGGATCCTTAACTTCATATTAAGTCGTCCGGATAGGCTGCGTGACATAGCTGACAGATTCAATGTGGACCAGACAGCAGTCTTGGATAATGTTCTGTATGCAAGAGCATATACAAGTACAAGCAGAAAGGCTGTATTTCCTTTTACCGTATTATTTTTTTAATGTAATATTCTTTTAGTTTTAGTAATGTATATCTATAGTTTTAGTTGTTTCTACCTATACCTCAGGGGAGCCGTGGTAGCATAGTGGTTAGTGCACTGGCTTCCTAGCTCAGTGGCCTATGGTTCGATCCCCAGATGAGGTGGGATTTTTTTAGGCCGCAAACGGCTCCTGGGTCGACCCAGCCCCAACTGGGTACCAGAGCAACTTCTGGGAAGGTTAAGGCGGCCGGCGTGATGCTGACCACATCACCCCTAAGTGTGCCAATGGTCAAGAAAATATGGGCCTAACACCATATTCCCAATATGCCTCAATGGGCGTGTAACGGGATCCTTTACCTATACCTCAGAACTTCATGTTGTACAGTTGTAATTTATACTGTTAAGCAAGTTTTTTTGTCTCCCTACTGGTTATCCATCAGGTGAACATCAGTACGAACTCCTTGATTTTGTTGCTGCCAAATTTTATGAAGAACCTGGAGTTTTTAAAATGTTGGTAAGTATGAACTAGACATAATGAGAGTTTACAGAAATGAAGGTCCAATACAAATTGCTAGATTTTTTGTCATTATTGAACATTATTGTTGTCTCGTTC
Source organism: Oreohelix idahoensis (assembly GCA_024509875.1). NCBI lineage: Eukaryota > Metazoa > Mollusca > Gastropoda > Stylommatophora > Oreohelicidae > Oreohelix > Oreohelix idahoensis. Next base: position 510,705 of record JAMPIV010017846.1, on the reverse strand, counting down.
ATTTCCCTGTCCTTAAGTAGCATGAGACAACCACTCTAGTTGACCTCCTTGTGTTCTGTAGCACTGTTTTACATGATGAGGTTGCCAGCCTGATGCACAATCCTCCTCAACCGCCTTTTACAACTTGCTGTATGGGAGGCTGTGGTCCTTTTCTTTGTTTGCATGGGTGAATTAAACATGCAAAAGGCAAATGACATATGACTATCAATGTTTGTAAGCTTATAAGAATTTTGCACTTTTCAGCTGTAAAGAATGCCTATATTTGATGATTATTCAAATAATTATTGGCTGATGCTTAATAATTTGTTTAAAACAATTTTTTTAAGGTAGGTAGTTAACTATCTTTGTGTTTGAGTTATTTTAGATAGTGGATTCAATCATGGCACTGTTTCGTGTGGACTTTAGTGGACGGGGAGAGTTGGCAGATAGGCAGCAGAAGCTTGCACAACTTTTATCCAGACTGCAGAAGATTGCTGAAGGTAAACTCAGAATTCATTCAGTTCTTGCCAAGAGGAATTTCTTTAGTTAGTGTTCTTCTTCTTCTTCTTCGTTCGCCCTGAAAAGGACGGTGGTTGCGTTGTGTCTGTTTACGCCTAAGCTGTGATATCTGCACCTTTCGGTCGACACATCCGACTTCAGCACGGCATTTTTTAGGGACCGGGTTTGCCTTCCCATTTCGATCCGCACTCGCTCAGCCAGACTGCACTGCTGCAGACTGTTTCCAGGACCACCACGTGGAGGTGGAGTGCGGTCTTGACCAGCTCTGGTTCGCTGGTCCTGATGCAAGCAGTACAGCTATGGGTCACTGACTGCATTCACTATTGCTGCATCTTGGGGTCCCTAGTTAGTGTTCAATCAGTTACCTATTTTCTTGAGTGTTAAGTTGGATGAAAAAGTGTCCTTATCTTGTCTGTGTTAACTAACAGTTTATTTTCCATTATTATCATTCAGTATTGCTTTATTCTGGATTTGGATAATTCATAATATTAGTGCTCAAATAAATGATTCAAGGTTTTTATTATTCCATTGGATTTCAGTAATTGTGAGATTTCTTCTCCATTGTCTTTCAGCTGTCTATAGAGCCTTGGCATTGAATTAGTTCATGTCAATCTCTAGTAAACATCTTCAACGGGCTGATCACCCGTTTGCCAGTCACTTCGATTACGGAAACAACAGCAAATGGATTGATTTGCCGTTGCCCTAAAGACGCCAATAGGCGTGATGGGAAACAATGGCAAAGAAAACCTATCTGCTGTTGCCCTAAGACGCCACTAGGCGTAATGGCCACTGACTGCTTTGACGGTCGGTGGCTAAGGACAGAAGAAGAAGAATCTCTAGTGTTCTGTGCCATCCATCTAATTTCTCTTCAAGTCTTCTTTTATCTTTCATGCCTGTCTCAAGTTCTCTCTCCTATGGGTGTTTGGACATCCCTATTTTCTTTATCCTGGAGATTCCAGAACAAGGACTGCCTTGTGATGCAATTAATAGGTTCTTCAACAATCCACCACCAGCATCTTTTCCTTACTTCATGCCACAATCAGTAGGATGGTTCTTTCCATCAGTTCCATATTGATGATCCTGTCACACCGCCTTAAGCTTTCTGTTATTTGAAAGCAAAGCAAATATTTATGAAAGTATAACTTCATTGTTTGAATTTTTGTTGTTCTCCAAGCATCAGTGCCATAGAGAAGAACTGGTTTGACATTTGAGTTTTTTTTTTTTTAACATTCGCCCGCTAGTACTCGAGGCGAGAATCTCCGGTTAGTATATCTAACCTGAGACTGATTTTTATGTAAGTATCCCTTTTTTCCCTGTACACTGACATGTGTCCACTCGCCATTCAGGCACATACTCGCCGTCTTCAGAGGGTACCCATTAGAGCTGGGTCGGCTCAGGAGCCTCCAGTCCCTGGTCGACAACACTCCTTCAAATGTCTTTGCCAGGGCTCGAATTAATGCAGTCCAAGTCCCGGTCTACGAGACTTATTCAAATGTCCTCGCCTAGGCTTGAACCTGGATCACCTGATCACTAGCGCAGTGTGGTAACCATTACACCAGCTCGGCTCCCATTTGAGTTTTAAAATTAAAATTCTTTATTTTTGTGTTGTACTTGACTGCTTTGATTTTTACATATTTCCAAATGAGTGTCTGATTGGCAGAGTGGTTAGAGAGCTGGTCTCTTGTGGCAAAGGTACTGGGTTCAATTCACAGTTTCATCATGCTCCAGTCTACCCAGCAGTAATTGGATACCTGACTTTGTTCTTGAGTTAGGGAAGGAAAAGGCAGCGAAGAAAGGAACTGGTCACCCCACCTCTTGATGCTGGACTTCGTATAGTGAAATCTCTAACACTTCACTCCCCAACGGCAGTATCTGCAATGGGACTACCTTTACCTGTTATATTTCCAAATACAGTGAAATCACCTTTTGCCTTCTGTATCCTTATTTTAATATCACTGTCTGCTCCTTCCACTCTGTTGCTGGCAGGGTATATTTAAGAGTCCACATCTAGTTGGGATGTTTCTCCAAGCATAATCTATCATTGACTGCATTTATGTCCAAGATCTTGGTATTTTCATTCATGTAACTCCAGTATAACCACCACTGGTGTAAGACAAGGTGATATCCTATCACCTTACCTCTTCATACTCCTTATGGACGATGTCATCAAGGCATGTAAGGAGAGAACAAGAAAGTATTCAGTGGGGTACTGGAAGATGAGACAGGTCTATATTTCGGAGCTGGCATTTGCTGATGATGTTGCCCTGATTGCTAAATCAGAGGCACATCTCCAATCCAACCTGCAAGTCTGGAAGGAAGAGCTGGAGAAGAGAGGATGGTCATAAGCAGCTCTAAAACAAAATCCATGGTGATATCACGAGAAGAAAGAAGACATCAGATTAAGCTGGGAGAACAGGTCCTGGAGCAGGTCGACCACTTTAAATACCTCGGAGCTATTATAGATCGAAAGGGAGGCATCAAAGAAGAGTTGGCCACTCGAAAAGCAGCAGCTGGGAGACTTTTTCAGGCCATAAATCGAGGATTCCTCAGCAAGAGAGAGGTTGGTAAGAAAACTAAGATGGCTGTATACCGCTCAGGGAAAAGACAAAAATAATGAGATAAATGCAGGTAATGATAACAGGGTTGAACTTGAAGAAACACCAATTCAAGATGTAGAATCATACACATATCTTGGCAGTAATATAGACAAAGTTGGAGGGACAGACAGCGATATCAAAATAAGAATACAAAAGGCAAGAGGAGCTTTCATTGCATTGGGAAATATATGGAGATCAAGAGAAATCGGATCCAACACGAAAATAAGAATCTTCAATTCAAATGTGAAGTCAGTCCTATTGTATGGCTCGGAGACATGGAGAACAACAAAGACAACAACCAAAAAGCTACAGACTTTCATAAATGGGTGCTTGCGTAGAATAGAGGGATTAAAATGGTATGACAAGGTTACCAACGTGGAACTGATGACAAGAACTAGACAAGTGCCAGTGGAACAAGAGATGAGAAGACGATGGATAGGACACACACTGAGGAAACCTGTTGATAGCATTACAAGGCAGTCCTTGTTCTGGAACCCCCAGGGCAAGAGAGGCAGAGGAAGACCAAGAAGTACATGGAGAAGAGAGTTGGAAACAGAGGTGAAAATGATGAGGAGAACATGGAAAGAACTTGAGATGATGGCACGGGACAGGAGGACTTGGCATGTGTTTGTTGAAGGCCTATGCTCCTTTGGGAGTGGAGGGTTATGAATGATGAATGAATGTATACCGCTCCACCTGTGTCCCAGTCTTGACATATGGATGCGAGTCATGGGCAATGACTAAAACCCATAAAAGCCAGATCCAAACCTCAGAAATGAGGTATCTGAGGAAGGTGGTTGAAGTAACAAGAAGAGACATGGTACGCAACCAGACGATATGTCAAGGCCTTAAATCCTACCACCTGCAGACCCAAGTAGAACAGTCCCAATTAAGATGGTTTGGCCATGTCTGCAGAATGGGAGAAGATCGGATACCACGACAAGCATGGGAAACAAAGAGCCAAGGATCCAGAGTCTGCTGGGAGGACAACATTAGACAATCTTTGAAGGACCGAGGACTAGAATGGAAACAGGCCAGGAGGAAGACAGCCGATAGGATAGTCTGGCGCTCTCTCTTCCAAACCTCTACACCTCACGGTAGAAGGGGAACGACTAAGTAAGTAAGTAAGTAACTCCAGTATAAAGTGGTGAGTTTGTTCCAAGCTCTATTATTCACAGTATGGCTGCTGGTCTCTACACAGGGTCTGTTGTGTTGAAAACCTGTTTGTTCTTCTCTCAATTTTCTGTCTATGAGCTCTTTTAAAGTGTCAGGGATGATCCTGTTTAAAATTTTCCCTCACACTCAGCGTAACATTTTCCTTTGTAAATTATGCACTCCTGCAAATCTCCCATCTTTAGCAATTTGGCCAGATATCTTTCATTCCTGTCTGTTGGTATTTCCTCTCGCACCCAGACTGTACTGAGCAGATTTTATAAATAGCAATGAAAATTGATTGTGAAATGTATATTTGTGAAATCAGCTTTAAAGCGAATTATGTTATGGAACTTTTAGTATTTAAAAGACAGACATTTGCTGTTTGAATTTCACAGAATATAATGTGGCTTGCTTTGTCACAAACCAGATGACAGCAGACCCTGGAGCAACAATGAGGTAGGTGTTATTTTCACAGCATGTATAAATAATAAGGGCAGTTGCCATACAGCTGATAAATAGAAAACAAAATGGTATTGGAACCAGATGAACAATACTCCATAAACACAGGACGTTTCAAGATAACCCTTCATCAGTGACAATCACAAACAGGAACCATAGATGAGAAATATTGAAAGACTGAGAAAATGACCCGGGACACAGCAGACACATTTTACTAACAAATTACCCATAGAAAAAAAAGATATTGGGAAGAATATTGTTGTGCCCTTTCTGCTTCAATGTCCTGAGGACAGCACCATTTCTACTGTATTCAGTTCCTTCCATTCCAATCACTTCCACCTTCATTGGATCTTTGTAGTCAAACTTATCAGGATGATCTGGTTATAAATTCATGCAGCAACCCATAAAAGTGGCAGGAGAAGAAGTTAAAAAAGGTAAATAGAACTGTAAGTGGACTGATTACTTAACAGCTCTTATATCACTTTTTTTTGTAAATGAATGGTTATCTTTGAAATTGAATGCTTTGGTCCTGAATATTGTGAGGAGTTACTGTATTTTTTATTTTCAACTGACCCCAGTCTTCTTCTCTCTGTAATTAATTGCGTTTATTTATGAGGAGTTACTAGGGCTTTATTTTCAATTCGCCTCAGTCTTCTTTTCTCTGTAAAATAATTGCGTTCATTTTATTTCATTAGGCGTGAGTTCATAATTATTAGGCGGGGTTAATTTTTCAGATGTTAGGGGAAAATCGAACACCCGCACCTACCCTGTTTAATTGTAAGGATGGGGGAGCACGACCCAGGTTCAACGCTATAACCAATCAAATTTATTCGGGTAAATAAAATGGTCAGTAGTATTATCTAACGTTACGGAATTAGTAGCGCGTGAGCAAAATATACACCGAGTCATCGGGGTGTTTACGATATCATTGGCCGAGGTCAGATTTAATTTATATGCAGAAATATAATTGGTCATAGGTCGGCAGGAAACGGTTCCAGAGAGAGAGACGCCACGCGATGACTCATCGCGTCAGATATTTCATCATAATATTTTACTATATATGTAGCATCAAAATCTTTTAGCGCTCTCTCTGGTCTCAACATTTGCTGCCGTGAAATCAACGCCGTATCGTCTGCTCAAGCGAGAGATATTCGGTATCTGGGTATGTGTATAACTTTATTAATGTCGTAGTATGTTCGGTTTATATAAGATCTTAGCGCGTTAGAGTAGGTTTTCTTCTGGGAGTTAATTTAAGTTTTATTAGTTTGAAGTGCCATCAATTGCTATCTCATACAATAAAACATGAGATGTCCCTATAATTTGTCTATGAATAATAGCAATATCTATGATTTGTGTAGCGGCTTTGAGATATTAACTGTGTGAGGGTAAGCGCTAAGATAAACAGATGCTCTGTACTATGTAATATGAGGACTGTGAAAACCACATTTTGATTATGTCATGAAGTGGATTTAAGTTTATAGAGTTTGCCTGAATGGAAGCAAGACCCTAGTATGAGAAAGTCTGAGAAGATAGAATTTAGATGGAAAATGACATGCATGCGGACAAATGAGACTATTGGCTCAAGGGCTAGAACCAGGATTTGACTCTCCCCTTGCCGCTTCGTGACTTCAGAAAAGCTATAGAATCACCCCCATCTAACTACCTTTAAACACAAGGAGATAAGGTGTATAAAATGACTACAGACACCACTATACAGACAACATAGAGAAAGTATAGTAAAGTGTAGAAGCTGATCCAGTATACAGTATATATATATTTATTTACACAATCAAACATAAAATTTTATCATACATCAATCAAGTAAATAGCGTGCACTGTAGCACGGCCTGAACAACAAAGTAACAATTAAATTAGATAGACACTAGGAAGACCCCAAATCACATTCACTCTTTCTGTCACCCTGCTGAGGCCCAATAAAAATGGTTAGTGATTTAAACACTAATCTTGTGGGGCTGTCAACTTTAGCCTCCACTCTCTAATACAAATAAGATTTCTACTGTTGCCGTCCTGTTGCCTCTTCCTCAAAGAACGTCTACACAGCTTCCAACTTGGTAGGCGATATGCGCCGCTAACTAACACCACTGGAAATGCTAAAATAATAGACTTGGCTTACAATGATGGCTCAGTGTCTATCCGTCAAATGGATAATGAACGGACCCTACTGGTCCTGTCTATTCTCTCCCTCCTTCTCTCTCTCTCTCTCTCTCCTGGTCTCAGTGTCTCTCTAACACTCGACTTCGGATGATGATGCATCTTCGTTACGCTCTTCTCTCGTTACTTTCAGGACCCAGGTATGGTAACCCTGTCACCTGCTCCTGAATTTGGTGATGATGATGATGTTCGGGTATCAAGCATGAGGTACTTGATTCACTGTAGAAACTTCTCTGCTGCTGAATAGCTTCTATAACTTTCCACTTTTAACCTGCTCCGGATTTAGGGGAAACCACAGCATTGACTTCTGGCTGTATACAATTACACCAGTCTCCCGGCCACGTGCCGTGGTCGGAGACTATAATAACGAAGAGCTCTGGGTTTTTATGATAAACCGACCATATATACACAGTGTCACGAAGTGGTTTTAAGTTTATAGAGTTTGCCTGAATGAAAGCAAGACCCTAGTATGAGAAAGTCTGAGAAGATAGAATTAGATGAAAAATGACATGCCTGTGGACAGATGAGACTATTGGCTCAAGGGCTAGAACCAGGATTTGACTCTCCTCTTGCCGCTTCGTGACTTCAGAAAGGCTATAATCTCACCCTCCTTTGACTACCTTTAAACACAAGGAGATAAGGTGTATAAAAACGACCACAGACATCACTATACAGACAACATATAGGTATAGTATAGAGTGTAGAAGCTGATCCAATATATATTATAGATAAATTTATTTACACACAGAAATCATTAAAGTTCATCATACATCAATCACAAAAAAATTAGCGTGCACTGTTGCACGGCCTGAAAACAAAGTAACAATGAAATTAGATAGACACTAGAAAAACCCCACTCACATTCACTCTTTCTGACACCCTGCTGGGGAACAATAAAATGGTTGGTGATTTAACAAATCTAATTTGGTGGGGGCTGTCAACTTTAGTCTCCACTCTCTAACACCAATAAGATTCCTGCTGTCTCAGTCCTGTTGACTCTTCCTCAATGAACGTCTACACAGCTTTCCACTTGTTAGGCGATATGCGCCGCTAACTAACACCACTGGAAATGCTAAAATAATAGACTTGGAGTAACACAATGGCTCAGTGTCTATCCTTCAAATGGATAATGAACAGACCCTACTGGTCCTGTCTATTTCCTCCCTCCTTCTCTCTCTCCCTCTCTCCTTCTCCCTTCTTCTTGGTCTCAGTGTCTCTCTAATACTCGACGACGGATGATGCGGCGTCTCCGTTACGCTCTTCTCTCGTTACTTTCAAGACCCAGGTATGGTAACCCTATCACCTGTTCCTGAAATGGGTGATGATGAAGAAGTTCGGGTGTCAAGCATGAGGTACTTGATTACCTGTCGAAAACTTCTCTGCTGCTGAATAGCTTCCCTCTTTTAACCCGCTCCGGATCTAGAGGAAAAACACAGCCTTGATTTCTGGCTGTAGGCAATTTAAACCAGTCTCGCTGAAGATTTGAACTTCACTGCAATAGGCCGTTTAGGTTATATTCTTTTCGCTGCTGGCGATACCTCGAGTACTCTGACCCTCTGAGATATGTCCTGTTGCCGTGGGTAATTTTGCCTATGGGCAAATTTACGCTCCCCCACTGTTCGCTGTGACTCGCTATTATCGCTGTTGTTCCCACAGTGGAGACGATAAATCGAAGTCGACCGGCAGGCAATTAATTCTTCATATAGAGGCTTGCCCGCAGTTTACCGACTCATTATATACAAGAGAAAAATCCCCGCAAATTACCTCCTACGTATCTGCTAAGTTATCCACTCGGGCCAATGGAAACGCTAGAAAAAATAAACTAACTTCGACCTACGCCAATGGATTTGAAAACAACACGTAGACCGCGTGTCCAAAAATGTCGTCACATTACGTGACAATGTCTGACGCGTCATACAGGCGTGCCCGAAATTAGCGATTTTTCGTAAACAATCTTCTTCTTCTTCTTGCGATCGCATCTTTGATGATTACACCGTCAGACGAGTTCTCATGATGAATTCGACTGTTGTTTGAAGTAAACAATGAAAATCTACATGATCGCGGAAAATCAGAAGACAGAACAACTGGTCGAGTGTAAAATAAACCTACCGTCATAAAAAGACCCCATTTAATTTACCTACTCACAAATACCAAACACGATATATATTCAAATGAGAAGAAAAAAATGGTGAAAATTCAAAATAAAAGAACAGGATCGGGCCGGTTAAAAGACAGAATTACAGTGCAGCATCACACACAGTGAACCTCTCCTGTTGATCACCTACGTAGCTGCTAAGTTATCCACTCGGGCCAATGGAAACGCTAGAAGAATAAAATAACTAGCGACCTACGCCAATCAGATTTGAAAACGCGCAGACCACGTGTCCAAAAATGGCATCACGTTACGTGACGTTTCTGACACGTCATACAGGCGTGCACAACAATAGCGATTTTCGTAAACAACGAAAATCTACGTGATCGCGGAAAATCAGAAGTAAAACTGGTGGGAGTAAGAAATAAACCTACCGTCATAAAAAGAACCCATTTAATTACCTACACAAAAATACCAAACACGATACATATTCAAATGAGAAGAAATGTGGCAAACACATATAGTTACAAAGTGAAGAAGAATGGTGAAAACTCAAAATTAGAAGAACAGAATCGGGCCGGTTGAAGGACAGAATTACAGTGCAGCATCACATAAGTCCCCCCTTTGAAGTGCGGGAATCCGTGCTAACTCACTGAAATCTCTGGGTTTCATACTGGCCCGTATCTAGATCTACATCCCGATCTAATCACTGTCATAATTAGCATTGTCATACAGGCCCCTCTCCATATCCTTGAAAATCTTTGCAAGCACTGGATCGTGAGGGTCACGCCTGGTGATTTCCTCCTGGCGACTGCAACCTGACTGGTCACCCTTCCTCCTCCCTCTCATGTGTTTCCTTCGCCCACGAATTTTCCTGGCGGCGCGTGGTAAATAATGATTACCAAATGGTGCGACTTCCCAGTGTTTTGAAACAGACTGACTGGCTTGGCCAGACATCGCCGTAACAGGGCGTAACTGTTTGCGGTTGACTGAAGAACCGTGCACATGTTCCTTCTTGTCAGTACTTCCCTCCCTTGAGGGATTTAATACCATCGGGGGCCTAATTCCCGACGACAAAGAAGGTACTTCCGAAATCAGAGGCGTCGCTTCTGTTTGACCTTTAGGCTGAACAGGGCTGACAGGCGAATACACCTCTGTAAATAACATTCCACTGTCTTTAGAGGCTTCTATCCTCTTCATCGCAAGACATGGGTGTTGGTTGAGCTCTCGTGGGGCTCCGTGAATTTGGGGCTCTCCCCTTTCACTTCTCTGGCCTGCAGTAGGCCCCCTTGCATTAGCAAGGATCGGCGTGGTTGGGTTTCCCAAAACTAAATATGGGCTTCCCAGAATGAAATCATGTGCCATTACAGCTGCCTTGATTGTGCCAGACACAAACTTGCATTTCACCTCAATATTGGCTACGGGCAGACGCTGTGAGGTACCTCTTCTCAAAATTTCCCCAATATCGACTATTTCTCCGGTCCACTGCCCTGGTTTCACCAAATGTCGGGCGACGATACTGGGGTAGGTGAGCCCGCCGTCAAATAAACAAGTAGTGGCCGTTCCATTCACCTCAGCTGATCCACTATTAGAGAACAGCTTCTCTGACTTGACAGGTTCCCATTTATTCCCTTTGGTCACTCTCACCAGCCTTAAACAAGCTGCATGATGAGCTGGGGGTTTGTTCATACACTTTGATGTCCAGTGGGAAGTCGTGCGACAATTCTGACAGTACCTCTCATTATCTCCCCTGTTACTAGCGGGTTCCTGAGATGTTGTTGGCTGTGCTCTGTTATGCGGCTGGAAGCGCAAGTTATAACCAGAATGAGGCTCCTTGCGAGAAGGCCCTGGTTGCTGATGAGCTGGTGAATTAGCCGACTGCGATGATGAAGCTCCTTTGTCTGTGGCTGGCAGGTCTGGGTTTTTCTGTTTCTGTCCCAGTACTTTGGCCTGTGCTGTCTGGAATCTTTCGGCGAACACGATAATCTGATCGAGTTGCTGGGCACCCTGCTCTGCCAGATACCGCCTCATGTCAGGGGAAATGTTGGCCTTTATTTGCTCGCACAGGATTAACTCCTCTAACCCTTCAAAAGATTTCGCCAGTCCTGACAGTTCCCTCCAGCGAGTTAGGTAATTTCTCACCCGCTCTGCAAACTGAGCGAAACTCTCTCCCTTTTCCGGCCTGCTCTCCCTGAACATGGTTTGGCATTTACGGGGTGTCCACTGAAATCTTTGCAATAAAGCGTTTCGCAGTGCCTCGGGACCTGATTCAGTAAAGGTTCAGGAAAGCCTGTTATAAATATCCGTATTGTATAGGTTTCAATAACCTTGTAAGATTTTAAAGAAGTATTTTCATTCTAGAATAAATTATAAGATAGATAAGAAGGGGAAAGAAAAAAATCTATCATGTGAACCTTCTTAAGATACCGCAGTCAGCGACTCATAGCTTGACTGCCTGCGTCAGGACCAGCGAACCAGAGCTGGTCAAGACCGTGCTCCACCTCCACGTGGTGGTCCTGGAAACAGTCTGCAGCTGTGCAGGCTGGCTGAGCGAGTACGGATCGCAATGGGAAGGCAAACCCGGTCCTAAAAAATGCCGTGCAGAAGTCGGATGTGTCGACCGAAAGGTGCAGATATCACAGCTACGTTGGAAACAGACACAACGCAACCACCGTCCTTTTCAGGGCGAACGAGGAAGAAGAAGAAGAAGAAGCAGTGCCTCGAAGTTGTTCTGGTCATCTATGAGCATCTTGTTGTACACTTCATACGCATGTCCTTTTAATGACTGCGATAATTTCAGACACCAAAGACTCTCATCCAACCCATATGCCTTTGCCATCCTTTGAAATTTCTCCAAGAACACGTCAATCTTCTCATTCCCGTTAGGGAATGAGTCAAATGGGAAGCTCATGGCTGCCATCCGGGGGCCTCCGTTTCCTGAGGTGTCTGCTGCTCCTGCTCTGGGAGAATCTCCATTAGCCGAACTGCCCTCCGAAGATCTGATTTGCAGTTCCAGGGAACGCATGGCAAGTTCGTGCTGTCTCTCTGTTGCCTTCTCCCTCTCCTGTGCTTCCCTCTCTGCTGCCTTCTCCTTCTCCTGTGCTTCCCTCTCTGCTGCCCTCTCCTGTGCTTCCCTCTCTGCTGCCTTCTCCTGTGCTTCCAATTTCCTAAATTCCATCTCAGCCTGCCTCTCCGCTGCTACTGCGTCGGCTGCCCTCTCCTATTTCTCTTTTTCCTGCTGATGATGCCCATCATTCTCCCTCATCATGTAGGTTTTAGTTTTCTCCTTATCCATTCCCATGTCCTGGGCTGCCTCACGCCAGGCAGCTCACAACTTGGCCATATCTGCCATCTTACCTGTAAACTGGCTGTAAGTTCACAACTACAAAGAATTGACCGAAAAGGAAAAGAGAAGGAACTACCTGTTACTTAATAGGAAATATTCCTCAATAACCGCTGTCCCAAAAACCCGAACTCAGACTAGCACCAAGTCTGAATAATAACCTGAAAAAAATTTGTTAAAGAAGCTACCAAAAACCCGAAATTACCTTCCTGTTAAAGAAAAATTTCAGTATGCCATCAATTACCTCTAAGTCATATAAACTAAATTACCAAAAATCTAACTGACTGCAACCTGTGGAAAAGCTTTCTGTGGAAAAACTTATAACTCGATCAGTTCTAATAGCTCAACGTCTAGGGGATATTTAACCTTTAGCACGCTGCATTCTTTTCCCAAAACTATGCTCCTGCCGCTGCATTCTTTTTCACAACCCCCCATTGTTATAGTGGGTGACTTGTAAATTCTATAGTTTTTGTGTTTCGTGGTCATTTGCTATCATTTTTGGAATTTATATAAATAAATGAATGATGAATCTGATGATATAAAATTTGTTTGTGTTCATGTTAGATGAGATAGGAAGACAGGAAAGGAAAGATGAAAAAAACGAGAAAAACACTTAAAAAATTAAAAAAAAAAAATTTTTAATTTTAAAATTATAAAAAAAAAAAAAATAACCAACACACGAAGAGTCCATATCCCTTGCATCTCAATGAAAGTCATTTGACCAATAGACCAATACAAATCAAATGACGATCTTTTCGTTACACCCATCATCAGTAGCAAAGGAATAAACGCTCTCATCAGCCGTGATATTCGATCTTAACCCTAAACCTTTCCGACACACTTAATCCTAACCCCTAAAAAAATACATACCATTAAAGCCATTCTACTTTCGTTTCCATCTCAGCCATCAAACATATTCTGAGAACCGATATCAGCGCTTATAAAGACAAAAATTTCATCCTTACCTCATGGCGTCAGAATCCAATAAAATTATAATGAAAATGGCCGCATGTTCGATGCTGATTCATTTCGATTTAAAAAATTTACAAAAAATAAACGCGGATACACCCATCACTTTTGTAAGATCGGAAATGGAAGCTAACTCTCTTGCAAATGACATTACAACTTAACACCCGGGGCTGAAAATCACGTGTACACAAGTCATGTGCTAGAAAACGATGATAAACGCTGTCGACATATGTCGACAACAGCTGGGAGAACATAGGTTGCCTTCGTCGACATATGTCGACGGCAGCGTGCTAAAGGTTAAAGAAACTCTATACTCAGAAAACTTTCTATAGAACCAATCTAAAATCTAGACAAGATCCCAGAATTGATCCCAACAAAGATGATCCACCGGACTATTGTCGCCCACTTGTCACGAAGTGGATTTAAATTTATAGAGTTTGCCTGAATGAAAGCAAGACCCTAGTATGAGAAAGTCGGAGAAGATAAAATTTAGATGGAAAATGACATGCCTGTGGACAGATGAGACTATTGGCTCAAGGGCTAGAATCAGGATGTGACTCTCCCCTTGCCGCTTCGTGACTTCAGAAAAGCTATAGAATCACCCCCCTCTAACTACCTTTAAACACAAGGAGATAAGGTGTATAAAACAACCACAGACACCACTATACAGACAACATAGAGTAAGTATAGTAAAGTGTAGAAGCTGATCCAGTATACAGTATATATATATATATATTTATTTACACAATCAAACATAAAATTTCATCATACATCAATCAAATAAATAGCGTGCACTGTAGCACGGCCTGAACAACAAAGTAACAATTAAATTAGATAGACACTAGGAAGACCCCAAATCACATTCACTCTTTCTGTCACCCTGCTGAGGCCCAATAAAAATGGTTAATGATTTAAACACTCTAATCTTGTGGGGCTGTCAACTTTAGCCTCCACTCTCTAATACAAATAAGATTTCTACTGTTGCTGTCCTGTTGCCTCTTCCTCAAAGAACGTCTACACAGCTTCCAACTTGGTAGGCGATATGCGCCGCTAACTAACACCACTGGAAATGCTAAAATAATAGACTTGGCTTACAATGATAGCTCAGTGTCTATCCGTCAAATGGATAATGAACGGACCCTACTGGTCCTGTCTATTCTCTCCCTCCTTCACTCTCTCTCTCCTGGTCTCAGTGTCTCTCTAACACTCGACTTCGGATGATGCTGCGTCTTCGTTACGCTCTTCTCTCGTTACTTTCAGGACCCAGGTATGGTAACCCTGTCACCTGCTCCTGAATTCGGTGATGATGATGATGTTCGGGTATCAAGCATGAGGTACTTGATTCACTGTAGAAACTTCTCTGCTGCTGAATAGCTTCTATAACTTTCCACTTTTAACCTGCTCCGAATTTAGGGGAAACCACAGCATTGATTTCTGGCTGTATACAATTACACCAGTCTCCCGGCCATGTGCCGTGGTCGGAGACTATAATAGTGAAGAGCTCTGGGTTTTTATGATAAATAAACCGTTCCCGCTAAAGCATGGGCACTTCACTGCAAGAGACCGTAGGTTATTTTTCTTTTGCTTCTGACGATAACTCGAGCCCTCTGACCCCTGAGATATGTCCTTTTGCCATGAATAATTTGTATTGGCAAATTATGCTCCCCCACTATTTGCCGTGACCCGCTGAAATTAAAAGAAAATGCGTCTAATGTACACCAACTCCAACATAACCCATCTCTAACACATATAGCTCCCATAATCTTTACAACTCCCCTACTCAATACCTCACTCGTTGTGTACAACAATACATAAATAATACTACCCAAGTGGCACTTAAATCTCACTCCTCCTACTCCCCTTCTCTCGTTCTGAACAACGATACATAAAATAATACTAGCCCCCGTGTCTCTTCAATCTCACTCCTTCTACTCTCCTCCCTCAACTTAAATCTGCCAGGTAAGTAAACAAAGCCCCAGACACTGTCTGATGGGTTACGTGGCTGTTACGCATGGCTAACCACGTGTCCAAACATTTCAACTAGGGAAATCCTTTGTCCGAAATTCCCATTACACCTTGGGTTCCCGACTTAAGCCCCAATTTAAATTAAACCTTGTGCTATAGGAATAATTTACTCCCCTAAGCCGTATAATTCACTGATAACATAAATCTGTACCCTCCGACTGCATTTCTCACATTTAAGGCACAATAAACTTAACGTACACACAATGGAGTTCCCAATAAAATTACATTGGTAAATACACAGGAATAAATGGTGGTATTACACAACACTCTACAACTATGAGCACCCGTGTATCTCATAATTTAACACGCTCCTATCTACTGCCAAAATCATAGAAAGAATTATGCACACTTTTACATTTACATCGTTCTTCCAAGATAATAATGGATGGCGCTACCGTTTAAAACTGTAAGTCAATGTCCCCGAAAACTTTACTTACGGGCGAATACTCTATCAAAGACCCCTCTAATAAGTAAAACGCTAAAAAAAATAGTTACATACCAATTACCGCTGTTTTTCCCCACAGTGGAGACGATAATACGAAGTTGCACGGCAGGCAATTATTTTCTTCATAGAGAAAGATCCCCCGTCTAACCGACTATATATACACAGGGAACCACTCCTGTTGATCACCTACACAGCTGCTAAGTTATCCACTCGGGCTAATGGAAACGCTAGAAGAATAAAATAACTAGCGACCTACACCAATCAGATTTGAAAACGCGCAGACCATGTGTCCAAAAATGGCATCACGTTACGTGACGTTTCTGACGCGTCATACAGGCGTGCACAACAATAGCGATTTTCGTAAACAACGAAAATCTATGTGATCGCGGAAAATCAGAAGAAAGTAAAACTGGTGGGAGTAAGAAATAAACCTACCGTCATAAAAAGAACCCATTTAATTACCTACACAAAAATACCAAACACGATACATATTCAAATGAGAAGAAATGTGGCAAACACATATAGTTACAAAGTGAAGAAGAATGGTGAAAACTCAAAATTAGAAGAACAGAATCGGGCCGGTTGAAGGACAGAATTACAGTTCAGCATCACAGATTATGATAATTTATAGTGTATATACACGAACGTAAGTTGTGTATTTTATTAGTTGTGCTATTTTAGTAATGTAGTTTGGAAGACAAGAGGGGTAAGGGATGTAATTAATATTGCTGAGATGGGATTTAATATTACCTAGATGGTATATATATATGTTGTGTTAATTGTTACCTTCCCGGGTCAGTCTTTTAATAAGAAGCTAAGGCTAGGGAATTATCCTGTACCAAGGAATGTTTCGCTTCAACGAAGCTAATGTTATGATGCCTGAGGGCTAGACTAGCACAAAAGATTCAGGTCAGTCCGTGTCTGGAGTTTACATAACAGACACATAGTAAGTGAGTGTGGGAGAGTGATAGAAGGGACGGTCAATTAGTGACCCTTGGGTAGGAATAGTTGTTTATCGCTTGTGCGTAGTTTGTGTAGGGGAGATGTATTAATTTAGGGGACACCCGGGGAGTAGAGGCATTTAAGGTGTTTATGTGTTAGGTATGAGAATATTTTGACTTGTTGAATAGTTGTTGTTATTTTTTCATTTTACAGCATTTTCACGGCACATAGGGAGGGTTGTAAACTGCCCTACAACTTACCACGGTAATTTGCCTTCTCAGGAGCCGAGGGCTCGAGACATCGCCATAGGTGAAGAGAACTGGTGACGCGGTAATACCGGCGCCCAGTACGTCTGCACCAGTGAAAGAAAGAAGTTCTCATGCAGTGAGGCACATACTTCAGCGGGAACGGGTTTTCTTAAAATCCGGAGCTCTTAGCTCGTTATAGCACACCAAATAGGCGCGTGGCCTGGTGTTTGTTTTTAATACGGCCATAATAAAGCCGTTTGTCCTAAACCCGAAGAGGTTAATGGGCAGTGGAGAGAAGTTTTCATCAGCAGTGAAGCATCTATATCCCAAGTCAAGTACATCGTTATTAATACCAAAGTCATCAGCAGCAGTAGTCAAGAAAGGAAAGAGGGTCATCATTCCTTTCATAAAACTAATGAGAGGGGCGTAACGGAGACGCCACTCAGCAGAAAACGGTAGTATCAGAGAGACACCAAATCGAAGCAGAGTGAGAGAAGTTAGAGAGTCAGATAGCAGGACTTAGAGGACATCCTCTGAGTTAGCACTGAAAAGTCCGTTAGTGGATCAGTGCTTGTGGTACAGTTGTTAGCTGTGTAGGACATCATATAGTGCATTAAGACTGTGTAGACATTGAGTTATACGTCTGCAGTGGGACAGTATGTTAGAGTTAATAATAATAGGATAGTTACGAGAGGCAGCTCTTAAGTTAGAGACCCCCACCAAGTAGATTTTTAAAAATCCTTAAGTGTTTTTTTCCATGCAGGTTGAACGAGAGGGTGAAAGTGTGTGTTTATAGTGTCTGTCATTTTAATTGTTGTGTTTCAGGTTTGTGCGACCTCGCACGTTATTTATTTTGCTGTGTTATTTATTTTGTTGTTTAATAAACTATAAATTGTACACTGGATCAGTTTCTCTATAACTATACTGTACTTATATGCTTGTCTGTATAGTTGTGTCTGTGGACTTTAGTGAAACCTTATCTCCTTCTGGTAGTCAGAGGTGGTGAGACAGTAGTGAGTAATTAAGTCACAAGTGACGTAGGAGAGTCAATCTCGGTTCTCACCCTCGAAGCTATGTCTCATCTTTCCACATTCACTGTCATTCTCATCTAAATCTATCTTCTCAGACTTTCTCATAACTAGTGTCTTGTCTCTATACTCAGTCAAACTCTAAACTTAAATCCACTTCGTGACAAATATATGCTTAAAGACTTTCTTTCTTCTTCGTGTGAGCGCTACACATAAAGCTGACCATGAGTGAAGACTGCTTCTGTTAAGTGTACTTCTACATGTTCAAATGACTGTCCCTGTGCTTTGTGGATTGTCATGGCAATAGCTGAAATCACAGAAAACTGACTTCTCTGGATGAAAGTAAGACTGGTATCACTGAGCTCAAAACTGATGCATGGAATGAAAACTCATCCACCTTAATTACTGCCTGTGATGATTTCAACATAAGTGAAGTTGTTTTGAAGGGCCTTTACAATCTAATCTTGTGCCACTTAGGAGACCTTTATTTGCATCCTAGTTTCTGCGCACCATGATGAATGTACAAATTTTGAACTTCAGTAGGTGTGGAGATGAACACTACTAATTCAGAAACTCAGCTGGGAAATCAATAGTATTATTATGGTCTTCAGTAGCCATAAAGTCGAGCATCAATGTAAAAGAAGAAACTAAACACGGGAGAAATAGACATGTTAAAAACATTGCACACAATTGTGCTTTCCAATTATTTCCTACATCTGCTGAGGTACAAATATGTTTTTACAATTCAGTTCTCTATCTTTACTCTTAACAGAATATTAAATTAAAAAAAGCAAAAACAGGAAAAGGTACTAGTTGGCTCGTATATTATGAAGCAAAATTATGAAACTTACCAATCATTACTTGACAGGTTTGGGACCAAAAGATGCAGCAATAGAGAATGCAGTCAGCGACCCATAGCTTGACTGCTTGCATCAGGGTCAGCGAACCAGAGCTGACCAAGACCGTTCTCCACCTCCACGTGGTGGTCCTGGAAACAGTCTGCAGCAGTGAAGAGGGAAGGCAAACCCGGTCCCAAAAAATGCCGTGCTGAAGTCGGATGTGTCGACCGAAAGGTGCAGATATCACAGCTACGGCATAAACAGACACAACGCAACCACCGCCCTTTTCAGGGCAAACGAGGAAGAAGAGGAAGAAGAACTTGACAGGTTAATGCAAAGAGATTATCTGAATGAAGTAGATTGTTGGCTTTAATTACGATGATTCTAATGGATGTTCAAGATACTTTCACTCAAAGCACTTTGCAATGTGCACTTTGTCAATAGTTTCACGAAAAGATGGCATGATTGCTTCTTCCCTTTCAGACACAGGAACATTTCATACAAAGCAAACTACTATTATTCATTTATTTGTTAATTAATTTTTTCACAAGAACTCTCATAATTTTACACCATATTTTTCCCTTCTCCTATTTTAAGTTTTCAAGCAGACCCCAAGAAACCAATAGGGGGCCATATTCTTGCTCATGCTTCTACAGTACGGGTTATGTTGAGGAAAGGCAGAGCAGAAACCAGAATTGCAAAAATATATGACAGGCAAGTTTAATTTTTTTTTTTATATACTAGTTAAAATAGCAGGAATGTCAACATATTATTAAATACTTGCAGTGTAAGAATGGAATCTTTGAATACAGTTCATTGTGCTTGAGAAAAAAAATGTAATATCTACTTTTTTCATTGAAACTTTTGCACCTGTACACCATACATCGTGCATAAAAATATTGACATTGTTTGGTGATATTTCACAGTTTTATGTGACATGATAAATTTTTTATACCTTTAGTCCCGACTTGCCAGAAAGTGAAGCCACGTTTGCCATCAGTCCTGGAGGAATTACAGACGCAAAGGAGTAACAAAATAGATATTTACAGTAAGACCTGATTTCAGAGGTAGAAAGTGTGAGTTTAAAAAATTTTTTGATTGTGCATGAAATTGTATCTCCAAACTTCACTTTCTAACCACTAACTGAAGTAATGCTTTATTCTAAGTTAACCATTATTTTTTATCAAATAATTACCATTGTCTTAATGTAACATTAATTTTTGAGCCTCGTTGAAACTAAAATTACTTGCCTGACTTTCTAAACAAGAAATGAAATTTAAAGGGTGCTGTATATATTAAAAATCACAGCTGAGTTTAATTTTTATATTTAAGAATTTGAATTATATTTTTGAAAGTGAAAGACAGATAGTAATATAACAGGGACATTTTTATAATCATTTGTAATGCTGACTATTGTAGGCATTCATGTCTATTCATATTATGTGGCCCCTATTATTCTGTGTTTTTTAATGCTGTTCAGTATAATATAAAACTATCCAGTATCTTCTCCCATTTTCATTCTCTATCTCCTTTTCCCATCAGTTTTGCCTTCTTTGACAGCCTGTTTTCATTTCTCTTTTCAAAATAAAATCATTAAAAGTGGACAGCTCTTTCTGATCTTGCAAAACCAGAATTATGATCCTGTTAACTGAACTAAATTATGGTAATGAAAAATCATGCTTTTTTGGGGGGCACATGCATGTGTTTCATAGAATGTTAAGAATCCACTCTAAGCTAAAACATCTAATGAGCAGATCAGTGTGTGGTGGTCATCCTATGAACACTGGCCTGTTCTTTAGATGTGTTAGCTTACACTGGATTCTTTACATTCTATGAAACACGTGTCACCCCCAAAAAGCATAGATATGATCTATAGTTTACTTCTGCTGTCGGGATCAGTACTAGGATTTTTGGTTCAACACAGAAATAAGAATCTTCACTTCAGATTTAAAATTCTTCTTCTTCGTTCGCCCTCAGACTTCTACATTAATGACTCTAATAAAGGCAGTAGTCAGCTCAAGGTTCCTGACATCTCCAGTTTTTTGTGGAGAGAAGTGGGTTGTTGCCATATACCACTCTGTTCACTGCTGTAAGTTGGGCAGGACTGGAGCAGATGCTCAGCTGTCATGGGGCTGGTGCCACAGGAGCTGAGATCTGTTGGACCAATTCTGTATTGTAAAATAGATGGCAATTCAACCTATTATGACTAGTGCGTAAGCAGAAAATGATGACCTGGTCTTGCCTAGATAGCTGGGGATAGGCATCATCTTTTATGTGACCTGGGTGTTCATTGTCCCATTTGGACTTGAATATGGCTATTATAGTTGTTTTAGCCATTTCATAAGTTGTCTCTATATCGTTTTGTTGCAAAATTTATTCTTTAGCAAATTTATCTGCCTCTTCGTTGCCTGGAATGTTGCAATGGGCCGGTATCTACTGGACTGTGCAATTGTTGAAGCATTAGGCCAGGAGAGTTTATCAGATCTTTCTAACCTTTGCAAGGTGACTCTTCAGGGCTGTTATTACTGACAGGTCATTTGTAAAGATCACTGTCTGTTTTTCTGCATGGACTTTGTATTCAATAATAGTTCCTGCTATCTGTTTCAGGTCTTCTGCTTCAGAATTGAAGTTATTAGATGTAAAATCATTCCTATTTTTCCTTATATCTTCAATGCATGATCGAAAAGACGGTAAAAATATGCGGCAAATTTTTCTCGTTGATAAATATTCTCCTAGCGTCAAGTACTATATTTAGATTAACAACGTCAATCTAAACCTACCTCAGTGGCCTGAAACCGGTTAGAACCTGCCTTGCGGCTCGACCAATGAATTAGGGCAGACTATTTTAGACTCAGCTAGAGCCAGTCTAAACCCACTCTAGGAAACCCCTCACGTGACGTTTAACGTTAATGATTGGAGCATCTATCGGACGCCAAAATCACATGACCCACTCTCCATGTCACATGCCCCAGGGGAAATAACGCGCTAAAAGATTGTGCCCAGCGATGCAAAATCACTTGCATCCGGAAAGCTGAGAGAGGTCCAGACCTGTTAAATCGCAAATTCATGCGTGAAAGCACTGTAAATCCACAAGGCTAAATTGCTGATTAGAGTCCAGTCTCTGAGTAGGTAAGTGAAATCTTGTTAGAAAATAGTATTGTGGTGAAATGTGTAGTACCTTGCAAAATTGGCGCAGTGATTGGTACGAACTTGTTTTGCTTTACGATTGCATCTAGCCACATGGCTACAATGTGATCTTGTGTATTTTATTATCCCACGGGATGAGACTTTACATAGTGTTCATATTAATTTTAAATTCGACCTGATGTTTAGACGAAAAGAAGTTTAAATGTATTCTTTATTAATTTCCATATAAACTCATCACATTCGACCCGACGATTAGACAATAGGATATTAATAATAATGTTGACAGACCGTGATATATATTCATCATAATTTACATGACGATTCGACCAGAGATGAAGTGTTATGATGATGTCGTGAGACAATTCTATAATACTGGTGTCCGACAATTCTAGGTTAATTCATCATATTTGACATGACGGTTAGGACAAGGCACAGAACTAGAATACTGTCACCTGACCTTTCTATGATAATTCAGTGTGTTTAACTGACAGTTCTATGAAAATTCAGTGAGTATAACAGGCAGTTCTATGATAATTCAGGGTATTTAACATGACGATAAATGGGTAAAGAATTTTAACACTGCCGCTTGGGCAGGAAAATATAATAATAAAAGGCAGAAAGGGGGGAAACTTGATTTCAAGATTAGACTCTAGAAATATGATGTTAGAGACTAAAATCTGATGTGACTGGCAGACGGATGGCTTAAGGAAAGATGGCTTCCTCAAGCTAGGAAATTAATGAAGCCGTATTTGTCTTCAGTCTTTGGGGGAGCATTGCACGACAGTCCAATCTCAGACGAAGAATACAGAGTCGAGCACAGTGAAGGCAGATCCAAACCATTAGAGACCCACCCGATGCAAAGTCAGAACAAGACAGGACAACCAACCACGCTTCACTATCAGCCTGGGGCTGAAAAGATAAGTTCCCTGTTGAAAAGGGAGCCCACCATATCAATGTATTAGCACTAGCCAGTAGATGATGAAAACACTTCTTCCTCGTTCACCCTCAGATGTCAACTTGAATAAGTTCAAAGAAAGCAGTGGTCAGCCTGAGGCTGTTGATATCTCCGTAGATTTTCTCCAGGAATGGTACTGGTGATGGCCATATGCGTCTTCTCTGTTCCTCATATGTTGGGCACCTTTGAAGCAGGTGTTCGGCAGTCATTTTACCAGTGCCACAGTCACACTCATCCGTAGTTCCTATCTTTAATTTGTTGAACAGATGGTATCTCAATCTGTTATGATACTCTTAGCTCATCCAGTTCAGCATTTATTTGACTTTTCAGTGTTGTAATCACTGACAGCACATCTGAGAAGATAACTACTGGTCTCTCTGAGCTTTTTTCTGTCATTAGAATTTCTGATGCAGTTTTTAAGGCCTTTCCCTCTGCTCTGAAGTTAAATTTCCCTGTTGCGACAGCTATCTTTTTTTTGTGTGCCATTGCTAAAGCTCAGGAAGACTCCCATCTTCTGTTGCATTAGTTGCTGATCCATCTGTGTACGCATGGATCCAGGTGTTGCTTGGGTAATGTTTCTCTATATATTTTGTGGTTAGGACTCTCCTTTCTGTTTCAGTTTGACTGTTCTTTCTCTCAATACCAGGAACATTTTCTATCATTTCAGGGAAGCACTGTTGTTTCCAAATTGGTAGCTTGTGTGCAGTACATATTGGCGTAGCTGTTGATATTGCATTTATGGGGTCTGCTCTCATCTTTGTTTTGACTGTCTCTACAAAGTTGCTTCGCTTCAGTCTTCCCCTTCCAAGTCCATTTATCCTCTGGTGCATTGGGTGATCTATCAGCCTCCTGAATTTCTCGGCTTGTTGCTGGGCTCTGCTATCTCTTCTATCCTCCATAGGCTGGAGGTGAGTAATCTTTTCCAACTCTTTTATTGGTGTTGATTTCATGCCCCCAGTTATGATTCTCATTGCTTGGTTTTGGGTTCTGTTTATTTTGTCAAAGTTCGACTTAGCGGCTGTTGACCATGCTGCAATGCCATATTCTAAGACTGGTCTCACTCGCCCAGTATATAGATTCTTTAGTACTCTCTCGTCTGCTCCCCAAACCGTGCCAGCAAGTTTTTTCATGATTGCCATTCTCTGCCTTGCTCTTGTCCTGTTTTTCTCAATCTGGGTTTTCCAAGTCAAGCGGCGATCAAAGGTAATGCCTAGGTAGTTTGGGTTTTCATCCAGATGTAGATTTTTCCCATTTAGCACCGATTTGGAGATCTGTGGTTTGTTAGAGAGAGAAAACACTGTGAATGATGTTTTCTCCTCATTTATCTTTACTAGCCATGCCTTGGCCCACTCCTCCAGTGATGTTAGGGCTTGCTGCATCCGAATGCTTGCCGTAGAGATATATTCCTCTGAGATCCACAGGGCTAAGTCGTCTGCAAAGGAGGCATTGTGGGTTCTTCTTGGAATATTCTCTGATATGTCATTTATATATGTGAGGAACAATGTGGGTGACAGGACTCCCCCTTGGGGAACACCCTGCTCCAATACCATCTTCCTACTGGTCTGTCCTTGTAGTTGGACTCTGGCTGTTCTATTCTCGAGATAGTGGCTGATCCATTTGAACATTCTCCCACACACTTCACTTCTTTGCAGCTTGACTTTCAGTCCATCTTTCCACACTTTGTCAAATGCTTTTTCTAGGTCCACCCAAACCACCAGTGTGTGCTTTTTTTTCTTGGAAAGCATCCTCAATTTTCTGAGTTATATAAGTGATCTGGTCTTCAGTGGATCTGTGTTTCCTGAATCCTGCTTGCTGTGGGGCTAAGAGATGTTTTTCCTCTAGATGCCACATAAGTTGAGTATTTATTATGCGCTTTATCAATTTTCCAACACAACTAAGTAGACTGATAGGTCTGTAGCCATTTGGTTCTGTCTGAACTTTGTCTTTCTTAGGTATTGGAATCAGTATGGCATCTTTCCATGCCTGTGGTACTATTCCTCTTTTCCAGCTGCAGTTTAGGATGGCCAGAAGCTTCTTTTTTGCCTTTGTTCCTAGGCCTGTTAGCATTTCATTGGTTATCCCATCTTTTCCGGGTGACTTCTTTTTCTTTAGCGCCCTCATTGCCTCTTCTAATTCTTGCATTGTTAACTTTGCCATCATGTGTTCTTCTGGTGCAAGCTTTTTGTTATCATGATTCCTTTGTTCATCAATGATGGCCTTTCTTCTGTCTATAGGGACATCAATGTGGTTTGCACCAGCATAATGTTCCATGAGTGCATTTGCAGCTTTTTTTCCCGAGAGCATATTTTCACCTTGTTTGATTGTGATGTGATTTTTGTAAGGTTCTTCGTTGTTCAAAGCTCTAACTAGTTTCCACAGCTTGTTCCCTTCTTTATCTAGGTTGAGATTTTCTGTTGTTTGCTTCCAGCAGTCTCGTGTTGTTTGGTTTAATGTTCTTCTGTACTTTGCAGTGGTTGCTTTGAGCAAGATGTTTGCCTCAGTTGTTTGTTCTGTTTCTGCCGTGTCTCTGGCTTCTGTTACCTCATCTTCAAGTTTTTGCAGATCTTCATTCCAGTATGGTTTATAGTTCTTTCTTGCCCCTGCTTGAAGTATTGCTCTATTAAAGCTTTCAACCATATTTTTCATGCTGTTGTTTCGTGTGTTGATGGTTTCGCAAAGGCTGTCAGTCAGCACTGCAAAACTGTCCCAGTCAGCTCTTTTGTAATTCCATCGGGGCAATGGTTTCACTTCATGGGGAACATACTCCATATTAACCACTAGCTTTATTGGTCTATGGTCGCTGCCTGCTAGCTGGCCAAGTACCTGTCGGTCAATTTTGTGAAATATGTCCCCTGTGGCAAAAGCTAGGTCTGGAGTGGAAGTGGTGTGCCATCTTCTAGAGTAGAAAATGAAAACACTTGAATTGTAAGACTTATCACGTACAGCATACACACAATTTCCATCACCAATACCATAATTCATCATCAGTTCATTTTAATTTTATTAAACCCATTGGGTGTATATATTGTGCCCCATGACTTCTTTATTCACTTATATGTTAAATATTGTCTGATGTTTATCTTCTTTTAGAAGGGAGGGGGGCTCGTAAAATATATCATAATCCCAGTAATAATTAGGATAATAATAGATAACTGAGAAGGGGACTACGATATTGAGAGACCAAATATCTCCTAACAAACTTTTCTAGACCCTGTCTAAGTTAGGAGAATTTACACTCTTGTCTCCCTTCAGCCGGTGGAGGAATCCAACAGGACTTCTTGAGCCAAATATTCCTCGGGGTGATCCATGCAAAACTTTCACTTCATTTATATCTATTATTTCTAACTACTATAGTTCTTATCCTTCCTACGCTATGCCACAAGAGAGCTGTAGGTAATGAATGAATTACAGAATCAGCTGTTTGTAACATTGAAGGCTGTATTTCTTACTTCATGAATACAGATGTGTTGCAAAGATGGTTAGCATTCTCTGGAATGTTTTTGCTTGGGCAAAAGAAACATCTTTTTTTTTTCACTTTGTATCTGATATGTGTTGAGATTTTAAATCTAAGCTTCTTTCAAGAATGTGCCATTTATTTTGATGTTGCTTACTGGACAACTGTAGATTTACTGCAAACATTCCCAGCATATTATGTCACCTTCTTCTTCTTGCGATTGCGTCTTTGATGTTTACACCGTCAGACGAGTGATGAATTCGACCGTTGTCTGAAGTTCCTCTTTAGCTCCATATAGCTTTTAGTTTAGTGTTGAGTCATTGGGCCAGTATATCTTTCTTAACTGGTCGTACAGTGGACAATCCTGTAGAACATGCTCAGCAGTTTGTTTGTTTAATCCACATGTGCACAGTGGTGAAGCAGACAATCGTAGCTTGTGCATGTGTTTATTCAGTTTGTTATGCCTTGTTCTAAGGCGAAAAATGGTGATCTGTCCCTGCCGGTCAAGAGTGTGGTAGTCGTTGTTGGGTTGATTCTGTTCTCTTCTGATAGTCTGAATAGCTTTCTTTTTCTCAAAGTATGTGATTAAGTTACCCTTTCCCCTTACCTGTTTAACATTCAAGAGATGACCAAGAACACACAGAGTTTGACTCATTTAACATCGACCAGATTATCTCCTATCGACCAACCCAAAAGGACTTGAACAATTACTTCTGTCCACCAAAAAACACAGCGAGGCCCAGAATCTATACCTAAACACCAAGAAGACCAAAGTGTTCACATTCTCCTCCCTTTTTTGCAAGTTTATCTGCCTTTTCATTTCCGGGTACACCACAATGAGATGGTACCCACTGAAGTATGGTTCTCTTTTTGGCAGCTACCTTGTTTAGTTCATTTCTCAGATGCGGGAGTTTACCACCCTTGAGAGCTTGCAGTACAGACAGTGCATCTGTGAGGATGACTACCCGGTGGCAGTCAGAGTTGGTGTTATAAATCATATTTGCATTATGTCACCAAATGTTAAGTTAGCAACTGTTGTCATTAGTATAGTATGTTCCTTAATAGTGAAGCCAGCTATGATGCTAAAGTAAGCAGTGTGACTTACTTGGAGGTACAAGAAGCTTAGAATTTTTAATAAAGGAAAGTTTTTTTGTGTGGGCAGTGATAAATTTTGGATGTATGTTTGTTTAATTGGCAAGGTGTTTAATAATGTGTTGTTTAGTGTTCATATGTTTTTGCTTGTTGATTAATGTTTGTTATGAAAGATGTGAGGAATTATTGATACATGGCCGGCCATTCACCTTCATTGTAAGCAATAGAAAGTGTGGACAATTTATTTTCCACTTTTTAATGTATTTGGCAACAGCAATAAAAGTGGGTCCCTAAAACATGTTTTTTTTCCTTTACTTGTTTTATAATTTGTATTGATAACTATACTACTGGACAAAAGTTAAGGGCCGCCATTCAGTTTAAACAAGGTTTATATAATTCTTCGTGAGCAGGGTCGATTTTCCAAATGTCCGGTAGCTTGAAATCTCTCAAGAAGTCTGAATGGTAGAGTGGGACACTGCTAAACGTCTTGCAACATGACGAACAGATTGACCATCCTGAATCCATGCCATGGCTCGATCACGGTCTACAGTGCTGAGACTTCTCCTTGGTGGCATGGCTAATGCAGTGATCATTTCGACCACTTGTCATACTGATTTATTGCATACCAACGGTGAACACTCTTTACTGATGATCATTTTCCATGTGCATTCAAATTCAACTCATTTTTTCATCTTTTGAACTAGTGGGGCGTTTTGCAAAAACCAGGAGTTTTTGCAGCAACAATGGCAATTTTCACGTGCGGGTTAAAGTGACCCAGTTTTTGGACATTTAAAAAAAATTAACCTAGTGCACACAGAAATGTATACACATTTTCACTTGTCTTTACAGTTTGCCAATCAATTATATAAACCTTGTCTAAACTGAATGGCGGCCCTTAACTTTTGTCCAGTAGTACATCTGGGTTGCCAACTAACCTTTTTTTGTCTAGGAAAGTCTCGAGGCTTTGTAGGTCACCAGTGTTGAATAGATGATAAATACCAGACAAGGTGCCAGTGGAACAAGAGATGAGAAGAAAATGCTGATGATGGATAGGACACATTTTGAGGAAACCTGCTGATAGTATTACATGGCAGTCCTTTTCTGGAATTCCCAGAGTAAGAGAGGCAGAGGTAAACAACAAAAACAAAAAATGAAGAGAACTGGAGACGTGGAAAGAACTTGAGCTGATGGTACACGACAGGAGGGACTTAGTAAGTGTTTGTTGAAGGCTTATGCTCCTTGGGGAGCTAAAGGGTATTGCATGCTTAGCATCCTCAGGATCTTCCTTCGACTGAGGTAGATGGTTCTGAACAAGTTTAATATTCATTTATGATTTAACAACCTCTTCTGGCAGATTTTGTAGCATTTATCGGATAAAGTGTTGATTGAGGTGTTGAATCGCTCAACACCTGCACATTGGATCATCAATTTAATGATGGCCAGCTGCAAGATGTTGCTCACAAGGTTCTGGAGATTCTTCAACTTTAGTTGACTTTGTTTTCCATTGCGCACATCTACTCTATGATGTACAAGGGCAGTCCAAAAAGAAACCGAACTTTAAAACAAAAAAATTTATTAATATGCTTACAACTTAATCAGACTTGTCTCCTTCAAAATATACCCCTCCTCTACTTATACACCGCTCCCAACGTGTTTTCCATTTCTGGAACGCATCCTGGAATTCGTTTTGTGGAATGGTGCGTAGGTCTCGTAGCAAATTTTCTTCTATCTCTTCTATCGTTTGAAATCGGCGACCTTTCAGGGTGGATTTCAACTTCGGGAATAAAAAAAAGTCCGCAGGAGCCAAATCTGGAGAGTAGGGTGGCTGCGGGACTAGAGTCATCCCGTGCTTTGCCAAAAATTCAGTGATAAGGAGCGATGAGTGAGCGGGTGCATTGTCATGGTGCAGCATCCAGGTCTTGTTTCTCCACTCTTCAGGCCTCTTTCGTCGCACTGCCTCTCTCAAACGATTCAGGACATTCAAGTAAAACTGTCCGTTGACTGTCTGACCACGTGGAACAAACTCATGATGAATGATGCCCTTCCAATCAAAAAAGACGATCGTCACTTTCTGAACGTGATCGTCGTCCGTTGACGTGGAAGGCCGTCCAGTTTTGGGGTCGTCTTTGTTGGACGTTCTGCCCGATTTGAAACGTTGGTACCATTCGTAACACTGTGTGCGGCTTAAACAATCCTCTCCATAAGCTTGCTGCAACATCTGAAAAGTCTCGGTAAAAGTTTTTGCCAACTTCACACAAACACGTTGCTCTTCAAGATCCTTCATATTTCAATCCGTAAAAATCGCAAAAGGCACGAGAGACAACTTCACTCTACTGCATGTACTCGATGACTGATTCACGTGGCGTGATCAAGCAAGTGGGAGGCTAAAGCTCAAAGTCACCGCTACACACCACCACTATCGCGAGTCTGCTGTGTTGGCTCGTTGGCGCCCTATTTAAGAAGTTCGGTTTCTTTTTGGACAGACCTCGTATATCTGTGATGCAGCTTTCTCTTCACTCCTAATTTGTTGGCGATGATGTGTTTACATTTTGTCAATATAAAGTCACGCACTGTGCAGCTTCACACTTTCAAGTGAATGAAAAGGAACAATCGGCTGTGTCAATTCATGATAACCACAAATATATAACACAACGGGCTGATCACCCGTTTGCCAGTCACTTTGATTACGGAAACAACAACAAACGGATTGATTTGTCGTTGCCCTAAAAACGCCATTAGGCGTGATGGGAACAACGGCTAAGAAAATCTAGGCGTAATGGCCACTGACTGCTTTGACGGTCGTTGGCTAAGGACGGAAGAAGAAGAAGACAAATATATAACCCTCATTAGGCTGCTAATTATTTCCCTTATTAAATTGAGGTTATTGTCACCATATGTTTATTATATATAGTTCTTATATAAAATCGGATGTGACAGTGCCTGTCAAAACATGATAAGATTAAAATGTGCCATGAAAAGGACCAGCATGCAAAGTTTCAGCTCTATACAACAAGAGGGACATAGAGATTTTGAGCATTAAAGATTTGAAATATCACAAATATACAAACCTCATGTGAAGTTGAGTAAAAGTGGGTACCAAGAAAAATCCAAGGAAATTACAGAGGAAAGTAATAAAATAACACCTTTAAATAGAGATAACAATTACAGTGTATTTGTATTTTTACTGTTGAGAATGAGGCTTTTATCCATAGCTCTGTTAAGCCCATAAAGAACAAATACTTTTTTTTTCTTTATTACTGGAATCTGTTACATTCTTACAATAGAGTTGATGCCATAGGTTTAAACAAATTTACTTTACTTGTTACCTTTCAGACACGATAACTAAAAAAAGGGGGAATAGGAAGATCACAACACATGAGATGAAATACTTGAGAAAAGCTGCTGTGTCACCGAACAAGACAGAAGGATGGATTTAAAAAAAAAATGAAATCAGAAAGTTGGTTGGAACCATACCATGTACATAAAGAGACCCAAAATAAAATGTCTTGGACACATCAGACTCAGCCAGTTATCTGCAAGCACAATCCTTCAAAAAGAAGATCTGACTTCAGAGCAAGAGATCTGAGAGAAATCTGGAAATACATAGCATGATGCTGGCCAAATGTAATATGTGCTACAAGGACAAAAACTGTATGTCATCCTCCTATATGATATGGGATAAACCTTGATTATCAATATGGCAGCTCTTTCCAACTGATTTCTTTGCACACATTTCACTTTCAGTATTTTAATCATTATTTTCTTCTTCTTCACTCCTTATGGAGCCACCGCTCCAAGTTGCAATTAATAAGCTTATAAAAAATGGAAAAAAAAACCACACAAATAAACTAAAGCAAACCATACATGCAACTATATCACATACATACAGAGAGATAAACCCACTTTAAAACAGGATCTTGTCTACTATTAAAGCATTTTATTAATGGTGATAGTACAGATTATGCATATCATATGGGCAAAAGTTATATAAAAAAATAGCACCAAGAAGAGAAATAACACCGTCAAGTATGTTGATTACTAATTTCTGCAACACTGAATATTTGTCAATAGAAAATGTTGACACAAAAATCTAAGGTACAAGTAAGCAAAAATGTCAAATCAGAAGACGGAAGATAAATTGATCACATTAAGATAATGACACTCAAAAGCATGCACCCATATAATCACCTCCTCTGCCTGTATTTCAAAGATCACCGAATGTCATGATATTAAAAGTAATACATGTGATTTAAATTATTATTACTTTTACTCTTATAAAGTGAGTCTTAAAAGCAAGTAAGAAAAAGAGGTGCATTAACACTTCTGTTAAAATTTGTTTTAAAAAATGGCAAATCAAAAGTGGAGACATTTACAAACACTGAGAAAATTTCCAATAGTAGAATATGTCACAGTAATAAATATCACATGAAGATTGTACAGAAACATATGACAATTAGAACAGATGCAAAGAAAAAGTAATAAGATTTGTGCTCATACAATGTTGTGAGCTATAGCAAAGTTTCCAAAGTCAGATGGTATTATTTATGTAGTTTTTGTTGCCAAGTGTGGTTTAAACTTTTGTAAGTGGTTTGGAGTTTGGATTACACAATATAATGAAATACGTAATTGGTCTGACTCATTCTAAATGATATAAGTATCTACTGTTAGCATATAATATCAAATATGGACTTAGAAAATTAGCAGTACCTATTATATTGAGTTTCTCGCTCTTTAGCAGCCAATACCAAGTTGAAGACTCCTTGTTATTATCTACACCATAGATCTAGGCTTTTCCGCCATTCTGAAACAAGTTGACTTGAAATCATGAGCTCCAGTTTGTCCAGCTTGACTTGCATTTAAAAGATCGTCACATCTGGTCCCAAGCTAGGAGTAAGAAGTGTGTGGCATACTATGCATTCCGCGCCATCCAAGGGGGCTCTCCAACTATGCAGAGCTAAAACTCTGTACTCCGGGTTTGGGCTCTACCAAGGAATTGTCACGTCCTGCACAGAGCCACTTTTCAGCTTCCCCTGGGTTCGTAGTGAGATCTTTCTGCATGCTGTCAACCAAGTCAAAGAATTATGCCTGGGGCTCAAGTGACTTCTCCAAGCCTAGTGTGCAATGCTAGGTTCTCAACAAGTTTCACCACAGGGGGAATCCCTGGAAGTGTGTGGATGATTTCAAGAGTCAATGAGGATGTAATTAGCCTCAGAGACAAATGTTCACTTCCACGTACATATACTGTAGCATTGTGCATAGCTAGCAGTACCTATATTCTTCTTCCTCGTTCGTCCTGAAAAGGACGTTGGTTGCATTGTGTGCACCTTTCGGCCAACACATCTGACTTCAGCACGGCACTTTTGGGACCATGTTTGCCTTCCCACTTCGATCCCTACTCTCTCAGCCAGACTGCAGTGATGCAGCCTGTTTCCAGGACCACCACTTGGAGGTGGAGTAGGGTCTTGGTCAGCTCTGGTTTGCTGACGCAAGCAGTCAAGCTATGGGTCGCTGACTGCATTCTCTATTGCTGCATCTTTGGGTCACAGTACCTATGAGATGTTTTTATAAATTATTTTAACATCTTAATTGTGAAATGTGTGGAAATCTATCTTAAACAATTAACTAGTGTATTAGAGTAAGAAGAAATGGCTGACCAAGAGAATACTAAAATATCCTGCATTAAAACTGTCGGTGATGTGAAATACAGATTTGAATGAACATTTGTTGCATGTAACTATTCTTATAAAACTTTTACTTCCCTACAGCCAAAAATCCAACAGAAATGTATTCATTGTCTCAATATCCTCAAAGCTCTACTTTGGGGGGAAAAAAATGTTATAGCTAGCTTATCTTTTGAGTACAGTCTTGTTTTAATGTATTTAAATATGCTTTTTGCAATTGTTGGAAGCATAAAATAAAAAAAACAGTATTTAGTTTCTACTGAATTCTAATTTACAGTGCTATGGAGTTATTTGCCCAGCACACAAAAGTGCAGCCGCTCCACTGAAATCGAAACACCCTTGCTTGGACAGTCTCTTCCCAGTGATACACTTCGGTAAATAGATGCATACTACAATATACATAACTCATACAGTATAAATAGGCTACCCTGAAGTAATATTGTTTATTCTAATAATTACTAAATTGATGTGAAACATTTACAGAAACATAAGGTACATACGTTGCAATTCAATTCTTGTAAAAATTATACCATAAAAAATAAAACAATTCATTTTGAAACAATTTAATTAAAATTAAAGTGATCAAATTTCTTTGTGAAAAAAAATAAAAGAGTACATGCTATGCATTAAAACAACTATAATACTTCTGCTTATGCACATACCTAAAAATGAACTATCTAAAATAACTATAAAAAAAAGAGAACATGCTATATATTAAAACAACTATTATATTTCTGCTTATGCACATACCTAAAAATGAACTACCTATAATAACTAATTAAATTTACTAAAAATATAAAAATTATAATAATGTAAATAATGGTTGTTCATATTCTACTACACAAAAGTATCTTAGCTTTTATGTGTTATTTGGCACATATTTGCAAATACAGAAGTTATGGAGGTGATTTGACTAAAAATATCTGGGTCACTCCGGGTCTTATATGGTCATAGTTGCATGTAGTGTCGTGATGATGACTTGCCAATGAGGCATTGTATTTCTGGGCTGCTTAGCTGGCTGTGTGTCCCGTCAAGATTCACTCTCGCAGCAAGGTGACAGTGTCATTTAGAGGGACCATGGAATGCCTATCAGATCTGTGACTTTTTGCTGTCTAGTGATTTCTTTCTTTCTTATGAGTGCCTACCATTCACCTATTCCTATTAATTATTTACTATTCACAAGCCCCTAGGTTTCCCCATTCGTTGATTTCTAAATAAAAAACAGTGTTATAAGACAATCTAAACAAAACACCAAGGCTTTTTTTCTTGTGTCAAAGTGTTTTAGGTTTTACTGTGTTTGCCAAAATCAGTTGACCAGACATATTGTTTTATCCTTACTATTTAACACTTTTTGGCTAAACCTGGTGTTTCAAACAGAATTTCTTGAAAGTTAAAACATTCTCATATTATCTGGAGAGATCACATTTTAAAATACTTATAATCTGTAGGAACTATCAAAAACAGTTCTCTCATCTCATCTCATAATCGGAACCTCTTCTACCCCGTGAAACGAGGTGTAGAGGGTACCCAAGTGCACAAGGCCCATGGGCGGACATGTAATCGAAGTGACTTGGCAAACAGGTGATTAGCCCGTTGTGCCCGAAAAACAGTTCTAATAATGATAAATAATGCTATTTAAATACACAATCAAAATCTCAACAGTACAAACAGGCTGTGATACTGATGTAAATAAGACCTGCGACCATGTATATACAACTACATGTTCCTTCTGTGTACATGATATGTGCTAGCTAAAACCTAAACTACTGGGGGGGGGGGGGGGGGGGGGGGGAGGGAGGTGGGGGGGGGGAAGAGAGGAGAAGAAAGAAAGATGGCCTGAATTGGAATGATAGGTCAACTGTTAGACAGTCTCATAAGTTACAATGTGTACAAGAATATCAGTGGTCTATAAAACAACTTCCAGAAAATCTATTTACGAGGGAAGGTCAAAAAGTAATGCCTCCTATTTTTTATGTATGTAAATACTGCATCAGTGTGCAATTTGTAAATTTAGCAGGATTCCTCAAACACTCTTCTGCACTGTATAGCATTACCAACCTGTTTCAGTAACAGGTGGCACCACTGTAACAGTTTAAAAATGGCTGCCAAAGACGTTCGGTTAAAACAAAGTTATGTCATAGAATTCCTCAATGCTGAAGGCGAGACCCCAATTCGCATCCACGAACGTTTGAAGAATGTTTATGGAGATTCAACAGTGGATGTTAGCACTGTCTGACGTTGGGTACATCGTTGTGACGAAGCTGAAGTAGGTCAATCCTCAATGGCTGACGCAAAGCGGACTGGCCGTCCGTCTACCGCAGCGACTCCACACGACATTCATTGAGTTGATGGCATCATTCGTGGTGACCGTCGGGTAACACTGGATGAACTTTCTTCCATGTTGTCCATTAGTAAAGGCAATGTCCAGAACATCATTAAAGACCTGGGTTATTCAAAAGTTTGTGCACGGTGGGTACCCAGAATGTTGACAGACAGACATAAAGAAACAAGGAAAACCATAGCCATCAACCTCCTGCACCGTTACGAAACTGAAGGAGAAGAGTTTTTATCGAATATTGTGACAGGTGATGAGACTTGGGTTAATTTTTTTTAACCAGAATCCAAGAGGCAGTCAATGGAATGGCATCACACAACATCGCCGACAAGAAAGATCAAAAGTTCACCATCTGTAGAGAAAGTTATGGCCTCCGTGTTTTGGGATGAGAAGGGTGTGATTCTTCTCGGAACAGGGAAACACGGTGAATGCAGACCGTTACATTGAAACTTTGAAGAAGCTTAGAGGTCGTCTTTGGCGACTTTACCCATTAAAAGATCAGAGAACTGCACTACTGTTGCACGATGCCGCCACGCCACACACCGCTAAATGCACCACTGATGCGATTGCAGAATTTGGCTGGACATTATTACCACATCCCCCTTACAGTCCCGATCTTGCACCTTCTGACTTCCATCTGTTTGGACCACTGAAAGAAGATCTTCGCGGACATCACTTTGAGGACACCGAGACCCTTAAACGTTCCGTACGCCAGTGGTTTAGGAAAAAGGACACACATTTTTACTGTGCGGGGATACATGCCCTTGTGAGAAGATGGACAAAAACTAACAAATAACGGAGACTACATTGAGAAATAAATTTTTGAAGTTCAGACTTGGGGCTACATTTCAATGTGAATTTTGTTTTCTTGCCTATTGAATGAAATTAAAAATTACGAGGCATTACTTTTTGACCATCCCTCGTACATCCATTAGCAAGTTTTTGAAAACTCCAAACCCACAAAGATCAATATGCTTACACAGGACATAAACATTGAATCCAAATGTGTCAAGCCTTAAATCTGACTGCTTAAAAAAAATTTTTTTTTTTTTTTTGGGTGGGGCTGAGGAGAAGTTTGTAAAACTATCTTCTTATTTTACTCTCTCATACAAACAGTAACTTATTGTATAGCTCTGTGGTTTAAAAATACAGATCATTAATGCATGTCATAATTCAGCACAGTTTCGTTCTGCAGTTACGGCTGGCCATGAACTCGGAATCTGTAGATGCAAGTATATTCTCTGTTGCTATGGTTGTCAAGAACCCTTAGTTCAATTAGCTGGAAGATGCCTGGATGACCACTCTAGGTGAGGGGAAAAAAGGAATAACTGAACTAAAAATGTAAACAAAATACAAGGAAATTGTACAATAGGACAATTTATTAAAATTTAATTGAAAAAAAAAAAAATGAGCAGTAGTACAAAACAACCATCACAAACAATGATGGGAACATCAAACACACACTGCATAAATAAACTCATAGTTTCCACATGTGAGGTGAAAGAATGATGTGGTCACCTCAGCACATAAAACCCCCTCTACCAGAGCCCATGCCAGGCTTCCTGCAAGAGGGATAACTGCAGTGGTGGTCTCATACCCGTAAGAAGTATAAAAGGGGAATGATGATGATGAAGCGATGCTCATGAATATAACTTGCAATGATCTCGTGCTCTTCCAAAGTATTTTCTATCATGATTTTTACCTGGACAGGGAAGAACTGGATAGGTTTTTCATTATCAAGGTATGTGTAGTTCCCCAGATTTATCCCCTGAGTATCACTTTCTGATATCAAGCCCTGACGAAAAACATGAGAAAAATGAATGGGAAAATTGTAAACTAAATTTTCACAACAGAACTAAGCTAGGTTTTCTGCTAACTACAACAAACACACTGCAACACAGAAACAACAATAACTTTTATCCTATCATTACAGCTATCACAGATACTCACAATATCTCAGACCTAAGGGTCTTTTATATTTGTCTTCTTCTTCTTCTTCTTCTTGCGATCGCATCTTTGATGATTACACCGTCAGACGAGTTCTCATGATGAATTCGACTGTTGTTTGAAGTTCCTCTTTAACTCCATATAGCTTTGAGTTTAGTGTTGAGTCATTGGGCCAGTATATCTTTCTTAACTGGTCATACAGAGGACAGTCCTGTAGAACATGCTCAGCAGTTTGTTCGTTTAATCCACATGTGCACAGTGGTGAAGCAGACAATCGTAGCTTGTGCATGTGTTTATTCAG
The DNA here is from genome assembly GCA_024509875.1 of Oreohelix idahoensis. NCBI lineage: Eukaryota > Metazoa > Mollusca > Gastropoda > Stylommatophora > Oreohelicidae > Oreohelix > Oreohelix idahoensis. Next base: position 472,981 of record JAMPIV010017846.1, on the reverse strand, counting down.
TTTGTTATGCCCTGTCCTGAGTCGAAAAATAGTTATCTGTCCCTGCCGGTCGAGAGTGTGATAGTCGTCTTTGGGTTGGTTCTGGTCTCTTCTGATAGTCTGGATAGCTCTCTTTTTCTCAAAGTATGTGACTTCATTATCTTCTTGTTCACATTCTCCTCCCTTTTTTGCAAGTTTATCTGCCTTTTCATTTCCGGGTACACCACAATGAGATGGTACCCACTGAAGTATGGTTCTCTTTTTGGCAGCTACCTTGTTTAGTTCATTTCTCAGATGCGGGAGTTTACCACCCTTGAGAGCTTGCAGGACAGACAGTGCATCTGTGAGGATGACTACCTGGTGGCAGTCAGAGTTGGAGTTGTAAATCATATTTGCAGCTTGCTCTAGAGCTTGAACCTCAGCTGTATAGTTGGAACAGAATTTACCAGTGGGAATGTGCCTAGTCTCATAGTGGTTGTCAGGATATGAGATAAAGATACCGGCACCTCCATTCCTAACAGCATTAGTTGCTGATCCATCTGTATAGGCATGTATCCATGATTGATCGGGATAGCTTTCTTGGATCATACTCAATGTAGCAGTTCGTTTTTGCAGATCATTATACTCACATCCACTTGTGAGACCACTGACTGTTGTATTAATTTGGAGGGCACTGCTGGCCTGCTCCCATGGTACAGGGTATAGGGTGGGCTTCAGTGGTGTTGTCTTCATGGATAGGTCTTCTTGATGCTGTCTTATAAGTCTTTTCCCCCGATGCACAAAGCTGCTACGCTTTAGACGTCCTAATGCCAGATCATCTAGTCTTGCCTTCATTGGGTGCATTGGCATACTGTTGTACTTTTCCATCTGGATCATGGTTTTTGTGTCTCTTCTATGGGATAATGTCTGTAATCCAGCAACCTTCTGCATCTCTGTTATTGGTGTAGTTTTCATGGCTCCTGTAATGAGCCTGAGAGCTTGATTTTGCACCTTGTCCAAAGACTGCAGATGTGAGTTAGCAGCTGATGACCATGCTGCTGAGCTAAACTCTAAGTGTGGTCTTAGTACTCCATTATAAATCTTCTTTAGATTTCGTTCATTTGCTCCCCAGTTGGTACCTGCTAATTTTTCTGAGTATGCCTAGTCGTCTTCGGGCCTTTCCTTCTGCATTTTCAATATGCTTATTCCATGTAAGCCTTTGGTCCAATGTCACCCCAAGATAGGTGGGGTAGCTTTCTTCCTTGATCACGGTTGTCCCTACGTGCCTGTTCGCTGACTGGTCCTTGGGGGCGAGGGAGAACAGTGTTGTGGAGGTTTTGTCTGTGTTTATTGTGATAAGCCATTTCTCTGCCCATGACACTAGCATGTCTGCTGCCCGCTGCATTCTATAATTTGCTGTGGTGACATTTTCATCAGCGCACCAGAGTACTAGGTCATCTGCATATAAGGCAGCTTTAACTCCTGCAGGGAGATCTTTCACCAGGTCATTGATGTAAACAAGGAAGAGTGTTGGGGAAATTACTCCTCCTTGAGGTACCCCCTGATGGAGCAACACTTTTCTGCTCTGCAGACCGTCAAGAGTGACTCTAGTTCTCCTGTTATGCAAGTATGACTGGATCCATTTCATCATGTTGCCTTGGATTCCACTTCTCCTAAGTTTTGCAATGAGGCCATCTTTCCACACCTTGTCAAAGGCCTGCTTGAAGTCGACCCAGATCGTTAGGACCTTTTTCTTCTCCTGGAAGGCATCTTCTATTGCTTGAGACAAGTAAGTAACTTGGTCTTCTATACTGTAGCATTCTCTAAATCCAGCTTGTTCCGGCACCAGGATCTGCTCAGACTCTAAATACCATTTCAATCTGTGGTTGACTATTCGCTCCATAGTCTTCCCAACACAGCTTGTGAGACTGACTGGCCGGTAACTTGCAGCCTCAGTCTTACATTTCCCTTTCTTTAGTATGGGTATTGTGATGGCTTCTCTCCATACTTGGGGTACCGTTCCTTTCAACCAGCTGTGGTTGAATATCTCAAGCAGTTTTGTCTTTGCTGCTGAGCTCAGATTTACTAGCATTTCGTTGCTGATTTTGTCTGGGCCGGGTGACTTTTGAAACTTAAGCTTGGAAATAGCCTTCTGTAGTTCTCCTAGTGTGATGGGTTCCCTCATTGGGGCAGGAGTATCTGTCTGTCCCATGGTTGCCAGTATTTCTTTTCTTATCTCTCTCTGATGATCTATGTTAATGGGTAAGTTGCTTTCTGAACTGTATCTTCTAGCAAACAAGTCTGCAGCTTGTTTTCCTCTGAAAAGTTTGCCACCTTCATCCAATGTGATAGTCTGCCTAGGTGAGGAACGCTCTTCATTTAGAGACTTGACTAATCTCCAAAGTTTCCTGCCGTCTTTCTCAAGGTTCAGCGATGCCGTTTTAGTTCTCCAGCTTTTCCGTTTTTCTTCTAGCTTTGTTCTCTGAAACTCTGTCACAGCCTTTTTCCATTTGTTGTGAGTTTCAAGTGAAGGCTGAGACTCTGCGTCCTTTCTAGCCCTGTCCATAGCTTCCTGACGTTCTTGGAGTGTGCTGGACCAGTATGGTATGTAGTTACGCCGGCATCCTTTGGGAATGGTTTCTTTTGCAGCTTGTAGTATGCATCTGTTGAAGTCTTTTACCACTTCATTAATGTCTCTGTTCTGTACCTTGAGGGTAGACAGCAGCGTGTTCACCTGATGCCTGAATAAACCCCAGTTGGCTTTTTTGTAGTTCCATCTTGTAATGGCTGGGCCTGTACTGAGAGTTGCACTCTGGACAGTAAGAAAGATTGGGCGATGGTCGCTTCCCCCTAGTTGGTCTCCTACTTCTCTACTAATAGATCCAGCTATATCTGGTGTGGAGAAGGCAAGATCTGGTGTTGAAGTTGTGTGCCATCCTCTAGAGTAGAAGGTAGGAGTATCTGTGGCATTATTGACTAGGATTAGGGAGTGATCATCTTGCCAAGTTTCAACCTCTTCACCTCTGTGATCCAGATGGTTATAGCCCCAGCTCTGGGAGTGGCTATTAAAGTCTCCAACTGCTATAAAGTTGGTGGCTGGTACCTGTATAGAGCTGAGACTCAGGGGTTTGTTGTTCGGACAGTAATAGTTCAGGAGTTCTATTTCCATCTTGTCTACCTTTATCTGCAACAGCTGATATTCTGCTCCATCCATGAAGGTTTTCCTTTCGTGTGCAGGAATGTTATTCCTTACAAGAGTAAGTACTCCTCCTTTTCGTCTATCTTTTCTGTCGGATCTGAAGCATTGATATCCCCTTATTTTAAAGGTTTGATCTGCTTTCAAGTGAGTCTCTTGGATACAGCAAACACTGACTTGCTTCTCATACAAGATGTTTTCCAGCTCTGTCTTTTGCTGTATCCAGCCTGCTTGCTGTTCACTCCCTCTGCATTCCAGTGCATCATGACAAGTGGCACTCTGGGTTTCTCTTTTTCTGTTTTGTTTTGGTCAGTAGTTCTCCTCCGCCGTCTGCTGACTCCACAAGACGGTCTAGAGGGTCCTCCAGTAGCTGAGGGTGGGCTCTGTCGAGGCTCAGAGCCCGGCACTGCACCTGCCTGGTGGAGCTCCACAGGGCGAGCACCAGTACGAGATTTATTTGACGGTGTACTCTCCATAGAAAAAAAAAAAGCGAGTTGCGTGATACTGTGGTTTCCGGTGCGCCTTCTGGCCCAGTATCTACGACTTTAGCACCTGTTCAACGGGAGAGTGGGCTCATCCCTAATCTGTTTATGTTCCCAGTAGTAGACTATTCGCAAGCAGCCTGGGGGTGTCACTGCTCTGCGCGGACCTTGTTTACCGAGGCGGCGTCCGAGCTCGTAGGTGAAAATATGGTTGCGTTATCTTCAAAATAGCCCTGTCTTTCCCATGGCTTTTCTGCCATCCTGCAACTTTGAGTTAGGGAGTTCTGAGCTCCAGTCTCTTTCCCAGGCATTTTATCCTGGCCTGGCACGCATACAGAGGACCCCATTTCCGGTTCTAAGTTAGCAGTTGGGGATAGGTGGGGTAGCACACTGTGCATTCCCCGTCATCCAGGGGGCTCTCCAACTATGCAGAGCTTGCACAATGCTGTGCTCTGGTTCTGGGCTCTCCCAAGGAATCCTCACGTCCTGCACAAAGCCACTTCCAGATACCCACCACCTGCCAACCCTCCATTGTAGAAATCTCCTGCATGCGGCCATCCAGTCAAGAGCCAGTATTAAGTCTGGTGCCCAAGTGATCCCCCCAAGCTCAGTGTGCAATGCTGGGTTCTCATCATGCTGCAACAGAGGGGGGATTGTGATGCTCAGCCATCTCTCTCAACTCTGCACCGATAAGTGACATCGGGGACTTAACTGTGCCTCAGTACTGGGAGGCCCCGTTTCCGGGTACACCACACACAGCCAATTGAGGCAACGGTCGCCGTGGGCGTTTTTATATTTGGACATGCGCCCTAATATAACCGACTAGGTTGAACGGGACGCGCCTCGCCAAAACGTTATTTTAAAAAAAAAAAAGATACTCACATATACTGCAAAATCTTTGGGTGCACTGCTGATATCGCCCTTTGGGGCCAAACTGCGAGGAATATGCTCCAGGGTAAAGCCCGTGGGCATGATTGGATGTGATAACTGGAAAACTATGTAACCTGACTGCCCTTTGAAGGCCCAACATTCACCAGGGTGGACATCTGGCTGAAAATAGATAATTTAGCAGATTATATTAGTTACAAGTATGGCATAATTCTTGTCAAACAGAAGAAAGTATGGTAAATTCTGAAGATACAAGAGAATAGTTATTTTGTTATCAAGTTCAATCTTATCCTCCCTGATAAGTAAATTATGAGGTTGTGCATGAGCTGGTAACTTCTTCATGTAAAACAAACTGCTATAGAAACTACTGCTACAAGTGCACATGAATGCCTCCATGCACCATAGGGAGCAAACAAGAAAATAATGATGAAAACCTGTGTACTGCAAAACCCAACATTATTTAGTTTCAGTGCGATACATTTTTACACACACATCAGATGGACCTATAGTAACTGCACATTATTATTACTAAATAATACAATTAGGGCATTGAAATATTTCACACGAAATATGAAATTTAAAAAAGTAAATTATCACAAACCAGTAAATAAAACTTGTTTTTAAAAAAAAAAACACCAACACCACAATCACGACTCATTTATCTCGCCCACTGTACACGTGAACGGGAGGAAAAAATGCACATGCACCAAGTACTGAAAGTACAGACAAGCCGAGAAGAGATGAAATGGTATCCCCTGATAAGTTTTCATATGCCTGATCAGTGTCCAAATGCACAATATACAGAGAAGAACATATTTTTTCATGGTTTAGGAGCCACCTTCACAACTAGGTGCCACACAGGCAATACATTACATCTTGTGAAAAACATACCAAAATATTACAAAACCTTTACATAACTAGTTTTCAGAGAAAACAAGACTTCTTCTGTAACTGATTTGACTGCGTTTAGAAGTTTAGGTCAAGGTCTCTTTAGACTAGTAAATTTTAGAGTTACTAAGAATTATTTTCAGTGACCACCATAATTTACTAGATTAACACTTTGCTGACCAGCGATCCGGAGCATTAATGTCTCCCATTACCAAGGGTGTTTGCAGATTTCTTTAAAAATAACTGTTTTGTTTTTTTAATTCATAAAAAATTGAACAACAGACATAGGGTTTTGAAATTTTCAGAGCGCCATTATGAATGGTTGCTACATCTATAAAATTATATTTTATGCAAATTGGTCACATGATCATGGCGGCCATCTTGAATTTGTGTGGCTATTTATAGAAATTTCAGGAGATGTTTTAAAACCATGATATTTTTCCAGTGTTTAGTGAATTTGTTCGATGTCAGTGCAATAAAATGTTAGGGACATTGATGGCAATGAAGAAAATAATCTTAATTGATGTACTGATTTAACGATAACTATGTATTTCAGCATAAAAGGCTAACAAAAATTGTGAATAAAATGCAAAGAAAATTTAATTTTTGTATTTGTCTTTTTTGAGTGTATTCTGTGTCTGCGGCATCTGACAATGAGTGTTTGTGAATGTTTTGAATAGTTACATACCTCTAGTTGGAGTCTGAGCTGCTTTCTTCATTAACTGGGGTTGAAGTTGTAGCTGTAGGTCTCTGCAAGAGTCTTTGTCTGGATCGTTGATAATCCTCGACTGTGCGGTACAACTTGAAAAATGGTATCGTGCATAGAGGTACATTGCAATCTGGGCAGTACATGACAGTCTGGCTTCTTTTCCCTGCAGCCATACACACTTTACAGTCTGGTTTGTACCTTGCCCTTTCATATTTATCAATGAAGTGGCGCTCAGTAAGTCGTGTTGTTGTGACTTGTGGTTTTGAAGGTGTCATATTGCGTCGAAGAATAGCAGGTTCAATAAGAGCGAGACTGACATCCTGCCTGAACTTTTTTGCTGTGATCTTTTTTGTAGAGTTGGCAGTGTTGTAGGTTATGTGCCCATTAACCAGGGCAGTTTCAACTAAGAAATGATATAATGGAAGGTACCATTTATAGGATCTGTGTGGGTAGGGATAGCTTGCACCCAGTTGGCCGAAGTGGTCGACACCTCCCATACTTTTGTTGTGTTTTTCTGCTAGCACTGGCTTCTGAATTGTTCTGCCCTCAGGTATTCCTCGTTTTCTAACTGTCTTGTCCATAACCTCATTGGAGTGAACAGTAGATAAAAGGTTAACTCTTTTTGTGTCATGCCAGGTAACTGCCAACATGCCTTTATCTTCTGTGGCACAAAACACAGGATGATCTGCCTTTTTCAATTTGAGTTGCTTTTTCTTCAGTGCTTCAGGAAAATGCTTCCTATTCTCAGCTACTGTTCCACATGCACCAATCTGAATTTCTTTCAGCTCTTGAAATAAAGCTGGGGCTGAATAAAAGCTGTCGCAGTAGAGAATATGTCCTTTGTTGCCATATCCATCAAGAAGATCTTTCACAACCCTGGAAGTTGCCCCAACACAACATTCATCATTTGCCTTACCAGTATAAATTTTCAATTTCAGGCAGTATTGTGTTTTAGCATCAGTGAGTACAAATACTTTGAATCCCCACTTTGTGGGTTTTGCTGGCAGGTATTGCTTGAAATATATTCTACCCTTGAACCTCACCATCGATTCATCTATTGACAACTCCCGCCCATGTGTGTAGTGTCTCTTATATGTAGGCAAAATAATATCCAGTAAGGGTCTGAGCTTGAAGAGGGGGTCATACCCAGGCTGCCCTCTCTCAAATCTGTTATCATTATTATTAAAATGGAGATTTCTGTGGAGCTGTTGGTACCTGTTCCGACTCATGACCCTCGAATATGGTGTATCATTCAACCAAAAATTCTTACACCAGTAGTCTGAGACTGCTGGTTTGCAACACATTCCCATACCAATCTGAAGGCCTATGAATGCAGAAATTTCAACTGCATCAGTTTTATCCCAAGTACGTTTCTTGTACTTAGCATTTCCTGTGTACTGAGAGAGGTGATTTTCTCCGTACCTATTCACTTCGTCAGTGATCAGATCTATGGCAGTGTCGGGGAAAAAAAGTTTGAAAAAATCAATTGACACATAGTCCGTTGTGTCTGCCGTGACACCTTGTTGTTCTTCATATGAAGGAAGCATGTCAAGCTCAACAAGTTCGTTTTGAGCAAGCTTTCTCCATCTCCACAGATTATTTTGATGTGCAGTCTTGCTGTGGTCTCTTGTGCCACGCCCATCTCCTGCTTCAGATGTACTTACATCACAATCTAATCCAAATTCGTTGTCGCTGCTATCAGTTGCGTTACGATTGAGTGATAGGCCTACATCTCTACTTAGCCATGAGATATCACTTTCGGCCCCAGATTCGCTGCCAGAGTCAGAATCATCTCTGTTATAAGTCTGGTTTTCATCATCACACATGATGAAAACAAAGAACGGGCACTTGTACTAAAAATAATGAAATTTTAATCAAAACTCCGCTATAAACAGCGATTCACGATATCATTCATGGGCGCAGCCATTTTGGAATGTTAAAAATACCCGGATGAGGCTTGTTTCGTAAAACTATCGATACGGCTGTCTGTTGCGTTGGTAGAGTTACTAATTCGACTTTCGTAGAATCTGGTCAGCAAGGGTTTCAACCGGAAATTCGACTAGGTCAGCAAAGTGTTAAAGAGAACTTTTACCAAAGTTTACACATGGGGTAAAACTTACAAAAAATTAAACACAAAAATTTCAACAAGAATACCAGATAATCCCACTTAGTTTTGAGATAAGTAATAAATACAGACAGAGTGAACTGGTCTGATTATACCTGTTAAGTAACCTATTTTTTGTTAAATTGCAAAAATCTGGAAAGTGACTTAAATAGATCTAAACTTGAAAACTTTTACCTGAATAACAGTACGAGGAGAATTGGATGTGTACCACAGAGGAATACCAAATACACTGACAAGAGCTGTTTTCTTGTAGTATGTTTCAGAGCAGCGCACACTTACAACACTGCCTCCTGTAACACAAAACTCAGGATAAAATGAAATATTTATGTATACGAAGTTTCATTATGCTTTGGCTGAAAATAGAAAATTATTAATAAATATCTTCATTGCTTCGGACTCTAGTAATATGGGGCAAAGAAAGTAACTAAAACTGACAAATATGAAACCAGAATTAGGACCAGATGTAGATGGCTGGTGTTGCTTACCACTACTGGGTAGTCAGGAAAGTGAAAAAAGGAACTATTCAGATGAAGATTTTCTTCAACTAATTACAATTTTTGACTTGCTGGTTTTAAAAATAGTTTTTTCTGATTTTGAAATATATGGTGGTAGTTTGAAATTAAGAACTGGTGTGGCAAAGACATGTAGGCATTTCATTACAATTATTCAATAACAGCTCACATTAACACAATATGGAAAAGCTACAAGTTCCATATTCACCATAAATTTACATAAATGCTTCAAGTTGATCAGTAATAATAATAATAATAAATTCTTTAAGCACCAAACATGGCGCATAAGGCAGAAACCAGTGCTCTCCAGGTTGTTCGTTGTGACGCCACTCCTCTCAGCTCTTGCACATTATTTAGGCCCAACGTTCTTCCTTCTCTTATTATTGTTCTTCTGAGTGTTTCTTTTGGTCTTCCTTTTTTCCTCTTACCCTCAGTAACCCAAGTGAGCGCCTGTAGTGGTATTCTGTTGTTTTGCATTCGTATGACATGACCGATATATGACCATCGTCTTTTCCTTATATAGTCGGAGACATATTTCTGCCTAGAGTCTTCTCTTATTTGTCGATTAGTCTTGAATTCTTTCCAACTGATGTTCATGAGTTTTCTAAGACATTTGTTCTCGAATGTATTCAGCTTGTTCTCCAATGATTTTGTTATTTTCCAACTCTCACAGCCGTATGTTAACACTGAGATAACATTTGAATTAAACAGACGAAGCTTGGTATGTATATTCAATAAACGTAATTTCCAAATGTTAGATAATCTATTGAAGGCGCTAGCTGCCAAAGCAATTCTAGTATGGATTTCTCTTGTTGTGTCACCATCCTGAGTCATTTTACTGCCTAAATAATTGAAACTTTCAACTTTCTGTAGTTTTTCCCCGTTCAAGATGATATCAAAGGTCTCGTCAGAAAAGTTCATAGCTTTAGAGGCATTTATTTGGAGACCTATTTTAACCGAGAGATGACACAAATTATTTATTGCTTCTTGGGATTGTCTTGGTGTTGAACTTAAGAATGCTACATCATCTGCGAAATCCAGGTCCCCCAGGAATTTTCCATTTGTCCATTTGATCAGTACAGACATTATTATTATTTTTCATCATTTTTAAAAATGACTAGTCAATATTTGTGTTGTTTTTTCTAAATATTGTGTCCTTTTAAAGTTTTCCCGATGACTACCTTGTTATGTTAGAAAGGGTACAAAAAATGGTGGATCATTATTTTTAAACATGTCATTACAAGAATCCTTGAAAACGAAACGCTGCAAATATTGGAATGAATTTAATATTTAAAATGAATATGAGATATTAATTTCTGTGGAAAACACTTTGGATACCAAATATGACTGATGAAGATAACATAAGAGATGACCTAAACAACAAAGCCGCTGAGCATACTAAGGCATTATATGTACTATGAAACTCCTCCAATGTGTTATCTGAAAGCTGTCCATCTCAACTTCTGCCACTAAACATGAGAGAAATCTGGCACAGATGGGTATAAAAATCAACACTGGTAGCTTGGAAATGTTTTAAATTAAAAATCAGTGATTAACAGTAGTTTTCACTTCTGTTTCTTTCAAAAAATAAATATGTGAACGTACTTCAGTGTTTAGCAACTTTATCTACTTGAAAATCTTCTCAATTAACTGGATAATGAACATACTACCTGTTTTAAGTATTATAATAAAGGGACTATTAAATCATCAAGTGATGAAAAAAGGTCATCAAAAGTAGACCTTTTTTTTTGTTGTTGCAACGGCAATAGTAAGTACCTGCTGATTCTAAAGCATAGTCTGGCATACCAACACGGTCAGCGCTGAACTGAGCAAGAGCTTCTTCTATGATTGATTTGACTGTCTGTTAAAAAAATCAAGAACAAAAAGTCTATGCGTGGTAAAACTGACAAACAATTTTAACAAATTTAACTAACAGAACTATCAGAGAATTACCTTAGTTAAACAATAAAAATACAGCATAAAGAGACGTGAACATGTTAAAATAAGAACCGGCAATTACTTCTTCTTCTTTGATCCTTAGCCGCCGACCGTCAAAGCAGTCAGTGGCCATCACGCCTAGTGACGTCTTGTAGGGGCAACAACAAATTGATTCCACTTTGCTCGGTCGGTGGCCATCCTTCGTACAGTGCCCCAACTCTGGTTCATTCTTTGCATCTCAGCCTCCACAGTCCTCCGCCAGGTTGTTTTTGGTCGGCCTCTTTTTCGTTTTCCTTCAGGGGTCCAAAGCATAGCTGTTCTTGTGATGGCATCGGGGTCTCTTCTGAGGACATGACCAACCCAGCTCCAGCGTCTGCCAGCTATGATGGTGTGCATGTCCTCTTGCTTGCTACGAGTAAGCAGATCTTGGTTAGTGATGGTATTCGGCCAAAAGATTCAGTGAATTTTTCTTAGGTTTGTTGTGGGAAAAGAGGACAATTTCGACATTTCCTTCTCTGTAACTCTCCAGCATTCCGCACCATAGAGAAGCACAGAAAGCACACAGCTCTGATATAATCTTAATTTTGTGCTTGTGCTGTATTGGGAGGACTTCCAGATGTTGTTTAGGCTAAAGAAGGCTGTTCTTGCCTTATTCATTCTGATGTTGATTTCTTTGCCTGCCCCGCCGTCTGGTGTTACTATGCTTCCTAGGTATGTGAAGGTATCAGTCTGTACCAATTGCTTATTCCTTACTGATATGGGCTCAGGGTTGCTCACATTGAGCGTCATGACCTCAGACTTCTTTAAACGGCAATTACTAATAGATCTAAAATCATTGCATCTGCCAGTATACCAATTCATTCATCCCTGCAAAGATGGAAGTCTCAACTTCTGCTGAAGCATTTGGTTTTCTTTCCACTTCAGATAGCATGGCTTTCAAACTGTCCATGATTTCCACAGAGATGGCAGAAAGTCTCTGGTCCATTTCAGCTTTGTCTACGTAATGCCCAGCCATAAGCCGCATAACACCTGCCAGCTGGCTATTTTCATCTGTGCCCATCTGAAAGCAAAGGAAAAAAAAATTATAAACCTTAAAAAATACAATTAAATTCTACTACAGTGTCAGCTATTTCAATGATAAGCAGGTCACATATCACAATTATGTATATATTTAACTTCTTCATAAGTTAGTTGTAGCTATAGATATGTAACATTACAACAAAATATTTTCTATTTAAGCAGACATAAATGGTTAGAACAAAACTTGGAAAGAGCTGGCTTATAATGCAAGACAGAAATGCTCTGAGAGAGCTGATTGAAAGCATGCTCTAGTATCACATAAATGTAAGATATCTGAGAGATAAAGAAAAAAAGTGGTATGGGAAAAAAGATGTTTAAAATTATAAGGATAAGGTGACAGGAAGATAAAATGCTAGACAAACGAAATAAATCTAAAGGAAGAGGAAAGAGAAAAGTTTGTATACAGAATAGAATGTAAGAAATTCTGTAAATATTAGAAATCAAAAATGTCTCCAAACGGTAACTTAATCAGCTAAATAATTTAAAACTCAAATTTAATATAATGTGTAATTTAAAAAAGAATGTATAGTTCAGAACAGAAAAAATGTGTACATATAATCTGTAAATTCTCAACTCTGGTGTCTGCAAATGTAATAGTTGCAGCTGGTGAACCATTTAGATATTCAAAATGACTCCAACTAACCTCTAAACCATGGCTTCTTAACCTTTTTCTGGTGAATCATTCAGATATTCAAAATGACCCCAACTGACCTCTAAACCATGGCTTCTTAACCTTTTTTTGTGCCATGGATCCCTTTGACTGTCTGGCAAAGGCTATGGGCCCATCTCAGAAAAAATTTACATAAACTTTACATTTTCAATTTCAGGTTATGTACACTGACCCCTTAGAATCCATTCACAAATCCCAAGGGGACCATGTGCCACAGGTTAACCCTTTACCGTTTAAAATACCCAAAATCACCCGCACACAAAATCTAAGGTCCTGTCCAAAATGGCCAATACTGCCCGCAAAATAGTTATTGTCATTCGTTGCCATAGTGCAACGAGATCTCACTATTAACAAGACCTGAGTTATACATAGATTTCCGGTAACAAGTGAAGCTTCAGTTTTCTTAAATTATTTTTGAAATCGATCGATATTTAGATTATTTGTGATTTTTTTAAAGCCATGGTTTTGCAAGCAGTGGAATCTTTGCTTCGGAAGCTAAGAGATGACGTTCTATGTGATCAAAACGATGAGGATGCTGCAGAAACAGATGTGGATATTGAATATGAAACTAACCCGACTTAGACACGTGACAGCGACACTGATGACGAAATTGAATCTAATAAAAGCAGTAAACATACTAACGACAGATCAAATCATTGAAAAAAGACGTCAAAAAAGCACACTTCAGTTGAAATTTGTGCCTTAGCATAATTTTATCTTAGTCTTTTTTAAACAAATTTTTTTTTTATGGTCACTGTGTTAGAAAATGGAGTTGCTCCTCTTGTCTTGGACGTTAAAATAAAGATATAGTAAACTGGGCTGGACGGTAAAGGGTTAAGAAACCCTGCTCCAAACAATGACTCCACCAGTGAACACATGATAGGTGATGTTCATCAAGGTATCTGCTGGGACACTATACAAATTCAACTGTATTTCCCACAGTGTTTCTGGTTGATGATCATAAATTACAATTTTATTAAGGTAATCTTATTTTTGACTGCAGATAACATCAAGATACTTCTAACCGTACACTACATAAAATAATCATGGTCCATAATGCACATTACATCAAGTAACTGGCAAGTATCAGTCATGAGTACTTACATCAGTTTATCTGGTTGGCTGCATGCAGGAGGATCTCACTGTGGACCCATGATAGGCCAAGGGAGCTGAGAAGTGGCTCTGTGTAGGACATGACAATTCCTTGGGAGAGCCTGGAACCAGAGCACAGCATTTTAGCTCATCATATCTGAAGAGTCCCCTTGGATGGCGGAGAATGCACAGTATGAACCAGATGTGATGATCCTTTAAATGCAAGCCAAGCTGGAAAAAAAAACTGGAGCTCTTGACTTCAACTCAGCCTATTTCAGAAGGGCAGAAAAGCCACAGGAAAAGCCTAGATCTACAGTGTAGATAATAATCAAGGAGTCTTCAATTTGGTATCGACAGCCCTAGTTAAACAACAACAGTGAATAACTGTACAGGCAATAGCATGAAATTTGCAAAAGAGAGGAAGATATAAAGCCAAGGATGCCATAAACATAGAGGCATTGCCAGAACCATAGAATGGGAGAACTCATATGAAGAGACAGAAGAAAGGGCAAGTGAGATGTGATGAACAGACATGTGCAGCAACAGGTCTATGCTTATGAGGGTCCATGTGACTGACTGATACAACTGATAAATGGTGGGCAGAGTGAATACTTAAGCTTGCTGGGCTAAACAGTACTACATCAAGTTTTTGTTCACCATTTAAGATCTATGCAAAATAAAATTTATTAGGCAAGTGTACATAAAATTATTGTACTAATATTGTACTACTGTTTGTTGAAGGCCTATGCTCCTTTGGGAGTGGAGGGTTATGAATACATAAAATAATAAACAACACATCACTTCACCTTCTACAGTAAAAATGGCATACCTGAGACAGTACAGTAATGATATGACCTCTGACATCATCAGGTAAGGCAGAGTTGTTCCTGCAGCAGTTGGTTAGCATGGCTGCAAGAGCTGAATTATGTGATGACAGGTTATTCACTTCCTGTGTCAAATTTAACAGCTTACGTTCCAAGGTTTGTGATGCAGCAAGCCACTCAACTTTTTGACCACCATAAGTGCTTCAGGAAAAATAATTCATCACATTAATTTATAAACCAGGACTTGGAGAAATGACAGGCCAGAGAAACAAACTTATATTTACAGCTAAAGCAAAATAGCCATGATTGCAAACAGCATGATAATATTAGCTGTCTAAGCTTTTTCCAATCTCCAATCCAATATTTCTTAGACTGCATACATTTGCCTGTTGCTGTATGATACAATTACACTACAAAATTAAACCTAGTCACTTCTAAAAGACAGTAAGCTAACAAAAAATTCAAAGTTAGTTTTACCCTTCAAATGACCCTTGTGCTCGATTTAAATTGTCAGCCAATGTCTGAAAATATAACAGAAATAAAAATCAATTTACCCCCAGAAACAATTTGCACAGCAATGCACTGCAGTTTCAGTTGTCAACAGAATTTCAGTATTGTGAGCCATATTATAAATGAGTTGTATACAAACATCTATAATGTTCATGTGAAGACACATGCATAATTATGTATGTGAATGTATGCGAGTCTTTGCGAAAATTCAGCAAAACATTACAGCATTACTGAATACACTCTGCGAAACTAAAAAAAATGAACTAAAAAAAAATGAAATGAATAATGAAGCTTAAGGGCATGCACTACAATGAAAAACGAACTTTTGTTCTAATAACATAACTTTTTATATACTCAAAGGACACAGTGTATGTCCATGAACCAAATTCTGCAGTTTACTTTGTTAAAAAAAAAAAAAATGTGGTTACCATGGTAACCACACAAAGAAAAAACATCCGCCATATTGAATTTTTAAACAAATTTTTAAGAGACTATATATGTTTCCTGTTGTCCAAAGTTTATCAAATTGCACACACATGCAGTGATTGACAATTTAAAAATTTTGTCATAAGCTTATTTAAAATACTAAAGTTTAAAATTCTATTTTTAATTATTTTTTTTTTAAAATCATGTTGACGACACACCCACTATCAATCAATCAATCAATCAATACCCTTTAGCTCCCCAAGGAGCATAGGCCTTCAACAAACACATGCCAAGTCCTCCTGTTATGAGGAAGACATAACGTGCATATCGATGACCTTGCCAGTCAAGATGTCAATAACACTGCCAACACCTATCAGTAACTTATGACCTCTGGTTAGCCAAGTTCCATCAAAGCTGACAACGATGTCAATGACTTCTTTTTTAATTGATGGTACGATGCTGAATCTTAGCATGTTCAGCTTGGACGATGTTGACGGCATGTTGAAATACTGTACCCAAATGATCAAAAATTTAATCTGCATATTTATGAAATGTTTTCTGGTGCAGGCCAGGGAGGTCCAGGTTCTCACAGAAGTGATTGAATGTAGATGGGCCCATTCCAGACATGAGGGCACCAAGAACAGAAGATTTGTTGATTGCATGTCCCCAACGGCCGTGGCCTTCTGGTTCCCTCTCGGGTGTGTACGTTCCAGAAATTACTTTTTCACGTGTGGCATGTCACGAAGTGGATTTAAGTCTAGAGGTTGTCTTAAGATAGAGACAAGACCCTAGTGGTAAGAAAGTCAGAGAAGATAAAATTTTGATGAAAAATGATGTGACTGTGGAAAGATGAGACTATTGGCTCAAAGGTGATAACCTAAATTGACTCTCCCTTGCCGCTTCGTGACTTCAGAATTGCTCGTGACTAAGACCATAGACACACTATACAGACGATATATATACATACAGTACAGTATAGAACCTGATCCAGTTTGCAATATATGTATAGTTTATTTACACAATCAAAAAATAAAATTCATCATACAGCAAAGAAATAAATATCGTGCTCTTTCTTTCTTTGCTTCAGTGTCTCTGACACTCTCGACATCTGTTGCGGTGGCGTCTCCGTTATGCCTTCTCTCGTTGACTTTTTCAGAACCAGGAATGTTCACCCTCTCTCCTGTGTTCTGACTCCTGCAATGATGACTTGATTATCAAGCACGAGGTACTTGACTAAAATATAGAAGCTCCTCTTCTGCTGAATAGCTTCTCTGACTTGCCCCGTTAACCCGCTCAGGATTTAGGGGAACACAGCATTGATCTCTGGCTGTATAACTCTAGACCAATCTTCCGGACACGTGCTGTTGTTGAAGTGGTATAACGAGCTACTTGCTCTGGATTTATTTAACGATGAACACGTTCCCGCCGAAGCAAGGGGCTTCGCGGCATGCGAACTGCTTTCGTATTTCTTTCGCCTCTAGCGATATCGAGCTCTCGGCACCTGCAATGCCAACCTTGCCGTTGGAAATTTGTGTAGGACAAACTCCACTCTCCCACTGTACCGTGAACCGCTGTAGATAAAAGAAATGCATTTAATGTACAACAGCTACCAAATTAACCACATCTCTAACCTATAACTCCCATAAATCCTATGCTACTTCCCTTCCCCGCTTCAACGAAAATCTTTCGGGTACGTAAACAAAACTCTCGACACTGTCTGAGCTTAATCTTTCATTACGTGAATCTGCCTCGTTTCAAACCATTCAAACTAGGGAAATTTCCTGTCCGAAATTCCTTGGTCTCCTTTCTTTAACCTTTCACATGAGGTTACCCTGCTTAACCCAAAATTTAAATTACTCCTCTTACTGCATTCCCAAATATTTAAGGCACAATAAAATAACATACGCACCATTAGATGCCCAATAAAATTACACTTGTAAATATACAGAAATTAATGGTGGTTTACTCAACACTCTACATACAACAGAGCGTCCATGTATTAATAGCTAACCCTCACACAGTGAATATCTCAAAACTTCACACACTCCTATATACTGCCAATATCCTAGAAAGAATTAGGCACACTTTACCTTTACATCATTCTACAAAGATAGTAATGGATGGCACTACGTTTATAACTTTAAGTTAACTTCCCGAAGAAAACTTTACTTAAATCAGACTACGACTCTATTTAAGAACCCACTAATATTACGGCTCTAATAAAATATGAACATACCAGTTTATCGCGTTTTCTTCCGCATGCAGCAGAACGATAAATGCTAGATTCACGGTAGTGAATCTCATCAGACAAAGGGGGTCCATTAAAAGACCGTTCGGGTTTATATACTTTTGGCCTACGTCATAGCTATAGCGTCTTACTAACCCAATGGAATCGCTTACAAAATTTATAATGGGGTCTATACCAATAGATTTGAAAGCACGTCGAGACCTATTTATCCCGACCGCGCGTGTTTCCCACTTGTGTCATATTGCGTGAGCCAAACAACGGAAACTTTCCACACCATGAATATCTCACGCGCTGTTAAACAAAGACTTGACCGCGATAATTCTTTAACAAAGAAACTGGGACTACAAGATCGTGATTAATTTAACAAAGAAAACCCTTGTGATCGCAAATTAACTTTAAAGAAAAGAAAACTGGTGCAAGTTTAAACTAAACCTGCCGCCATAAAACGCAATAAAATACCTACAGAAAAAGACCAAACACGTAATAATTTAGAAAGAGAAGAAAACTGGGCCTCTTGAAAAACAGAATTACAGTACAGCATCACATGGCACACAACTTCCAGGAAGAGAGAGAAACCCTTTGACTTGGCGTTGTCAGTTCTTGAGTGCAATGTGCTCTGCTTGCATACGTTGCAACACACGTCGGTGAGCAGGTTGTTGATGAAAGAAATATCCACAATGGTTCTGTACATAGGCTTAGGTTGGGCACAGGCAGTGTTAGGAGGAGCACCATTCTTGCTCGCGCTCAAGTTCATTTTTATATATGAGATCGACTTGGGCCAGGGGTAAAAGGCACTACTGGGTCAGCAATCAGAACTATAGGCCTATCAGATACTGGTATGCAGAAATTTGTTGATGATGAACCTACATCAGTTTAATTATCACGCACCGTTGATTCGGTTGCACCATTGCTGGAAATTACACACTGCTGACGTGTTCTAGCAGCAGCAAGTTGTTCTAGCCAGAACACAATTTGATGAGATTTAGACTGTAATCAAGAGAGAACTGTTGATGAAAAACACCACGTTGCACTGAAAAAAAGACTTATTTTCTTTAACCTTTAGCACGCTGCCGGCGAGACATATCGCCGAACGCAACCTATGTTCTGCCAGCTGGAGGCGATATGTCTCGCCTTGCGGCTGTCACCGTTTCTAGCATGAGGACTTGTGTACACGTGATTTTCAGCCCCGGATGTTAAGTTGTAATTTTATTTGCAAGAGAGTTAGCTTCCGTTTCCGATCTTAAAAAAGTGATGGGTGTATCCGCGTTTATTTTTTGTAAATTTTTTAAATCGAAATGAATCGGCATCAGACACGCGGCCATTTCGCTCTAATTTTATTGGATTCTGACGCCATGCGTTGGGGATAAGATTTTTGTCTTTATAAGCGCTGATATCGTTTCTCAGAATATGTTTGATGGCTGAGATCGAAACGAAAGTAGAATGGCATTGCCAGTATGTATAATGCTAGGGGTTAGTACTAGGAATATCGGAAAGATTTAGAATTTCGGCCGAATGTCACATCTGACAAGAGCGTTTGTTGCTTTGCTACTGATGATGGGTGTAACGAAAAGATCGTCATTTGATTTGTATTGGTCTGTTGGTCAAATGACTTTCATTGAGATGCAAGGGATATGGACTCTTCGTTCGTTGGTCATTTTTTTAATTTTTTTTTTTAATTTTAAAATTAAAAAAAAATTTTATTTTTTTATTTTTTTAAAGTTTTTTTCATCTTTCCTTTCCTCTCTTCCTATCACATCTAACATGTACACAAACAAATTTTATATCATCAGATTCACCATTCATTCATTTCTATACAATCTAAAAATTAGAGCAATTGACCAAAAAACAAAAAAACTATACAATTTACAAGTCACCCACTATAAAAATGGGGCGTTGTGAAAAAGAATGCAGTGGTTGGGCAAGTTTTCTGAATTTTTATGCAGCGTGCTAAAGGTTAAGGAGGAAGTTGTGGTTGTTATCTTCCAAAATAGTACTGGCCAATCAGCGCGTTATGGCCAATGAAAAAGATAAACGTGAATGGGTCATGAATGAGGTCACTGCGTGACCACTCCTTATAAGGAAGTTAGCGTAAAATAAGGGGGGTTTTGAATGCCAAATCACGCAGAGCTATGAGAAAGAAAGGTTTTGAATTTGCTATAATCGGGGAGATAAAGACATTCCCTTTTCATCAATACCACATACTCCACGATGCTGACAGCGTAACTAAGGTATTATTGAGAGGCAAATCTTGCATTTTCGGCACAAATTTGCAAACCATAGCTTGGAGGGAGTGCAGAAAATATGCTTTTTGACACATCAAATGCATTATTTATATCATAAAACCTTGCTCAATCGATTCCTCGATGATTATTTAACTCTTACTATACGGGAGCTAAAACCGCGTTTTTACGCGCTAGTTTAGCTATCGTTACCGTCGCGCGCCACTTCACAGGAAAAGCCATAAAATTGGTACTAAACCCGCGCCACTTCACGGGGCTTGCCGGATTGTAAGAGTTAATAAAATAAGCTCAAAAGTAAAAAATCTATATTTTGCACTCGAAACTTGATTTTCACTGCCGTGGATGCCCTTAATACATTCAGCAAACAAGAAATACTGATGATTTGTGATATTACAACATTTGGAAACATAACCCTCCGACTGTCATTAAAAGAAATAAAAAATTTGAAGGAAAGGGAACAAGGACATATTCAACACAGAAACTGTCAAAGAATGGAACTCGGCACCAGAAAAGTGGAAAAACTGCAACAAATGAAAATAAATAAACAAACATGATGAGAAATTACATCCTCCAAACATAAGCCACCTGAAGAAGCAAACAAACCAATCAGTGTAACAAAAGATGACCTTGAGTGAAGCATACTGGAGAACTTAAATCGTTGAAGAGGAAACCATCAGTTCAGCCAGAACTTCATGAGCAGAACTGAAGAAGGCCAAGATAGAAATCCATGGTGAGTAAATTACAACACTGGCATTCCAAGAGTAACAAATAGGATGGAGAAAGGGAACTCTATGCAGAGCGATACAACAGGAGGCAATCTGATCACCAGAAGTAGTCCCCCCATCTATCAAGTGTTTCTGCCCTTTGATCTCCTTTACACTCTAAGGGGGGCAGGCCCACTTGGGTCATGACTCCCAAGTGTCAGCCTCCTATTGTCTAGGGCAGAGAATTGAACCCACTCCACCTTGGTTGCAGCTTTCAAATTCACTCCTATTTTCTCCCAGCTGGAGGCAATTGTGAAATAACCCCTATGTTGAAAACAAATTACTGTCCCGATTTGCATAGTCCGTTGCGGTTGTTCCACAGCCAGCACGATGCTGTTTCTGCAGTTTCGCTGAGCCTTTTAAGTGTTCTTGTTCTTGACTGTCCCCTCAACCCCAACAGTTTCAGTAGATCATACACTGAGGCAGCCACGAGACCTCTTGCACCCACCTCAACAGCCATGACCCTTGCAGTGAACCCATCATGTTTCAAGTCCATGGCCAGATCATTATACTCGGCCACTTTGAACCAGTGTTGCTCGTCCAATCTGGATTCAAATAGCACGGTCAGCTCAATCATTTTAATCTGGTGCGATGATGAGGAATGCGGCACTGTATCTGGCAGTCTTCAAGATCTTCTGATACTCTCTGGATATGCCCCTAGCCCAAGTAGGTCTATTGCCATCTCCCAGTCATTTGCACAGTCAAGAAGAGATATTAAACTGCTACTTGATTTACTTGGTTTGGGTGGATAAATATAATAATAATGATTTAAAAATGCTAAAATAAACACTTACCTGATGGGCTTGAATAGTTATTTTTATCTCAGTTTCCAGCTCTGCTATTCTGCGTTGTAGTGATGCCATATCTCCCTGCAGCATGATCTGAAAAATTGTCATGGCATAATTTAGCTCCGTATCTAACTAACCATACATTATATTTCAATTATTTTTGGCAAAGTCTTCTTAGCTCTGAAACTTAATGGCTACAAGCCAAAATATTTTTGGAATAGTTCTTTCAACACAAATAAGAATATAGTAAAATGTAACACATGGTTCAAACAAAGTTTTGCCTTAACAAGATTCCTGTGCATTGTGAACACTTATTATAACTAAAACTGTATTGTCCCTACCTGCATTTCTCTCTATTCAATCACACATAAAAAATGTATAAAAAAACAAAATAATTACAGCAATGAAATTTAAAAAAAAAATTTATAGAAGGAGCGAGAAGGCATGACAAACAAAGAAGAAAAAAAACTACTACTAACAAACAAAGAGTTGTTAAATGAAATGACAGAGACATGATTGTCTATGTATGTTAGTACAGCAAGTGGTAATGATGATAACAAAAGCGGAAAAAATGCAAATTAAAACACCACAGAAGACAAGAAAATATCAGATACAGCTGATAGAACAGACTTTTTAAATAGAAAAAAAAAAAAATTTCAACCGTTTTACTTATGCAGGACTAGAGGTCATACCCGGCTTAGCACGAGTCTATGTCGGAATGGGTGCAAGTCGGGCGTGGTGCGAAACGTTTTAGGAAGGTTTAACTTTTTTGGGTTTTAATTGTACTATTGCATTGAGGTGTGCTTCTAACGCAAAAAATGTTTTCTTTAAAGAGTTTAAAAAAAGGGCTTCTTTGTAGACGACATTGGTATTACAGTCACTTGATGTGTAAGTGTTCCGGCGTGCTAACGCGGGAAAATGTCACATACAGTTGGCCATGTGAGAAGCACTCATCGCTCAAGTCGACGCCGGCCACTTGAAGCGTTTGACCTTGTGCTTTATTAATCGTCATTGAAAAACACTTTTATAGGGAATTGGAGTCTCTTAAAATTGAGCGGCTGATCGGAGGGGCATATGATACTTAGTTGCCTACTCCCTCAAGTATGTTATAAATAGCAACTAATGTGAGATTGTGTATGGACTCAACTTAATTAAAGAAAACAAATGTCTGCACAAACTACCACTTCATGAGCACATGAAGTGCTTTGGCACACAGCTGTGGTGATACCATTCTCTATAAGGAATAGAAAAGAAGAATTTAGTAGTTGTGTCTTGTTCTCATTGGACATGCTGTGTTTGAGTCTCTGGAGGGCAATGCGAGTTTGCTCACCTCTTGTCGTGTATGCTTTGTATCTTTTGAATGCTAATAACTTGCTTTGTGATGATTCATAGATTTGAATTTCACTGTTTTTATTACCTGCTGAATTTAAAAGATTACTTGACTTCAGAAAATAAAGCATGTCTTTGTTTAAATTATTAATATTACAATCTCTATCTCTAATATATATAAAAGGCAACGTCTGTCTGTCTGTTACCTCATAACTCGAGAACGGCTGAACCGATTTTGATGCGGTTTTCTCCAGCGTATTGGACATTTTTCTGGGAAGGTTTTAAGCTATATCATCATGGAACGACATCAGGAGGCTGCACAGTGAAGAAAAACTCCAAACATTCTTATCTCAAGGGATGTAAAAACTCTACTCTTATTATGGGTTTAATGCCCTTAGCTTACAAGCTGTATAAGTCATACATTTTCTCCCTTTATGTTAAATTTACAAGTGCGTAGATTTCTGTTATGCAAATTTTCTAAACTGGATTCCTGGTGAATAAGACTCAGCTATGTAGAGTGGTTCACGATATCCAGGAGTTGACCAATTATGTTTATCCGGACACATAATAAATTTACGAAGTAAATCTCTATCATGGTTTAACTCATTAACTACCGCAAGCCGATGGGGGCGGCTTACGAAAGAAACACATTTGGACGGCAAACCGGTCCCATCGGCTTTCTAAGTTTAGTAAGATAACGAATGAAATATATGACGAAACACATTCTGATCTGGTTCGAGATTTTAATTTAACACCGGAAAACGACATTCCAAAGCGTGGGTAAATTTGTGCTTCTCAAAAGTGATATTATATTCATATTTATTACACGTTTCAGGTTAGTTACCAAATCGCAAAACTGTTTACTATGGCAACGAATGATATCGCCACAAAAAACGCACGTACACCTCGTCTAACTGCTGAACAGGCTAGAAACTTATTTCAGCAATTGATTGATGATAGTTCTAGCAACGATGAGGACAGTGAAAACAATGTGGACATTTATTCAGGTAGTGAATTGTATGGCAGTGATGATAACACTAGAAGTGAAAATTCAAGCAATGAAGATATTAGAAGTCCTGGGCCATCAGTGGGTCGTAAAAGAGCGAAAACCTCGGTTAGAGTTACCAATAGTGCAGGAAATACTGTAGGCCTAGGCCTAACTAAAATAAGAGAACAATGGGATCAAGTGACTGAGGGTGAAACAACAAATAGTTTTTATTTTGATCCAACTCATGAACCAGGTTTGCAAGCAAATCTTGATGCAAGTTCCTCTGTACTTGATTGCTGGCTTACATTGCTGACACCAGATGTTTTACATTCTTTGGTCAAAGTAATAAATGATTATGCTGAAGTAAAGAATTCAAAACCCCCATCTTCAAACAGATCTTCGTCTGCTACTTGGAAACCTGTCACTGACTATGAGCTTTTGAAATTTTTCGCAGTAACAACTGCGATGGGTTTAGATAAAAAGCCATCGGTAAAAGATTATTGGGCACATACACCTCATAATTATACACCCTGGTATGGCAATATGTTTTCGAGATCTAGGTTTGAAATAATTTACCATACAATGATGCATGTTGGAGATGCCGATTCAGAAGGGAAGGACAAAATAGAGCCTTTTTTAAATTTGCTCGTTGCGAAGTTCCAGGATGCATTTTATCCATTTCAGAATTTAGCCATTGATGAAATGGTTATTGGGTATAATGGACGAAGGTATTTGATTTCTTGCTGCAAGGAATTGGGAAGGGCCACCATGTATTTGCTGACAGATACTACACTGTGGATACACTGATAACCTATCTGTTGAGTAGGGGCATTCATTATACTGGCACAGTCAACATCAACAGAAAAAATTTTCCACTTCAACTGAAGACCCTCTCCCTCCATCACCGAGAAGCCAGGTGGTACAAAAATGGTGATGGATCTCAGATATGTGTTGCTTGGCGAGACAAAAAGGCAAAGAAACCATGTATTGTTGTGTCCACTGAAACATCAGTTGAGATGGTGCAAGTCACAACTCGACATCACAACTTAGTCGAAAAACCCAAACCAGTACACCAGTACAATTTTTGCATGAATGGATGTGACCACAATGATCAAATGGTAGCTTACTATGGCAATTTCCAAAGAAAAACTAGAAAATGGTGGAAGAAAATTTTTTACTGGATTATAGAGGTGTCCCAGGTAAATGCCCATATATTGTACACCCTCAGTCATGCTGATGAGAAGTCAGTGTCATTGAAATTTTTCAAAGACAAACTGATTGATCAGTTGACTGAGAAGGCTGCCTCCATAACTCCACCTGATCTAGTAGATACCAGTAGCAACAAGAAAGGTAGGAAATATTTAGGAAACAAAGTTAAAAGATTTGAGGGTGCAAAGCACATTGTGGATTACACCGACAAAGATAGGAACTGTATAGTGTGCTCAACACCTGCGAAACGAGTCCGAACCAATTTTTATTGCATCGGTTGCCCCGAAAAGCCCCATCTCCATCCAAAGAGCTGTTTTAGGCTGTACCATACGCATGATCCTTCAGCTGTAACTTACTAAAGACATTGACATACTGTAAATAAGTTATAGATAATGTGCTTTGTCAAAGGAGCTATTTATTCAACATTTCTGAGATTTTTTGGAAGTGGTGTAGGTGTGATAATGTAAGTCATTAATAGTGTATTTATTAGCTATTGTGTGTGTTCTTGGGCTTGTTTTTCTTGCCACTGGATATACTACATGAAAATCACCAAGAAAAGAAATTAGCTGCCTCAGGAATAAGCAAGTTCCAGGTAAGTTGATAATTTAAAGAAAATGTTGCATGCTTTTTCTTTCTTTCAATCATTTTACATTACTACTAATATCCACAATATTAAGTAAACTTTCCTTTTATCAGCTTTAGGCAACAGTACATTCATTTGCCATCAAAATGACATATCAGTAATAAAAATCTGTTTAAAATTAATAAATCTGCAGCTTAAGTTCTCCAAACACTTACAGGGAGAAAATGAGGAAAAAATTTCAGACATTTTTTGGGAAGTGGCATAGGTGTGATAATGTAAGTTACCAATAGTGTAAATATTAGTCAGTGTGTGTGTTCTTGGGCTTGTTTTTCTTGTTATTGGATATACTACATAATAATCACCTTAAAAAAGGCATTACCTACCATAGAAACAAGAAATTTGAACATAAGTTGATAATTTGGAAACAAATTTGAATTGATTTTTGTCTGTCAATCATTTTATATTACTATTAATATCTACCATACTAAGTAAACTTTCCTTTTATCAGCTTTAGGCAACAGTACATTCATTTGTCATCAAATTGACATATCAGTAATAAAAATCTGTTTAAAATTAATAAATCTGCAGCTTAAGTTCTCCAAACACTTACAGGGAGAAAATGAGGAAAAAATTTCAGACATTTTTTGGGAAGTGGCATAGGTGTGATAATGTAAGTTACCAATAGTGTAAATATTAGTCAGTGTGTGTGTTCTTGGGCTTGTTTTTCTTGTTATTGGATATACTACATAATAATCACTTTAAGAAAGGTATTACCTACCATAGAAACAAGAAATTTGAACATAAGTTGATAATTTGGAAACAAATTTGAATTGAATTTTGTCTGTCAATCATTTTACATTACTAATAATATCTACCATATTAAGTAAACTTTCCTTTTATCAGCTTTAGGCAACAGTACATTCATTTATCATTAAAATGACATATAATTCATAAAAATATGTTTAAAATTAAGAAAACTACAGATAAAATTCTACATACACCTACAGAATGAAAATGGGAACAAAATTTAATTCGGCCACAGTGTGTTTTTTAATTCGGTAGTTAATGTGTTAAGGCTGTTTTGACAACTAAAAATGATACTGTAACTATTATCTTATATTAGATCAGTTTAAAAAAAAAAAAAAAAAAAAAAAGATCAGTCTGACTCTCCTTCCCATACATACAAGTCCGTTAATACCACCTTGGACGAACAAGACTCCGCAAATTACCCAGTCGAGTTTTTAAACTCTTTAATTCCTTCAGGGTTACTACCTCACGAACTACGTTTATAAGTGGGTGTACCTGGGCAGACGACGTGAATGCGTGTTTAAAAAAAATAATATTCAGCTATGTACAGCTGTTGATGATATCCAAGAGTTGATGAGTTCTGTTTATCTGGACATAATAAATTTACGAAGTAAATCTCCATCATGGTTTAAGGGACGCACTATTTTGGCACCTAAACATGATACTGCAACTAAAATAAATAATCTTATATTAGATCAATTTGACTGTCCTTCCCGTACACACAAGTTCGTTGATACCACCAACGTTTAAAAGTTGGTACCAATCATTTTACTCCGCAATCTTAGCCTCCCAAAAAGTGTATAATGGCACTGGACTCCCAATTACATCTTTGAAGAACTATAAAGTGGAGGCCACCATCCTGACAGGTTGTGGTAACAGGGAGAAAGTCTGCATACCAAGAATCCCTATGATTCCCTCCGATACGCCGTACAAATTTTAGACTCAAATTCCCTATAAGAGTCTGTTTTTCAATTTGACCATTAATAAAGCACAAGGTCAAACGCTTCACGTGGCCGGCATCAACTTGAGAGATGAGTGCTTCTCACATGGGCAACTGTATGTGGCATTTTCCAGTGTTAGCACACCGGAACATTTATGCGTGTTGTCACCAAGTGACTGTACTACGAATGTCATCTACAAAGAAGCCCGCACTTAAATTATTTCTGTTAGAAGCACACATCAATGCAATAATACAATTAAAACAAAATAAAAACTTGAACCTTCCTAAAATGATTGGTACCACACCCGACTTGCACCCATTCCGACATGGTCCCAGGCTAAGTCCGGGTATGACCGCTAGTTAGTTTTATATGACAAATACAGCAAATTCATATAATTCTCTCTTCTAAACAACCACCCCCCCCCCCCCCCCCCCGCCCCCCTTTCAACCTCTGCTTTGCCTTTTTAAAATAGGGGGAAAAAATAGATCAAAGCTATATTCAGGTATAACAATACCTTCATAGCATCCACTCTTCCTTCTAGTCCTGTAGTTACTTCATTTATCTTACTAGCCAGCAAACCCATGACTATTGCCTCCACTTGTTCTTTGGTCAGCCCAGCAGGCCTGTAATCCCTGTTAGCAGTTGCTGATGCAGCGACAGTTTGCTGAATGTACTCATAAATATGGGCCATATTAACTAGGTGCGCTCTCTCTGTAGCTGGAATTTGGTCTGATGTTTGGAGTGGGATTGATACTGGAGTAGAAACTGGTGGAGAATGCTGGATAAAAACCAGAGACATGACAGATTATACATTACAGTTGCAAAATTACATAAACTATTCATTATTCAAATGAGAAAAACAAAACTCTTTGAACTTTCTTATTTCACATCATGTACTAGATGTTATGTTGTCCTGGAAAATACGCCTATTACGAAATCAATCAACAAAGTATGTTTAAAAGGTTCAAACAAAATTATCTCAATAAATAATTAAATATAATAGGCTAACGTTTAGTTCATTTTAACAGAATTATTCACTTATAATAACCACTTTAACACTAGCTCGTTTTTATACCACTTTAACTGTATTTTTCCAGAGACAAATACACACAATGAATACCAGACAGTCAAAATCAAATATGCAAGATCAATGAGGGGAATAATACAAACAAACAGATTTTCTTGATAATTATATTTCAATAAATGTTACAAACGAAATTCTGATACAGACAGAAACAAATATGTATGTACTGCAGTGTTTCTCAAGCGGTGTGCCGCAAAAATGTTGTAACTTTACTACATGAAGTATATTTTTAGTGATCATGTAATATAAAACTGATCTTACAGCTTGAGTTCATTCAATAATTAATATTGGAGCTTTTAACTGCTTTGAACAAAAATAGATATACTTCAAAGTTATTTTAAACAATTAAAAGAAAGTCAAACTGAGAGTTTTCTTTATTCTAAAGTACCCAAAAATTAGTGTATTTAATTAGTATATTTCACTGTAATTTTTTTCACTGTAATTCAGGCGCGGGATCAGATAGGTGTGCCGCAAATTTTTAGAAAATTGAAAAGTGTGCCGTGAAAACAAAAAGGTTGAGAAACACTGATGTACTGTCTTACCACAGTGATGGGCACTTCTTGACTCGAGCTGGAAGTAAACCACAAATATGACCAAGGTGATGACAACACTTGTCTGGTGCCTGATAAGTAAGAGCCCATGTTTTGCTGCAATCCTCTAGTATAGTAACCTGGAAAATGATCATGTCGACATTCCATTAAACTCTCTAAAAAAAAAAAAAAAAAAACCATTGATCAACACTTCATTTATAACAACCTCATTACATGATACACATGCTTTAGAAAATACCAGTGTATGATTATTAATTGATAACATTTTCAGTAGAATCTGTCGCCCCACCGTAAAGTGGTATAATGGACAGTGTGCCGTACTGATATCAAGTTGTCTGCAGCATTGTGCTCCTGTCAGGTTAAACCAAGGGAGAGAGGTGCAAGAACACAAGTGATGCACTAGGTCTGAAGGTTAAGGTAGGGCCAACAACCCTCGCCTAGAAAAAAATGATGTTACAGAAACTAATAGTTACCAACGTGATAAAAGCCACATACTGGAAGCAGACTGCAGATAAATCTTCTGTCAACAAATCTAAAATAGCTTCTTGGAATGTAAGAATGCTGTTAAACAGAAAAACGGCTAATGTAGCCATATAAATGAGACATTACAATAGAAAATTTGGGACAAAATGGAATACAGTAGGATATGTCGTACTGAATACTGGAGAAAACAATCTATTGAGGACATGAAGATGATGACTGAGAACACAGAAAAGGGGTCTGTCTTTACGATATAACCAGAAACAAGGAGGCACTGACAGAATGGGAACCAATGTGACCCAGAATAAAAACAGCAAGATTCTGAACAAAAGGAAGTAAAGTCACCATAATTTAATGCTATGCAGTCATAAACAATGTAGATGACCCTACCTGAAAGACTACTATCATACACTCCAGGAAGCTTGAGTACCAACAAGAGACATATAACCCTCAGACTGCGTACATTTTATCAATGGGTGCAATTTCCTCTCAGTAATTATTCTGTTAACGTCAAAACTGTACACAGCACAGATTTGTCAATATGTACATTTACTTTACACATGACAGACGCTTAGTCAATTGTGAACTGAACATTGGCCCACAGAGACGCACATCCACACAAAGCTGTTTGGGAGTCTTGAAGAACTTTCAACCACAGCAACATACATCCAGAGAACCGGACTTCTTGTGTAGACATTTCTAAACAACAGCGAACGAGAAGAAGAAGACATGACAGACAGAAACATTATTATTCACAGCAATATTATGTGTATTATTCACATTAGAGAGAAATAATCCACTTGTTTTATCATATTATAAGAACAGGAATATAGCGTGACAGCAGGAACGATTTAAGAGGAAAAAAGTGAGTGTGACAAAGAGAAAAAATACTTGACAGACTGCCAAACTGGTATGGAAAGAAGTCAATAACAGAACTGATAACCAGTACTGGAGACAGGAAGTTGTGGAAAGACATGACTGCTTACGCCATCAGGCATGGTACTTCAAGAAGAATAATTCTAGTAAATTCAAAAGAAAATAAACACCTGTCTTTCAGTATGTCAATTCAATACTCAGAGAGAGTTAGGGAAACTGAGTACAAGAGAAAAGTCAATTCGGTAGTTCATGTGTTAAGCTCTCATCTGACCAGAACAGTGACAATACATTTCTCTTACACACAGAATTATGTTTGCAAATTGCTACTGAATTTTTAATAAACGTTCTGATAATGGCAATGCACAAGTTTTTGTGATTTATAAAATTCAACTAAAGGAAGTTATATGTTTTATTTTCATTGCTCTTAAATACAAGATATGTATATTCAAGATTAAATTAAGCCGTAACAACATTAAATTATAAACTAGAGATCTATAAACATACATCCTCTAAACTCAAAATGAATTCACACACAAGATTAATATTATTGTTTTGGAGGAAGAGGAAAGGAAAGCGAAGGGAAAAGATTTAAAAAAAAAAATGCATTAATAAATTCCATATCCTCACTTCTGTTTCACTTCTATATCCCACAACAGGAAAGTTGCTGATTTAGTAATCAACCAACTAGATGAGTCTGCTAGGACCTGCAACAACCATTGTCCCCATGACACAACTGATTTGCTTGCTGCCATACTGAAAGGCTTGATTTCTGAGCTGCTGCCATCTATTAGAAAATTTTTTTTTACTGTTAAGTCAAAGCAATACTTTAGTGAATTGCAATAACTAACACATTATATATCAAAATACAATGAAATCAATCTGATAGTCTAGAAAAATCTGTATCTGTATGCATAGGTGCTGCAGTGTTTCAATATTTAGAAATAGGATAATGACAGTTATGTTGGACTATTTTGAAAGAATTTATCACAAAACAATAGCTATCTGGAATTTAATGGACAAAACTACCCTAATTAACTGGGTATTTCATTCACAAAACAATTTTTTTTTTAAATGAACACATTCCTCTGTTTTTAACTTCAGCTCCAAAACATTATTAACCTTTTCATTATGGATTTATTTTTTCTTGAAAAAAATGTCCACAAATGATCAAAGAAATGTGTGATGCCTTAAGCATGTGTTGTAACACATGCAGTAGTTTCAACATTTATTAATGCAAAAACGGCAGTGGCATTTTATTACCATTTCGATATAATGGCTGCAAACTTTACATCTTTGTTTTGGTTCAGAGTGAGCTGACAGTGGGATATACACTTCATCAAAAGCAATAGTTCCTCTCTCAACTCTATAGAGGATAATCTTCCTTTTCTTCTTCTTTGTACACTGTCAGACGTCCACTTGAATGTTTTCAAAGAAAGCAGTAGTCAGCTTGAGGCTATTTGAATCTCCGTAGAGCTTTTCCACGGTTTGTATTGGTGTCAGCCATATGCGCTTTCTCTGTTCCGCATATGTTGGACAACTTTGAAGCAAATGTTCAGCAGTTATTTTATCAGTGCCACAGTTATACTGATTGGTAGGTAGTTCCTATCTTTATCTTGTTGAATAGATGGTATCTCAATCTGTTTAGGCCATGCAGTCTGAAGATTACTGTATATACTCGAGTATAAGTCAATCCAACTATAGGCGGAGTCTGAAGATTACCACTTGTTCTCTTCTGTTGAGCTGGTAGTATGCATCATTTTGTGTATGATCTGGATGCTCTACATCCCATTTGTTTCTGTATCTGGATTCTGATAAAATTCTTTGCCTCCTCGAAAGTTACGCTTGCATCCTTTTTTTTTTTTTTTTTTTTTTTTTTTTGCGTTCGCCCGCTAATACTCAAGGCGAAATCTCAGGTTATTATTTTATGTCTAACCTGACATTGATTTTACGTGAGTATCCCTTTATTTCTTGTACAGAGACAGGTGTCCCTCGCCATTCAGGCAAATACTCGCCGATTTCGGAGGTACCCATTGCAGCTGGGTCGGCTCAGGAGCCGCCAGTCCCTGGTCGAACACTCCTTCAAATGTCCTCGCCAGGTCTCGAGTTAATCCAGTCCAAATCCCGGTCGACGAAAAATCCTCAAATGCCGTCGCCCGGGTTTGATCCTGTATCACCCGGTCGCCAGAGCGGTGTTGTAACCACTACGCTAGCGCGGCTCCGCATCCTTTTGATCTCTGACAAGAAAAATGACTGCTGTTCTGCGACTGGTAGTAGAAACAATGAATGCCCATGCCTGGAAGTGATAGATTGTGGCAGCTTTTGTTTTTGTAGCAATGGTTCACTGACATTTGTTGTAAATTGAATAAATTCAAGTTGTTCACATTGGGCAGATTTTTCTGATCAGCATGCCTCTTGTACAGCAGCCACCTATTTATTACAGCTAAGTTCAGTGGCCATAAGAACATTATCCAGCATCACAGGAACTGCCTGTGGTAACTGTCTTTTGTAGGGAACTTTGATCCCCCCAAAAAAGAACTAAGTTTATGTACTTATTGTATTCTGCCATTTATATATGCACCTGGATGATAAAAACAACTGCTCTGCTTTCTGTCCAATCTTAAAAAAAGATGTTACTGGTCCTACTACAGTATGGGTTGATGCACTCAAGAGACAGTCATCAAGCCATGGTGCTATGCCTAGTCCAGAGTTGGTATTCACTTCAGGAGATCGTCTGCCTTCTTTCTTTAATTCCATCTGATTTCAGTTAGCAGCCTTTGAGACAATTTATTCATACCACTGACATTCCATGTCACCTGCAAGGAAGCCAACTGCAGATAGTGCTATGCTTCTTATGGAGCATGAAGGGAGAATGAATATACACTAAATGTGATAAATTTATGATAAATAAGAAAGATCAACTGGATATTTCCTATTAGCGATGTGCCAGAGCAGTATTATGTGGAATGGTATGTAATGGTAGGCAACTATTCTGAGGTTGTGCAACATGGCAACTTCATCCTGCGAAAAGAGAATGCAAAAGCGAATGATTGCTCTGGAGCAGGCTTCCTGCAAGAGGACCAGCTGCAGTGGTGACTATGTTTCAGGAGAGAAAGAAAGAAAGAAATGATGCTTAAGGCAGAATTTCAAATTGTACTCTCTGCAGATGACTTGTTTATTTTTCCTCTTGCTAAATTTATAAAATGTTAGTTACATCAGAAACTATTGCTTATTTTATTGCATGGCTTGATATTAGATACTGAGCATGAACACAGAAAGCTGATAACATCAGTGATTGTTGTTTAACTAGGGCTGGTGAGCTTCTCGCTCTTTAGCAGCCAATACCAAATTGAAGACTCCTTGGTATTATTTACACTGTAGATCTAGGCTTTTCCTGTGGCTTTTCTGCCATTCCGAAACGTGTTGAGTTGAAGTCACGATCTCCAGTTTTTCAAGCTTAGCTTGCATTTAATGGATCGTCACATCTGGTCCCAAGCTAGGAGTAAGAAGTGTGTGGCATACTGTGCATTTCCCACCATCCAAGGGGGCTCTCCAACTATGCAGAGCTTAAATACTGTACTCTGGTTCTGGGCTCTCCCAAGAAATTGTCACATCCTGCACAGAGCCACTTCTCCGCTTCCCCTGCCTATCACTGGGTCCACAGTGAGATCCCTCTGCATGCAGTCAACCATGTCAAAGAATTACGCCCGACGCTCAAGTGACTTCTCCAAGCTTAGTGTGCAATGCTGGGTTCTCAACAAGTTTCACCACAGGGGGAATCCCTGGAAGTGTGTGGATGATTTCAGAGTCAACGAGGATGTAATTAGCCTCACAGACATAGGTTCACTTCCACGTAAGTATATTGTAGCACTGTGCATAGCTGGTGGTCATATAAGGATGACTCTAAATATGCCTCCATGAATAACATCAGTGATAAAAAACAGCACTTACTGCAGCTAATGACAAACATAAACTGCAGTTAATGAAAAAAAAATGGAAAGAAATTTTCACAACAAATCTACTGAACAAATACCTGAAAAAGTGCTCGTAACAGTGGTGATAACGGTTGTGATAACTGTTAAAAGGAATGAGAAGAATGAGGATCCTCTCTGGGAGAGATGATGTTCCATAATGTCCGAGGTTTTTAATTCTGTCCGTGTTTCATCATCTATATCTAAAAATATATTATTCATAAAAATTTATTTTGAAAATCTTGATAGAACAAAGGTCTACGAAAAGTGATAAGACAGGAAAAAAGAAAAAAACAGGAAGAATGCATTTAAGATCAGTTGGGTATAAAAGTTATGCATTAAGAAATCACTAGATATAATATTGTAAAAACCTCATATAATAAAAAACAAAAAAATATTCTTATTGCAAGTTTGTTGGCAATGTCTAATCACACTGCAATAAATGCAAAAGAGGCCTAGCAGCCCTGAAAACAATGGCTGCTGTGCACCTTGAGCAGAGACTTCTGTTTCTTCTATATCATCATATGGTCTTGTCAGTAGCTGAGTACGGCCTGGGAATACTCATGCTGTCAATATCGCGATGTGAACAACTGGAACGCATTCAAAATGAAGGGATGTGTTTAGTCTTGGGCTGTATGCGAGATACCCCCATTGTGACGATGCGGTCTATGCTTGGCTTGCTGTCTGTTAAATCCAGATATGCGATGGCTCAGGTAAAAGCCTATATGCGAGTAACCACAGATAAAAGTCATCTCCTACACATGAACATAGCTGACATTAAGGGAGAACGAATAAACAGGGGGGATGTCATGGATGCCGCAGGCTGAGTCAACTATTCGACAGGTGACCACAGTTGAAAACATATTCAAGGGAGAGGAGTGGATTAGGTCCAGTGAGAACTTGGCGACCTACCAACAGGTCATCATCAGCCTTGGCAGAGAATGCAGAGCTTGGGGCAATGGAAAAGCAGAACTGGAAATTGATCAAGTGATAAATGAAAATGTTGGGAATAATGATGCCGTTGTGTACACTGATGGGTCTGTAGCCCGTGGTGGGAAATCAGGATGGGGCTTCTCGGCTAGAATTAAGGGCATGATCGTCGCTGAACATAGCGGGGCCTACATGACAACAACCTCCAGTATGAGAATGGAGGTAGAGGCAGCTACTGCTGCTTAAATGTGGTTGTCTGAAACTTCATTGACAAGAGCAGTAATTGTGTCAGACTCTCAGTCCATGCTTTGGAAGATCCAAAATGGATGGCTA
Organism: Oreohelix idahoensis; assembly: GCA_024509875.1. Lineage (NCBI taxonomy): Eukaryota > Metazoa > Mollusca > Gastropoda > Stylommatophora > Oreohelicidae > Oreohelix > Oreohelix idahoensis. The sequence goes on along the minus strand of JAMPIV010017846.1, from coordinate 437,564 downwards.
CGGCATGAGTGGAATACCTCCATAGCAGCATCAAATCTTCAGGAACTGGTGTGAATCTACTGTC